>OY982972.1:5314147-5986004 GCA_963890685.1 Plagodis pulveraria | reverse complement strand
TGACGTCACGTCGGCTTAGCAGGAAAATTAAGCGGAATTGTCACTAGATATATTTTTATATTTTTTAAGTATTTTATTAAAATATTAATTTGATGTTTTCTTAAAATATTTTAAAAGTATTTGTTATTATTAAGGTTAAAAATGCCGTGCCGTTCCATGCCATCAGTTAGCGCTGGCCCTTTGCCTTCATTTGTATGTATTTTTCTATATCACTGTTATATAACCTTAAGGCTATTTGCAAATAGATTAGTGCACTGTTAAGTGCTTAGTACTAAACACGTTTGGACAGCAACTGTTCAGTATCTCTATTTAGTAGCAAGTTCAATTTGTTGCGAGTAGCCACGTTCCACGCGTCCCTTCAGTCTTCACCTTCACTTTGTCCCGCTTCGCCCGTCCCCCGGGCGCCTGCTACTTGGACGGGCTTTTGTTTGCGCTGATAGATGCTTGTAGCCTTCTTGTAGCAGAGCTTAAAGATAGTATGGAGTACGTACCTATATCGTTTATAATGGCAAAGTGGAGCGATCTAAGTAAATAAAACCTATCAATTTGTGTAAGAAACTATAATAAACGAATGTCTACAATGTCCGCTGCCGGCTTGAGTTTCAATGCATGGTGGAAGGGCATTTTGCGAATGCCCGCCTAGCTAGCTACCACCCTCAAGTAGAAAATCTGTCGCCAAGCACCTAACAGTGTGTTGCAGCAGCAGTCCTTGAGAGCCAGTAAAATTACAGGCACATGATGACTTAACAACTGTGTCTCAGGGTGACTGGCGTAGTGCAGTTAGTCACTCGTGATGAAATGCATCTGTCATAGGCAGAGGATACTGCTAAAACAAAAATGTAGAGAACCGATATTATACATTAACGTATTACCGTATTCTTCTATTTAATAGTTTGTCCAACATCGATACTGATCTGAACACAACAGCTAGATATTATTGGTGGACACTACTCGCACTAAACAGCTTTACTAAACACTATAACTTAACAGCGCTAGGTACTAAACATTAATCAAAGTGTAAACAAGCCTTTATAACCCAAGGACACGTCTCAAATAATAAATTATACAGGTTTAGTGATTTATTTCATACTTATTACAATATAATTTCAGTGCTATACATACTTACATATAATGCAAGATTCTCTTCACGGCTTTGATTTTCAAATGCTATGGAATGAAGATAAACATGTAGATTAGAATTCCACAATTTACAGGTTAAGTTCTTTACTAATTGTGATTGAAGTTCCACAAATTGAGACCAGCCTCTGATATTGATATAATTAGGTCAACCGGCAGAACAAAAGTGTGAGAACTCCTTTATTTTATAACAACAATTTCTACTAGTAGCTATACATAGATAAAACTGCTGTAAAATTAAGTTATTTAACCGGCGATACCCGCGATCGCTTCCGAAGCAAAGTATTTTACATCAACATCAGGGTCCACATTCAATTTCTCCAATACAGGTTTCACTTGAGGTTGGATCACAGCCGGGTCCAAAAATGGTGCCATCTTCTGAAGAGTCTTTGCAACATTGAATCTCACATTGGCAACATTATCATCGGCCATAGACAAAACTGTGGGTAGTAGAACTCTTGTCGTGATATCCTTTCCGCATACTTCGGACAATACATTTATACAGAAGAGGTAAGTCATGCGGTGCAGATAGTTTTGTTCACGAGACATAGACAGCACTTTGGGAATGACATTTGATTCGGCCCACGCAGGTCCATATTGTTCAACAAGTTTTTTCAAATTCAGTGTTGCCGCTTCACGTATTGCGTATACATGGTCAATAAGCCAAGACATGCAGAGACTTGTGAGTTTTTCATCAAAGAATTCCTGTCCGAGTTGTCCGGCAAGCAGAGGCATGTGTTCAATGATAGCCAATCGTACGCGCCATTTTGTGTCTTCGGCTAGTTCTACAATGGCAGGAAGGAGGGATTGTACTAGTTGCTGGATACCGATGACTTCATTGACACATTCCAAGTTTGAAATGATATTCAGCCTGACTTCGGGGCATTCGTCTTTAAGTTGGGTCAAGAATAATGGCAGGAGATGTTCGATGGTGTTCTGTCTGCCAACAATAGGGCTGAGGCCCATGATGACAGAGGCAAGAGCAGATTTGACATGCTGGTTGGCATCGCACACTAGTTCTTTGATCTGTGGTAAGATCATCGTCATGATGATGTGCTCTTGGTGAGCTTTGTCCAGGTTCATGCAGAAGTCTTTCACCTGGAAGATAATAATATTATGATAGGAGTGCCTTTGCATTTCAATGTGCAAATACCTGGTACCACCACGCTCCTACTTCTAGAGTTTACAATAAAGTGTTTTATTTTCTAAATATGCACAATGCTAAAATTTATACTCAAAATTTGGTAAAAATGTGCCAATTTTTTAGTACAAATTTCTCACCTCTATTGAGAGGGGATCTCACATCTCATAGTTTTACTCACTGGGTGCCTAAAAAGCGAGAAATATTGTACTCTAATTTGTAAGCAACTGTTACCTGCGACTTCAGACTCTTGGATATAATATGATATAAAATCACCCTACCCCATATCCTACATTCATGTCAATGGTTTTATTATCAGTCTTCTTAGTGATATCTAAAACAAAACAGATCCTACCTACCCAAGTACAACATTCTGGGTTTGCCCAATCATATATTAGTTCCTTGAACTAAAAATTCAGGAGAGGATTATTTTTCATATAATCTATGTATTAAAATAATGCTAACATATCTATTAGCAAATTGCTCAGTACTAACTTACCTATCTTTACTAATATTATAAAGAGGAAAGATTTGTATTTTTGTATACAACGAAGAAACTTAAAAACTAATGGTACGATTTGGATGAAATTTGGTATGGAAATAAATTGAGACCCGGGGAAGGACATAGGATAGTTTGTATCTGACCGACCATTAACCTCTTTTTGTGCAGTTATGGAAGTGCACAAAAAGAGGTTAATGGTTTTACACGATAACCGAAACACGCGCGGGCGGAGCCGCGGCCGGAATGCTACTAGTCTATAAAACACTAAGGTTTATATGAACTTTACTCCCTTTTTATGTGTCCCATATAATAAGAGGAAATGACGCGAGCCTAATAATGCCCAGGCACAATTCTAAACTCTACAGAAAATTTCTTAGTGAAACTACCCAAGGGATCAAATGTTTCTGAATATGCTATCCGTTTATCATAACAACAGTTACCAAAATATACATTCCAAATGAATAGATTGTACAAAAGTTTTTTTTTATTGCTTGTACTTTAGACTTTGACCACTATCTCACCTGAGGGTAAGTGATGATGTGGTCGAAGATGTTGTTCGGGCTAAGCTAGAATTACTAGCTCTCGAGGACAACTGCCGGAACGCACCGTTAGGTGCTTGGCGAAAGATTTTCTACTTGAGGGTGGTATCTAGCCAGGTGGGCATTCGCAAAATGCCCTACCACCATGCTATAACGACTGCCATACTAAGACAACAACCAGGACCGACGGCTTAACGTGCCCTCCGAAGTACGGAAGCGCTCAGTAGTAATGCCACTAGCGGTCACTCATCCAACTCATGACCGCGGCGGACGTTGCTTAACTCAGCTGATCGGTTAAGAACATCTAAGCAAACTTCGCTACGACCGCTTCAAAACTCCAGAAACAAGTATTTACAAGTATTAAATAAGAACTGCTCACCTTTCCAGCGGCGGCAGCTCGTACTTCTGCTTCCGAGTCCTTTAGCAAGGCCTGGAACATCTGGGTGAGGTCGTTCCGAGCCAGCTCTGGACCCACAGCTTGCTGAAGCTCTACAAATCTGTTCAACAAAGATAAATTATATTTTTGTTGCATAGTTTTTGTAGTGGTACCATCAAAACTAGGTAGTGTAGTGAAGTTTTTGCTTTTAAAAACCATGTAACATGAGTGCCCCGTGAGGTGCCAAGCTAAAATGTCACCCCTCCCCATTAAACAGGGTGAAACAGTACAGTAAGTAACATGAGTACAGGATACTGGGACCAATAGGAACATAATATTATTTATTATATTGCTATCAGACACTAAAGTATTTCCTTCCATTTTATTCAAGAAGTCATAAAGGTTTAGTTCAATTAGCGCAAAACTGAAAAAGAAAATACTAATAAAAAAGAAAGGTTTTTGAACAACTGGTATATAAATTGGGTTGTGACGGTCCTAGCTCGGTTTATTTTATGTGATTGTCTCGTAGCAAACACGAGGCTCACCTGATGTTGAGCGGTAACCTCTGCCTATAACTGATGCATTTCGTCACAAGTGACGAACTGCACTGCACCCGTCACTCTGAGACATACAGTTGTTAAGTCTCATGTAGCTGTTATTTTAATGGCTCTCAAGTTAACATACTGTTAGGTTTTCATATTTTAATTTTTGCAATAACGCATGCTCCGCGGATTACATTTGTTATGTGCTCGGCGACAGATTTTCTATTTGAGAGTGGTGGTTAGCCAGGCGAGCATTCGCTCTTCCGCGGTGAAGCTCAAGCTCCGGCAGTGGGGATTGAACTTCGGCACGGCAGTCCATAGATATTACCGCTCGGCCATCATTGCTTCAAAATTGATCGTCTCTGCACTGCACTCGTCACCTTAGTTCTTATGTCTCGTTTGCGCAGTAATTTTATATGCCTAAACAGAGCAGTGTTTCTATCTATACCATTGCTTCGAGGCAGAATATCTGACAATACGGCGGTACCCATCAAGACGGACTCTTGTTAAAAGAGTCCTGGTAAAACGTGTTATAACTCTATTAAGGTCATAATTGAAAAAATCCTTATGTTGTTTTTCTATTCATAAGTTCCATTTTAGATCATAATAAAATATTAATTATCTGTTACATACATATAAACTTACTAGCTGCGCCTCGCGGTTACACCCGCGTGGTGGTGATAACAAAAAGTATCCTATATCCAGCACCTCATCCATTTGCATACCAAATTTAATCAATATTGGTCCAGCCATTTGAGCGCGAAGAAGTAACAAACATACAAAAACACTCACAAACGTTCGTCTTAATAGTATTAGTTTGATAAGGATCAATTTGTTATACCAAATATGCATTAGAAATAAAATGTAATTTTTTATGGGGTTCACTATTTTGGCGATAATGGCTTACACATAAAAGACAGATATGTGCTGTCGCGGGCTTTTATGTAGGACAATTTAAGAAAAACATTTCCATTATACTTTATGTATGTGTGATACTATAAAGGTTTTTGCCGCGCACGCCAGAATAGGTCGCTTATTATGCCAGATTTTTACCTACTTACTTACACACTTATCGTTTTATTTTGTACAATATGTTACTCTGATGTATAAGCTATATATTTTTGTAAAGTTTAATTCTTATTCTTTAATTTTTCTCTTATTTAAAATTGTTTGTATTTCTATTTTCTACCTTTTATTTTGTTTATTATTATTTTATAGGTGTTGTTATTATTTTTAATCTTTTTAAGCCTTGGGTAAGCGAATTGGGTAACTGTTATGCATACCCAAGAGCATGTATGTAATGAATAAATAAATAATTAGTTTCAATAAAATCCATTTAGTAGATTTTGCGTGAAAGAGTAACAAACATCCATACATACATCCACACATACTTACAAACTTTCGCGTTTATAATATAAGTACGAAGTAGGATTGCAGTATCCAAAAATATAATTGGATAATATTTCTGAATATAATTCCACGCATCATCAGCGAAAATCACATATATTTTTTGTATCAAAATGTCACCCGGTGCTTAAAACACGACGCGCAAAATGTTATGACATTATACGATCAAACCCACTTTATCGGCTAAAACATTTCTGAAATTTTCAACTTGTATTAATACTAAATTTTATGTTGAAGAAAACTTTAAAAAACATGAGACTAACTTGTCAGCGACCATGTATCGCACACGCCATGAGGTGTCTCCGGAAAAAGCTCGAACGGTGGGCATCACCAGCTGTTCCATGTCTTCAGGAGGCAGCAGCGAAGCCACCGCAGCGCATGCTTCTGCAGCCAGCAACCGGACTGAGTCCTGATCATCCTGAGGATAAAATAAATGTGGCATTTTGAGAGTTGGAAAAAGAATACACATCACTACATAATTGGATTACGATGTACCATCACCCATTCAATTTATTATCTGTAAAGCCGAGGTTACACATGCCAGAAGAATGGAACAGTAGCTTGCATGCTTGTTAACGGTATATAGAAGTTACTGGCGCAATGTGGATAGATTTGCAAGTTAAAATTGCATGTATTTGCGTCCTTGCATGCCTGTATTCGCAAGACGTATACACAAACCAGTTCATGAGACAGTCACCCGCCCCATCCCTTACGTTGCATGCCAGTAAATCAAATGTTGTGCTATCTTCTTGCGTGGCAGATATATGCCAGTTAGCGTTTATACATGAAAGTAGGCGGCATGTGCAAGGAGCTTCTATGCAAATGTGCTAGCTACAGGCATGTGTATTGCCGCCTTAAGGCTCCGTTCGGATGACTCCGCGGCTGCCCCTTGTATGGAGAAGTGACCGGCCAGTTCAAACTTAATGCTATGAAGTAATGTGACAGACAAGACGCTCGCCTGATTACGTCATACACTCAGTTGGAGTGTCACCTCGTTCTGCTTCACCCCACACTAGTAGTTCTTATATTGTGTCCAGTAATTTCACAATATATAAAAGCAGATAAATATTCATTCGCAATGGCAATACAAATCTTTCCCGCCTAAAAGAACTTTGACACTTAAGAACGGCCAACCTGTCTTATTTTTCATACAAACGCTCGTACATGATTATGGTGTTATATATAACTGATCTTTCTTTGAAACTTTTGTGCTAATAGGTATCTTGTGCACTATATCTAGGGTTTTATACAAACAAAAATGTTAAATTTGGAGAAACAACTTCCTCCAAAAATCTAATGCTTGATTGCACAAATTTTACCTGAACTTTGGGCGTTCAGAATGTACTCAAAATTGTAAAAGTAGAGAACATATTTTGATAGAAACTTTGCAAATATAATGGAGATTCTAAATGATAAACATTTATATTACAAACTTATAAGGCTTATTGAATACGCGTAATTCCTGGATCAAGTTTTATACAGTTAACATACACAAATTTTGTTAAATGTTATCTCGTTCTCAGGTTCTTGTTAGCTAAGTGTAGGAAAGAATACCAAAAAAAAAATCTCTGTGAAACTCTCCTTAGGGTAAGCAGAGTTTCACCAAGATTTTTTTTTTGCAATCCAGAGTTTACCATTGTGCCTGTGCATAGGCTCGCGTCTTTTCCATCGGGTGAGATAGTGGTTCAAAGCTAACCAATCAGGCATAAAAAAAATAAAAAAAAATTGCCATATCTTCCCATTTGTACGTACCTGATCCAGATTGACGAATATTGGGATGAGGTCGCTCTTCACATACTCGACTTCGACAGCGCGCGCAAACTCTCCAAGCTTGTAAACGGCCGCCCTGCGCACCATTGGTGTGTCATCCTGGCATAGAGACCTGAAGTGCTGGCGTAGCTCCGCTTTCACCGGGGCGGACACGCGGGTGTAACATACACTGAACATTCAAAGTCAAAATCATTTATTCAATGTAGGCGTCTACGATGCTCTTATGAAGGTCAATTACAAATTTTAGTATTAAAATATTCTACATTGTACTGCCACATTCAGCAAATAAATTGTATAAAGCCACTGCGAGAAGGCCGGGCAAGAAACTCGGGGCCATTCTTTTAAACATCTTTTAACAATGTGTTACATACTTACTATATAATAAAGTTATATAGTAAGTATTATCTCAATGACATTTTGACTAAGAATGCCTATTATAATATTAATGAATTCCTTGATAATAAAAATATAAATGTATATAATATTGCTTAATCACCTTTATAATTATTTAATATTTGACATTTAATTAATATTTTATTGACTATTATTATTATTTTATACGATGTTTAATGTTAATGTCATTAGAATTGTTTCGATTGATAATTATATTATGAGCTTACGAGTATACATAAATTAATGTATGTATGCCAAATTGGTGGAACTAGCGTTCTATATAAATAAAATATGTAATATCCTTTGTACCTAGATTCACAGACTAATAAATCATTGTATCATTAAATTATGTAGGTGACAGGCGATAACTTGGCATTGATTAGACAAACTAGATTGGGGACCTATGACCATACAATTACTTTGAAATATATATTTTTATGTTATTGTGACGGATCAAGCCAGAGGACCACCTGATGTTAAGCGGAATAACCTCTGCCTATAACAGATGCATTTCGTCACAAGTCACGAACTGCACTGCGTCCATCACCTTGATGCATAGATGTTAAGTTTCATGTGCCTGTAATTTCACTGGCTTTCAAGGACTGCTGCCGGACCACACCTTTAGGTGTTTGGCAACAGATTTTCTACTTGAGGGTGGTCGCTAGCCAGGCGGGCATTCGCAAAATGCCCTTCCACCATGTGGTAAAAAAATGTAAAGTAAATATGTACCGGCGCGGTCATGAGTTGGATGGGTGACCGCTAGTGACATTACTACTGAGCGTGCACGTGCTTCGGAGGGCACGTTAAGCCGTCGGTCCCAGTTGTCATCTTAGGATAGCAGTTATTGCAATGTGGTAGGGCATTTTGCGAATGCCCGCCTGGCTATCTACCACCTTCAAGTAGAAAATGTGTCGCCAAGCACCTAACGGTGTGTTCCGGCAGCTCTCCTTGAGAGCCAGAAATTCTAGGTTAGCCTGAACAACATCTTCAACCACATCCTCACTTTCCATCAGGTGAGATAGTGGTCAAAGGCTAAACTGTCAGGCATAAAAAACAAATTAACAGCTTTTTACTTGAAAAGTCCAGCCCCGTCAGCAATGAGCTGTTCATGCATTAAAAATAGATAATAATTAATAATTCCCAATTAATGGTAGGAACAGTATGCGTGTACATATTTCAAAATATATCTCACCTGAAAAGTCCACATGCTGAGGCACGAGATGTGAACCAGTCTCCACCAGCCAAGCGTTGTACTAACGGAACAAAGTGCTGTTCCAAAGCTTGAGGAGTGTGATGTGCTGCCACGGCTCTTAAGGACGCAACAGCCTTGTCACGGACTACGGTTTCCTCGACAGTGGCTAGAGACTCCAGTGGTGGCAGTAGACAGTGGGCAAACTCTCCACCACCAACCAGGTTGATGAAGTTACCTAAAATGTAACAAAGGGACTCTTGAGTGTATAATCCATTTTTGTTGAAGTAATTATTTATATGTATTCTTATTCTCATCTGCCATTCAGATTTTTATTCAATTCAATATTAATAGTAAAAAAATCGTGTGATATAATCAATTCATTTAAGCTGAACCTTCTAGCAATCAACAGGTTGTACTAGATAGAACAAGAATGCTATTGACAGTTTTTTTTCACCCCAGTTCAAAAGAACATAGTCTTATTACATAATAATAGGGGTTAAAGTATGAAATTGCTTTTATTTGAAACTGTTTTATTGTAATAGGTACTTCGAATTGACATAGAACTTTCATGGTTTGAGACTTTTGTGTGAAACTTTTTTCACATGGTACCTAAGAGGTTCTTCTTTTAATAAATGTGCAACATTCGATTATCGACATGGTTGTTTTTTTTGTTCAGCTTAGACAAGAAAGATGGGTACTTTGTGAATTCGAGTGATTTTTGAATACGAGTTCCGTTCCGACGCGGAACTAACGCGGCAGAAACACCTCGCAATATCAATGTTGCGTTTGGCGAGGGGACTGCTAATTAACGCACCGTGCGATTTTGGTTTAATCGGTTTCGTGATTGAAACTTTGCTTTGTAGAGAGAACCACGTGGAAGACACACAGGTGAATAACAATGAATTGAAAGAGATTCTTTACGATAACCGTAAGCGAAAAATGCTATGGCTGACCACAGGTCAAACGCCGCAACAGTGTCCTAAAGCAAAGCTTACCAATAAAATGGTAACTGTTTGGTGGACTCAGCATGTTGTTATTCAGTATAGCTTTTTCCGATCTGGTCAAGCAATAATTGCAGATGCCTACTGCGCCGAACTCCGAACAATGATAGCAAAACTAGCAGTGAAACAGCCTGACTTATGAATCGATCTTCACCATTATTGCTCCATGATAACGCTAGCTAACCTGATACAGCACGAGAAACCGTTTTAACTCTACAGGAACTGCAATTAGAAAACATTCGTCACCACTCGTATTCGCCAGACCTTGCCCTAAAGGACTATCATTTTTTACATGATAAAAAATTTTCTCCCCAGGAGGCAATTCAAAATGCTTTCACACAGTTTGTCGAATCAAGATCACCAGAGTTCTATTGAAAGGTTTCTATTAGATGGCAGCAATGTAGAGATAATTATGGTATTTATTTAGATTAAATAATTTTGTTGGTATAAAAAGAAATACAAATTTCAATTTTTCAGTACATATCAGCAATTTCATACTTTAACCCCTAATATTATGTCATTTGGGCATATTTACGACACAAACATATTGCATATTTTACAACATTTAAAGGCCACAACAACAATACAAACATGAACTATCACACATTCTCTTGGAGGCCATACTAAGGTTTTTAACAAGAATATACAAAAGCAGATATATGTTGAAGTTAATTATGATTTTGTAAATATTGTGCGTGGAATATATTAACACATAAGATTTAACACACAATGGTAGGGCATTTTGCAAATGCACTTCTGGCTAGTTAATACCCTCAAGTACAGAATATGTGTTCAAGCACTTATTGGTAGCTACTGACACCTTACAGCTGTCAAGCTTACACTAAGAGCCATTTTTCCACCTAGGTTTAGCCTGCTATAACACTTACATATAATCACGCCTATATTCCCCAAGTGGGTAGGCAGAGGAGTGTAAGCACCCACATTTCGCACATTGGGTTTTGGTCCCATGTAATAGGGTGCGAGCCTATTGCAATTCACTGGGCACAGTTTCAGGGTCACACAAATTGTTTTTTCTAACACACTGGATGACACACAAGAACATATTTTATGAAATCCTGGCAGGGCACTAAGATGGTATATAGCCCAGTTGTGCGTCTAATGCACACAACACCCTACTCACATCCACATGAGAAGTGGCATTCTGCTTATTTGGCGCACTTTTACGTTAGTCGCCTCTTATGACACCCGTGGGAAGAAATGGGACAATGACATTCTAACCCGGCACCCTCCGTCTATAACATCTTAATACCTTTTTATCACTTACCAAACAAGTGAGCTCAAAAGCTGTCAACAGTAAAAAAAAATATTCACACGTTCAGTATGATATTCCATTGTTTAAGATTTGTATAGGAACATTGATTATGAAATTTTAAAACATTTAGGACTGTGAAATGTTGTTCATCTCAAGCATTGAGATATAGGCACTATACTCGAGAAGCCATTAAAACAAAAAAGTTTATTGCAACTTGATGGCTGCAGAGGCATGCACAGGGCGAGTACTCTGTAGACTGACAGGTTTTTACTATAGAGCTAAATATTGTTATCAAACCAAGCTATCAAAACATGCAGCGCTAGATCACTTATTATATTACAAAGTAAGTACATATTACTCTATGATCGACAATGGTGTGGCATTTATATGAATAAATATTTTTTACTATTGTGGTATTACAATATAATGAGGTATTTATTGACCTTGACAACAAATAATTTTACATACTTGACTATTGAATCGTTATTTACATGCAGTTTAACCTCTAAAGATTGAGGGTGTAAATTCACACATCTGTTGCACATACATCTACTTCTGCATATAATTTGCAAGCTCGACCTTCAGTTAACACTGAATAGAAAGTGAAATTGGATTCTCAAATTATTAGATCTGCACTGTACACGCCCACACTGCATATAATTATATCAAAGCCGCAAGCTTAAAGTAAGGACGTGTACATATAACAGAATAGTGCCTTGTGATTCTGATAGTGAACTATAGTATGAAGTACATATATTGATGGTCAACAAGTTCTGTTCATACAATGCAAGCATGGTTTGTTACATAGTCAGAAAAGTAAATTTACTTTTTTTTTTATATGTTGTTTTAGTCCATTTCTTCGCATTGCAATAGGTAAATACAGTAATTATAAAATAATGAGACATCTCTATAATGTTGGTTCGTCAGTAAAATGGACTATTTCGTACTTACCTGTATCTGATAAGGAATTTTCCGTAACAGTAAAGAGAACTGCAAAGTGATAAGGTGAAAAAGCTGTGTTGCGAATGAATGCACCGTTTTAATAAATAAACTTTATACAACATGAAGCAACTCAGAACAATAACGAAATACATGGGAGAATGATAATAGTGACTCGAATTCAAGGATTTACCAAGTTGCTCAGCGAGTGCCAGGAGCACTTCATCTTCATCGTAAATAGTTTCAGTGAGGAAGGGAATCAGCTCCGATCGGGTCCTTTCCACGCCCAAAGCAAGGGCGATAGTAGAAAGCTTCTTGATTGAGTTCAAACGTAGTTGAACATCCTCGTTTTTCAACTCGTCAATGAGCACAGCAATCGGATACAATGACTCATCTGTGCCGGAATCACTAGCCGCCATTTTACCACGATACGCTGCTTTAGTTTCTTAATTCGTTATTTTCTGTTTTACAAACACATAGAGCGATTTATCTTGAATATTTCTGTAAATAAAAACGAATGCGAAGCACTCGTATCGTAGTAGCAAAACAGCAGATTGTTTTTTTTTCTCGGGATTATAGACAGTAAAGACTATTCGATCCAAAGATAATGTAAGTACTACATATAGGGCGTTCGGATAGCCTATCGGTGCCAAAAATAACACTCACAAACGCTAAAAATGATCACACGGGCCGTTCGTTTTGGGACTTCGTGAGCAAAAATATCGTTTTCGCTCACCGTTCGGATAGCTTTGAAAACGCTACAAATGACAGAGAAAAGTGATATTTTTGACCCATGTCTTACCGTGGGATCGTTGTGATCGTTTTTTGACAACTGCTGTTTTGACAGTTGTATTTGGCGCGATTGAAGAATTCACAAGTTTTTTATTTAATAGGTCCTTACATATGAAATTGGCGTTTTTCGTACTGGCCACTTTAATCACGAATTTCTCCTCTTTGGTAAGGAATTCCAAATTCAAATTTGTACAGCTATAGACTCATGTATTTGTGCTTCGATGATCGTCATTCATTTGTTTTTTTTCTTCTGTTTTTTTCTGTTTGCGTCACTCATTTTACAAAATGGAAAACCTTAAATATCGCATTATTTACGAGTACGAGTTCCGCCGTGGCACTAGTGCTGCGGAAACAACTCGAAGGGTGAATGATGTGTATGGCGGTCGTGTTGCAAAAGAAAACACAGTTCGTTTTTGGTTCCAACGTTTTCGTTCTGGAAATTTCGACCTGCAGAACAAGCCCCGTGGACGGCCTGAGACTCAAGTTGATAATGAAGAGTTGAAGGCTATTGTGGAAGCGGATCCATCGCAAACCACGTCCGAGTTAGCTGCAGGCTGCGATGTTAGTGATAAAACTGTTTTAATTCACTTGAAGCAAATTGGGAAGATTAAAAAGCTTGAAAGGTGGGTACCTCACGAATTGACTGAAACAAACCGGCAAACGCGCGTCGACTGCTGCGTTACATTACTAAACCGGCACAATAATGAAGGTATTTTAAACCGAATCATTACCTGTGATGAAAAATGGGTTCTTTACGATAATCGGAAGCGCTCAGCGCAATGGTTAGATCCTGGCCAGCCAGCCAAATCCTGCCCCAAGCGAAAATTAACCCCAAAAAAGTTACTTGTAAGCGTTTGGTGGACTAGTGCCGGTATTGTTCATTACAGTTTTATCAAATCTGGCCAGACTATTACGGCTGATGTCTATTGTCAGGAATTGCAAACCATGATGGAAAAGCTAGCGGCTAAACAACCTAGGCTGGTCAATCGCTCCACGCCACTGCTGCTTCACGACAACGCTAGACCACACACTGCGCTATAGACGGCTACTAAATTAGAAGAGCTTCAATTGGAAAGTCTAAGACATCCTCCGTACTCCCCGGACCTTGCTCCAACAGATTACCATTTTTTTCGAAATTTGGATAACTTCTTGCAAGGGAAAAAATTCAACACCGATGGGGCAGTCCAAATCGCCTTCAAAGATTTTATTGATTCCCGTCCGACTGGTTTTTTTAGTAAAGGGATCAATGAACTACCTATGAGATGGCAAAAGTGCATAGAAAATAATGGTTCATACTTTGATTAATTAAATATATTATATTAAAAAATATTCGACTTTTTGTTCCTCCCATACAAAACGCCAATTTCATATGTAAGGACCTAATATTATTTATAAATATATAATATAAATACAATATTATATATTAGGTACCTACTTGTTTTGTTAATTTTAGAGATTGATTCCATGTTTCGTACTGTGGAAAAATGGTTAAAATATTGTCGGTTGTCAAAGTATGTTTTAAGCCGTTCGGATAGCATGCAGTAATTGGTGGTCAAAAATAGCAAAAGCTTCTATCCGAACGCTAAAACACTAATGCCACTTTTGAAACTGCTACAAACGCAATCGAGCCAAAACGAACGCCCCTATCGAAGCAATCGATCGATTGGTCACAGACTATACCTGTATTATCATATCATCATAATCTTATTGCACGTATATTATAGAACGTGTTAACGCTAGATTGAGTACGCGAGTATATAATCCTCATCCATCACTACCTCAGTATAAAACAAAATCACTTCTCGCTGTCAGTCTGTCCCTAAATATGCTTCGTTTTTTAAAACTACACAACAGATTAGGTATGTTGCGGTTATTTTAATGTATAGAGTGATTCAAGAGAAAGGTTTATATGTATAATACATGCATAACGTAGTAGAGAGACACTGATTATTTTAGAGGTTTCTAATATGATGTTACGACATCACATTAGAAACCTCTAAAATAATATAATAAGCGCAAAAATATGTTTATTTACGAATAAACATATTTTTGCGCTTATATTGCAAACACTCTGGCTGAACTCCACGAGATAGACCAAAATAATGTTATACTGAATGTAATTTTGAAGGGCTCGTAGTGAAGTTTACTTAGCTGTTCTCAACCGATCAGCAAAGTTAAGCAACGTCGCCCGCGGTCATGAGTTGGATGGGTGACCGCTAGTGACATTACTACTGAGCGTTTCCGTGCTTCGGAGGGCACGTAAAGCCGTCGGTCCCGGTTGTCGTCTTAGGATGGCAGTCGTTATAGCATGGTGGTAGGGCATTTGCAAATGCCCACCTGGCTAGCTACCACCCTCAAGTAGAAAATCTACCCAGCACCTAACGGTGTGTTCCGGCAGCTGTTCTTGAGACTCAGTACTTCTAGGTTAGCCTGAACAAAATCTACGACCACATCATCACTTACCATCAGGTGAGATAGTGGTCAAAGGCTAAACTAACTGGCATAAAAAATAACACAGTATTTTATTATCACTACATAGTATAAAACAAAGTCACTACTCGCTGTCTGTCTGTCCTTAAATATGCTTCGATCTTTAAAACTACACAACCGATTATGATGCGGTTCTTTCACTAAATAGAGTGATTCAAGAGGAAGGTTTATATGTATAATACATGCATAATGTTGTAGAAAAACACAGATAACTTTAGAGGTTTCTAATGCGATGTTGTAAATAAACAATTTTTTTTGCGCTTACATTGCAAGCGCTGCGCTGGGTACGCTACGAGATAGACCAAAATAATGTAATACAGTATTGTACACCTTGTACAAAAAAGTCCGCAATGATACACAGGGTTATATGTAACAACCTCTTAGGGTTGACTTCTGCTAGTCCTATGAAACATTTCAATTTTTTTTTTGTTTTGTTTTTTTTAATTTTTTTTGTTTTTTTTTTATTTCTTTTGAAAAATATCGAGTTTTTGAAAAAAAATATCGTAGAATTTTGATAAAATATCGTGCGATACGTACTTATTATTTTATATCGTTCGTGTTATATCGTTCATTATACTCAAAAATATCGTGGATCTATGATAATTATCGCGTGTCTGGCAACAGTGGCTCTGAAATAAATAGGTATATACTACAGAATGTCTTATTAGTGTCAGCATTCAACATTCATTCAACCCATGCGTAGACGGGCCGGGTCGCTAGTGTATCTATATATAGGTATATATTAGGTCCTTACATATGAAATTGGCGTTTTGTATGGGAGGAACAAAAAGTCGAATATTTTTTAATATAATATATTTAATTAATCAAAGTATGAACCATTATTTTCTATGCACTTTTGCCATCTCATAGGTAGTTCATTGATCCCTTTACTAAAAAAACCAGTCGGACGGGAATCAATAAAATCTTTGAAGGCGATTTGGACTGCCCCATCGGAGTTGAATTTTTTCCCTTGCAAGAAGTTATCCAAATTACGAAAAAAATGGTAATCTGTTGGAGCAAGGTCCGGGGAGTACGGAGGATGTCTTAGACTTTCCAATTGAAGCTCTTCTAATTTAGTAGCCGTCTGTAGCGCAGTGTGTGGTCTAGCGTTGTCGTGAAGCAGCAGTGGCGTGGAGCGATTGACCAGCCTAGGTTGTTTAGCCGCTAGCTTTTCCATCATGGTTTGCAATTCCTGACAATAGACATCAGCCGTAATAGTCTGGCCAGATTTGAAAAAACTGTAATGAACAATACCGGCACTAGTCCACCAAACGCTTACAAGTAACTTTTTTGGGGTTAATTTTCGCTTGGGGCAGGATTTGGCTGGCTGGCTAGGATCTAACCATTGCGCTGAGCGCTTCCGATTATCGTAAAGAACCCATTTTTCATCACAGGTAATGATTCGGTTTAAAATACCTTCATTATTGTGCCGGTTTAGTAATGTAACGCAGCAGTCGACGCGCGTTTGCCGGTTTGTTTCAGTCAATTCGTGAGGTACCCACCTTTCAAGCTTTTTAATCTTCCCAATTTGCTTCAAGTGAATTAAAACAGTTTTATCACTAACATCGCAGCCTGCAGCTAACTCGGACGTGGTTTGCGATGGATCCGCTTCCACAATAGCCTTCAACTCTTCATTATCAACTTGAGTCTCAGGCCGTCCACGGGGCTTGTTCTGCAGGTCGAAATTTCCAGAACGAATACGTTGGAACCAAAAACGAACTGTGTTTTCTTTTGCAACACGACCGCCATACACATCATTCACCCTTCGAGTTGTTTCCGCAGCACTAGTGCCACGGCGGAACTCGTACTCGTAAATAATGCGATATTTAAGGTTTTCCATTTTGTAAAATGAGTGACGCAAACAGAAAAAAACAGAAGAAAAAAAACAAATGAATGACGATCATCGAAGCACAAATGCATGAGTCTATAGCTGTACAAATTTGAATTTGGAATTCCTTACCAAAGAGGAGAAATTCGTGATTAAAGTGGCCAGTACGAAAAACGCCAATTTCATATGTAAGGACCTAATATTATGGAGTCCCTGGTAGCATTTTCTGTTGGGGCATAGATAAGTCAATAATATTATTTCGCTAAGGTTGGAGTGCGATGCCAACAATGGCCAAGTATTGGTATTTTGTTGGATAATTATCATTATACATCCACCAGAACGTTAACTGTTGAACAAGGTCTCCCTCATTGGGGGGATTCTCACCTTTCGGTTTTTTCCCTTACGACATTCCTTCCTCGCCTCTTACGACATCCACGGGAAGATATGGGCGGAAAGGGCAGATGGTGTATGTATACATTATTACCGGGCACTCCAACACATAAACATGCTAACAAAGTCCCAAATTTGGACCGACAACGCCAGGTTTGTGTTGTTTTTACCACATTTTTTATTAACATTGGGCGTGGCATCGGCGATAATTATAACAATAGAATTTCATTCATAAATTGGCCATAGTGGTCCAGTCCGATTTCAACTTATTGTATATATATTAGGATTTCTACCCAACGAGTTATTTTTTGCCAAATATGTATAGGGTTGCCCTAATCGATGTAAATATCACAAAATACGCCCATAGTATCATGTGAACTCTCCCAGGCTTCATATGTATATGTGACATCAATTGAACACCTGCATCTGTTGTGGATCTGCTCTATGTTTAAACTGATTCTCATTCAATATATTATGCTCATGAAAATGAGATAGAATAGAAGTTGTTTGATATAATTGCAAGGATAAGATGAAGGCCCCGACCACAAAAATTGGAGTGATTTTACTTTGTTTCATTAAGTCGGTGAAGTTTCCTCTGACGACAGGTGAGCGGAGCCGCGGGCAACAGCTAGTATAAAACGAATTAGAAAATTATTTTACCGCTGCATAAATCTTCTTTTAATATTTTGTATCTAAACTCATGGCGTTAAGACTACATGAAAAAATAAAACAAAACTTTGACAAAGTCTTTCAGCTAAATGTCAGTTTTTTTGCTCTTTGTTACAATTTTTTTGCAATGATAGATTTATGTATTTTTTAAACACATGGTAAAGTGATATGGGAGCAGATGATGATCTCAATGCGTCGATCGCCCACATTGTGCTGGGCTGCGTGTCCAGCCGCGGAATCAGCAGGATGTCCGGCAAGAGCTTTATACATCCCGGCATGCACGCGAATTTCTTCATCCATTCAGTGCTGGGGTTCTTACATTATCAGAGTTAGTTGTTATATTATCAATTTGTAACAGAGTTTTCACACACCATCGCAAGTTAATTCATCCCGATACGTCGTTAAGATGTCTGGATTGGTACCACCGCCAAAAACAAAATAATAGTATTAATAATGTCAATTAGTTTTGGGATGCGGGAATGGCAGTGCACGGTCTTTGTATTGCTATGAGGTTATCATCATCAGTGCAGTGTTAGTAATATAAGCAAACGGTACTTTTTATTAATTTAGAAATTTCGATTTCAAAAAGATCAGTAGGGCTCTAGTCAAAAGGAAGATTTGAAGTATGGAATATCCCGCCAGCGTCTCTGTTTCCATATGTATATAAACTGGGAGTCTTCTATAATATAGGTATCTTGTGCAAGGTTGTAAAAAGATGTTATGATAGGTCAGTGTCGTGTAATTAAATTATTACTTATAGCAATTCATCACCCTAAAGCTCATAATTCCTGGTAATTTATTTTATCAGTTAGTAATAGTACCTACCTAACCTGTGGGTACGGAATGATGTGGTCGAGAATACAATAGTTGGTATTACACTGGCCCTGCCTGCTATGCTCACTGAATCATATATTTGTGTAATAACTGTCAATTTTGATATCTTCTCTCGTGTATTGGATGTTTGCCGTGTGCATTGACGTGTTTCCATGCTTCCCGCGAGACAGAGTATCCTAGTGTGGGGGTGTTCTTGTGAAAACTTTATATCCTCGTATTTCGTCAATAGCCAAAACATCCATAGCTGCTATCAGAGCCATCAAGTTTGTCAGAGTAGCTGCTATGAAGAGAATAAAGATAAGCGGGGCTGCAATTCTAGTATAGGCTCAGAATAAAAAAGACCAGAAAGATCACTCCGCAAAGACATTCCCATAAGTAAGCGACTCTAGCTGCGATGCGACGCCATAAAAAGCAGGGTTGCACCGGTTGGCGGCCTTTTAGTCGCCTTCCTAACTTTGCTCCTTGAAATTAGTATGATATGTCCATTATTCAGGTTCTGATTATTTCTGTAGGGGTAGCAGATATCATCAAGTTATTTTTCGAAATAAGTATTGGAGAACTATTTTAACAGTTTTTTTTTTAAATAAATAATTACCTAAAATTTACTCAAAATGCCGGTTGACGGCCACTTTTTTCAGTTCGCGGCCACCCTACAGTTAGTTCGCGGCCGCCAGTTTTACATACAATATTGACTTACGAGTATTCCATACTTCTTTGCGTTTTCGTACACTTTTCGTTATATAATGGTCCCACATTTCGTTTTATTGTCACTCAAATGCCACTCTTAAAAAGCACGTTCTCTTAAATTTTCGACCCTTTCTAGTGCTCTAACTTAACCTTACCTTACACTATTCTAACATCTCTTTTTTCCACAGGATTTTTTCATCTAGTCTGGGTTCACGCACTACTAATTCGTCATTCAGGCATTCTAATCTCTACAGTATTTTACTTTCTCCTACCAACTCACCTCTATAATTTCTGCACCAATTCTTCCCTCTGTCTTTTCTTCTTTCCTTCCGCTATTTTCCCTCCTTTCTTTCCTTACTAGAAACTCTTAACCTCTAGGTAATGATTTATTCTTCTTCCGTACTTCTAACATACGACACTTTCATTCATCTATACAGCAGTTATTTTTCTCTCGTTGTTAAACACATTAGGTACATTACTATCTCTACAATAACAAAATAAAACAACGTTTTATAATCAATTTATATTGCAACAAATTAGGTTTGGTTAACATTAACATTTTGTTTTTATTATACTCTATAATTTGAGCGTATAAGACTAGTATTTTAAATAGTCAACATTTATATGTATTAGTTAACTTGTAAACAGTAACTATTAGTAATCAGTCTTCAACAATTTCTATGAAACCTGTAATAATGTATATTGTACTTATAAAAAATAAATAAACTTAACAGTCTTTAATTAAGTAGGTACTTATTGGTACGAGATCAAAATAATCAACTAAAACAACGAGCTAGAAGAATACAAAACTATTCCTTATCAATAATGCACATGTTACACTTGAACGGTTTATCTTTAACATCATCATAAGTCAGTCCTATAAAATCAGTGCACTTCAAATGAAACCATTTAGTACAAAAATCACAGCCAACATTTTTGTTTTCATCGTCCTCAGTGTCACTGTTTAAGATATTTGCGCATTGGCCACAATTTTGTTTTGATGTTACCTCTTTAGTCTTTAAAGTTTTCCTTTTTTAAGTTTCTTGGCATTGTGTATTTCTTTTTTTTTCTTTGCTTCCTCTTGCTTACGCTTAACGGCTTGCTTTCTAGCTTCTTTAGCTTTTTCTTTCTCCTCATTCTTTTCTTGTTTAACTTTTTCTTTTAGTAGATGGTATTCTCGCCATTTTTTCCCTGATATCGCCGACGGAATACGATCTTTGGATACGTTTTGTTTGGACTTTTCTTAAGGTTGGGGTATAAACAGATGTTGCTCGAATACTGTGTTTGGATCTATTGAAATTTTGTTGTTGGCGGATGCGGATGTAATTGTAGAAGATGATGGTTTCTTCGACAGAACGTCATGAGAATCGGAATGTTGTGATATAGTTGGAATAACTGTAACGTCATCCAGTGATAGAAGAGACCTTCCCTTTAGTTGCTGGCAAGTGACACCAAATGTCAAAATTTCATTTGCATCTTTCGATTTTTCTGCGGTAGTAACGGTATATAATGGCAAGTTGTCTTTTATAGTTGGCACTTGAGCTAATGTTACTGAGTCGGTGTCACGATTTTCAGATCCCAGTTGCTCTTTTGGTACACTATGTGGAACTACTTCGGTGCAAGTTTCCAAACTTCCAGGTTCATCTGTAATCTGGGTTTGGTGTATCTGTTCTGTGCATAGAGGGACGTTATTCGAGTCCGGTTTTGAAGATGGAGAGTTTTCATTAGGAACTAGAGATTTGGAGCTTATGTTTCGGTTTTTGGGTGTGCTGGTTTGGAATGGTATGACCACAATATCGTCCAGTGAAACCACTGTTCCCAACTCAAGGCCGCTAAAATCAGATGTAACTAAATTCGACAAGACATGATTTGGAATACTCTCAGAGGTACGTTTGGGAACTTCAGCCGCAATAACAAGAGTCAGTGGGGCAGGATCATGTATATGCGACGGAGCGAGATCAGTAACATTTGCTGATGTAACATCGGAAACATGCGGCGGGTTTGGATCGGAAACGTGTGGCGGAGCGAGATTGGAAGCATTCGCAGATGAATGAGCCAAAATATTTGATAAAAAATTAGGAATGCTCGACAAGTTGATTGTTGAGTTTGTATTGTCTTCGGATCCGGTAATATATTGAGGTTCTCTGGGTTCTGACCTTCTCAGCTTTTTGATTTCCTTTAGGATAAATTTTGTGTCAATGTTCTTCTCTTTTAGGACTGGTCTCAAATGACGAATCACTTTGCGGGTAGCGATGAGGTCTTCATTCGTTATTCCCAAGTTCTCACGCGAACCAATCGCTCGACTAAATTGTTCTAATGTGTTTTGAACACATTTCGTATAGTCTACTGCGTTCGGATCATACGGAAAAAGACCACATCGCCTGAATCCATTGACGATATTGATTTTCATTTGTGGATTTTCAATAATGTCTTTAAAAAGAAGACAAAAATTTGTTTTTGTTACAGCTTTGTTCAGATTTTCTGGCTTTGCAAGAAATTTTCTGACGTGACTCTTCCACTGGGCTTTTAATGGAGCAAACACACTGACATCGGCAGGCTGCAGCATGTGCGTTGTATTCGGGGGAAGAGCATATAAAATAATTTCAAGCTCTTCACAGACAGAGCTCAACATTAAAGACATATGCGACTTATGTCCATCGACTAGCAGAAGAACGGGCTTCTTGATATTGTTTTCTATTATCCAATTATTGAAATCATTAGTGATGTATTCGAAGAATACATCTCCATTCATCCACCCGGATTCGCTTCTTCCTAGACTCCAGTGTTATGGCATGTTGTCTGTTAAACTTTTTGGTGGTCTAATATATGGAAAAACCACCAATGGCGGGCACATCTTACCAGAAGCGTTGAATGTTGCGAGTACTGTTAGGTTATCTTTTTCGTTGCCGGCTTTAATTTGGTAGAGATTTCGATAACCTTTTGGCCCAAGAACTTTTCCTGTTTTTGGACAAAGTGAAAAACCACTTTCATCTCCATTGAATATCCTTTCGGGTTCTGTAAGTATATCCAAGTGTCCCTCTTGCGCTAAAAATATTTCCAGTTCGCGGAACCACAATCGAATCGATTCTTCGGTCACCCTAGCGCGAGCTTTGTTGATTCCTTCTGCTGATCTTACTGATATCTCAGGATGTCGTTTTAAAAAGTTTAGATACCATGTCTGCCCAGGACGATCATCCTTAAGAGCCATTTCACAAAATCACGCTACTGAAGTTTAGGTAAATGCCAGCGCATCGCTTACACAAGCGAAAGAAGTGACGACGGAATAGCGTGACTGTGAGTAACATATTTTGATACTAGCACTCATTAATAAAGAAATCTAAGTTGCGAATTTAAAAATTGTGTGATTGGCATGAGTAAATAATCAATTTCTTGTAGATTACTTGCTAATGTTATAGAAAAGAAGTAGGCATGTACATTAAATAGTCAACCTGCATCGTGAATCTTTTATTTAAATTTCATCCTTGATGAATAAAAAATAGATATGTTTGAATCATTTATTGTAACAAAAAACTTAATTAATTAAAAAATTATACGGCTTAAAATTATATAAATATTTGATGTAACGGCATTGATTAAAAGCTGCGGACTAAAAGTTCTTTCTTTTAAATTTTCCAAAAATGGCTGTTTTCCTCGTTCACACTCTTCAGTATCTATATCCAGTCGTTAACACTGTCTGTCATAATGACCATGCATAGGATTGAGGTTTATTTTTCTGTGCATCCGGAAAACAACTTAGTACCAACCACAAACGTCCCATGACGTTTTTGGTTTTCCATTACTTTAACATGTCACCCTCATATTCCCATACCATAATATATCACCTACACCATTAAAAAAATAACATTTTCATCCATTTAGTTTGAGTAGACCAAACAGCGAAATGTAAATATATATTTACAGATTTTGAGGTTTTTTTGTTTTTAAATCGAATATCTTTGATTCAATCTATAATCAACATATATATACTTCCGAAATCAGATTGAAGACGTTCTGAAAAAAGGCCAGGTCAAAAGTACCCTAAACCGACGCTTATGTATGAAAGGATTGATGAGTATAGATGAAGCGAAAGAGATATGTCAGGATCGTAGTAAGTGGAAATCCGTGGTCTCTGCCTACCCCTACGGGAAAGAGGCGTGATTTTATGTATGTATATACTTCTTGGTACCAATGCAATCCTCACTATATACCCTTATGCTCACTATTTCCTCTATAGAAAATAAATGATAATACACCTTTTTATACAAAAAAATACTGAAAGTGGGGTTTGAACACACGACAAAAATGGTGGGAAATAGTAATTTAATTGCTATTTCTATTTTTTCGTAACTAACTCACCTAGAACTTCGATTTTCTTTTAATATGATAATTTACTATTGTTCTTTAGCCATGAATTGTTACAGATTTTTACGCCAAATATTTAAAAGTAACAAAATTAAAATAACCCAATTGTTTTAAGAACTTTGGCGGGAAAACTGTATTGGAGAGCAATTATTTTTTCTGAAAAACTATACCACCTACGGCTTTGGTCCTTCTTTGATATTATTATTTACATGTAATTTATACACCTGTATTATTTAAGATTTTTGGTTTAAAAGTTTAAAATTAGTTACGAGATTATTTAATACGCAAATTTGCATCGGTAAGTGTTTGCGTTGCAAAATATATCGAGTGAAAAATGACTTATACATATGCAAAATTGCGGTTTTCTAGATTTATAACTGTTGAAGTAGTTACGATATTAATATGAAATGACGTAATATTTTGGGGCCAAAATGTAATTTGTGCTGGTTTCAGATTTCATCAAAATATTCAAAATACTTCCTACTTCATACGTTATCTCAGAAAAATATGGATTTTTTCTTGTATGGGCAAGGATACATCCTTTTGAAAACCATTTGGATTATGAAAGTCAGACTTACGCAGATTTATGGTAAATTTGTAAATACGACTATCGACCGCTAACTGGTATCCCGGTTTGTACAAATGATGGAAAAGCCGGGAGGCCGGTTCGTACAAATTTTCAATAGAACCTTCTATTGAAAATTTGTACGAACCGGCCGAGTTTAATTTCCAGCTGAAGTTATCGCTGTGTTCACTTGTAGACATTAACTGAATCCAAAAATATTGGAAATCAATTATTCGCCTGTCATCTGATCCTCCTAAAACAAAAGTTATTGTGAGTTACTAATTTAAACTAGAATAATATAAAAACTAGTAGACCAAAAAGAAGAAGTCAACCCTGTGAGGTTGTTAGCATTTTTCCAATAACGCTGTATAAGGCTGCATAATTGTGACGTTTCCTTTTTTTAACACAATGGATGAACAGAAACTATAGATGTAGTTACTTAACAAGACAACAATACTTATATTATGGACAACAAAAATAAAGTATAGTCTGTTACTTAAAAAAAATATCGACATGATCAAAACTCTGTGGTCGCACTATAAACTTGCATCTAAGCGTTCCGCGTACGAGACGTCAGAGCAAGGAAAACGAACACAGGTCCTACCTCGATGGGCGCTCGCGCGGTACTGATCGCCTCGCGCTTGTACATTTCAATTTATGTGCATTTCGAGTTATGTTAAATATTTTTTCTTGTCTAACAAAACAGAGTTAATATCACAATTTATTAAAGATCAGATTAATTAAAGAATGAACTTTCTTTTTATATAATATCTGTTTGGAATTACACTTTATTAAACGCAATATATGGTGGTAAACTGCTGATATAATTCGTGGAAATTGGCGCAAGATCTTTATTTTTTTTCCTATAATGACGATTAATTAGCGATATTCTAGTACACTATGTGTCAACAAGATTATATGCCTGATGCACAGTTTTTTTTTAAAGTTAATTTGATGAATCTTTCTACAAGAGATATAACTCTGAAGTTGGCTATGTGTACTTTAATTCGTAAAACAGGGTGCGGGAGATTGGTCACTACAAAATAATTAATGTTATGTTTGTAAATTTGGTACATTAACTGAAAAGAGAACAGATTATTCTATTTTTATCAATTATTAAACAACTTGTAGATATTTCCTATGATAGTAAATTAAGCGCTTAAAATCTTCGTATACCGCATTAAAATGTGAAATGCCTCTTAAAAGGATTCGGTTTTTTTAAATCTTTGAAAATTTTTTGAACGGTATCTAATAGCTCTTGCTTCTTCACGGGAAAACCAAATTTCGCTATATTTATAAGCCAATCTACAACTTTTTTTTCGCCTTGTTCTCCCAGCACTGGCTCGGGACCCTGTTTTTTTAGTTCGTCTGTTCTTCTGCCACTTAATCGATCTTGAATTGTACATCTCGGAATACTAAATTTACGTGCTGCTTCTCTGATTGGGATATGGTCTTCGCGAATTTCTTTTAATGCCTTCTGTAGAGTTTCAGCAGTGTAACTCACAGTTTTTTTTTTGAGTTTTTTCGTAGACATCTGTAATAACAAAAATTATCTAAACACCAACCAAAACAGTATGTGTGAAAGAAGTGGCCGTAAACTGACACCTCTATTATCAAATAGTCAGATAACGGCCGTCTATTTTTCATATGATTTTGAGACGGCCGCGAACCAGATTTGTTTTGTTAGCATGTGTTAGTTTGCGGCCACATTACAGCTATAAATCCATATAAAATTATATTTTGGGGGCCGTGAACTAACTATATCATTTAAACCAACCCCAACAATAAAAGAATGTTGCACAAAGCGAAGCTTTATTTACATTAATAATAGGAATGAAAGCTA
Source organism: Plagodis pulveraria (assembly GCA_963890685.1). Lineage (NCBI taxonomy): Eukaryota > Metazoa > Arthropoda > Insecta > Lepidoptera > Geometridae > Plagodis > Plagodis pulveraria. The sequence continues at coordinate 5,959,332 of OY982972.1, read as the reverse complement.
AATGATTTCATTCAGTGAGCTAGTGCCGCGGCCACCCGGCCGTATACCAACTTTACTAAAAATTTATTGCGTTGGTTTGCGGCCACCAAATAAAACTGGTATTAGAGTAATTTACTCCCAAAATAAATGCAAAATTACATGAAACAAACAACTATGTTAACTCGAAAACAATCACACTAGTAATAAGTAATCGTTAACATGAAATACTTACTTTTGAAGCGGGACCTGTTCGCTATTTTTTGCGCAGCTTTGCGTACGTGTGTGCGCTGACAGCGCGACTGGCAAAATGGACGATTTATTTCCGGCACTTGGATTAGGTTAACCGACCAATTAGAATAGGCATTACATTCTGCAACTATCCTACTTTTTAAAGTGCCACAACGCGTTGGTAAGAGTGAGATAGAATTCTTATTATTGCAATATTTATACGGTTCGTCCTCTAAAAGGCCGCGAAACAACGCAGGGCCGCGATCCAGCGTAATGACCCCACTAGGTGCAACTCGCGATGCACGGCTTACCTTATATTTGTATTCACCTACAAGGTTTCTCTTTCTATCGCATAGCCATGCATAGCTCTGATCTCTTCTGACGCGGCACGCACCGTAGAATAATCCAGTCAGGACGGGTACGCCGATATACCTGTAGCTTTGTACCTAAAGTGCTTGGCTCACTGTGATGTGAGTGAGCCATTATTGAGCCATTTTTTATGTTATTGTGACGGAACAAGCTCAAGGCCCACCTGATGTTAAGCGGACTAACCTCTGCCTACAACAGATTCATTTCGTCACAATTCACGAATTGCACTGCGCCCGTCTCCTTGAGACATACTTAGTTGTTAAGTCTCATGTGCCTGTAATTTCACTGGCTCTCAAGGACTGCTACCGGAACACACATCGTTAGGTGCTTGGCGACAGATTTTCTACTTGAAAAATCAAATAATCCTAAACTCCTCATGGCCTGTTCCGGCAGCTCTTCTGCGCCAGTTCCTTTTCTTAGCTGCAACAGTCTTCGACTATTTGTGCGCTTACCAAGATGATGAGACAGGGCCAAAGTCAATTCTTTAAAACTCCTACTATATTGCTATAAAATTTCTTCCAGGCAGATTACTCGACAACGACTTCGCCCCTGCCTACGCGATAAGCTACAAGGCGACCCGTTACCTGGCTCTACCTTGCCTTATGGCAGACTTATACGCTGGAAACAGGAATCTTAGCATGATACATCTAGTTTCTGGTCTGGTCCCTTTCGCCATGGCGTTGGGTGGAAATGACAACCCTCAACTTGGAAACCTGGTCATTGCTTGTAATTTACTGTCATTGTGTCACTACTCGATGGAGAACAATCGTGAATGGGGATGGTATACGGCCGCAGGGGGCCTGTTTGCCTATTTTATTACACCACAGATGACCCCGAAAGTCTTGTATCCCTTGGGATTGGCTCTCATGGAATACTGCGCGTACAGGCTGTTCCACCACGTGTATGATGCTCCTCCGCCTCCATCTCGTCGTTGAAGGCTTCGAATCAGATAGTTATGAATGTTCTCAAATGTTATTTATGGTTAGTTATAAATTGTTTGTGGTTTATTTTTTGTCTTATTTTTTACTTTTTGGTATTATTTTTATTTAATTTTAAACAAATAAGTATTTATTTATTTATTCGATACAGATCTTTGAAATCTTTATAGTTTTCTTCTTTCCACCTTAGACCAAATAAAAAACTTTTACATTTTGGTCTTAGCCTACCACTGTCTTAAAGGCAATGTACAGTCCCACCAACTTATCTGATCAGGCGGCAAAAAAAAGAACTACAACATTCCTTCAAATTGTGACAGTTTGTAGTTGATTTCCTTGACCAGTAGCGCCCTCGAAAACTGCACAGTTAAGTTGGTGGTACTATAAATAGGGTACTATATAGCCATATATAATAAAGGCTAATGCGTCCTATGACGTGTCCTTCATAGGTACTTAGAAAGAATTGTTTGCATAACTATATATTATCATGCAAATAATTCTTATTATACCGACAGCAAGGTAACGATTATTAGACTTGATTCTGCTCTATATTACACTGCCCCCGTCACTCCAAGACGTTACCTAGTTCTTGTCTTGTTCGTCCTGTAATGTAATTGGCTACGGCTGAGCCCCTTTTGGATTTTGAGACTTTTGGGAGCAAAATCCCTTTTAGGGCATTGATCAAAGGAGATTTGGGCACTAGGTAGTGCCAAAACTACCTTGATTTGGAAAACTATGCCCTGGCCGTGATTTTAAAGAGGATTTTCGCAAGTTCTTGAAGAAGCAGAAAGTACAGTAGAAAGGCGAACCTATGCCAGGTTGCTGATAAAAGGTCCTTAAAGCCCCAAAACACACCCCAAAAAAGTAGAAATCTATATGTAATTTCGGTACTAAGCCCCCCACCCCAATACCACTTGACTGGTAAAAACAACTGCTTCCTCGAAGCAAAATCACAATTAAACGGATACAAAGAAATTGTGTGCGTGTGGACTGAGTGACCAAATTTTTTTTGTTTATTTTTGTTAACTTAGTAACTTCAAGATTTAGTAAAAGTCATAAAATAATCTGTATGGTACTTTTGCAATACAGTTTTTATTAACGCAAAAGGCAGAGTTTCAACAATTTCTGTGCTATGTAAGTTTATCAATAAAGATATTATTATTATTATATACTTAAACCCATTGTTTTTTGTTTAACTTTTTACTTACGTAAGTTATTCAATTTGGTCGGTTAATATTTTATAAATCTGTTTTTATATGATGATTGAAAAACCGTGTTTAACTGAACAGAAACAACGTGAATGACATAACCTTCTAATCTCATCATACCCCTTGAAGGTATTATTCATTTTGCATAGGGAATCAGGCCGGGTATAGTAATGATGCTACTCGTAAATAATGAGCACTCTCCACCTACCACATACGACAATAACTCGTCAAAATGAAACAAAGACAACTGAACAAAGACTTCGCAAATTTAAGACAATCACAAAGGAGTAGGGTAACCAACCGTGGTCGTCGCGGGAAGTCCTTAATGCACCCAGTGGGGTTTCCGTTCTGTGGCGCCTTGCAGGACAGCCTCGTTATCGTAGACAGACCTAATTATTTCCATAATATTGGCGATAAATTGCTGTCAATCTGTATTATCTAAATTAATGGAATATACGGAATTTTCAGGGGTTACTCCTACTGATAGGAATACAAACACCTGCCGTTGCCAACGGAAGACCAGCGCTAGTTGTTCGCAGCCAGCATTATGCTGAGTTGGGGTCGGTTTGTCGCAAATAAAACTATAATGTAGGTATTGTACCAACAAAATATGTTGTATTTTTTATTTTGTCTGTTTTTTTGTCAGACACAAACACATCTATTTCTCGTGATGCTTAGTTAAATTGTAGTTCCTGTAGAGTTAAAACGGTTTCTTGTGCTGTATGAGGTCTATAGAAAGCCTCGCAATATAGAAAATCCTTTGAACAATATCTATTTAAGAAGCAGTGGTAGCTGAGCGGTAATAACTGTGGATCGCCGTGCCGCAAGTCCATAGTTCGCTCCTCACCGACACCGCGTTGATCTTGCTTGCTTGATTCATCACCGTCAAGTTAAAATCTGTCTCCAAGCACCTAACAACGTGTTCCGGTAGCAGCCCTTGACAGCCAGTAAGTAATTATGACTACTTGAGGGCGGTAGCTTCCCAGACGGGCATTCGCAAAATGCCCTAACACCATGCTTTGACTGCCATCCTGAGACAACAGACGGGACGTGCCCTCCGAAGCACGGAGGCATTCAGTAGTTCACTAGCGGTCACCCATCTAACTCATGACCTGTTAAGAACGGCTTAGCAAAACTGCTACGCGCGCTTCAAATATAGGTACTTAGGTAAGAACCTAACCAAAACGCTATAGAATAGTGGATGATGTTTCAAAATAAAAGAGACCCTATAGATGGTTTTTGCTGTCTAGCTTGGTTTGCGAATATGTTTGTATTACTGCGACGCGGAATGTTTTTGGCGAAAATTACCTTTAAGGTTGTCCATTAGTTTAATGTCCCTTACTTACTCCTAAAATTACTTTCGAACGTTCTAGCCTTTCTAGACAGCTACATTATTCAAGTACCGTAAGCTCACTTAGCGAGAAACTATCCAAATATTTGCTCTAGTATTTTCTGGTATCGGTTACACTAATGGACATAGTGACTGTGGAGTAATCTGTGCCGGTGGCGCGGACGTCAGCTGCTGTAATTGATATTTTTATCGAACACCACTTATGTGGAAATTACTGTCTGAGAGCTATGACAATGGGGAGCGGACCAGACAACAAAGAATATACCCAAAGTGTAGCGCATGTTTGACTCTGTAACAGGTAAGTAATTTCCTGTGGGTCTACAGAAAAAAAGAGTGTACAGAGAATAAATGCCGATTTAATTAAAAAAGTTTTATAAACAAACAGGGCACCACAAAGGCTCTTGTTTGCAGCATTTAAGATGGTAAGAGCCTACTTGCACACCAAATGTGCAGCAACAACATCACGTTTTAAAGCAATGATGGCCGAGTGGTAATAGATATGGGCTGCGGTGCCGCAGGTCCCTGGTTCGATCCCCACCGCCGGCTTGAGCTTCACCGCATGGTGGAAGGACATTTTGTGAATGCTCGCCTGTCTAGCTCTCAAGTTGAAAATCTGTCGCATCTAAGCGCAGCAGTCCTTGAGAGCCGGTAAAATTTACAGGTACTTGACACTTAACAACTGTATGTCTCAGCGTGATGGGCGCAGTCCAATTCGTCATTTGTGATGAAATGCATCAGTTATATATTAGTTATAGGCAGAGGTTAGTCCACTTAAAATGAGGTGGGGCTCGAGCTCGTTCCATCAGAAAAATTGTCTTAAAATGCTATATCTAAACAGGAATTTCATTGCAATCTCACTACATGTTACTTAAATACTCAACTCATGTTCTTAATAATCGATTTTAATAATAATGGACTTTATTAACATTTTTTTGTGTAAAAACGGCGAATTATTTATTTTTTAATTCGGATGTTCGAACTTACGGATAACAAGGCTTACTAATAGGTTCCCGTTTTCAAGTGACCCTTGTTAAGCAATGATGGCCGAGCGGTAATAGCTATGGACTTCCATGCCGCAGGTCCCTGGTTCAATTCCCACCGCCAGCTTGAGCTTCTTCACCGCATGGTGGAAGCGCATTTTGTGATTGCCCGCCTGGTACCACCACCCTCAAGTAGAAAATCTGTCACCAAGCACCTATCTGGTGTTCCGGCAGCTGTCCTTGAGAGCCAGTGAAATTACAGGCACATGAAAATTCAACTGTCTCAAAGTGACGGGTACAGTGCAATTCGTGACTTGTGATGAACTGCATCTGTTATAGACAGAGGTTAGTCCGCTTAACACCAGATGGGCCTCGAGCTTGTTCCGGAAACGGAACCCTAAAATATCCCAGTTAACAGTGCGTAGGAAGATTTCCCCATAAAATTTAACAATGGATAGTAATTAAAACCAGAAGGGTCGTTACTCAGACAATAATCAACCCCTAAGAGCACAGATTAAGCACTAGGTTGTATGTCAGCTTTGTTAATAGCCCATTATGATATTTAACCCTGTTTAGGCGTAGTTTTAACCCTGTTAGTATTTGGAGCGTTGCTTTAGGGCTTGTTGTTATCTGTAGTTTTACGAGAGGAAGATACATTTGACAATGCGATTCTAATTTCGGCCAACAGATTTTATGATGGCCAGGAATACGATTAAATGGATTTATGTTGACCGGATACTACCGCCTGGAAATCAAAGTCAAAGTCAAAATCGTTTATTCAATTCAGGCGTCTACGACGCTCTTATGAATGTCAATTACAAATTTTAGTATTGAAATATTCTACATTGTACTGCCACGTTCAGCAATTAAATTGTATAGAGCCACTGCGAGAAGAACAGGCAAGAAACTCGGGGCCATTCTTTTAAACATCTTTTAACAATGTGTTACATACTTACTATATAATAGAGTTAATTACAATATTTGTTAATGAAATGATAATATAACGATACATAGATAATTTATTATGGTATAAAAAAAGGGACAGATAACTTCGCTAAACACTAAGGAATATTAATAAATTAAAAAAGTAAAAAACCCGACTGCAAATTATTTATTCTCTTTAAACGTCTAATTGTTCAATTGAAATTAAAACTGCAAGTTACATATATTTATGGAATCGCTTTTTAAAGCCGCTTATTTTGATATCCTACTCGATGGGTTTGGAAGTTTTTTTTTATCTTACTACTAGCTTTAACCCGCAGCTTTTGAAGCGCTCGTAGCGAAGTTTACTTAGCTGTTCTCAACCGATCAGCAAAGTTAAGCAACGTCGCGCGCGGTCAGGAGTTGGATGGGTGACCGCTAGTGACATTACTACTGAGCGTTTCCGTGCTTCGGAGGGCACGTTAAGCCGTTGGTCCCGGTTGTTGTCTTAGGATGGCAGTCGTTATAGCATGGTGGTAGGGCATTTTGCGAATGCCCGCCTGGCTAGCTACCACCCTCAAGTAGAAAAACTGTCGCCAAGCACCTAACGGTGTGTTCCGGCAGCTGTCCTTGAGAGCCAGTACTTCTAGGTTAGCCTGAACAACATCTTCGACCACATCATCACTTACCATCAGGTGAGATAGTGGTCAAAGGCTAACCTATCATGCATAAAAAAAAAAAAAAAGAAAGCTTCGCTCGCGTGTACTATCCCTCAGGAACCGTTACCTGTTTTTGGGAGCCGTGTTAAACGTGTCATAAATAAATAGGTTACATTTTAATCCTTTTTAAATTGGCCCCGTAAATCGTAATCGTTTTGTAGGTCGACCTTTAGTACCAAATTTTCCATAAAGTTTTCCATTCTAGTACACTTTGAAAACATAGACTTGCCACGTGGCTACCAGTTCAAACGTAGTGCCCCAGGTCGAGTGTTCTACATATCGATAGAGTTTTCAGCCGCGCAGTATATACAGTTATACCTTAGCATTATAAGACACTTATGCAACGAACATTATATCAGTATAACGAATATTTTGTAAAATATCCTGAACTAGACGTATTTTATCCAAGATATAGTATTTATATTAAAACTGTAAAAGATATATCCTCTTCCCCAAACCAAATAACTCGGCCAATATCGGCGCTTCCGCGCCTCGTCTGTCCGAATTATTATATCATTAATGATGATTTTACTATTGTTCACGGCTTTTATTTATTAGTATGATCAAATTAGCAATATTATTAGCTACGAGCACACACGTATTATGTTATATACAATCTGTATAGCTGTAAGCGCATGTAGTTGGATCGCAATCCAGCATAGAAAATAAGTGAATGTATATATTTTATATTGTTTTGATTGTGTTCTGTTTTGTGCTTTAAATAAAAAAAATAAGGAACACAATAATGTTGTCTTAGGTTTTCGCGATTATTACACATAGTAATTAAACAACTTTAAACGGTTTAAATCGCGTATATTTATCATTATTTTTGACCCGACGTTTCAAAGACTTTGCAGTGATCGTGGTCACGGGGTGACTGTAAAAATAATGATAAATATACGCGATTTAAACCGTTTAAAGTTGTTTAATTACTATAAAGAACACAATATCGCAAATTCTTGCTAATTAGCCACTACATGACTGACAATCTTTTAACGGACATCCATTGCCATTTCCAGAGAATAAATAGAATATTTGGGATTGAAAGTGGCTGCGCTCATCACTTCAGTAACCTCGGTCCGACCTCAGTGGTGAGGCACTACGTGATGGATCGCAAAACTATACTCAACTCGACGCGCGACGGACGTCTCATTCCAATTCCGATGCTCAGTGCGTAGAGTTCTCCATGCCTTGTAAAACAAATTTGTAATAATTAAGTATTATAAGTTTAGTATCTAAATTAGAAAATTATCTTTAGTGTACAAAGGTACAATAATAATTGCCCGTGGGCTGCGTAGAATGTCACACCCCATCTCTACCCGTGGGTTTCGTAAGAGGCGACTAAGGGTAACACACCAGAAGATGGGCCCAGCGCTTTCTGAGGAACTGATATCTTACATTGCGATCCCAAGACGCCTGCCAAGCGTGGGGATTATGGCAAACGCCCCATTATTGGGGAGGCTGTGTTTAACAGTGGACAATCGGGCTGATACAGTACAATAATATTATTAATTTGTATCATAAAGTTATTAGGTAGTAACCCCGTGGGGTGCCGGGTTAGAATTGCACCTCCCCATATATCCCGTAGGTGTCGTAAGAGGCGACTAAGGGAAAAATACTGGAAGGTGGGCAGCAGCGCCTTCTAAAGAACTACTATCTTACACTGCGATCCCCAGGCCGCCTGCCAAGCGTGGGCATTATGGCAAATACCCCCTAAATAGGGGAGACTGTGTTCAGCAGTGGACGATCCAGCTGAAACAGTAACAGTAAGCCATTTTTTTAAAAATAAAATTCAATTGTTTTAATTTCATGTGTTACGGTTCAAAATATACATCAATATAACATATGCACGAATAGGCCTAGCGCCAGCGGTTTGGGTTCCGGTTACAAACTTTCCTCCCCATTTTCACTCCTTCTAAACAAGCCTAGCAAAAAATATTATTGTGACATGTTTTTGTTTTAAAAAGTCTATCCAGATACCAATTGTCATCACTATCACTTCAAAACCAATGACCTTTCCATACAAAGCTTCATCCCAAATTTCACAACACTCTTAAGTTATCCCCGTTAAAAAAACTGTAGACACATTATTTTTAATTTGAATGATCTATCCGAATACAAATTTTCAGAACTGTAAGTTATAAAACAAAGGACTTTGATACAAACGTATTCACCCATTTTTACCCCTTTAGGGATTGAATTTCGAAAAATCCTTTCTTAGTACACCCCTACGCATACAGACTAATACACCCTCCAAATTTCAAGTCTCTGCGACCAGCGGCTTAGGCTGTGCGTTGTCTGTCAGTCAGTGAGCCAGGACTTTGATTCTTATATATATAGATAGATGGCGTCTAAAATCCACCACTTTGATTTTTTTATACCTAGTGTCACTTGCGCTATCAAGGTGATTGTAACAATATCTCATACATTAAAATCGGTTAAGCCGTTGAAAAGTTATGTTTGTGTGAAAATAAGAATTCCCATACAAAACGATATATACAAATAATTTTGAAAAATCATATTGTTATGGATAACTGCCCAACCACAACCATTGATGTTAGATTCAAAGACATGCACGCAAACTTTCAATAAGTTTGAACATTTGGTATTTAAAATATTTCATAACTACGTATGTATGGAAAGCGCTACGAAGACCACATTACCATGAAGAAAAATAACTCTACTCGGTATAAGTTGTATATGTTTTTATTAAGTAAGAGTTTTGCACCGAGAAAATAATAAATATTTATAATTTATAAATATTCTTAAATTATAATTATCTTCTTATTGTTTAAAATAAATAAGTATGCTTTATTTCTTTCTGCTGCATTGGCATTCATAAAAATATACATCCCGTAATATTGTACTGTATCAGCCGGATCGTCCACTGCTGAACACAGCCTCCCCTATTAAGGGGGTATTTGCCATAATCCCCACGCTTGGCAAGCGGCTTGGGGATCGCAGTGTAAGATGGCAGTTCTTTAGAAGGCGCTGCTGCCCACCTTCCAGTAATTTTCCCTTAGTCGCCTCTTACGACACCCACGGGATGATATGGGGAGGTGCAATTCTAACCCGGAACCTCACGGGGTGTAATATATTATAATAAAATACATATAAGGATGTCTCACCGACATCCTTAATCTTATTTCGTAGAAGTATCGGAATTTAAGACATAGGTAGGTAACTGTCAAAGTTTTGGAAACCTGGCAGCAAATGAGCGTACGTCAGACTGAGCCGGAAAAAAACACCGGATTTCGAGTATCATAAATTGATAGGAATGATGAAATCTAGGAGGGATACTTGACAACCTTGGTAAGTTTATACTTGAATGTTTTGCGTACAAAAGCACAAGATATTTTTTTTTATTTTTGTCCTCATCTCGAAAGAGGAAACAAACAAACATTTAAAGGCGAGAACTTTTCTGTGAATACAGAGCTTTTTGATATAATGATGGCCGAGCGGTAGTAGCTATGGACTGCCGTGCCGCAGGTCCCTGGTTCTATTCCCACCGCCGTTTTGAGCTTCACCTCATGGTGGAAGGGCATTTTGCGATTGCCCGCCTGGCTAGCTACCATCCTCAAGTAGAAAATCTGTCGCCAAGCACCGAACGGTGTGTTCCGGCAGCAGTACTTGAGAGCCAGTGAAATTACAGGCACATGAGACTCAACAGCTGCGTCAGGGTGACGGGCGTCGTTATACAATTGTGACGAAATGCATGTGTTATAGGCATTAGGCAGAGGTTACCGCATGACATCAGGTGAACCAATGTTTTTTTCCTCGTAAACAGGGACTAAAACGCCCTACCGCAATGCTATAACGACTGCCATCCTAAGACAACAACCGGGACCGACGCGCTTAACGTGCCCTCCGAAGCACGTGCACGCTCAGTAGCAATGCCACTAGCGGTCACCCATCCAACTCAAGACCGTGGCGGACGTTGCTTAACTTAGCTGATCGGTTAAGAAAAGCTAAGCAAACTTCGCTACGAGCCCTTCATACTCGTATTTCCTCCATTGGAAGTGAGTAAGGGGATGCTCTTGCATCAACCAGTTATATCATAGAATTGACTAGGAGCATACATTTATTTGACGTTAAAAATCGTACGTTCCCTAATCACCCTTAATACAAGCACAGAGTATGTAGGTACCTAATGTTTACTGGAATGTGCCGAACAAGATTTCCCTTTTAATGTAACGCATGCGAGTGTCGTAATTTATGAATCCAAGTTTCGGGTTTCACTGCTTAAATAATGTTAGTAAAAGAACATTATTTCTCTTTGTAATATAATATCAGATATTATATCTTGTATTGTAGCAGATGGTAGGGTGTATCAAAGAGTAACAATACAATTGACAACTGGCGACAACAAATGGTTAGCGATTTTGAGCATCGTGTTATGCGTGGGATGTGAGCTGTACATTCTATGTCACAGAATAAAAAGGACGGAAAATGTGGAAGGTAAATGAATAATAATGGACAAATTTTAATGGCGATATGACAATTAATTGGTACCATATGACTGGCCATTTTACTAAACGGCGTCGTTCAACTAACGGCCTGAATGATAAGCGTCTTATAAAACATTTAGGTAATGAATTGACTGGCTGATGCTTAGGCCATTCAAACAATAAGGTACATTGATCAATTTTAAAATTTCATTATAGATCGTATATAATTATTTGAATTGTACATTTAATCTAATTCTAGTGTACATTTAATCGACGACAGCATTGTGTACTATTTTCCATGTTAAGTTGAACACTTATATATAGAGAGCCAGTTCTTCTAGGGTAGCCTGAACAACATCTTCGATGTTGGCGATGCCTGATGCACGGGTCAGCTCGTGAACGGGTGCTGCCCGCGGATACTGGTCTGTTATGGATGCTCAGGCAAACACCGTAATTAAGAATTGTTAGAACGGAAATATAATAAAAATTATATGTATATATACCAACAAAAGAAAAACCTTCTACGTCCCTAGTTAAGTACTTGTTGTCCCCTCTTTTAAAAATGTTGTAAATGTATAAAATTGTAAAACATTTAAAAAATGGCACGGACCTTGAAGTCTGTGGCGATTGTAGTTGAATAAAAAAAACAACATTCAGGCTACCCTCAAAGGCTAACATATCAGGAATAAAAAAAAACATTACAAAACTTATTGCTTATTGATACTTCTGATTATTCTAATGTTTTATCGTAATGGCATTATCACTTTACTTTCACTATTTATCTAAGCTTTAGAACTTTTTATCTTCTTCAAAATAAATAATTACCTCATCGTATCGTCTTTGAATCTTTGAAAATCAGCCTTAGAAATGCCTGACAGTTTTTTCTACTGGCATATCGTCGGCCGCTGCCTCGGGACCTTTGCTTCGCTTGCTTGGCTTGCACTTTATTGTGATCACAAATTATAGCTCCTCCTCGCATAACATCAAACTAAAATAGTTTCTTAAACAGAATTATAACCAAAAATATATTACGCCAAACTATATAAAGTCTAATCATGAAGTTAAACGCTATCGATCCAAGTAATTTGTCTACCTGTTTGATTGAATTGCTGAATATCATTCAGGCCGCTAGTTGAACGGCGCCGTTTAAAAAAGAAGCTTAGTTTAAGTTGTTAATTGTACGGTTAAGCAAAGTCCAAAAGAGTTGTGTCATCGACAACGACAAACATCCTCAACAATCCCATGTCCTCCTTAAAAATGTACTGCTAATTAAAAGCTAGCTCGCTGCGACACGAACACCATTAAGCGTGGAATTAAAGCAGGAAGATGACTCAAGACAATTTCTTATATTTCTAACTCTTATTCGTCAATAATTGAAGTATCAACATTTCGAGTTTCTATTAAAATCGTAGGAAATTCCATACTACGAGTATCATTATATACAGGGTTAATGGTAAAATGCTAACAACCTCTTAGGGTTGACTTCTGCTAGACCGAAGAAACATTTCGAGATGATTATTTACAAGTATTTTTTTCTTTTTCATATATATATTTTTTGTGTTTTAAAGCTTACTCCGAGCCAAGAGCGCCCGCCGTGACAACACTGGATCGCGCCGTGGTCCCTCTGTTAAAAAAAATAATATTTACATGGAGCAAAGTAATTAAATATATGAAATAATATATTACAGACAAAAGAGACTTTTGACATCAGGTGGTCCTCGTGCTTATTCAGTGAATAACACATAAAAAACAAAAAAGGAATAAAAACAATCAAAATGTTTGTTATGACTAGCAGAAGTCAACCCTAAGAGGTTGTTAGCCATTTACCAAAAACCCTGTATATATATAACAGAAAGAGTAGCAGCAAATGGGGTTAAGTTGCAGCATGTTGCCCCCGCAACTGCCTTGTAATCTACGTCATCAGTTATTCCACAAACACAAAGCGGGAATTGCCCGTAAAAGTGCCGTAAGGTCACTTGTGACGTAACGTCCTAGATTCGTGACGTATAAATCCATGGCGAGCATATTTGCTCAGTAATCGTGGATGTACTAGTGCGTGCGTCAATCCATTAATATCGTGGTCGGTGTTTGAGATAAACACTAGAATTTGATATATCTACTTATATGTACGAATATGCACTATGCTTAGCTACTTTGAAGCAATTATGGCCGAGCGGTAATAGGTATGGACTGCCGTGCCGTAGGTCCATGGTTAGATCCCCACCGCCGGATTGAGTGTCAAACTGTCGTACTGGCGTACCACATGGTGGAAGGGCATTTTGTGAATGCTCGTCTGGCTGGCCACCCAAGCACCTAACAGTGTGTTCCGGCGGCAGTCCTTGAAAGCCAGTAAAATTACATGCACACGAGACTTAACTTCTGTATGTCGTAAGGTGACGGGTGCAGTGCAGTTCGTCACTTGTGATGAAACGCTTTGCTAGTTGCGAAGGTTGCTTACTCGTTCTTAACCGATCAGCACGCGGTCATGAGTTGGATGGGTGACCGCTACTGGCATTACTATTGAGCGCTTTCGTGCTTCGAAGGGCACGTTAAGCTCCCGGTTGTCGCCTTAGGATGGTGGTAGGGCATTTTGTGAATGCCCGCCTGGCTAGCTACCACACTCTAGTAGAAAATATGTCGCCAAGCTAACGGTGTGTTCCGGCAGCTGTCCTTGAGAGCCAGTAATTCAAGGCTAGCCTGAATAACATCTTCGACCACATCATCACTTGCCATTACGTGAGATAGTGGTCAAAGACATAAAAAATAAACGAAAAAAAATGCATTTTTGATTTGGAAGATATTATTCTTGTTGATTTATTTTAAAATTCCAATCAGCCAGTGAAATTAAAGTTTAAGTTCATATGTCAGAAATTGTGCTGAAATAAAAAAGTTAAATGAAAATTTTAATAGTTAGGCCAAGTGGAATGTCAATTTTGAGCCTATTTACTACCAGCCACTGTTCTAGACTCCCATTTTGAACTCAGTTAAAAGAGCATTATAGTTACTTCACCAACAAATACAATGTTTTTCCCTTATCTAAGAAAGTGGAAGCTACTGGCAACTCAGAGATCCTGCACAGTATCAGATGCGAAGGGAAATGAAGAATGGTAATTCTCGCCCTGATATCTCAAGTGTCTGCTGTCTGCTGGACCCACAGGAAACATAATTTCCGCTCCCCAAAGTTTCAGGCATTTACATTTTGACGTGCAAAGTAAAGATATGAATATTTGTGTACATTTTCACTTCAAAAAAAAAGGAAGAGAGTCTCAAGGCAACGTGTATTAAAAGATTTTTTTATATAAAGTTAGTATTCTACCCCATGTTTTCTAACGTACATTCATCAGTATTTTCCTCCGGCAAGTATTTAGAAATTATTAACGGTGGTTTTACAATAATTATACCTATATCAGACACATATTATAAAAATATATAATATACTTATTTTTCTTGCAGATAGGTAAGCCTTTGATCACAATCTCACCTGATGGTAAGTGATGATGTGGTTGAAGGTGTTAACATGTTTAACCCAGAATTACTGGCTCTTAAGGACAGCTGCCGGAACACACCGTAAGGTGCTTGGCGATAGATTTTCTACTTGAGGGTGGTCGCTAGCCAGGCGGGCATTCCCAAAATGCCCTTCCACCATTCGGTGAAACTCAAGCCCGCGGCGGGATTCGAACCATGCCACCTGCTGCTAGGCTGTCCATAGCCAACGCCACTGAGCCATCACGGCTTCAAAATTAAACCTAGATTCATTTAGGGTACTTTTTCCTTAGGAAAGCTGTGTATTCTTCCGGGGATCAGTATTATTTATTTACTAGTCCCAACACATCAAGTGAATGGACGTCCCTATAAACTGTTCATAGTGCCTACAAAAGTTTACCCCTTAAATCTCAAAGGACTTTATATAGGTCGCTGCCATAATTCCCCCACTTTGAACAGGGTTACTAGTAATAAAAAAGATTACTAACTCCGGTCCGAGGAATTTAATCAGACGTAACCGTGGACAGACAGCATAAAGGTAGATACGTTGTACCAAATGATGAAAACTAGACGAATATTTTTGTGAAAAGCATAGAGTAACCAAACAAGTACATTCCTTGCTTTTAGAGACATAAATGAAGAAAATATGAGTTATAATATTATCAGTGCCAACATCTCTATAAATAAACTTCAGAATTCCACCACCGCGCATTGGCGGAATATTCACCCCCACTACCTTGAGCTGCGCTCGACTACGCAACGGTTTTCTAGAACATTTATATCGCGTACTATAATGATTTGGAGGAAGCTTCACACCGAGGTCTTTCCTCTGCGATACGATATGAGGTTGTCTAATAAGGGCGTCATGAGGTCGGCAGTGCGTTGGAAACCCCTCTGGTGTTACACGTCAATAGGAGACGGTGACAACTTTCCATCAGGTGGGCTGCCTACTTATCTGTCTACTATAAGACGATAAAAAAACTTCTGATGTTTAATGACGATGGCTGATAGAACTTGCCTACCGAAAAGAACTAGTGCGATAATGACAACCATTATTTGTATATGTGTAAAAGGAATGTGTTTATTAATGCAATTAATGTTTACAATAAAATGCGTAATTCATTTAAAGACTTGACATTCAAAGTTTTTCAAAAACAAGATAACATTATGGTTACAACTGTTTTTACACAAAAGATTACATTATAGTTACTTTAAAACTGTTTTTACAACTTAAATTATTTTATAACATTCAAAGTTCTCCGGTACTTATTAATGTTAATGGAATTGTATTTTAGTTTTAGTTTGATTATATTTTAATATTTGAAGTATTGTATTTGATAGCTAATGACATAATATTAATATTTTATTATCAATTGTACTTTAATAATAAATGTGTGTATTGACTTATTTTGTATAAATAAACTTTTGCACACCATTGTCATGGTAGAATATTATGGACATTTTTGTAAAGCTATACATCTGCTGTATCTGTACAACATTCTAGTGAATAAATGATTCGATTTGATAATTGGAGAATTTGAGAATAGGCTCAGGCAGTGGTACGCATGACCAACATAGAAGCACCATCGAAATGTATTATTCTGAGGAAGCAACACTTTCCGTACGTAGTATGGAAGGAACTTTTATCATGTAACGCCGTTGCCGTGTACTACGTCTGCTTTTCCGTGTTGATGATGGAATGGGTAAAATTACTTTGGCATTCCACGAAATACCTATACCTGCTAATCAGTCATTGCCGTGTACCACAGTAGATTCGTCCCATTGGCCAACTCCGATTAACTGGGTGTACCAGGGATGTTTTTCTTCGTGTGGTCCGCATATACAGGGTTATTGGTAAAATGCTAACAACCTCTAGGGGTTGACTTCTGCTAGTCCTTAAAAACATTTTAAGGGTGAACTGGCCGGCCCGTTCTCCATACAAACGCCGTTGGGTGATAACTCCCTTATTTGAGGATTTAGGTGCAAAACAAAGCATAATACCGATTGATATCGTCATTATCTAGGCTTGTATGATGCCGAAGTTTTAATAAAATAATTAACTTGAGAATTATTAGCCTAGAAAATTTTTCATATAAAGTTTTCGAGGCTCATAACTGACAACTTAATTATCTTTTTAAAATTTTGGCACCATACAAGCCTAGATAATGACGAGATCAATCGGTATTATGCTTTATTTTGGACCTAAATCCTCAAATAAGGGAGTGATCACCCAACGGCGTTTGTATCGAGAACGGGCCGGCCAGTTAATTGTATTATTTTGATAAAAAAATAATATTAATATTTTTTTTCTTTTGTGTTTTTATATGTTTTTGACTGGATCAGTACGTCAACTACCTCATGTTAAAAGTATCTTGTGGGTGTAATGTATTATATAATATTTTTTATTACCTTGATCGATGTAATTATTCAAAACTATTCAAAGGGACCACGGCGCGGTCCAGTATTGCCGCGATGGGCGCTCTTGCCTCGGAGTAGGCATTAAAACACAAAAAAAAAAAAAAAAAAAACAAAACAAAAAAAATCCTCCGAAAATGTTTCTTAGTACTAGCAGAAGTCAACCCTAAGAGGTTGTTATCATTTTACCAATAACCCTGTATAGTTATTAATTTATAGCAACATGACGTACCTAAATACCCAGAATATGTCAAGTTATGGACCAGTTGGCCTTACAAGCGTCGATTGGAACCAAAAATGTAATGCCACGTTTGACCTAACACAGATCCGGGGAAGTACCTTCTTATTTTCATTACATCAAAGGAAGCCACAGTGAAATTTTTTATTCTGTCACTATCTCCGGAGGTCTTTTGTGAAGGAACTATTATATTGGTTGTAAGTTAGGGATAATCTGCGGACTGTCCTTTATGGGGGCAGGAAGGGGGCGTTTCGGTTTGAACTTTGATGAAATTGATGGGAAGGAACACTACAATGAAGATGGGGAACGCTTTGCGGTTGGTAACACAAAATTAATACAAGTGAATTTACATTAATCTTGTCCCTATTAGAAAAAATACTTAGTTATTTTTGATAATAACAAATAATTTAAAAATATTTGAAGAGAACATTAAATTAATATTTTAGTAAAGCGCTAAAATATATTAATATTCTTCCGGTTTGACCGGCATAACGTCTATGACGTCACGTCGGCTTAGCAAAAAGACTAGGCGGGATTTTAACGAGATATTTTTTTATATATGTTGAGTGTTTTTCTAATTTATTAATTTAATATTTTATTATGAATAGATTCAGGCGATATAATGCCTGATTTAAGTATACTTAACGGAAATCCATATTTATTGAAAATAATTATTTTATAAATGTTTTAAAAAACATTAAATTTATATTTTATTACAACAACATGGTGACAATTCCGACTAATTTTCCTGTAAAGCCGAGGCGACGTCAATAACGTAAAATATTTATGTTACGTATGTGTTAACATTGATGTTTCATTTTAAATATTTTGTTATTATTAGATCTAGATACCTTTAAGCACCTACCTAACTAAGCCTTGATTTAAAAGTGACCTTCACTAAAACCCAAAGTAAGATTACCCAACTAATGAGAACAGTAATTTGTCACTTAACATTTCGAAAACGTTTTGTTGCGTAACTCGAGTTGTCACGAATTGTTTTACCAATGTTTTAAACAAGTAATTTATCACTTATTTTCTAAGTACCTAGTTAATGTGATTCATAATCACTTCCTACGCAATGCAGCGTACTGTATCAGCCGGATCGTCCACTGCTGAACACAGCCTTCCCCATTATGGAGGAGTTTGCCATAATCCCCACGCTGGGCAGGCGTCTTTGGGATCGTACTATGAGATATCAGTTCCTCAGAAAGCTAGCGACAGGTCTCCCCACCATCCGAACATTTTGGTTGTCCAGGTAGTGAACTATACGACTAGGTAGGGGGAGGTCCCAAGATCCGTATGTCAGCCTTTCACGTCGCTGGCCGAGGCATATTATGGATGACTTGAGTGACCTCATGGCAGCCATCATGTTGGCAGTTCCAACGTCATCCGACAGTTACCCCGGTAAAGGTATCCCCGATAATCTGACTTCTTGTAATATTTGATAATAGTAGATTATGAAACAAGTGAGCTAAGTTGCTCATTATACACGAGGCTGTGTGTTGCAGTCCGAGCCGTAGGCGAGGCACAAATGTGATACAAACAACATACGAAAATTATGGAAAATAGTGCGCAAGATTTTTTTTTTGCTCGGCAAATGTATGATGGTTCATAACATATAAACCTCATTGATGTTACAAATCTGTATTACCCGGCTAAATTGAAAATGCTCTGTTTACTCGCAAATAATTTGCAGTTAGGTACTAACTTAACTTTGTAGGGATAATTCTATTACGCACTAGTGTATCTGTTATAGTTCGGTTTATGGCCATAAGAACAATATAATAAAGCTCACTTTACGAGCAAGGGTGTTGAAAAAGAGATTGTAGCAGCTTTGGCCCTGTTCTGATCCGTATCAGTATCAGAAGCGATATCTTCGCCTTACCGAGCTAAAAGTAAACAAAAATTTTGTTAGTATCTCTCCAAATAGTTTTAGTATCTGTAGGGCCCATACTCTCAAAGTACAACTCTATTGTACCGGGGCATTCTGTTCCAACCTCCTCAAAGGATCTTGGTAACGGCTCAAGCCAAGGTCCGTACCGTTGTGCCCTTGATTGTTGGCACATCTATTTGTAGCGGTGATGATGGAGATGACGGACGCAGAAGGCACGAAGCCGCATTTGATGGAGTAGGCACACCTGCATGCATTCTCCACCAGGGATATTGAAAGGACTACGTTGCCGTAGGTCCAAGGTTCGATTCCACGCCGGCTTGGGCTTCACAGCTTCGTGATGGAGGTCATTTTGCGAATGCTCGCATGACTAGCTACCACGTATCAAGTAAAAAATCTGTTACCAAGCACCTAACACTGTTCCGGCAGCAGTAAAAAGACAACAAACACATGAGACTCAACAAATGTATGTCTCATGGTGACAGTGCAGTTCATCACTAGTGAGGAAATGCATCTGTTATAGGCAGAGGTAACTGCTTAACATCAAATGGGCATAGTGTATTTCCGTCAAAACAATATATAAAAAAGTATTAGGTATCCGGATTAGAAAACGGGACCCTATTTCTAAGCCCCAGCAGCCCGTCCTTCCGTCCGTCCGACTTTAAAGGTCTGTATCCAATCATAATATTGGAAAGACATTAAGTTGCCGGTTGAAATTTCCACAGAATATTTGCTAGTGGTAGATTGCCTAACACATAACAATTGCAGTTGTCGTATCATGCTCAGAGGCAACGCGCCACAGCTTAGGCAATAATTAGTATTGATTTTGTGTATGTAAAAATTAATCATCTGCGGGACACATTCAGTTATCCATTCCACACTATCCCCCGCAGTATTGTTGATATATTAATATTCTCCTTCTATACAAGACTTTTTGCATGGTGGAAGGGCATTTTGCGAATACCCGCCTGGCTAGCGACCTGCACCTAAGGGTGTGTTCCGGCAGCTGTCCTTGAGAGCTAGTGAAATTACAGGCACATGAGACTTAACAACTATGACTCAAAGTGACGGGCGCAGTGCAATTCGCGACTTGTGATGAAATGCATCTATTATAGGCAGAGGTTAGTCCGCTTAACATCAGGTGGGCCTCGAGCTGGTTCTGTCACAATAATATAAAAAAAACTACAGCTACTACAATGAAAGCATTTAGACAACCTACAAGTCATAACATCCTCACTGATAAGATTTGACTCATATTGTGGTCGAAGATGTTAGCAGTCCTATTCATTTATCTATGGCAGGGTAGACCTGGTATAAGAGATAGCTATAGAGTTGAAAATGTTTGCCTGATTGACATTGAAGAAGCCCCGGTGGGCAAATTTACTATGCATGTAAAAAAAGACATAATAAGGGCCTGTTTCAGAATGTTCGAGTAGGTTCCGGTTATACTACCCATAACATATTTAATAAATAAAACACTATCATTGCGTTTCACAGTCATCGATTTAGCCTATCCATCGGTTAAAGCTTCACACGCGCTTGGTGTTAACTGTCATTTTTATTATTCAGTTATTTTATGTTTTATATATATTTTTTTTTATTCTTGATAAGTTAGTCTTTGACCACTATCTCACTTGATGGCAAGTGAAGATGTTGTTCAGGCTAACCTAGAAGTACTGGCTCTCAAAGACAGCTGCCGGAACATACCGTTAGGTGCTTGGCGACAGGTTTTCTACTTGAGGGTGGTAGCTAGCCAGGCGGGCATTCGCAAAATGCCCTACCACCATGCTATAACGAATGCCATCCTTAGACAACAACCGGGACCGACGGCTTAACGTGCCCTCCGAAGCACGGAAACGCTCAGTGAATAATGTCACTAGCGGTCACCCATCCAACTCATGACCGCGGGCGACGTTGCTTAACTTTGCTGATCTCTTAAGAACAGCTAAGTAAACTTCGCTACGCGCGCTTCAAAAATTTTAGATTTCTGTATCTTCTGTGTTGGTTAGCAACCCGAAACTTTATTAGGACATTCTGAAACGGACCCTGAGGGCCTGTTTCACAATGTTCGAGTAAGTTCCAGCTATACTACCCAGAACATAAAATAACTGAATGATAAAAATGACAGTTAACATGCAGCGCGTTTCAAGCTTTAACCGATGGATAGGCTAAATCGATGACTCAAAGATAGTGTTTTAATTATTAAATAAGTTCTGGGTAGTATAACCGGAACTTACTAGAACATTCTGAAACAGGTCCGAAGTCTATCGAGTAGTTCGTGCAAAAATATATCGTTTGTTCACACAGCCTCACTGGCTGGCTACTCAAGTCATGAATTATTTATGTAGGTCACGGAAAACAAATCAGCTAATTTGCGTGTTTCGTAAAATCTCGGTTTTATTGCTAACCTTTTTTGGTATGGATGATACTCTCACTCTCTTTAAGGCAATGTCCTGTTTTATTCGGAACTTGTATTTTTACTATCGCATATTTAGATTTCTGTTTCGCGGAATAGAGAAAGTGGAGAGTTGTGTTGTAATAATAGCATAGTAATTTACTGTTTATTTTTATCCGTGCGATACCGGGACAGAATTACTACTGAGTGCTTCCTTGCTTCGGAGCAGAGAAGAAAATATGAAGCAAATAAGTACCGGAACGTGGGTAGCAGTTGGCAGCAGCGCCTTCTGAGGAACTGATATCTGAACTGCAATCCCCAAGACGCCTGCCAAGCGTACGGATTAAGGCAAACCTCTACCTTAATGGAGGAGGCCGATACAGATTCATTCCTTTCTGTTTCCCTTGATTTAGAAATGCGGGATGCGTTTAGTAAGTACGCGCTCACTACTATGTCTCAAGGTGACGGGTGCAGTGCAATTCGTCACTTGTGATGAAATGCATCTGTTTTAGGCAGAGGTTAGTCAGCTTAACATCAGATGGGCCTCGAGCTTGTTCCGTCACAATAACATAAAAAAAGTGAGAGAGTGACCTTCACCGGTTCTAATCCACGACAAGTAACCCTCGTTTTTTTTGTGATCCCGTACTTATGAAATAACCAATACGAAAGGTCCAATTCAATATCACTCTACCTATAGCTAAACTTATATATTTCAGTATGAAATTGAAAAACTTTATTTTAGCTTGAATTATTATATTAAAAGTCACGATTCAACCATTTATCAAGTAGCAATTCATTTCTATAGATATTACCTAAAAAGGCGCCGGATGGAGATATTGAAAAACTTTGAGTCAAATTCTTCTTTCAAGTGTACTTGTGAGTGTATAATCGGTAGGTAAGATCGTGTGGAATTTTTAGTCGGAAAATTTTGGTCGCACACATAAATCTATTTTAATGATGGTCTCGCTATATCCCCCAATATTAAATTTGATCTGTTAGTCGCATTTATTTCGCCGATTGAAGGCACCTAGTTAGTGATATGTCAAAGATAAATTATGAAAATTAGCTAGTTTGTGTACATGTCTGAAGCAGTGATGGCTCAGTGGCATTGGCTATGAACGCGCAGCAGGTCCATGGTTCGAATTCTGCCGCGGGCTTGCGCTTCACGCATTGTGGAAGGGCATTTTGCGAATGCCCGCCTGGCTAGCGACCACCCTCGGGTAGAAAATCTGTCGCCAAGCACCTAACGGTGTGATCCGGCAGCTGTCGTTGAGAGCCAGTAATTGTAGGTTAAGCCTGTTAACACCTTCGACCACATCATCACTTACCATCAGGTAAGATTGTTAACAGGCTTACCTATCAGCAATAAAATAACAAATAAAAATATTTATTATGTAGCGTCGCTGTACTAGGGAAAATATAGTAGTCACACAGTAATAGTAAGCTAACAGTTGAAACACCAAAACGCTGACTACCTTAAATATCTACTTAAAAATAAATGTACAATGATAGTACAGACCCACCAACTTATCTGTTCAGGCGGCAGAAAAAAGAACTACAACATACCTTCAAATTGTGTAGTTGATTTCCATGACTAGTAGCGTCCTCGAAAACTGCACAGTTAAGTTGGTGGTACTATATTCATGCTGTCGTTAAATATATCGACATGTTGAAACTCCTGTGAAAACATATTTAATATTACCAGTAGTCTGGGTGTGGGCGCGTTCCTGGCGTGCTTGGTTCTCAATATAGGAGGTGAGAACAGCTGATGCCTTCATTCACCTGAAAAGTGAAAATCCTCACCCTGTTTTGCACCGTGTAACAAATTTAACTGTCAAGCTACGAATAAATACATATTAATTCGAAGTAATAAATATGTATTTATTCGCAGCTGTCAAATGAACTTTTACATGTGTTTAGAACGGCCTCAAATGAATGTAAAAGTCCAGCCAAGTGATTTCCGTACAGTACTCGGGTAACTTTTACATACACTCAGTGGTCTCCGAACCCACCCTAAGTCGTCGACTTGAAGACCTTCCGTTATATTTTCAAACACGAAAAAGTATAAGCTACAAATAAATATGTATTTATTCGTAGCTGTCTAGTGAACTTTTACTTATAGTATCGAAGCGCTTCGGGCGAAAGTAAAATTTCACTGAGGTTGATATCTGGACAGCACTCGGGTAACTTTTATATTCACTCAGTGATTTTCAAACCCGCCCTAAGACGTCGACTTGAGGACCTTCCTCCTTTTTTCGGAAGTTAGGTAATACAACAAATGCCACGAGAGCGTAATCATATCAGTAGTCGCAGTCAGATATAAGTAAAGAACTAATTAATTCAAGCTGATATCTAACTAAATAAAGTATGGAATCGACAGTTATTTATTAGCTGAGCCCTGAATTGCGTTCTTTTTTTATGCAGATAGAGTACAGTTTACAGTAATTTTCTTTAAATTTCCGGGAAGAAATTGAAAGGTAAAATTTGCATTTTAATTTTACCTTTACACCTGGGGTCGTTCGTGGATCGGTGGTTCCGTTGGTTAATGAATGGTTAATAATACCCGAAGAAATAATTCAAACAATTCATTAATAATTGGAAATAAGATGATGTCTATCAGTGTCTCGAATTTATCGAAATAAGGAAATTTAAAATGATAAGGAAGCCGGGGATGCTAAATAGTAGATACTTAATCGTTATGGGGACCTATTGGATTGGGAAGATAAAGTGCAAAAACGAAAAACGTACCCCCTTTTTTTGGCGGAAAGAGCGTGAACAAATTTTCAAAAAAGTAAAATAAAACACAGCCTGATGCGCTGTGTTTTTTTATTATATATTCATAGCGTATACACCCTACGTCTTTCTGATAACCAAAACATAGACATATAATAATAGCCAAAAGATATTAATCTAACTGTTAGTTGGGGGTGGCGGTAAAACGGGGTAAAAAAAACAAAAACAGTTATTCGAGCGTGTCAGATGTTAAGAACACAAAACATGTTCCATTCAAATGACTGACGATTTGGAAGCCACGAGAAGTACCTAACGACCGATTTTTGAAAAAGTAAATAAAAAAAGGTGACTTTGAAATCCTTAACCGCATCAGACTTTTATACAGACGTTTCAGCTTTATGTCCTTGTTGTGTATAATCTGTCAATTATGTGTATGAAATTCGTTAATCTGTATTTAAAAAAAATACTGAATGTAATTAAAGAACAAATGGATATATCAAGATAGATTATAGGGCTTGGTGTTGAGGTTGGGAGGCATAGATATACACAAAAAGTCTAGTGTGGCATTGCCAGATTTCTGTATTCCGTACAATTTACATACAATTTGAAGCAATGATGGCCGAGCGGTAATAGCTATGGACTGCCGTACCCTGGTTCGATCCCCACCGCCGGCCTGAGCTTCACCGCATGGTGGAAGGGCATTTTGCGATTGCCCGCCTGGCTAGCTACCACCCTCAAGTAGAAAGTCTGTCGCCAAGCACCGAAAGGTGTGTTCCGGCAGTAGTCCTTGAGAGCCAGTGAAATTACAGGCACAATGAGACTTAACAACTATGTCTCAATGTGACGGGCGCAGTGCAATTCGTGAGTTGTCATGAATTGCAACTTTCATAGGTAGAGGTTAGTCCACTTAACATCAGGTGGGCCTCAAGCTTGTTCCGTCACAATAACATAAAAAAAAAAAATTTGGAAAAAATCTCGCACCATCTTTAGGATCTTTGGATTTACTGTAGCATATCTGATGGGAGCCAATAAAACAAGGTGATTGGCTTGTCCAAATACTGGATTCCCTAAGGTTTTGTCCTCATAGAGACAATAGGATAGGTCCTTCTGCTAAACTAATGATGCAGTGATGGCTCAGTGGCATTGGCTATGGACTGCCGCGCAACAGGTCTATGGTTGGAATCCCGCCGCGGGCTTGAGCTTTACCGCATGGTGGAAGGGCATTTTGCGATTGCCCGCCTGACTAGCTACCACCCTCAAGTAGAAAATCTGTCGCCAAGTACCTAATGGTGTGTTCCGGCAGCAGTCCTTGAGAGCCAGTGAAATTACAGGCATGAGACTTAACAACTATGTCTCAAGGTGACGGGCGCAGTGCAATTCGTCACTTGTGATGATATGCATCTGTTATAGGCAGAGGTTAGTCCGCTTAACATCAGGTGGGCCTCGAGCTTGTTCCGTCACAATGATATAAAAAAAAAAAAATTGCTCTGAGTCTGCCAAATAGTAAGGAAAGTTCATTATAGGTGTCCTAGCATCGCAGATACTGTTCGTAGTCTGTGAGGGAATCTGATATTTAGTTACAGGCCATCTCTTCCTTCAATACTGGTAACCTTATAGATCTATCCACTTTCCGTCCAATTGATTGACTTGGTCGATGTGACAGACGCGTGATCAAAATGCTGCCACTTATTTGGCAAATCGAATAAGCATTGCAATCCAACGGGGAAATGCTGCCAGCACGCTGCGCTCGCTGCCAATTGGTACGCTAGGGCTGGAGCACTAGAACTACCTATGGGCCTGTAATATGCTTTACGTTTCCTAAATGCTTAACAGGAAAATTAGGAGGAACTGTCACTAGATAAGCTTTTGTTAGGGTTCCGTACCCAAAGGGTAAAAACGGGACTCTATTACTAAGACTTTGCTGTCCGTCCCCCTGTCACCAGGATGTATCTCAAGAACGGTGATAGCTAGGCAGTTGAAATTTTCACAGACGATGTATTTCTATTGCCGCTATAAAAACAAATACTAAAAATAAAATAAAATAAATATTTAAGAGGGGCTTCCATACAACAAACTTGTTTATTTTTACCGTTTCTTGCTCGATACTAATAACGGTGACAGGTAGACGCTTTAACTCTTCACAGAATATTTAGTTACGGAACCCTTCGTGCGTCGCACTTGGCCGGTTTTTCTTAAATATTAGTTCAATGTTTTCTTACAATATTTGTTTTCTCTATATGTAATCACTGTAAGGAATCCAAATTGCACCACAGATTTCCCTATCTATATAACGATGTAGCATTATTTAACTTTTGGAACCCAGTGATATAAAAAGACAATTATTAGCAACCATTTCAAACAAGAAATGACATCGTCACCAAGTTGTAATTGTTAAAAAGAGTTAAGTAACACAAAATTAACTTCCGTCATGTTGAAAAAGTTTGTGCAACTTTCTACCTGTCTAAGAAACAAATGACAGTGTCATTAAGCTGTAGGAGATAATGGACTATCGCGACCTCATCTATATTATACATCCAAAAGTTTTTCTAAATATAATTACAAGGTAAGCAATTGGCTATTTGCAATTGGATTTTGCTATTAAGCGATTGGATATTCGCCAAAGAACCAAAGTCACCGACATAGCTCTCAGAATTAGCAAGTTGAAGTGGCGATGGGCGGACCACATTGCTCGATGAACTGATAACCGATGGGGAAGAAAGGTTCTCGAGTGGTTACCACACTACACCGGAAGACGTAGAGTTGGTAGGCCCCCCACCAGGTGGACTGACGACATCGTGAAAGTCGCGGGTAGCCAGTGGTTACAAGTGGCTAATAGCCGTTCTTTGTGGCGTTATATGGGGGAGGCATTTGTTAAACAGTGGACGTCTTCCGGCTGATGATGATGATGAATTACAAGCACTATCACGTGCTAAGCTATAAAATCATATTATTACAAATTATTGGAGATACTCTTTACGCGCCCTGTCCCCTATGACAGTTAAAGTAATACGATTTCGGCTAGAAATAGCGTGCCCAGGTGGCCGAGTGTTTAGGCATCCGGCGTGAAATCGGAAGACGCGGGTCGATTCCCGCCCGGGGATAACATTTTGTGCTTCAATAATTTGTAAAAAAATTCAAAAATCTGTTTGTCGGTTTGTTAGAATTATTGGTTTGTCTAACATTTATATTGACGGTAACGACGTGACAAATCATTATTCCTGCACAGATATTGTTAAAGGACATAATAGTCGGGGTCGAACTACTATGTGAATACCCGCCTGTGTAGCGACCACCCTCAAGTAGAAAATCTGTCGCCAAGCACCTTTACCAAGCCACCATAATAATTTATTTACAGCTCCTTCCCAAACATGGTTGCCTGGAAGAGATCGCTTTAAGCGATAAGGCCGCCAATTGTAACATTATTGTATTTTTTTTTGTAAATTCATTATAGATCTGTACTGTGGTGTTTCATTAAAGAGTTATATCTATCTATCTTTACGGTGTGTTCCGTCAGCTGTAATTCTAGGTTAGCCCGAACAACATCTTCAACCACATCATCACTTACCTACAGGTGAGATAGGGGTCAAAGGCTAACATATAGGGCAAATATAAAAAAAGTCATGACTCGTTGATGTTGAGTTGAGAGCTTCTCTCACAGCTGTAATGCCTCTGAATATTCCTCATGAACAGCTATAACGTCACATTGGCATCCCACACTA
This sequence comes from Plagodis pulveraria, assembly GCA_963890685.1. Classification (NCBI taxonomy): domain Eukaryota; kingdom Metazoa; phylum Arthropoda; class Insecta; order Lepidoptera; family Geometridae; genus Plagodis; species Plagodis pulveraria. The sequence continues at coordinate 5,931,320 of OY982972.1, read as the reverse complement.
GACAGGGTTTGCCATAACCCCACGCTTGACATGCGTCTTGGGGATAGCAGTAGAAGATGGCAGTTCTTCATACAGCGCTGCTGCCCATTCTGGTATTTATCCCCTCACACCCCTTATGTGACGTTGTAGCTGTTCATGAGGTATATTCAGAGTTATTACAGCTGTAAGAGAAGCTCTCAACTCAACATTACGAGCCATGTTTTTTTTTATATGCCCGATATGTAAGCCTTTGACCCCTATCTCACCTGTTGGAAAGTGATGATGTGGTCAAAGATGTTGTTCAGGCGAACCTAGAATTACAGACTCTCAAGGACAGCTGCCGGAACATACCGTTAGGTGCTTGGTGACAGATTTTATACTGGCGGGTGGTATCTAGCCAGGCGTGCATTCGCAAAATGCCCTACCACCATACCGTCCTAAGACAACAACCTGGACCGATGGCTTAACGTGCTCTCCGAAGCACGGAAGCGTTCAGTAGTAATGTCACCAGCGGTCACCCATCCAACTCATGACCGCGGCGGACGTTAACTTTGCTGATCAGTTCCGAACGGCTAAGCAAACTTCACTACGAAGTACAAGGAAAACATGAACTGGTTCAACTTTTCTGTGACCGTACCTTAGTTTCTCAACATCCGTCTCCACAATGCAGGTGTTTGCATTATGCATATTTATTCCGAGCATTACGGCGCGATCATTAAAATATTTTAATATTGCATTTGACTCCTGTAGTTTGCGTGTTGTTAGGAAACAAGGAGAGAAATATCTCGCTTTGAACCATTGACCTATATATACTAGACGCGACATCCTAAACGAGGATAGTCCACCAGTGCAAGTATGCCGGCCGGTACACTCTCCCCCACACGCATCTGGGCACTCGTAGAGATTACACGCGATTTAAGTTCGAAAATTGTGTATTTAAAATACACAATTGATAATACACGGTTTTCGAACATAAGACGCGTGTAATCTCTACGAGTACCCAGCTGCGTGTGGGAGAGTATGCCCGCCGGCATACCTACACTGGTCGACTATCCTCGTTTGATATTGTATATGTCGCGTCTAGTATATATAGGTCAATGCTTTGAACTTAACTTTGGAAAAACAATGTAAATTCAGACCATTAAATTCACGAAGGCGCGTCCTCATCACCGTACATTATTGATGCGCATTGGTGTGGGTAGGCCACATTTGTACACAACGTCTTAGTGTGAGTGCAAATGCTAATGGTACCTACGAGTACAAATAGTAGAACCATAACGTAAAAAATGATCACTTGGGTAGGTGGATTTTTTGAAGCAGTGATGGCTCAGTGGTATTGGCTATGGACTGCCGCCCAGCAGGTACATGGTTCTTTTAAAAGGGTTCGGAAGATGAAAGACGATTCATTTTAAGATTATTTTATATGCTTACATAAAATTACAACTACACGATCTTACAGAAGAATTAGTCTACCCGCCCGACGTACCACAGACAAGTGCCGGGTTTCTCATATTGCTATAGTCAAAAGTATTACTGTAACTAAATTTATTTAACAATTTATATAAAACATAACTTAACAGTTCGAATCCCGCCGCGGGCTTGAGCTTCACCGCATGATGGAAGGGCATTTTGCGAATGCCCGCCTGGCTAGCGACCACCCTCAAGTTGAAAATCTGTCACCAAGCATCTAACGGTGTATTCCAGCAGCTATCTTTGAGAGCCAGTAATTATAGGTTAAGCTTGTTAACACCTTCGACCACATCATCACTTACCATCAGGTGAGATTGTTGTCAAAGGCTTACCTATCAGTAATAAAAAAAGTACTGTAATAGTTCGTTCGTCAGAGTTCGCGAAAAGAACGATCAATTCTTGTGACGTCATCAAAACGGCGAGTGATTATATTACAGTTTGTAAGATTGCTTAATTGACGTGGAGGTATAAAATTTAGCTGTAAGATTAAATTATTATTACTATAAGAGGTCAGAGTTAACCCCCAGTTCACGAGAAAGCCGAAATTCTGTGAGCAAATCATCGACTTATGTGATATTTTAAATATTCAGTTTTTTTTTTCTATAAGAAAACGTTAAAAACGTACGGTTGAGGCGACACGTGAACAGAGCTACAGAGTGCTGGCTTATATCTCGGCCAAAAAATGTGTAGTAATATAAACACACAACATTTTAAAGCAATGATGGCCGAGCGGTAATAGCTATGGACTGCAGTACAAAATCTGTCGACAAGCACTACGTGTGTTACGGCAGCAGTCCTTGAGAGCCAGTGGAATTACAGGCACATGTCTCAAAGTGACGGGCGCAGTGCAATTCGTGACTTGTGACGTGTGACGAAATGCATCTGTTGTAGGCAGAGGTTAGACCGCTTAACATCGGGTGGGCCACGAGTTTGTCCTCACAATAAAAAAAACATATATATATTATAAATAAGTTTTAAGTGTCTACGCCTGTGATTCTACATTTAATCAAACTTATACTTGATGGCTTAAACGTTAACTAAATAGTAAAACATTAACTAGTGGTTTAACCCATTGGCATCGGCGATAATTATAACAATAGAATTTCATTCATAAATTGGCCATAGTCCAGTCCGATTTCAACTTATTAATCACATAACGCCTTCGCGCCGATATAATAATATTCTAGAGGAAAAACATTAAAGATATGCGTACAAAATAACAGTGATAGGTATAATGGCAGAGCTTGTATTTGACATTTCCCGTATTCCAGAGAATTAAACATGCTATTCGTTATTTCCACAGGATTATCCCAGTCGTTTATCCTCGTCAAGCGTGTTCACTGGAAAACTGAATTTACTGTCGAAATGTTACTGGAACGGCTACGGACAGCTGGGACCGAAGCTGTTGAATTTACGACTTGTACGGAAAAGTAGAGAATACTTACTTGTTTAAAATGTAGGACTATTGAAAATAAATAGGTACCCGGCTGGGACTCGCGTTATATATACTAGTTATAGTATAGTAGTTATAGTTTCCTAAGTGAAGGATTATCGAAACAGTGATGGCTCAGTGGCATGGCTATGGACTGCCGCGCAGCAGGTCCAAGGTTCGTATCCCGCCGCGGGCTTGAGCTTCACCGCACGGTGAAAGGGCTTTTTGCGAATGCCCGCATGGCTAGCGACCACCCTCAAGTAGAAAATCTGTCGCCAACCACCTAACGGTGTGCAGTCCTTGAGAGCCAGTGAAATTACAGGCACATGAGACTTAACATCTATGTCTCAAGGTAACGGGCGCAGTGCAATTCGTTACTTGTGATGAAATGCATCTGTTATAGGCTGAGGTTAGTCCGCTCAACATCAGGTGGGCCTCGAGCTTGTTCCACCACAATAACACAAAAAAAAAAAAATTGAAGTTCAATTTTGAACTTACAGGATTATTGTGATTTGATAGAGCGGAACAAACGGCAAAAACGAAACCGACTTCCATCACTGAAAAGTATGAAATAACTTGTTGAAGTCAGAACAATGCCGATCATATCACTCTTCGAGCTCTTATTTTTATGGTCTGACATCTACAAGCTATTTTATACTTTTCAGTGTAATGGATGTTGGTTTCGTTGTTTTAAAAAAAATCGCTCCATATTATCCCCCGATGCAAAAATAGGACATATCTATGTCTATCTGTGGCATCTTATCTAGCTCCTAAACAAATGGACCGATTTAGATGGGTTTAGGTATTTTTTTTTTGTTATTGTTACGGATCTAGCTAGATGCACTCCTGATGTTAACCGGACTAACATCTGCCTATAACAGATGTATTTCGTTACAAGTCACGAATTGCACTGCGCCCGTCACCTAGAGACGTATTTGTTAAGTCCCATGTCCCTGTAATTTCATTGGCTCTCAAGGACTTGGGTTCTCAAGGGTTTTAAATCAGACAGGATTTAAATGGTTTTTAGCTATAACTTATGAAGATCTGTGTTATCCGTGATGGTTACTTATGCTACTGGAATGAGTTTTCGACAAGTAGAAGCGAAACAAATAAAAAAAAATGTTTTTCTGAAATAGTAATTTAATGTTTTCTTAAAATATTTGTTATTATTATATAACATTAGGTCACCTCGTGGTTGTTCCATTACGATAGCATAAACATACTATGTATGTATAATAATTATGTAGAAGTTTGTAATACATGCGTGTATATAAAATTTTATGTTTCTAAAATATTTTTATTGAATTGGGATGGACGTTGTTTATCGTGTTTTTTAACAGTGTAAAATTACGAGATAATAGAATAAAAACTAAATAAAACATTATCTTCATTAAAATATGGCTAAATCCTTCACCACAGCAGTAAAAGAAAATTAAAAAATGATTTCACAGAAGAAGTAACATGCTTGAGTACATCAATCTACGAATAAATACACATGTTTATTGGTAGACATAAATACATATTTCTTACAAATTACCCTATGGTTTCCAGCTACAAAAAACTACAGAGATCTGTGAATAATGTTTGCAAGCTGGTTTTATCACACAGCACACCGTTAGGTGCTTGGCGACAGATTTTCTACTTCAGGGTGGTAGATAGCCACGCGTACATTCCCAAAATGCCCTACCACCATGCTATAACGACTGCCATCCTAAGACAACAACCAGGACCGACGGCTTAACGTGCCCACCGAAGCACGGAAACGCTCAGTAGTAATGTCACTAGCGGTCACCCATCCAACTCATGACCGCGCGCGACGTTGCTTAACTTTGCTGATCGGATGAGAACAGCTAAGTAAACTTCGCTACGAGCGCTTCAAACCTAGACAAGAGATGCAGCAGTACTTCCACTTAACATCCATCACATGGTGGAAGGGCATTTTGTGAATGCCCGCCTGGCTAGCGACCACCCTCAAGTAGAAAATCTGTCGCCAAGCACCTAACAGTGTGTTCCGGCAGCAGTCCTTGAGAGCCAGAAAAATTACAGGCTAATGAGACCTAACAACTGGACGTCTCAGTGTGACGGGCACAGTGCAATTCGTCTGACGAAATGCATCTGTTATAGGCAGAGGTTAGTCCACTTAACATCAGGTTGGGACTCGGGCTTGTTCCGTCACAATAACATAAAAAAAAAAAAAAACACATGAGTGGCAGACACCCCTGTCTGCTGCTATTATGTCATTACCATAAAAAAACGAACAAATTCCGCATATTGCCCTCAAAACGAACCTACATACGTACTATGCATATTGTATGATGCTACAAAATGATAATGTCGAAATAATAATTTTCATATCTGCCGCACATGTCCGACATTTTTATAAGGTTTTAGTAGGCAAAAGGTAACGGTAATCAGCCATAAAAAGGTAAATTCCCATGGTATAAAAAAATATTTCTCACAAATTATTAATTTCCGCAACTAGGACTTTGCATAAATGATTCCCATGTTAAGACCAATCTGTACAAAAATTTTAACCTCAGAATCGATTGGTCCTAAGCTAAAGTTAAGCCGCGCGCCTCTTCCGAACACACCTTCGAGATTCTAAGGTTATGTACGCATTTTTTTTTAAATAATAATAACGATTGTATCACATGAATACAGTAAGTATATAATAGACAGGCTTTTTTTATGCCTGCTAGGTTAGCCTTTGACCACTATCTCACCTGATGGTAAGTGATGATGTGGTCGAAGATGTTGTTCAGGCTAACCTAGAAGTACTGGCTCTCAAGGACAACTGCCGGAACACACCGTTAGGTGCTTGACGACAGATTTTCTACTTGAGGGTGGTAGCTAGCCTGGCGGGCATTGGCAAAATGCGCTTCCACCATGCTATAACGACTGCCATCCTTTTTTTTTTTTTTTTTTTTTTTTTTTTTTTGACCCGGGAAAATCCTTTATGGATACCACCCGGCTCCGGGGGGAGCAGGGTGGTTATGTGGGAGTCCTCGCCTGAGGGGCCTTACTACCCCCACGGGGGGGTAGTAAGTGAGGTTACCCACTAAAAACCCGGGATGAGCAGTCTGCCGCCTAGTCGGGGCGAGATGGGGTAGCGTTAGCAATCACCATCTCGCCCCGGCGGTTGGCCCGTCAATGTGACGGGCCCCGGCCAATGGAGGGATGACCCAGCTCATTAGGGCCATCCCCCAGACGTGTGGGATCGTGCAAGCCAGTGGAGAATCCCCCGACTCTCCACCGATGATCCGCACAGCACTAGGTAAGAGCGAGAAGGCGCCCGAATCGCCTTCTCCTTCCCCCAGTTCGTCTACGCCGGAGCGGGTCTGCGAGGACGTCGTCCTCCCTCGCCCGCTCCGCGGCCTCCTTCTGCGCCATCACCTCTTCGCAGAAAGAGACCACCGCCTGCCACGATCCGTCGCTGCCGAGCATAGCGTTTACCACGCTCGGCAGCGACAGATCTGCGCCTATGACCGCTGTGAGGGTGCGCCGCATGGGACTCCACGCGGCGCACTCCTCCAGCGTGTGGAGCGCCGTGTCTTCTGGCGCTCCACACTCGTGACAGGCGGGGGTCGCCTCACGTCTTGCGATGTGATGCAGGTACCTTCCGAAACATCCATGCCCGGAAAGCACCTGCACCAATCGGAAGGTGAGCGACCCGAATCGCCGCCCTACCCACCTCCGAAGGACCGGGCGAATGGCATCCACCGTCCTCTGTCCAGGGACCGGTGGAGCCAGGTCCTCCGTCCACCGCCGCAACAGGGCGGCCCGCGCCTGCCGTCGCATGCGCGTGACCTCCTCCCACGCTGGAGGCTCCCCGCGGGATCTCCTCGCCGCCACGAAGTGGTACACTTCGGCGAGGATCTCCGCTTGGAGCTCCCAGGGGGGATCACCGGCCAACACGCATCCCGCCGTCCAGGACACCGTCCGGTACCCGCGTATCGCCCTCGTCGCGATGACCCGCTGCGGACGACGCAGCAGGGCCTTATTGGCGCGACCGAGGGCGTCCACCCAGACAGGTGCCCCGTACAAGGCCATACTCCGGATCACTCCGGAGTACAGGCGACGACATGTGGCGCTCGGGCCGCCCACGTTGGGCAGCAGCCTCCCAAGGGCGGCAGCGGCGCCTATGACTTTTGGGGCCAGTTGAGTAAAGTGGGCCCCAAAAGTCCACCGCCCGTCCAGGATGAGACCCAGGTACCTCATCTGGGTCCCAACCCGGACCAGGACCCCGTCCAGGTCTATCCTCGTTATAACGACTGCCATCCTAAGACAACAACCGGGACCGACGGCTTAACGTGCCCTCCGAAGCACGGATACGCTCGGTAGTAATGTCACTAGCGGTCACCCATCCAACTCATGACCTCGGGCGACGTTGCTTAACTTTGCTGATCGGTTGAGAACAGCTAACTAAACTTCGCTACGAGCGCTTAAAAAGAAGACTTTAAAATTAATACAGTAAGTAAGACAAAAATATATCTAAGTCACTCGGTGACGCGATGTTTCCACTGAAAGCACGCGCGCGCTATCATTCAGCGCTACAAGCTAATCTGCCCATTCATCTATTTCAATGTTGAGACTTCACAGTAAGCCCTTTGATATTTCTATAGGGCTTATCTAGTTCCACAAACAAGATGACTCATCCTGAATCGAAGTAATTTATTAAATGTCGACGCCAAAGGGCCACGAGCGTACAGTATCTTATAATAAGGTAAGTAGATTTGTGATGAGGTTAGTCAGCCCAGTACCAAAAACGTGAATGTCTATTAATTAGGTATTTAAAACTCACAATGAACCAGTGAGGGTAATTTATGGAATGATGTTCAATGTTGTTCCATTACTTTGCAAACTAATACAAGTAAATAATAACAAATATTTTAAGAAAACATCAAATTAATATTTTAATAAAACACTTAAAAAATATAAAAATATATCTAGTGACAATTCCGCCTAATTTTACAGCTAAGCCGACGTGATGCCACAAACGCCACGTAGCCAAACCGGAAGAATTTTCGACGCGATTCGATTCTACACGAAGCATCCTGAGGAGGTCTTGACTCTACGAGCGCACGTTCGAGAAATTAATAACATATCACAACAGGTAATATTTGTTATTATTAAATATGGATTTCCGCAAAGTAACGCCTGAATCTATTCATTAATACGAGTAATTTAATTTTAACTCCCGAATACCTTGAACAATGGTAACCATAATGTTGTCTTAGGTTTTCGCGATAATTACACATAGTAATTAAACAACTTTAAACGGTTTTGCCATTTAGACCGTTTAAAGTTGTTTAATTACTAATGCTAACCATACCTAGCTACAAGCGTGAAAAACTGAAGAAAAATTTCCTGCCACAAACAATGAAAATAACATATATTATTAAGTTAATATTTAAGAGAAAATTTTTAAAAATATATCTAATGACGATTCCGCCTAATTTTCCTGCTAAGCCGACGTGACGTCATAAACGCTACATAGACATAGACAAATTGGAAGAATTTTCGAGGCGTTTCAATTATACACGCAGCATCCTCAGGAGGTCTTAACTCTTAGACCGCACGATCGAGTTTATTTTTGATTAATATTAAATTAATGTATTCTTAAAATGTTATTAAACTATTTGTTATTATTAAAGAAACGCCTACCTTTGTGACCATACATTCAAGATTTTCAGTTTTTGGCGCAAGAAAAATAAATAACCAATAAAATAGAGTTAACTCAGTACATTCAGATATTGGTACTAATGTTGGTTCCTCACACAAAAATGATGTTTCCCAGATGTGCTGTAACGTTGTACGTTACATATGTATTAGTAAATAAAAAAAAAACTAACATAAATAAACCAATTTAATAATAATTATACTGTAGCCTAATAAACAACAAAATCTACTTATCCTAATACAACAAAATCTACTTAAAATAATAATTATCTTAAAATAATCGCTTGAATAAAATCATCAACGCGAGCAACATTTTAGTCGCGTCTCTTATCTTTGCTATTGTGTTGAGGCGCAGCGGCGGAGGTCTGACCACGAGCTCTGCTGGACTCGGGCCGCCCCGCATACCGCTTACTAGTTTTGAGGAGAACGCACGTTACAATAGCCATACCGGTCTCTGCTACGTACGCTATTTTTCTAAATAATAAACGTAACCGCGAATGTTTTGAAACGTCACTATCGTTCCCTCAAGACTTTATATTTGAAGAAGAATTTATATTAATTAGTGTGATTTCGACCCCACAATTGGGTAAGTGGTTTTATTACGTCGTTTAACAACATTTTATTTTCAACACTTTATAACGTCGGGTAGACCTTAGATTATATTCATTAGCTGCAAATCATTTATTTTTATTGTATGTAGTTTTGCTCATTTTCATTGGTGTTACTGTAAATTAGATATTCTCATATTTCTTTATGGTATTCTATTTTCTGTATAAAATCAACTCCCTTTCGTAGTAGTTACCTCATCTTCATTCTTGTATTATTAAAAATATCATTTTCATTCTTGCATTGTTAAATATTTTGATCTAAATTCTTATCGCAAACATTGTTATCTCCGTTTCTGATTGGACATCCACGGCAACACAACTACCTAGCAGTACCTTCCATCAGCTGTTGTCGTGGGTCCACATTAAAAGGCCTGGCTTTAACGCCATTGTTTTATGCGCGTTCCAGGGTCCAAAATCCACCCTATCTGACCGTAGACGGCTAGACGGCCACCACTGCTGGCAACAAACACCGGAAGCTGGAGCGCCTCCTGAACCCGGACCCTAGCTTGCGCCCACCGACGCCGTGGCTCACTTCCGGATAAAAGCAGGACAGTACTGGACCAGCAGAAAGAAAGAATAAGTCAATAAGTAGGCTCTAACCCACGCTATTTGCCCCTGCCGCAGCTTGGCCCTTTGGCATTTAAATAAAATTAAATTTTGTGATCACGAAGCTGCTTTATTATTTATATACCTAGAAGTAGCCCCGTGACACGTGGCGCCCAACGTGGGGTCTATTACGGGTTTTGGAAAAATTAAAACAGGCAAATCTTACGGTAAATTTTGACAAATGCAAATTCTTTCGTAGTGAACTCAAATATCTTGGATATGTGGTCGATTTTCATGGTTTACGAACAGACCCAGAAAAAGTGGAGGCTATAATTAACTTCCCAACCCCCACCAATAGAAAAGAACTAAAACGCTTTCTCGGTACTGCAACTTGGTACCGACGTTTTGTTCCAAATTTTAGTACCATAGCCGGTCCCCTTAATAAGCTCACTGCTAATAGTAAAAAGGCCCCTCCTTTTCAATGGTCACCTGAAGCTGACGCAGCTTTTAACGCTTTAAAGGAACGTTTAGTCTCCGCGGCAGTACTTTCCTGTCCAGAATATACAAAACCATTCGAAGTACACACCGATGCAAGCAATTACGGTGTTGGTGCTATGTTAACCCAGACTCTTAACGGTAAAGCGCATCCGATTGCCTACATGAGTAGATCCTTCACCAGTGCCGAGAAAAACTATAGCATCACCGAAAGGGAGACTCTTGCTGTGTTAACTGCTCTCGAACACTGGCGATGTTATCTCGAAAATGGTCAAACATTTACTGTGTACACGGACCACTCTGCGCTGAAATGGTTTTTGTCACTAGATAATCCGACAGGACGATTAGCGCGTTGGGGAGTACGGCTGTCATCATTCAATTTTATCATAAAGCACCGTCGTGGAGTTGATCACGTAATACCTGACGCTCTCTCACGAGCTTTCCCTAATGCTTCCATATCTCTTTCTAATTCTGTCACCAATACAGACGATACTTGGTATAAAAATATTTTTAATGGATGTCTTAATACACCAAGTCACTATCCAAATTTTTTAATAAAAAATAACTCTTTGTTTAGACTTTCGAAAACTAAATCCCCACTGACATCTGAATTCGCATGGAAAGAAGTTGTGCCCATCGAATTTCGTGAAATCATTATAGCAGAAAATCACTCCGAACCAACAGCTGGACATCTTGGCATTTTTAAAACTTACCGGCGTTTGGCACTGACCTACTTTTGGCCTGGAATGCACCAAGATGTTGTTAAGTTTGTGAGTTCTTGTTCTACTTGTTTATCTTATAAAGCACAGAATCACACTACATTGGGTGAAATGGGTCGGCCAAAACAATGTTCCAGGCCTTTTCAAATGATTTCTATTGACTTCGTTGGTCCTCTACCAACTACCCGTAAGCAAAACAGCTATATCTTCGTAATAACATGCTGCTTTTCAAAATATTGTCATATTTTTTCATTACGTCGTGCAACTTCAGATGCCGTAATTAAAATTTTGGAAGATTCTATTTTTCTAGTTCATGGCATTCCACAAACTATTTTCCTGGACAACGGTAGTCAGTTCATTAGCTCTATAACTGACGCGTTGTTTAAAAAGTATAGAATACCGAACATATACTTTACACCCAAATATACCCCGCAAATAAATACCGTGGAACGTTACAACAAAACCATTGTTACTAGTTTAGCTACATTTGTTCAAAACGACCACAGATCTTGGGACACTTTTATCCCTAAAGTACAATTTGCAATAAATAATTCTGTTAACGAGTCTACCGGTTATAGTCCCGCATTTCTTGTGTACGGCCGGGAGCTGGTCTTGTGTGGATCGCATTATACGGATAACGACTTGGGTGACGAAGTTCTGTTCCTTCCGCGCGACATTTATGCCGAAAACCTGGGTTGTCTTTCGTCAATATTTAACGAAGTGCAAGCTTCGCTGTGGCATGCACACGAAAAGAACTCTGCGCATTACAACTTACGTAGGAAAGCCGCAGAATTTAACGTGGGTGATGTAGTATTTAAACGTGCCTTTATTCTCAGCGACAAAGACAAATACTTCAGTAAAAAGCTAGCGCCAAAGTTCATAAAATGCCGAATTTCTAGAAAACGATCTCCTCTTGTATATGAACTTGAGGACATGTCTGGTAAAGACATAGGAGTATGGCATATAAAGGACTTAAAACTTGTAAAGAGTTTTAAATAGTCACTATATTTGTAATTATTTGTAATACACGCGTACCTCATCTTTTAATAACACCTTGCAGCTAGCAATAGTCACCTGTGTAATTGATCACAGTGCCTGTATTTTATGAAAGGATGCGTCGACAATCTTTTGATTAGTTGTTGTTGCTATAGTACGTTTAGATGATTTATGAATGGTCGAATGGAAGACAACTGCATGAGATAGAATGAATGCGTAATGCTAGTAGTAAATTTAGACGAGTTTTGTAATAGAACAAAACTCTTTCCTGACAAGGGGGGTAATGTAACGTTGTACGTTACATATGTATTAGTAAATAAAAAAAAAACTAACATAAATAAACCAATTTAATAATAATTATACTGTAGCCTAATAAACAACAAAATCTACTTATCCTAATACAACAAAATCTACTTAAAATAATAATTATCTTAAAATAATCGCTTGAATAAAATCATCAACGCGAGCAACATTTTAGTCGCGTCTCTTATCTTTGCTATTGTGTTGAGGCGCAGCGGCGGAGGTCTGACCACGAGCTCTGCTGGACTCGGGCCGCCCCGCATACCGCTTACTAGTTTTGAGGAGAACGCACGTTACAATAGCCATACCGGTCTCTGCTACGTACGCTATTTTTCTAAATAATAAACGTAACCGCGAATGTTTTGAAACGTCACTATCGTTCCCTCAAGACTTTATATTTGAAGAAGAATTTATATTAATTAGTGTGATTTCGACCCCACAATTGGGTAAGTGGTTTTATTACGTCGTTTAACAACATTTTATTTTCAACACTTTATAACGTCGGGTAGACCTTAGATTATATTCATTAGCTGCAAATCATTTATTTTTATTGTATGTAGTTTTGTTCATTTTCATTGGTGTTACTGTAAATTAGATATTCTCATATTTCTTTATGGTATTCTATTTTCTGTATAAAATCAACTCCCTTTCGTAGAAGTTACCTCATCTTCATTCTTGTATTATTAAAAATATCATTTTCATTCTTGCATTGTTAAATATTTTGATCTAAATTCTTATCGCAAACATTGTTATCTCCGTTTCTGATTGGACATCCACGGCAACACAACTACCTAGCAGTACCTTCCATCAGCTGTTGTCGTGGGTCCACATTAAAAGGCCTGGCTTTAACGCCATTGTTTTATGCGCGTTCCAGGGTCCAAAATCCACCCTATCTGACCGTAGACGGCTAGACGGCCACCACTGCTGGCAACAAACACCGGAAGCTGGAGCGCCTCCTGAACCCGGACCCTAGCTTGCGCCCACCGACGCCGTGGCTCACTTCCGGATAAAAGCAGGACAGTACTGGACCAGCAGAAAGAAAGAATATGTCAATAAGTAGGCACTAACCCACGCTATTTGCCCCTGCCGCAGCTTGGCCCTTTGGCATTTAAATAAAATTAAATTTTGTGATCACGAAGCTGCTTTATTATTTATATACCTAGAAGTAGCCCCGTGACAGTGCATAGCCGTGTACAAGGGTTATATAGGAAAAAACATGGCTATTTTTTTTACATGTAGGTTGTATGCTTCTATTAACAATACTACGAGCTATATAGGTACAATACTACAATGACTGCATTTATACAACCTACAAGTAATTGCAGACTCACAGCCAGTCTAAATGCAATTGGTAAATTATTATATCCTGCATTAATATTTCGGACATACATAACATATTCGGACGGATATTTCGGAATTCTGAACTATGGCTATAGCTTCGTTTTAGGAATAACTAAGTTTTGTTATTAATGGAAGTTAATGCATTTTAAACATATTCGGACGGATATTTCGGAATTATGAACTATGGCTATAGCTTCGTTTTAGGAATAACTAAGTTTTGTTATTAATGGAAGTTAATGCACTTTTTTACTTTACAATTATTTTTGATATTAGTACCTCAGTCTTCCCCTTTGAGGGCAATTTCCATGGTTTTTTGATGTGACCACACTAGGTGTACATTCGTATTACATCGTAAAAAGAAGAAACTAAATCGGGGAACAATTTCAAATTTTATTTCTGACTAAAATTTACATATTAAACTAAAAAACTTAAAATTAACTACAAAACTAATCCAATATTCTGCTACCAAAGGCATTAGGCAGTGTTCTCAAAAGGCTCGCCGCATTGCCACGTTGAATTGGGATCAATTAATTGCGGAGAAATGAGGTATTAAGCTCAATATGCACGGATGAGAGAACATCTTTCTTTTTTGGAACTCAATTCAAAAGTTGATAGGTATCTTACATTTCCTTCACGTCTAATCTTATAGAATAATCTCTGTGTTGGTAACTAGGCAACGCGGGTTCAAGGCTCCGCGGATCAAGATGTCATCCATCATCACGACAGCTGCTAAAAGGTCTCCGGTATCAAAGAGATATCTTTACGTATGGCGTTTCGATACCGGACGGCTGCTCAGGGGTATTTATTTTTGGGAAGTTTCTATCGTTTTATTCAAAGAGTTCTATACCAACGAGGTCGGCAGGCCCAACGCGATAAAACCTCAAAGAGAGCTAATTAGCACTGTTGCATGCTACTGTTGACGTAGTTCACATTGAAACTGTGATTGAAATGCTATCGTTGTCGGGGTGTTTCAGGATTGTTATAGAATGAATTTTGATCACTTGTTGTTTTTTTTTTTGTTGTCTACAAATTATGTAAAGGGTTTTTCATTAAGAGCGCTCGAACATACAATAAAATAAAAAACCTGTTTAAGTGATATTGTCACAATTTATTTTTAATATTAAGGATATTCGCTTACATTATGTATGGAATATAATTTCCGCTGTAGGTGGTGTAACCTGGTGGACCAATTTTGGATGACATTTTCGCATAAATAGGGCTCAATTTCACGAAGAGTGCGAGTTATGTTGGCCTTTAGGGCGGCAATTGACTGTGGTTTGTCTGCATAGACTAGAGACTTCACGTTACCCCACAGAAAGTAGTCGGTGGCCAGTTGATGTCGCTACCATGCGAGATGACGAAGCCTTCGAATTTCTCATCCAATAAATTTAATGTTTCCCGTGCTGTATGGCAAGTGGCACCGTCGTGTTGGAACCACATGTTTGTGAGATCCATACCATCTAACCTTAAAATAACAATTTCTTCATTAAACGACTGATTGTGGACTCTGCAGGACGGCCATGAATGCCATAAATTGGACGAATGCTTGGATTGGACGAAACCTTAGGCGAATAGAGCACTGATTTTGATAGTAATTAAACAACTTTAAACGGTTTAAATCGCGTATATTTATCATTATTTTCGTCCCGACGTTTCAAACACTTTGCAGTGATCGTGGTCACGGGGTGACTCATGATGATTTTGATATTAAAATTTTAACAATTTCTACGCGTTGTTGAAGCGTGTAGCGCATTCCATGGTGAAATGTGACGACTAAATATGTGTTCATGCTAAATTTGACAGCTATTGCTTTACCAATATGGCCGCTATGCGCTGTCAAAGTTCGCGTCCCTATTGAAAAACCCTTTAGTTATTGGTTTTGTGTTGTTAAGTCATTCTATTTTGTAATCGTTTAAAATTATGACCTTTGGACATCCAACCCGTGTGATCAAAGAAATCATCTGCATTTAAATCACTTCTGTAGCAGTCACGTCGGCAGCGGCGCCAACCCTCACGTTGGTTTCAGAAAGATGTGACAGCGCTACAGTGTCTACGCATGTACTTACCATACTAAGGGCTGCACTAACTTCCACGGAACCAGAGCCATGCTATCAGACCTTTACCATCTTCACGCTTCAGAACATTCGGTTCGACTATTGCTGCAACATTAGCGCTGGTAAAAGCCCGGCGAATGATATCGTTAAGGCTGGCGTGGCGGGAAATTCGATCAGCACTTTGAGAGGAAGTGCCCATGGTGGCAGAGTTAATCATGTACAGTACCACACTGGCAGTGATGTGCAACAAAACACCTTGCACTTAAGCGTAAGTTTAATTATTACTATTACGTTATACTTAAGCGTAAGTTTAATTATTACTATGAAGTCAGTTCATTAGACACCAACCAGATGGCGCTGACCCTTTCTGAAACACGCAAACGCTTGTAACAACACGGCTTGTAATACTATAAATTGTATGATGTGATGTTTTTATTTTTATTTTGACAGAACAAGCTCGAGGCCCACCTCATGTTAAGCGGACTAACCTCTGCCTATAACAGATGCATTTCGTCACAAGTCACGAATTGCACTGCGCCCGTCACCTTGAGACATAGTTAGTAAGTCTCATGTGCCTGTAATTTCACTGAAACTTGAGAATTCAAGGACTGCTGCCGGAACACACCGTTAGGTGCTTGGCGACAGATACTTGAGGGTGGTCGCTAGCCATGCGGGTATTCGCAAAATGCCCTTCCACCATGCCGTGAAGCTGAAAGACCGCGGCGGGATTCGAACCATGGACCTGCTGCGCGGCCAATGCCAATGCCTAACGGTGTGTTCCAGCAGCTGTCCTTGAGAGCCAGTAATTATAGGTTAACACCTAATCACTTACCGTAAGGTGAGATTGTGGCGAAATGCTTACCTATCAGCAATAAAAAATGAAAGTGTCACAATGGAAGGCGTTATCACTAATAGCGATATTTTTCAGGCTATATCAATCTAAGTCGCAAAATTATGTATAACTGGTATAACGAAACCATTTATCATGAAGTACCCTACTTGTATCTCTCGTTATGTGATCTCGATGGGCTCATGAATATAATTTCCATCAAGGGAATCCATTTACATTACGTACATTAACTTAATGAGAGAGTACTTAACTTGTAGATTGTGGGAGAACCGTGGAATCACATTACCTCTTCCGTACATTTTTAGGAGGTATTGAAAATGTTTTGCTATGCCATACATTATCAATTATCTATCTTCTATATATATAAGAATCAAAGTCCTGGCTCTCTGACTGACAGACAACGACAGCCTAAACCGCTGGTCGCAGAGACTTGAAGTTTGGAGGGTGTATTCGTCTATATATGCGTGGGGGTGTACTAAGTAGGGATTATTTGAAATTCAACCCCTAAGGAGGTGAAAACGTTGGTGAAAAATGAGTGAAAACCTTGTATGAAAATCCTTTGTTTTTTAATTTACATTCTGAAAATTAGTATTCGGATAGATCATTCAAAATAAAACATGGCGTATTCAAATTTTTTTTGACTGGACTTAATGGCTTGTAAATGGAGATGAAACTTTTTTTTTTTAATGTTATTGTGACGGAACTTGCCCGAGGCCCACCTGATGTTAAGTGGACTAACCTCTGCCTATAACAGACGCATTTCGTCAACGACGAATTGCACTGTGCCCGTCACAATGAGACGTCTAGTTGTTAGGTCTCATTAGCCTGTAATTTTTCTGGCTCTCAAGGAATGCTGCCAGAACACACCGTTTGGTGCTTGGCGACAGATTTTCTACTTGAGGGTGGTCGCTAGCCAGGCGGGCATTCGCAAAATGCCCTTCCACCATGCGGTGAAGCTCAAGCTCTGGGCGGGATTCGAACCATGGACCTACTGCGCGGCAGTCCATAGCCAATGCCACTGAGCCAAATGCACTGCTTCAAAATAAAATTGTATGGAAAGGTCATTGTTTTTGAAGTAATAGTGATGAAAATTGGTATCTGAATAGACTTTTTCAAACAAAACATGCCACAATAATATTTTTGCTATATAGGGTTGATTAGAAGGAGTGAAAATGGGGAGGAAAGTTTGTTACCTGAACCTTGCACACAGACACTTTTGAACCGTAATACACAGGCACTTGAAATTAATACTGAATACAAAAAGAAAATAAAAACTTACTTACTAATAAAACTTTTTTTATTTTATAATAAAGTTTGGTAAAAATAAAATAATATGTATGTTTGTGTAATTAAGATATTTTTTTTGTTAGATATTAAACTTATAATACCTTATTATTACAAATTTGTTTTACGAAGCATGGGATGAGCATCGGAATTCCGATGAGGCGTCCGTCGCGCAACTTGAGTATAGTGTTGCGATCCATCACGTAGTGCGGACCACTAAGCTCGGACCGAGGTTACTTATAGTACCACCAACTTAACTGTGCAGTTCTCGAGGGCACTACCGGTCAAGGAAATCAACTACAAACTGTCACAATTTGAAGGACTGTTGTAGTTCTTTTTTGTGCCACCTGAACAGATAAGTTGGTGGGTCTGTAAGTGAAGAGCGCAGCCACTTTCAATCCCTGTCCTATTTATTTTATGAGACTCAGGCAAGGGCAATGGATGTCCGTAAAGAGATTGTAAGCCATGTAGTGGCTAATTGGCAAGAGTTTGCGATATTGTCTTATCTAAGTGTAACGGAGAAAATTTCATCACCGCGGCTGAGTACACTATCGATATGTTTCGACACTCGACACGGGGCACTACGTTTAAACTGGCAGCCGCGGGGCAAGTATATAACTATGTTTTAGAAGTATACCAGAACGCAAAACATTATGGAAAATTTGGTACTGAAGGTAGACTTATAAAACGATTACGATTTATGGGGCCAATTTAAAAGGATATAAATAAAACCTATTTATATATGACACGTTTTACACGGCTCCCAAAAACCGGTGAAGGTTCCTGAGGGATAGTACTCGCGGGCGAAGCCACGGGTAAAAGCTAGTCATACATAAGAATATATAAACTAATATATAAAAACGCTCCTCTTTGTTTGCCCAATGTTATACATTGGAGGAGTGTTGGTAGCCCAATGTATATATATTTATTTCAAATAAATTACATAAGTGTTTACAAAAATAATGCCAAAATATTTACTAAACTTATACATATTATGTTAACACTAGTAGGGTCGTTAGTAGCTGTGCTAGGATTCCCTGTGTTACAGCTACTACGATTCCTCTTCTGGACCTGACCCAGTACCTAAATACTTAGGCGTTGAACATAGAACATAGTACAATACGTCCTATGCTACACACTTCTATGTACACGTACAAATAATAATATATATATATATAAACAAGTAATTTTTCAAATGCATATGACTTACGTTATAGAATGTCTACTTACAATAATTTATTACATTAAAACCTTAGCAACACAACAAATAGTAACGTATATAAAGAAAGAGTTATATATATATACCAAATTAATATAAATATCACAACGACTATTATATGACATTGAATAGGTACTGCTGCTTTCATTTCTTTATAAATGATGCGATATTTATAAAAAATACACATGGTTCGTTCGATTACCAAATGGTTTACATACATGCCGAAAAAAATGAATGACATTGGACGTTGGTAGCCCAATGTACGACATTGGGCAAACAAAGAGGAGCGTTGGTATCCGGGTAAAAGAACAAATTGCTGACATGAAGAACAGACACTCGACCAAGTCTGCGGTTTGTGAACATGCCCAGGACAAACCCAACCACTACATTCGGTTCGACAATCCACAAATCCTCGCCAGAGAAACCCGGTTTATGTCAAGAATATTACTCGAGGCTATTGAAATCAAAAGTACCCAAATTTCAATAGTGATGATGGTTGGCAAGTACCACCTGCTTGGGATCCTGTTATCAAATTAATTAAATCACAAGGCTGACGCAAATCTGCAAGACCTCTGGATACTGTGAGCGAATAGTGCGTGAATAGGGAACGGTATATAAAATTTCTGACGGTAGGACAAATAATTTCTTAATAACTCATGTGACAAATAAAACCAATTAGTCACCCCGTGACCACGATCACTGCAGTATTTGAAACGTCGGGACAAAAATAATGATAAATATACGCAATTTAAACCGTTTAAAGTTGTTTAATTACTGTGCTACCATAAATACGCTAGATGTCGCTTCACCACAATTCGTATGTTACACGATAGTTTCTATTATTTTTACTTGACAGCTAAATTAAACCACAATTTCTACTGATATGAAATATTGCCATTGACTTGCGAACTAAAAACGCGTGCAGAAATGGGGACGAAATGTAACATCTATCTCCGTTTTTTTTATGTAATTGTGACGGATCAATCACGAGGCCCGGCCCACCTGATGTCAAGCGGAATAACCTCTGCCTATAACAGATGCATTTCATCACAAGTCACGAATTGCAATGCGCCCGTCACCTTGAGACATAGTTGTTAAGTCTCATGTGCTTGTAATTTCACTGGCTCTCAAGGACTGCTGCCGGAACATACTTCAGGGTGGTCGCTAGCCAGGCGGGCATTCGTAAAATGCCCTTCCACCATGCTTAAAATTCTGCCCTTTTAAGGAGGTTAAATGATAAATTGCGTCTTATTAGCAGTGAGCTACTCATCGAGCAACGAGGTTTAAAGCTCGTTGAAGCTACTAGTCAAATCGATGCGAGGGCATCGCTGCACATTGGGCTCACACAACGGGATTCTGAACATTTAAATGCCATGAGGGCTTAACTCCCACCTTTTAAAACTATTAAGAAAAACGAACGTCATTATTTCAAGCTAAAAATATTAATGCTAAGATTTGCACCATGGCCGTCACGAAACAATAATGCTCATATAGTGGTAGATCTATCGCAGAAGTGACTTACTCAATGCACTCCTGCTCTCACGTTCAAGTTCTTATGTAAGTTTACTGTAGTATTTATATTTGGTAGTGCGAATTAAAATTGTAACAGTAAGGTCGAAATAAGACTGAATTTTTTTGCATGGTGGAAGGGCATTTTGCGACTGCCCGCCTGGCTAGCGACCACCCTCAAGTATAAAATCTGCCGCCAAGCACCTAACGGTGTGTTCCGGCAGCTGTCCTTGAGAGCCAGTGAAATTTCAGGCACATGAGACTTAACCATTATGTCTCAAAGTGACGCGCGCAGTGCAATTCATGACTTGTGATGAAATGCATCTGTTATAGACAGAGGTACGCTTAACATCAGGTGGGCCTAGAGCTTGTTTGCGTCACAATAACATTAAAAAAAAAATAAGATATGGGATTTGGCCCCTTGATTAAACGAATGGGGGTGGATAATTTTATCGATAAGGTGGATAAATAATACTTTAATTATGATATTTTTTTTAAAAACATGGTTCTCCAGTATTTGAACGATTTTAATAATCTGTGTTAAAGTCTAAATTTCGAACTTGGCATTTCGTAATAATCTACATAATGTCGTCAATTTCACGATCGTAAACCATCGATAAGTGTTATCGACACGACTTATACCAATACCATACTTGTAATGGGCGATATGACGAGCCATACTAAGGTACTTGCACTGCAGGTTCGCACATGCCACCTTCTTACATCAAACAAAACATCAAATCTGAAGCAATGATGGCCGAGCGGTAATAGCTCTGGACTGCCGTGCCGCAGTACCCTGGTTCGATCCCCACCGCCGGCTTGAGCTTCATCGCATTTTGCGATTGCCCGTCTGGCTAGCTACCACCCTCAAGTAGAAAGTCTGTCGCCAAGCACCGAAAGGTGTGTTCCGGCAGTAGTCCTTGAGAGCCAGTGAAATTACAGGCACAATGAGACTTAACAACTATATCTCAATGTGACGGGCGCAGTGCAATTTGTGACTTGTGATGAATTGCAACTGTTATAGGCAGAGGTTAGTCCACTTAACATCAGGTGGTCCTCGAGCTTGTTCCATCACAATAACATAAAAAAAAACTGTTTGGAATTTCGTAATTATTTAAGGGGGGCTACAATTTCGTCAATTGTGTTAGTACGTATACTTATTGAACTCATGAATAGTAAATTTATAAGAACTGATTCGATAAAGAATCCATAAAACAATTTACTGAATTATCAACCTTAATAGTTTATCCTTCGATAAGCAAGCTGACATTTCGATATCAGTTCTCTCTGAATACAAACCCGACGTGGGTCGGATTTGTCCGATCTGTTACAAATAGAGTTAACTGATCCCCAACGATCCCCAACGGGAAGAGGGTTAGGTGACAGATCTGGTTCAAAAAGGGTTCTCGTTAATGTATTCAGTACGATAAACTCAATAAAAAACTCGAGGATCAAGCTGTAAACCTATAAGGGTAGGTAGTGTATCCGTAGCAAGTTCCGCAAAACCTAATTTGGTAGTATTCTGCTGGTATCGTAGTGTTAAAAATAAAGTTTACTTTTGCTTCACCTGAAACACTTCTTGCGTCCTAGTTTGTAAGTAGTTATAAAAATTAGTTATATTGTTATACTTGATATTCAGTTTTTGGTTATGCTTTTATGTATTTTTCTTTTAGTGTTGAATTTGGGGGTCCGTAGTTATGCTCCCTTTCTGGATTGGACAAACCATTCGAGGAGGGGCTCTTGTTTTTTTGCTCCCGTAGTTATTACCTCCAATTCTAATAAATTTGTTATTATCTTGTTTGGCCTTTGTTCAACAAAGGATGTCTTCCGGTGATGATGATCATGTGAATTTGAAATCAAACAAATCATTGAATAATAAATACTTGAGTATGTTGATGCGTTGCAATGTTCGCGTTAAGGTAATGTCAATATTTCCGCCTTAAAATGCTGTTCTATGAAAGTGGTGTACTTCATCGCTCTGAAAGTTTATTTTTTACTGCTGATAGGCCAGCCATCGGTCACAATCTCATCTGATGGTAAGTAATGGTTTGGTCAAAGTTAGTTACAGGATTAAGTAACAACAGGTACTGGCTTTCAAGAACATAGCTGCTGGAACACACGGCGACAGATTTTCTACTTGGCTGAGTACCTATCAAATGCCTTATCAACATGCTGTAATAACTGCCATCACGCTTTGAGCGCTTCAAAACTCTCTCTCTAACAACTCATTAATTTGTAAGCAGTTAGGATAAAAAGTTTGTATAAAGAAGATTAGTATAGTTAGTAGATAATCTGTGGCAAAATATTTGAACAAGGTTTGCTAGTCGCATGCGCGCTTATTCGCATCTTCCATTTAGTACGATTTTGTGCTGCGAGTTGAGCGACATTATGGAGTTGATTTGATTTGAATCATTACCTGGGGGCCAACTCCCATCTCTTAATTATGTCTAATTTTAACCTTACATTAACAATTTTAATTTGCACTACCACATTTCACTATAGTAAACTTACATTAGAACTTCAACGTGAGAGCGGGTTGCATGCATTGAATCAAGACATTTGTGCGATAGAGATAGCGCTATATGAACATTATTGTTTCGAGATGGCCGTGGTACGAATCTTAGTAACAATATTTTAAGTTTGAAATAATGATGTGGATTTTCCATAATAGTTTTTAAAAGGTGGGATTTGGGGACCTGAGTGCAGGTCACGTAAAAACTTCATAACTGATTTCGATTCACTTATTAATACAAGCAAAGTAAAAAGATATCGTTTTCTCCTCAATAAATATTAACCAGTGCCACTTAGGATGATGTAAAGATGTAACAATACCCCAGACATCAAAATCTGTTTAGGCATTAAAAGTTAAAGTGGATAAGGGAACTCCAAGTACATATGCATGAACAATAAAAACATTACACTCCTTTTTGGCAGTATATTTTTAGAGTGACAGGCCAAGATCACATGTTCGGTCTAGTTTATTGCAAGGGTCAAGGTAGAATGGTCACCAAAATCTACTCATACTAATATCTAAAAAATCCGTCACCAGGCACCTAAAGTTCTGGAACAATATATACGTTAAACGTTAATAAAGCAACATCTAAGAATTATTATTTCAGATTACTTATATTAAGGTGTATTACTATCCTTAGTCACCTTTTAGAACTTAAGACTTATTTTTAGAGTTGCACAGACCTTATATTATAATTCCGGGAACTATACGAAACTAGCATCTAGAAAATAAAACGTAAACCTTGATAAAGCCACTTCTAAGAATACTTTCTTTAGAATATTAATGGCAGACATCAATTTAGTTAACTTTTAATTATTAGTTCTTCTAAACACCCATCACAAGTTTTAATGAAAACATTTTTAAGAGTTCCGTTCAAACGACTATGACATTTCTTCGCAGGCGTAAATTTGTCAAGCATTCCAAGTGTTCCAACTACAGATTGGAGGGAAATACTTGTATTCTAGGGATTTGTCGTAAAATAAAAAAAACATTAAAAAAAAAAATTTCAAAACATTTGTCGCTTCAAATAGTTACCTACTATCACAGTACAATAGATATATTAGAATTAAAACTAAAGAATAATAATAATGAAATATTAATATTTAAATATACGAATGAAATAATTTGAAACGCTCATAGCGAAATTTACTTAGCTGTTCTCTACCGATCAGCAAAGTTAAGCAACGTCGCCCGCGGTCAACAGTTGGATGGGTGACCGCTAGTGACATTACTACTGAGCGTTTCTGTGCTTCGGAGGGCACGTTAAGCCGTCGGTCCCGGTTGTCGTCTTAGGATGGCAGTCGTTTTAGCATGGTGGTAGGGCATTTTGCGAATGCCCGCCTGGCTAGCTACCACCCTCAAGTCTGTCGCCAAGCACCTAACGGTGTGTTCCGGCAGCTGTCCTTGAGAGCCAGTACTTCTAGAGTTACCCTGAACAACATCTTCGACCACATCATCACTTACCATCAGGTGAGATAGTGGTCAAAGGCTAACCTATCAGGCATAAAAAATTAAAAAAAACATGTATGATACATTATACTCCTTACATTAGACACCTTAAATGAAAGTAAGGAGTATAATGTATCATATATGTTCTTCAGAAACATTAGTGAGGGATAGGAAAGCATCTGAAGAACATACACATCTGTCTCAAAATAAAAATATATCGACATGCAGCTAACGGTTCTGCAGCTTAGCTTGGTAATTCTAGGTTAGCCTGAATAACACCTTCGGCCATATCATCACTTATCATAAGGTGATATTCAAAGGCAAGCCTATTAGCAATAAATAATAAAAAAATGCAAGTAGGTGATTTAATTTAATGATGACAGGCTAGCCTTTTATCACATTTTTTTAGATAACTGACAGTTTTTGCCTACTATCTCACCTATAAATCCTGGTTCTCAAGGACAGCTACCGTTAGGTGCTTGGCAAAACGTTTTCTACTAGTGGGTGGTCTACCACCATGCTATATCAATTGTCCTCGTAAGACAATAACCGGGACCGACGGCTTAACGTGCCCTCCGAATCACGGAAGCGCTCATTAGTAATGTCACTAGCGGTCACCCATCCAAGTTATGACTGCAGCGGATATTGCCCGGTTAAGAACGGGCGGCGAAGCAAACTACGCTACGAGCGCTTCAAAATGTACTGACATATACTATTCATAATTATTATCTATATCTATACTCAATATTATAATGAGGAAAGATTTGTATTTTTGTATGCAACGAAAAACTTAAAAATTAGACGAAATTGGGTATGGAAATAGTTTGAGAACCGGGGAAGGACATAGGATAGTTTTTATCCAACTACGCAAAAAGAGGTTTTTTGATTTAGCGCGATAACTGAGTTACGCGCGGGTGGAGCCGCGGCCGGAAACTAGTGATTAAGAGTAGAGTTCACGGAGCACTTTCCATACAAACGTAGTTTCGTCATATATCAAATACCACGTGTGCAAACTCTTTGAAATTTAATTAATATCTATGCTTTTGGTTTGCCAGTTTTTCGATTTATTATTTATTATATCCCTAAATCTCAAAATAACAATCGAATTATTTTTTTAAATACTTAATTTACGGAAATCTGGCAAACCAGAAGCATAGATATCAGGCTCAAAGATATACATGAAAAGTTTCACTAAGTTTGAACCATAGACTTAGGATTTTATCGCTACACATCCTTAGCTTGAGGTTTGAACACTTAGGGCCTGTTTCAAAATGTTCGCGTAAGTTCCGGTTATACTACCCCGAACATATTTAATAAATAAAACACTATCTTTGTGTTTCACAGTCATTGATTTAGCCTATCCATCGGTTAAAGCTTGAAACGCGCTGCATGTTAACGGTCATTTTTATCATTCAGTTATTTTATGTTCTGGGTAGTATAACCGGAACTTACTCGAACATTCTGAAATAGGCCCTTAGTATTTAAAATATGACGAAACTACATTTGTATGGAAATCGCTCCGTGAAATCTACTCTTAATAAAGCAGCTCAATATTGGAATATTTGCTTCACCAGTTCTAGTTCACGGGAAAATCAGTTCAATGACATCAGACAAATTTAAAGGTTTACGCCCACACAAACAACTCTATTCTTTAGTTTTCTACATGTCCCACATCATCACTTATTAATTACTATTTCCCCTCATTCAAAAAACAATATGCCCCTGTCACTCCAACTGTCACATCCCAGGGCAGTATTAATACATTCGTGTCTCGAAATACGACTAGTTTATCTTTTCAATAACCATTGCTTTTGGTTTATGTTATTCTAAAAACTTGTCCTGTGAGAAAGCTTCAATGGTGATCGAAAAATTAAAGTGGCATGGATTTTTAGGCATTTGCGTAGCAAGAAATACTAATAAAGTGTCAAAATGTTATGACGAAGCTAAATATTTTAGAGTATTAGATACTTCATTTAGAGTGTTGAATTTAGAGTCAGGGATAGCTTTGTGAAACACAAACAAATGTTGATTCATTATTTGGAGCGCTCGTAGCGAAGTTTGCTTTATTAAGCAACGTTCGCCACAGTCATGATGGATGGGTGACCGCTAGATACTGAGCGCTTCCGTGCTTCGGAAGGTACGTTAAGCCGTCGGTCCCGGTTGTTGTCTAAGGATGGTCGTTACAGCATAGTGGTAGGGCATTTTGGCTATGCCCGTCTGGCTAGCTACCACCCTTAAGTCAAAAGTAATCTGTCACCGTGCTCCTTCACCGTGTGCTCCGGCAGCTGTCCTTGAGAGCTAGCCATTCTAGGTTAGCCTGAACAACATCTTCGATCACATTATCACTTATCATCCAGTGAGGTACTCGTCAAAGGCTAGATTATAAGGTATTAAAAAAACTTCCAGTGGGACTTGAAACCCAAAAAGACGTGGTATTAAATGGATGCTGGACTGGCCAGCACCCGCTTCCATAGCATAATTGGATTAAGTCCCGCTGGAAGTAATCTTTTTCCATCCGCGCGTAATAATTTCTAGATTCTCTGAATCTCGTGTATTAAGTGATCATGATCAAGTATATTAAATGACTTCAATAACAAAACCAAAAAAATGTAAATTAGTTTTGAATTTTCCGCCATTGTCCGCGTTCAGGACGGCGTTCAGGACAAATTAATGGTAGAAGAAACGGAATCTGCAAGACTACACGCGTCATGATAACTGCTTCCTGGAAGGACATACATGATGCCCCTTGAAAAGAAATGCATATAATGCGCGTGCTAGCGCAAGTACCTACGCCGGCGGTGTGGTGTCGCATGGGGGCTAACTCCCATCTCTTAATTCAGTCTTGTTTTAACCTTACATTAACAATTTTAGTTCGCACTACCACATGTTGCTATCGTAAACTTACTTTAGAACTTCAATGTGCGAGCGGGCTGCACGCATTGAATCAAATCTTTTGTGCGATAGATATAGCGCTTATGAATATTATTGTTTCGTGATAGCCACTGTATGAATCTCAATATTATTATTTTAAGCTTGAAATAATGACGTTATTTTTAATATTGTTGTTTACAATAACGTCTGCTCCGCGGATTACGTTAGTTTTCCATAACATTTTCTAAAAGATATGAAAGGCGTGTTACTGCTGTAAGGAGTATATTTATATAAGGAGTATATTCGAAGCAGTGATGGCTCAGTGGCTTCGACTGTGGACTCCCTTGCAGCAGGTCCATGGTTCGAATCCCGCCGCGGGTTTGAGCTTCACCGCATGGTGGAAGGGCATTTTGCGAATGCCCACCTGGCCAGCGACCACGTCAGGTAGGCTTCGAGATTGTTCCGTCACAATAAAAAAAAATTGTAATTCTAAGCTACCCCAGTAAGCTACGCTAGTTTACTTTGAACCCAGCCTTAGAGATAATGCAATGAAACATTTCGTCCTTAAATAGCAAACATATACGCAAATAACATCAACTATTCAAACATTTGCAAAGGTTTTTTCTCTAAGGTTAACCAAATACGGTACCCAAATATAATATCATGTTTAGAGCAACGAGATTTCTCTATATTTGCGCTCCTGTCCCTATACTCTCATATGTCCAGACTCCGGGGTTTGTTTACACGTAGCCAATATTTGTGCGTGACCGAAGATGTGATAGGTTTATTATACCTTATTGATAGGGGCTCTAGGGCGCCGGACGTGAGATTTGGATATAACTAGATTATAAACATATTTGGTGCCGTAGTTTTTTGATGCAATAAAGGTAAAAACAATTAGGTAATTTTAGGGTTACCCACATTTTAGAAAACTGGACGCAATTCCCCGTGGGATGTTGGGTTAGAATGTCACCCCCCCATTGCTGCCTGTGGGTGTCGTAAGAGTCGACTAAAGGTAATTACCGGAAGGGGGGCAGCAGCGCCTTCTGAGGAACTGATATCTTGTATAGTTCATAATTTATTACAAGCATATAATGCAGCACGTCCATAGTATATACGTTTAAGTGAATGACAAAGACAGGAAGACAAGCATGCAGCAGACGCACATACGCACACTACTGAGCCTCAATGACACGTAGTCGCCTGATTTGACATTGTCATGTTCGAGGTAAGCGAGCGGTTTCTCTCGTTTCCTATAAGTTCAATGACCTTATATATACATATACATATTATATATTCTATATATATACTTATTGTAAATAAATATATTGGTTTCTATTATACATATCTCGATCGTGCGCTCGTAGAGTCAAGACCTCCTGAGGATGCTTCGTGTAGAAGCGAAACGCGTCGAAAATTCTTCCGGTTTGGCTGCGTGGCGTTTGTGACGTCACTTTGGCTTAACAGGAAAATTAGGTGGAATTGTCACTAGATACATTTTTGTATTTTTTAAGTGTTTTATTAAAATATTAATTTGATGTTTTCATAAAATATTTTTAAAATATTTGTTATTGTTCTATTATACATGTTGAAATATCACCAAGCACTAAAGGGGACAAAACATAAGGATAAAACTAAAAAAAAAAAATCATCAACATAAACATAAAAATGTTTTTATATGACAATCATCTTTTTTACTATATTTTATTAAAACTTTCGTAAGTAGTACACATATTTAAACTATTTTGAATCCGATTTCAGTTACGTTAAATCAATCGAGTAGCTGGATCTCGACCGGTTTCGCTACTTTCAGAGTCGCTTCATCATGGAGTACGTACACTCCCGACCGCGTCCGCGCATGCACTGTCTACTGTTTTAGTATATTTGCACAGATATCCATGATTTTTACGAACAATGAACAACCTAATAAAGCGGCATAGTCATATTAAAGCTAGAGTGCTCGTGGCGCTTTCCATAACAAACGTAGTTTCGTCATATTTCAAATACTATGTGGTTAATCTTAGTGAAACTTTACGTGTATGTTCTTGAGAGAACATATTTATACTTTGCCAGACATCCGTAAAATTTTGTATTTAAAAATAATTCGTAAAATAGTTTTGCACGGGAATTTTTATTTTGACATTTAGGGATACAATAAATCGAAAAACTGGCAAACCAGAAGCATAGATATTAGGGTCGGCAAAATGCACATAAAATTTCACAGATTTTGAACACTTGGTATTTAAAATACTTCGAAACTATTTTAATATTTGTGATTTTATTTTATATTTTTTGATTTTGTAATACTTCGTAACTACGTTTGTATGGAAAACGCTTCGTGCACTCTTCTCTTAACTGTTACTTCAGTATTTTCACTAGACAAAGATAGCATAAAGTCACATGATAAAGGGTGAACTGGCCGGTCAGTTCTCCATACAAACGTCCTAGGGTGATCACTCTCTTATTTGAGATTTTAGGCCCAAAATTAAGCATAATATCGATTGACCTCATCATTATCTAGGTTTGTATAGTAACGAAATTTAAAAATAATAATTAACTTGAGAGTTAAGAGCCTCGAAACATTTTCATATAAAGTTTTCAATGCTAAACGAAACATTTTCATATAAACTTACAACTAAATAAAAAAAAAAAATTTTCTTTACGCCGCAAACCTAGATAATGACGAGATCACTCGATATTATGCTTAATTCGGGGCCTAAAATCTCAAATAATGGAGTGATCACCCTACGGCATTTGTATGGAGAACTGACCAGCCAGTTCAACCTTAAGAGAAGAGTGCATGAAGTCAAGTTTGACATAGACATTCCTTGTTTGTTCCCTGTGGTCTTCAAATGAGAACTCGAAGATTTTGGCAATACACATACGAACGAGCCATAAAGCACATAATAAGAATCAAATCAATCGATGGTAGCAACTGGCTCCCAGCCATATTGCGAGTGCCAAGTTGTCCATTAATTCTTACGATGCCAAAACAATGGGGAAACCTTTGAATGATATTGGAAACGCAAAAGAAAATGGGATATTGCTTTGTATTTCATTTTTGTTCGCAGAAAGAGGTATTGTCCGTATTGTCTCCTTGATCTTCAAGACTGTATCAATACAATTAAAAAGTATTACTGAACGGGTATTATAAAAAGTTTCATAGCTTTTTTGTTTCTTGTCCGAGTAAAAAGGGAGATATCGATATTATTAGACTACTTTTTGCCCGCGAATTTGACGCCTCGTAAAAAAATATTATATTGCAATCTTGGAGTTTGTTTCAGCCGGATTATCCACTGCTGAACCCAGCCTCCCTTGTTAAGCGAGGGGTTTGCCATAATCTCCACGCTTAGCAGGCGTTTTGGGGATCGCAATTTAAGATATCAGTTCCTCAGAAGGCGTTTCTGCCCTCCTTCCCGTATTTTACCTTTAGTCGCCTAGTAATGTACAGGTAGCAATGCACTGAGAAAAAAATCATGTGCTGACATACTTAATTTTAGGCTGCTCATACGTATTTCCTGTGTAAAACGAGACTAGCGTACATAAAGATGAGTCAACATGACGCGTAATGATGTTGCTGTAATGTTCTTTGCACATTACAACCATCAATGCGAATCATTCGTTCCTTAATTCATTCAATGATGTACTGTCATGCCTATAAGTATGTAACATCTTGACAAAGTAAGGATGTTACTTACGTACATCATGGTGCAGCCTACTTACCATAAGTATGTCCCCTACCTTTATCAAATATAGGCATTCGTACAGTAAGAAGGTTGCCTACATCAATCTTGGTGTAGCCTACTGATAGTAAGGATGATCCCTACGTTTGTCATGTATCGGCCTATGAACAGTAAGGAGGTAACATACGTCAAATTTGTGCAGCCTACATATGTTAAGGATGATACCTAAATTTATCATGCATTGGCTCTCGTATAGTAAATAGGTTGCCTACGCCTATCTTGGTGCAGCCTACTTACGGTAAGTATGTTCCCTACGTTTTTCATATATCGGCCTACGTACAGTGAGTAGGTTGCCTACGTTAATTTTTAGTGCAGCCTGCTTATGGTAAGGATGTTCCCTACGTTTGTCATGTATCAGCCTAAGTACAGTAAGGAAATTGCATACGTCAATCTTGGTGAGGCCTACTTATAGTTAGGATGATCTTTATATCTATTATGCATCGGCCTACGTACAGTTATATTATGTTTACTACGTTCTTGTTGGTACAGCCTACTTAAGGTAAGGATGATCCTTACATATCTCATGGATCGGTTATCGTACAGTAAGGAGGTTGCCTACGTCAATTTTGGCACAGCCTACTAACAGTAAGGATTTTTTATAAATTCATCATGCATTCGCCTATGTAGAGTATGGATTTTATATATGTACACAAATCTGGACCAGCCTTAAGATGTTATTGAGAGCACCATTTGTAGTATTGTAGTTATAATATAACTGTCGTTGCTTCTGGTTTATGTATGCACATAGTATTATAATCTTTGTATGCACCCTACTCTACATAAATTGATGCATGTTATACAATGAAACGATCCAAACCATAAGTAGACTGCATTAAGGTTCACATTTACAACCCAGCTGTACATAGGCTGATGCATGATATAAATAGTTATTCTATGTGCAGGCTGCACCTGTAAAAAAACACAGTAAATAAGTGGATTAGTTAACTGCGAATAGTTTATAAAAAATATTAACATAAATTTGTGATCTATTTATTAAAAAAATTTACATAATTATTTTGAAATAGAAAATATACAAATATGTAACTATTTTCAAAATTCTTGAAAAAAATCATTTAGTATTGGAATGTTTATTATATTTAGAGATAAAATAAACCATAAAACGGAAAACTGTCAAACCTCAGACATTAGTCTGAAAGACATGCAGAAAATATTTCACGGAGTTTGAAAAATTTATCTCCGACGTGGTCTCCGTATACATTTTCTTTTTTAATGGGGTCATAACAATGTATGCGAGAATCAAAGCAGCGTGGCGTTTGATACAGTTTCGAATTCACCATCTGGAATAAATATATTACATTTATGAAATTTGTTAAATAAAAATGTCACAACTAAAAAGTTTTACCAAGGAGGTAGGAAACAACAGCTTATTAATGTCAGACTACTGTCGCTATATGTGCACCACAATAGTTAATTGTGGTACAGTTATAGCGTTACGTTTCCAAATTATTTGTAGTCGTCGGGTATGTTCTAAGTTCTACTTCTACGTGGTTCTACTTACCACTAGCAACAGTTATGTACACGTTGATATACGTTCTTGTCCCTGGAGTTATTAGAATAGCCCCTCATTATTTTTTGGATATATATGGTTGAAGTCTTCTAAGAGCTGCAATCAATAACATTAAGATTAAACAAGTGGGATATTTCCACTATAAAAGTAAAATATGAAGAATAAAAATATACATAAATGGGTATTTTCATGGCAATTAAATCATTTATTAGATTTTATAGGTACCTGCAGAAGCTTGTTGTATCAGTACGCTACGCTGAACGTATGAAAATTTAACTTGCATAAGGTTACTACCTTATGCAAGTTAAATTTTCAGTTTTTGTACTTTTTCAATAAATACATCAATTAAAAAACAACAAATACGCTTACCTGACTCCCTGTGAATGTTGCCCTTAATTCACTGGTTGCCGGATATCCAGGCTGTGCCTTTGGGGTTTGGTAGGTGGGGCCTTTCTTTGTACATATTGGTCCACTTTCGGACGTGATGGGTGGGCACTGTGTAGCTGTCTTCGTTTATTCAAATTGGATTAGTGGTTAATTTATGCGTGGAAACTTTGTAATAAGCGAGGTTTATATAAATAATCACTGTTGAAAACTAAAATTACCATTTGCATGCGCGCGTGATGCAATTGCCATGGTCTCACTGAAAAAGAATATTATAGCTGTTGCGCTGCACTACAGCCAGTATTGCTAGCGTGTAAATCGAAAACAGCCGAACTTTCATACAAAATTATATATTGAATGCTGACATCATTGATGCATTGTTTAGATTTTTCAAAAACTATTTAAGTAATAATAATTGCGCCCTGCAGTTTTATCCAATGTTGACGAAACAATCCAAGTATCATAATAAATATACATAATAAACTGAACACACCACAAAGTTCTGTTTCACAATTCGTCTGGCTAGGTTAGGAAATACCAAAATTGCCTAATGGTAAATTCCAGTAGGTATCCTTGTGAGCCAATTCCCATTTTAGATTAAACCTTGTTACTACCATGGACTGCATCAACGCATACCATAAGTGAAAATGTAGCCAAATGCTAAAATATAATATAATATGTTAATAAAAAAATATGTTTTATATTCTTGTTTAATAACACTAACATAAGAAATGCTGAATGTGGATGATGATTGAGGATGAGAATGTGTCCTTCTTTACGCTAAAATTGCTGGACCAATTTGAAACTTGAAATACAGATAATTTAGGTCTTAAATAAATACAACCGATACTTTTTATAATCGTCATCATCGTCACTTTTCATTATTGCCAACGTGAATGATACAGCGGGATGCAGTAGGTAGGTATATATCTAAAATAGGTACTGTACTGTGTCAGCCGGACCGTCTACTGCTGGACACAGCCTCCCCTATTTAGGGGGTATTCGCCATAATCCTCACGCTTGGCAGGCGTCTTGGGGATCGCAGTGTAAGATGGCAGTTCCTTAGAAAGCGCTACTGCCCACATTCCAGTATTTTTCCCTTAGTCGCCTCTTACGAGACCCATGAGAAGATATGGGGAGGTGCAATTCTAACCCGGCACCCAACGGGCGGAAAAGACTTTACTTCATAGGATCATTTCTATAGTAAGCTCTTCCCAAGACTGACACTATAAGTGAGTCTCAAAATGGGTACTTAACCAATAATATATTAAAAAATATAGACAATACCTTATTTCAAAATTTTATTCTAGATATATAATGGTAGTTTGTATGTGTAAAGATATTTTTTATTATTTCTGTACTTATTAAGCTCATTTTACTAAAGCCGTCAAACTATTATAATGAAAACAACCCATACCGATACCGATACAAGCAACGTAATACATGTTGTATCTGATGGAATTATACGTATATTATTATGAAGATACGATGATATATAAACAATAAGATACAAAATATAAAGCCACATAATAAACATAACTTAAAAATGCCAAATCTAATAATTGCAGTGTTTCAGTTCATAGTAACTAGTTTTTATTTATATACACACTTATTACAATCGATTTGTTTTATTTTATGCGAACATGAATACGAGCGTAAAATTGATTGTAAATGAAGAAATGTTGAAATAAGCAATGGTCGAAAATCAGTGTTTATGAAGTCATCCTGTCGTATTTTTTTATTCGCCATCTGGTAACACTGCCCTTGTATCGTAAGACAATCTTTAAACTGTCGAGGGAACAGTAAATTAATGTGCCCGTAACATTAAAATAATTTACAAACAAAATATGCCTAAAACGTATAATGATGTACCTTACGTTCATCATGCTTGGGTCTACTTGCAGTAAGGAGTTTACTTAAGTGAATTTTGGTGCAGCATACTTTATAGTAACATGCCGTTTATATCTATCCACGTAGGTACGGCAAATAGTTTGCCTACTTCAACTTTGATGCTTTTCACTTGTGGTAAAGATCTTTCTTACGTTCATCATGTATCAGCCTACGTACTGTAAGGAGGTTGCATAATTTGCATAATTATATCGTGCATCGGCCTACGTACAGTTAGGAGTCTAGGCGCAGCCTATACTTAATGTACCTAAGGATGTTTTCTACGTACCTACATCATGCATCAAGCTACGTACAGATAGGAGATTGTCTACTTGAACCTTGTTGTTGCCTACTGACAATAGGGTTTTATTTCCTAAATACTTAAATTAAATAGACAAGCTACTTATAGTCAGGACGCAAACTACTTGAAAAAATATTTTTTTTAGTGCTTTACGTATGTGTCATCCTGTTCATGTTGGAGTACAATTATAAAGATGCGACAGCATGATGTAATGTTCTATCTGTGACGTCATATCCATGGAGTACTTACTAGCATGTGTTTGACTATATCAGTTACGTATGTTGAGTCTTGTTGACGGACCCGACAGACGGGTACGTATATAACGGGAAGATCAGTACACAACATGTTGCAACTTATTGACGTGTTGATACGCTTCAACATTATTTTGTATTATCCAACATTTCTACGGTGGTAGATTACGTATTTTAGATAAAACTGCGAATACATTGTGAAAAGACTTCGCCACATTTCAAATTTTTCTCAGTGTGGGGGTACGGAATTTTGGATAGTATACTAAGTTAATACCCGTGAGATGATAAGGTAGAATTTCACGCCCATAGCAACATCCGGGACGATCGACGGCTTAATGTGTCCTCCTAAAGATTGAAATGTTTAGTTTTAAATGTCACTACCGGTCACCCTTCGAAGTAATAACCGCTTCAGAATAAATATATATTGTTACTGTTCGATTTACTACATGCAGCTCAATTTCGCCATCGGACGTCCCGACAAAGCATGATGTTTCATCAATTTCATGTCGACGTTTGGAAGTCCACAACTTTGCGATTTTCACGGCATTTTCTACCTCGCACTGCCACAATATGGAACAAGCCGCCAGGTGCAGTATTTCCGAACGGATACGACTTAGGGGCCTTCAAGAAGAGAGCATATTCCCTCCTCAAAGGCCGGCAACGCATCTTCGATACTTCTGGTGTTGCGGATGTTCGTGGGCGACGGTGATCACTTACCACTAGGTGAACCACCGGCTCGTTTGCCTTCCTATCCCATAAAAAATATATATAATCGGTTAATATTAGTGGATCGGTTAAAGGAACGACTAGGCAAGCTATACTACGGGCGCTTCTTAATATTGTTCTGTACATGTTTGTAAGCGCGGAAAGAGCCAAGCCTGGTCAAATGATATCTCACATGAGATAAAATGAAGGGCCAAACATATTCTCTCGGCCTGCAACCTATTTTCGTAATCAAAAGTAAACATAGGGAATAGATTTCCGTCCTTTGAAGTTTGCACAAATATCATTTGGACTTCCTTCAGTTCTGTAGTGAGGCAATGTTGCTCCGGCCCTTTGCAGACCTTGACATGGAAAACTTGTTGGATGTATCATTGGGACGAATAAAGTTATGGTGTTGATATCTTATTGAATGCTCAAGGCTGTTAATCCTACTGGGTATACGGAAAGAACCCTCAAATTTGTTCGACTGTAAGTTATCATATATAAACATATCGCGATGCCTGTTTTCTCCATCGGGAAGAAGGTCGTTTCGCAAGACATGTTTTGGCCCCACGTAATATGGGGGAAACCTATTGCCATCTGAAGCAGTGATAGCTCTTAATCGATCAGCTAAGTTAAGCAACGTCCGCCGCGGTCATGAGTTGGATGGGTGACAGCTAGAGACATTACTACTGAGCGCTTCCGTGCTTCGGAGGGCACGTTAAGCCGTCGGTCCCGGTTGTTGTCTTACGATGGCAATCGTTATAACTTGGTGGTAGGGCATTTTGCGAATGCCCGCCTGACTAGCTACCACCCTCAAGTAGAAAATCTGTCGCTAAGCACCTAACGGTGTGTTCCGACAGCTGTCCTTGAGAGACAGTAATAATAATAATAATAAATAATAAAATAATAAATTGTTTATTGAGATAAAAACGTCACGAAATACAATTACATTTATCTCACAGCAATTAATTAAATCATTAAAGTTTATGGCAAAGTACATATTATTCCATTTAAATCAATTAAAGTGGTCATTAATTAGGTTCCGTCAAAAATTATACAATCATATATTAGAATAAAAATCATACAGTCAAATAATTACATAAATACACAAATTAGGTCAAATTAATTTCTATCGTCAGTAATTCTAGGCTAGCCCGAACAACATCTTCGACCACTTCATCACTTACCATCATGTGAGATAGTGGTCAAAGGATAGCCTATCAGCTATAAAAAATAAATAAAGAATGTCAATGGATTCAACAGAAAACTAGCAATTATAGTCTTGTACTTTAAACAGCGAAGCGAACGCAGTAGGATAACTATTACAAATAATATAATATACCTTTTATAAATAGCCATTTCATATGCACCGTTAAACTATGTCGAGATGTTCTTAGAATCGCCAGTTTTCCTCTTTGATGACAGTTATGTGTGTTTGAACGGTCACTGGTGAGATAGAAGGCTGTGGTGTACAGAAGAGAGACAAGCGAGGATATTTAAAAGATATTTCACATGGAATACATTCAAATCTCTGCTTATTAGCAGAATAAAAAGGAGCGGAACGATCAGTCGGCAAAGCCATTCCAATAAATAAGCAACTCTAGCTACGAAGCAATAAAGTGCACTTCAGCTCGCAAAGCACGGCGTCGTACCTAATATTTAGTGTAGGTTTTTGAAGCAGTGAGGGCTCAGGAGCATCGGCTATGGATTGCCGCGCAGCAGACCCATGGTTCGAATCCCGCCGCGGGCTTGAGCTTCACTGCATGGTGGAAAGGCATTTTACAAGTGCCCGCCTGGCTAGCGACCACCCTCAAGTAGAAAATCTGCCGCCAAACACCTAACGGCGTGTTCCGGCAACTGTCCTTGAGAGCCAGTGAAATACAGGCACATGAGACTTAACAACTATGTCTCAAAGTAACAGGCGCAGTGCAATTCATGACTTGTCATGAAATGCATCTGTTATAGGCAGAGGTACGCTTAAAGTCAGGTGGGCCTCGAGTTTGTCCCGTCACACTAACATAAAAAATAAAAATAAATCCCATACAAGGCGTCTCTATTTCTATCGCATTGCCACGCATAGCTCTGTTCTATTCTGACGCGAGACATACCGTACAATAATCCCGTCTGGACGGATACGCTGATTTACCTGTAGCTTTGTACCTAAAATACGGAGTGAGCCAAGCCTGTAAGCATTGGATTTTCTACGATATTGTTCGATGCAGTGATGGCCCAATGAACAGCAGCGCAGAAGGTCCTGTGCAGAATCCCACGGCAAGTTTGAGCTTTATCACATGATGATGGCGTCTTTACGAATGCCTGGTCAACTTACCACCATTTGTTGGAAAATCGGTCGCCTGGTAGCAGATGACAAATGGTGTATCTGGCCGCTGTCTTTGACTAGTCAAGTCTCCCATCTGTTAGTTGGTGTGCGGTGTCAGCGTCCTCGTCCTACATAACACTGAACTGCGCTCGTCATACCGAGGCGTTAGTTCTTATGTGTGGTTTGTTTTGTACTTTGACTTCTAATATTTTTATAGCTTATGGACTAGCGCTTGATCACTATGTAATCTGTTGGTAAGTGATGCTATGATCGAAGATGGTGAACGGACTATGCCTAGAATTACTGGTACTTAAGGACTACTGGCGGAACACACTGTTAGATTACAAAATTACAAATATACGAGAGGAAAAATTTAAGTCATGTGCGGGATTTGAACCCGCGTCCATCGACCGCTTTAGACGGGGTATGCTCTAACCAATTGAGCTAACATGACAATGAGTCAAAACTCAAATCTTTCCTGTCGTTCTTTAACCATCGTATTGGGATGGATGTAATTTTGTAATGTAATCCGCATAGCAGGCGTTAATGCAAACATAACAATGTTAAAAAAAACACTGTTAGATGCTTGGCGACAGACTTTCTACTTGAGGGTGGTAGCTAGCCAGGCGAGCATTCATAAATGCCCTTCCGCCATGCGGTGAAGCTCAAACTGGGGATGGGCATTGATGGACCTGCGGCACTGGCTCTGAAGCACAGCTTCCGGAACACACAGGTAGGTGCTTGGCGACAATTTTCTACTTGAGTGTGGTAGCTAGCTAGTGCATTCGCAAAGTGCCCTACCACAATGCTGAACAACAACTGCCATCCTAAGACAACAACCGGGACCGACTGCTTAACGTGCCCTCCGAAACAAGGAATATTCTTTAAACAATTTTGAATTAGATTTCACTTACGTTAAATCGGTCGAGTAGCTCGATCTCGAACGGTTTTGCGACTTTCAGAGTCGCTTCATCATGGAGTACGTATGCTACCGACCGCGCTACTGAAAGTCGCGAAACCGGTCGAGATCGAGCTACTCGACTGATTTAAAATCGGATTCAAAATTGTTTAAATATGTGTACTACTTACGAAAGTTTTAATAAAAGGAATATTCTGTGACGGAAGCAGTCAGTAATAATGTATCTAGCGGTCACCCATCCAAGTCACGACAGTGGCGGACGTTGCTTAACTTATCTGAACGGTTAAGAACAACTAAGCAAACTTCGCTACGAGCGCTTGAAAGTAATTTGCGTGTTTGTTTTTGAGCTTAACATTTAAGGTATTTGGAGTCTTCTAGGTATGTTTTTCATCTCTCCTCAAAAGAGTTTTTTTATGCTTGATAGGTTAGCCTTTGACCACTATCTCACCTGATGGTAAGTGATGATGTGGTAGAAGATGTTTTTCAGGCTAACCTAGAATTAATGACTCTCAGGGAAAGCTGCCGTAACACACCTTTAGGTGCTTGGCGATAGATTCTCTACTTGAGGGTGCTAGTAACTAGCCGAGGGACATTCGCAAAATGCCTTAACACCGTGCGAAACGTCCTAATATCTTGATAATTTTGTTCTCAATGATTCTCTTGATCTGAATGATTTGCAAAACCCAGTATGACACGTACAAAATAGATCAATTGCGTTAAAGCCATTAGAGACTATTGAATATTGTGACCTGCTTTAACTACACTTTATACTTGTCATGGTGAATGTAGACGGTCATGGTATGACAAACCTTTAATGGACAGTTAGTAAATGGAAGTCATCAAACAATGTTTGGTGTAAAGTAAATTAATTCTGGTAGAGAGTATTGATACTAATGGTGGAGTGCCTGGTACTCAAATCACCAAATGTACAGTATGTTAGATTAAGGTTGAACTGGCCGGTCGCTTCTCCATACAAACGTCGTAGGGTGATCACTCACTTATTTGAGATTTCAGGTCCAGAATTAAGCATAATATCGATTGAACTCGTCATTATCTAGGTTTGTATCGTAACGAAATTTTAAAAGATTATTAAGTTGAAAGTTTTGAGCCTTTAAAACTTTATATGAAAATGTTTTGAGGCTCATAACTCTCAACTTAATTATCATTTTAAAATTTCGTTACGATACAAACCTAGATAATGACGAGTTCAAACAATATTATGCTTAATTCTGGACCTGAAATCTCAAATAAGTGAGTGATGACCCTACGGCGTCTGTATGGATAAGCGACCGGCCAGTTCACTCTTAAATGAGGAACATATACATACCTACCTATGCTTATATGTAACTATTATAAGTATAGACAATAAAGATCAGAAATATATTAGAAAACAGAAAACTGTAAAAAACCTTGCAGTGCCCTTGTGATTACTACTTGACTTGCCTATCTTACTTGTATCTTAAGAAATGAATTCAGATCATTTAGGATCTTGTAACGGAAAATAAAACAAAACAAATAATTTCAATGCGCGCTGCGTGTATTCGAGAATTAGAGAAATACTGTATAAAATAGAAAAGATTAATGACTGTCACAAGGATGCGTTTCTCAGATTTAAATATAATCATTAAATATTTTTTTTTATACTGGCGGTATGCCTTTATTAAACAAATACTACAAACTATAAACAACAGTACAGCTACTACAATACTACAGCTACTACAGTAAAAGCATTTGGACTCATAGGGAGTCCAAATGCTCTAACCCACTGTCAGTTGGCAGCGTGCCCAGCATGCTGGCAGCATTGCCCCGTTGAATTGCAATGCTTATTCTTTGAGCCAAATAGGTGCCAGCATTTTGATCACGCGTCGCATCGACCAAGCGCTCTGATAGATTTTGGAAAATACGATGAGCTCCCGGTCCCCACGGACCCAACGTCTCTACACCAAACGGCTCAAATATGTAACCCATACCCAGGTTAGCATATTTGCGCCGCTTGAGTTGCTCCGCCGAAGTAGCCGCGGCGCCAGCCCTCACGTGGGTTTCAGAAAGGTGTGACGGCGCTAAAGTGTCTACGCATGTAGCGTCCCACACTAAGGGCAAAGTAAAATTTAAAAATAAATATAAATTAAATATTACATTTTAATATACAACACGGATTTGTTAAATTTTTTTTTTTATTTGCGGGCAATCACAAAATGCCCTACCACCATGCGGTGAAGCTCAAGCCGGCGTTGGGGATCGAACCAGGGACCTACGGCGCGGCAGTCCATAGCTATTACCTATCGGCCATCATTGCTTCAAAATAATAATAATATAATTGGTTATTATAAGTTAAATGTGAAAATTAATAATCGTTCGAAAACTTTACTTCAGTTTTTTTTTACCTAGAGACGAATACGACCTAAGAAGCAAAACAATCCAAACAATGGTCCTCTGAAGAGAAGTTCACCTGCAAATTGACCAAAACAAAAGTAAATTTATGCATGTAGATTATCTTTAAATCGATTTTCCTTCATACTTCAAACCTGGCATAGGACAGACCAGAACATAGATAAACTGAAATGCTTGCAATCGGCGATTGACACCTAAAATCGTAGTAAGGAACTCAACGGTAGGGAAACATCTTCCGGTACAAACAAGATGTATTTTTTCTTCATTGCTCTAGGATATCCATAATTTTGATTTGCAAAAAATGGTTAACGATAAATAACTTGTTAAATGGGTGCATCGTCATTTTACTTATATGTAAAGAGAAGCGTGTCAGGAAGCTAACCTTACTTCGTTGAACAGGTACAGAAATGACGGGATTTTGGACCGTAATATAACTGTGACGAAGAGTGGATGTGAATGGGTGATGGAGTAACCTACCACTTTTTCTACGAATTGGACAGTTGTAATTCTAATATTACCATATTAAAAACATTGTTTTTTTTAAAATTATATAAAAGTTTTATTCCTAGGAAGCAATACACACAGTTTGTGGAGTCTAGGTATATAAAGAGTTTTTTCGGTAACGCTTTCAATAAAAACATTGTGTTTTTATGTTTTAAATAATAAGTGTTCACACTTGGTGAAATTTTGATCGTATGTCGTAAAGCCCAATATTATAGGAATGTTTCTGGTTTGCCAGGTTTTAGTTGTATTATTTATAATAATAACAAATACTTTTAAAATATTTTAAGAAAACATCAAATTAATATTTTAATAAAACACTTAAAAATATAAAACTTGACTCTTCGAGCGCACGATCGAGAATCATTCTCGATCGTGCGCTCGAAGAGTCAAGACCTCCTGAAGATGCTTCGTGTAGAAGCGAAACGCGTCGAAAATTCTTCCGGTTTGGCTGCTTACCAAATGTTTAATCCGAATAACTTTTAACACAATTTTATGGAGAACTGGCAAACCAGAAGCATGGCCATTAGGATCGTGCATGCAAAATTTCACCGTCTTTGTATTTAAAATACGACATTTATAAGGAAAGTGCTATGAAAACAATCCTTAAAAGATCTGTGGCGCGTGGGACTAACCTGCCTCAGGCGACGGAGACGCAGGTGCGGCGCGAGGGACGTGCGCACACGCAGCAGCCGGCCGCCCGCCTTCAGTCGAATCGGGCCTCGCCAGTGCGCCAGAAACCTCTTCCCGCGCTGGACCTATGCCGCTCGGCCGTCCGCCAACCGCCCTAACAGTCGCGATCTTTAATTTCTTATTTCTATTCTTTCTATTTCAACTATTCCTCTCTTGCTCGCATCTACTTCTATTGCTGTGCTTACCTGTGCTCGATCTACTCTATTTCTCTGTTCTTTCTGTATGTAATCTGAGCAATAAACTAAAGTGAATATTGGAACCTGCGTGAATCATTTAACAATCCTCAACTCCGCACGTAGGTACCTATATAGTGGTGACCTTAAGGAACGACGTTCAAGATGCAAGACGCTCAGGACGCGGCGAAATACGAAGATCGCTCAGCCCCAACCGTTGACCGTGTAACGGTCCGCCTACCTCCGTTTTGGCCGGAAGATCCGGAAATTTGGTTTGCCCAAATTGAAGCACAATTCGCGGTATCTGGTACGACTGCAGATGCTACAAAATTTTATATGGTTATTCAGCAGCTGGATCACAGGATTGCGAGAGAGGTACGTGACGTTATTACCAACCCGCCTCGAGCCGACAAATACGAACGACTTAAAACTGAGTTGATTAAACGATTGTCGACTTCGCGCGATCAACGTATTCGGCAGCTTTTAACTCATGAAGAATTGGGTGATAGAAAGCCAAGCCAATTCCTGCGACATTTACGTTCGTTGGCTAGTGATGGTGTTAGCGATGAATTTTTAAGAAGCTTATGGTCGAATAGGCTACCGACACACGTGCAGGCAATAATAGCATCGCAAAAAAGTGCAAGTCTTGATGAAATCGCAGAGCTGGCCGACAAAATTTGTGAAGTGACGCCATCAACTTCATCACAAGTCGCGAGTACTTCAAACCAATTTGACGACATGTTAAAGAAATTGGAAAATGTTATAGCAACAAGGATACAAACGGAGATTACGGCGCAGTTGGCTCAACTTAATTTAAACGGACAGCGGGGACGTCCCTACCAACGTCAGCGTTCCCGTCAAACCCCAGGTATGTGCTGGTATCATGATATATTTAGGGAGAAGGCGCGAAAATGTAAACCACCATGCAATTTTAATACTAATAATCAGGGAAACGGTCGCGGCAATCAATAGAGGCGACAAGTGGTTGCTATTCCGTAAACAGTCGCCTATTTTTAACAGATAAAAATACCAAGATCCAGTACCTGATCGATACGGGTTCAGACCTCTGCGTCCTTCCTCGACGTTTTCTTCGCCAGTTCCGCGAACCTACAGGATATGATCTTACAGCT
The DNA here is from genome assembly GCA_963890685.1 of Plagodis pulveraria. NCBI lineage: Eukaryota > Metazoa > Arthropoda > Insecta > Lepidoptera > Geometridae > Plagodis > Plagodis pulveraria. The sequence goes on along the minus strand of OY982972.1, from coordinate 5,887,081 downwards.
GCAAACGGAACTGTTATTAATACATACGGCATACAGAATATGCAACTGGATTTTGGGCTGCGACGGAATTTCTCCTGGAACTTTGTGGTAGCTTCGGTAGACAAACCAATTATTGGCGCTGATTTTTTATCTCATTATGGTCTTCTTGTGGATTGCAGAAACCAGCAGCTGCTCGACAGCGTCACCAATCTCACCGCCCAGGGCTCACTAAAATTTTGCCAGCTGTTCAGCATCAAAGCTGTATCCGGTAACAGTGAGTACCATCAATTATTATCACAGTTTCCGAACTTGGTTAAACCATCTGGTGTGTTTCGCGAAATCAAGCACTCTACGGTCCATTATATTCGCACAACACCTGGACCACCGGTATTTTGCAAGCCGAGACGTTTAGCTCCCGATCGACTTCAAATAGCAAAAGAAGAATTTGATGTTATGTTGCGTGATGGTACTGCTCGTCCATCTGATTCACCATGGGCATCTGCACTCCATTTGGCACCTAAAAAGGACGACGGCTGGAGACCCTGTGGTGACTACCGTGCGTTGAACGCTCGCACGATTCCTGATAGATACCCAATCAGACATTTAGAGGACTACAGTCACAGGCTTTCAGGATCAACTGTATATAGTAAACTAGACCTAATTAAGGCCTTTAATCAAATCCCAATTTTCAAGGACGATATCCCCAAAAGCGCAGTAACCACGCCTTTCGGATTATTCGATTTTCCCTTTATGTGTTTTGGACTTCGCAATGCAGCTCAAACTTTCCAGAGGTTCGTAGATGAAGTGCTCCGTGGCCTGGAATTCACGTATTCCTATGTCGATGACATATTAGTTTTCTCCAGAAGTCATTCTGAACACCTGGAACACCTGCGTCAAGTTTTCCAGCGGTTAGACAAATATGGACTGATTTTGAACGATTCCAAATGTATCTTTGGAGCATCTGAGGTCGATTTTCTAGGATACACACTGACAGCGCACGGCACACGACCACTGGACACCAAGATCAAGGCGATCCAGGACTTCTCACCTCCAACGACCGTGAATGGCTTGAGAAGATTCCTTGGTATGTTGATTTTTTATAGACGTTTTATTCCTGACGCTGCTATAGATCAAGCTCCCCTGTACACAATGATTTCTGGACCTAAGGTGAAGGGAACACAACCCCTTACTTGGACTCCAGAACTTCGAGAAGCTTTTGAGAAATGTAAAAACAGCATAGCACGCTCTACTCTCTTAGTTCATCCGAAACACGACGCACCGTTAGCCCTTGTTACCGACGCCTCAAATTCGGCCTTGGGTGCGGTATTGCAGCAGCTGGTTGGAGACGATTGGCAACCATTAGCTTTCTTCTCTAAAAAGCTTAACAAGTCTCAGGTAAAATATAGCGCTTATGATAGAGAGTTATTAGCAATCTACGAAAGCATCAAGCATTTTCGCTTCATGGTCGAAGGAAGACATTTTGTAATATATACAGATCATAAACCACTCACGTTTGCTTTCGACCACAAAGAAAGGCAATGTTCTCCACGACAATTTAATCACCTGGACTTCATATCACAATTTACTACTGACGTACGTTACATTGAAGGTAAAAATAATGTTTCGGCTGATTTCATGTCGCGCATAGAAGCGGTAGCGAATCCTCCAGACTTTGAGAGTCTCGCGCGTGCCCAGAAAGATGACCAGGAACTTCGTGAAGCACTTCAGTCCACGTCAAACTCTTTGAAGCTCGAACAGATTCCTGTGCCAGGTACAAACTTCAAGTTATATTGTGACACTTCTCTGCCAACGCCTCGTCCTTTCGTACCACTGGAATTGCGTCGGCAGGTTTTTAACGCGATGCATTCGCTGAGTCACCCTGGAGCGGCAGCATCCACTAAACTTTTAACAGCCAGATTTGTGTGGCCCTCGGTTCGAAAAGATTGTCGATTATGGACAAAAACATGTACAGCTTGTCAACGAAGCAAAATACATCGGCATACGTCAGCTCCACTGAATACCTTTCAACTACCAGGATCACGTTTCAGCCACGTACACATCGATCTGATAGGACCCTTACCACCGTCATCAGGTTACAGATATTGTTTCACAGCTATCGACAGGTTTACTCGGTGGCCTGAAGTCACGCCTCTACATGACATTACAGCTGACACAGTGGCAAGAGCGTTTTTCGAGACATGGATTGTGAGATTTGGTTGTCCTCAAACGGTCACGACGGATCAAGGACGTCAATTTAATTCCCGCCTTTTCAAATGCTTGACAGATTTGTGCGGTATCCAGCTGCGACATACGACGGCCTATCACCCTGCTGCGAATGGCATGGTAGAACGCCTTCACAGAACTCTCAAGGCGGCGATCATGGCCCACGAGGGAACAACATGGACAGAAGCATTACCTTTTGTTCTTCTTGGAATACGGGCAGCATGGAAACCAGACGTGCAGAGTTCGGCAGCTGAGTTGGTTTACGGTGAGCAGCTAAGAATACCTGGTGAGTTTTTTAAAACACATTCACCCACATTCACAACTGAAACGGACTTTGTCACCTTATTGAAAGACCACATGGCAAAACTAAAACCAACTCCTGCCTCGAGACATGGTAACAAGTCAATATTTGTTCACAATGACTTAAAGACAGCTACACACATATTTTTACGCAAAGATGCTTTACGAGGCGCGCTAGAGCCTCCATATACAGGCCCACACAAAGTTTTAAATAGATCAGACAAAACAATTACCATACAGTTGACCAGAGGACCTGTCACTGTATCTATAGACAGAGTTAAGCCAGCTTATATCTTGGCAGAAAATACCCAGGAGGCGACACCTGGTCGCATACAGAAAGACGGCCCCGTCCATACACGTTCGGGCCGTCGAGTAAAATTTACCGATTTTTTCTAGGTGTCCTAACGATGATTCTCCAAGGGGGGTGATGTGGCGCGTGGGACTAACCTGCCTCAGGCGACGGAGACGCAGGTGCGGCGCGAGGGACGTGCGCACACGCAGCAGCCGGCCGCCCGCCTTCAGTCGAATCGGGCCTCGCCAGTGCGCCAGAAACCTCTTCCCGCGCTGGACCTATGCCGCTCGGCCGTCCGCCAACCGCCCTAACAGTCGCGATCTTTAATTTCTTATTTCTATTCTTTCTATTTCAACTATTCCTCTCTTGCTCGCGTCTACTTCTATTGCTGTGCTTACCTGTGCTCGATCTACTCTATTTCTCTGTTCTTTCTGTATGTAATCTGAGCAATAAACTACTGTGAATATTGGAACCTGCGTGAATCATTTAACAATCCTCAACTCCGCACGTAGGTACCTATAGATCTTTTTGTTTCGATGGCAGTAATGGCAGTAAAAACGGGGGTAGATCATCGATTTAAATAAAAAAAGGAAGATAGTGTACTATTATCACGACAGTATAATGTGGAGAAGATTTAACACAAGCATATAATGCACACAACTACACTTCCACTGTATATGATATGTTTAATGAATGACAAAGATAGGAAGACCAGCATGCAGTAGACGCACATACGCACACTACTAAAACTCAATCAGGAGATCGCCTGATTTGACATAGCCATATTCGAGGTACTGATGCCGCTTCTCCTGATTTTTATAAGTTCACTAATAATATGTTCACAATTTTTAATTACTGTTATGATGATTTATACTAAACAGAAGTTCATAAAATGCATGGTGGTAGGGTATTTTGCTTATGCCCACCTGGCTAGTTACCACCCTGAAGTAGAAAATCCGCCAAGCACCTTACGGTGTGTTCCGGCAGCTGTCCTTGAGAGCCAGTAATTCTAGGTAAGCCTGAACAACATCTTCGAACACATCATCACTTACTATCAGGTGATATATGTCAAAGGCTAACATATCAGGCATAAAAGAAAGAAAAATTGCAGCGTTGAAAAATTTTAAGACGGCCTCTTGTATATAATATCGAGGGATAAAGCTTCACCTCGCTCTCACTGAACAAACGCCTAACACCAGTGTCACTCATTCAAATTCTATCTACGAACGTTTCTTAGTACCCTCGCTTCGATGCATTTCTAACTAAACGAATACTGAGCTTGGACAAGAATACTAGTCTCTCCTTAACCGTTGATTGATTGTGTAGGGTAAGAAGAACTGATGTCTCTTGGAACAATGGTCGTTCTGCGTTGTCAGTTACGCTGATGTGGAACTGATACGCTGTCAGTTTTAGAGTTTGTACTGCAACCGAGTAGTTGGAAATCAAACTACTATATCCAAGGTTAGCCTGAACAACAGTTTTAGCAGTGATGGCTTAGTGGCATTGACTATGGACTGCCGTGCCGCAGGTCCATGGTTCGAATCCCGCCGCGGGCTTGAGCTTCACCGCATGGTGGAAGGGCATTTTGCGAATGCCCGCCCGGCTAGCGACCACCCTCAAGTAGAAAATCTGTCGCCAAGCAGCTAACGGTGTGTTCCGGCAGCAGTCCTTGAGAGCCAGTGAAATTACAGGCACATGAGACTTAACAACTATGTCTCAATTTGACGGGCACAGTGCAATTCGTGACTTGTGACGAAATGCATCTGTTATAGGCAGAGGTTAGTCCGCTTAACATCAGGTGGGCCTCGTGCTTGTTCGGTCACAATAAAAAAAAAAACATCTACCACATCACCACTTACCATCAAGTTAGAAAAAGGTGTCAAAAGCTGGTCTATCAGTTATTAAATGAATAAATAAAATAGTTTTAGGGCCTATATCAGAATGTTCGAGTAAGTTCCGGTTATACTACCCAGAACATAAAATAACTGAATGATAAAAATGACAGTTAACATGCAGCGCGTTTCAAGCTTTAACCGATGGATAGCCTAAATCGATGACTGTGAAACGCAACGATAGTGTTTTATTTATTAAATATGTTCTGGGTAGTATAACCGGAACTTACTCCAACATTCTGAAACACGCCCTTAGTCTGACAGCAGAATAATATTATATTAATATAAAAAATATCAAAGCTTGTGTCCGTGTGTTTTTATTTAATGTGATTGTGACTGAACAAGCACGAGCCCCACCTGATGTTAAGCGGTAACCTTTGCCTATAACAGTTGCATTTTGTCATAAGTGAAGACTGCACTGCGTCCTTCACCCTGATACACAGTAATTAAATCTCAAGTGCCCAATTGTACTGGCTCTCCAGGACTGCTGGGACACACTGTAAGGTGCTTGGCGACAGATATTCTACTTGAGGGTGGTAGTGAGCCAAACCAGCATCCGCAAAATGTCCTTCCACTATGCGTTAAACTCACGCCGGCGGTGGGGATCGTTACATGGATTTTCAGCACGGTAGTCCACAGCTAATACCTGTACTGTACTGCAACAGCCGATTCGTCCACTGCTGAACACAGCCTGCCCTATTAATGTGGTATTTGCCATAATCCCCACGCTTGGCAGGCGGCTTGGGGATCGCAGTGAAGTTGGCAGTTTTTTAGAAGGCGCTGCTGCCCACCTTCCGGTATTTTTCCCTTAGTCGCCTCTAACGACACCCACGGGATGATATGGGTAGGTGCAATTCAAACCCGGCACCCCGCGCAGTAACAGCTAATACCGCTAGGCTATATTATTGCTCCATTGCTGCGTCTGTAACTTGTCTGTGTGCATGTGTGTTTGCTGCGTTTATCTTCGAATTTGCTACATATATAAGCGGAGCTTTTGAAGCAGTGATGGCTCAGTGGCATTGGCTATGGACTGCCGCGCAGCAGGTCCATGGTTTGAATCCCACCCAGAGCTTGAGCTTCACCGCATGGTGGAAGGGCATTTTGCGAATGCCCGCCTGGCTAGCTACCACCCTCAAGTAGAAAATCTGTCACCAAGCACCTAACGGTGTGTTCCGGCAGCAGTCCTTGAGATCCAGAAAAATTACAGGCTAATGAGACCTAACAACTGGACGTCTCAGTGTGACGGGCACAGTGCAATTCGTCGTTGACGAAATGCGTCTGTTATAGGCAGAGGTTAGTCCACTTAATATCAGGTGGGCCTAGGGCTTGTTCAGTCACAATAACATAAAAAAAAAATAGCTTGCTTATTCGTTCTTAACCGAATAATTAGGTTTAACAAAGTTTGCTGCGGTCATACTTGGTTGGGTGACCGCTAGTAGCATTTATTATCGAGCACCACCGTGCTTTGGAGTGTGGCCGGTGGGGTGCCGGGCTAGAATGTCCCCCCATCACTACCCGTGGGTGTCGTAAGAGTCGACTAAGGGTAAGACACCAGAAGGTGGGCAGCAGCACTTTTTGAGTAACTGCGATCTCACACTGCGATCCCTAAAACGCCTGCCAAGTGTGGCGACTTGGCAAACCCGTCCATAATGGGGGAGGCTGTGGTCAGCAGTGGACAATTTGGCTGATACAGTACAGTACATTAACTCTAGGGTAGCCTGTACAACTCTTCCACCGCACCATAGTAAGTGATGGTCAAAGTATCATCTCAGCTATAAATATTATAAAGTTCTAAAATTAACACGTCGAATACTTTTGATAATGAATAGATTCGGGCGTTACTTTGCGGATATCCATATTTAATAATAACAAATATTTTAAGAAAACATTAAATTAATATTTTAATAAAAAACATTAAAAAATATACATACGAACATGGGAGAGCAAACTGCCCACAAGGAAAAAAACGGTAATTATTAAATTGTCTCAACTAGGTGCTAGAGTGTTTGTGCCTATGCGATGCTACATTGTATGTGTGAATGGATAACTGTATAAATGGTAATCTCTTCGGACTCGGCGCTCATATAATTATGATAGAACTTCACGTCCAGGTAAGTTCGTTTAATCATTAATTATTCTAATTAGTTATTAAGTGAATTGTTGTATTATTGTATTTGACTTGTAAATGACATTTTATCAATAAATTATCTGTATCTGTATCTGTATCTTGTCACAATTCCGCCTAATTTATCGATCTTACGTGCTCTTGAAGAGTCAAGGCCTCTTGAGGATGCTTCGTGTAGAATCGAAACGCGTCGAAAATTCTTCCGGTTTGGTTGCGTGGTGTTTGTGACGTCTCGTCGGTTTAACAGGAAAATTAGGCGCAATTGTCACTAGATATATTTTTTAAGTGTATTATTAAAATATTAATTTGATGTTTTCATAAAATATTTTAAAAATATTTGTTATTGTTTTAGTAAAATATTAATTAAATGTTTTCTCAAATATTTGTTATTTTCGAATACTTTTTATTCCCGATTTTACATACCGAGGCCTGACACGTATTTGGCCAGTTTTCTTAACATCGATCTCATATACGATCTCTTTGACCACAGCTGTACTTATTACCACAGAATATAAAAAGGCTATGGCGTGTTTAGTATTTGTTAGTTAAATTTAATTAATATAGATATCGGATTTATTTATATACAAAAACTGTAGATTTCTAACAAGTTTAGTTTTTTGTAATAAATACTACTACACACTGAGTATGCTGCCTGTGGGGTGCCGGGCTATGGATGTCACCCCCCATCTCTACCCGTGGTTGTCGTAAGAGGCGACTAAGGGTAACACACCAGAAGGTGGGGTCACCAGCGCTTTATCCTCGAAAAGCGCTGCTACGTTGCGATCAGATGCCTGCCAAGCGTGGGGATTATGGAAAATCTCCCCATAATGTGGCTGTGTTCAGCCATGGTCAATCCGGCTGCTACAGTACAGTATACCTGAGGCTGAAAACAGCCACCCCTATCCCCAAGATTGACAAGTATCTTGGGATCACAGTTTGATAACATAAATTCTCTTTGGTTTGATACTCTTCAGTGTTTAGAAGATTAAAATGTTTTTTTAGGGATGCATACTGCTTGTAAGGTAAACACTCGCCTTAAACCTTGTTCACCATCGACAATAGTTGCAATTACCATTGCAACTATTATATATTTAATTGACTATAACCTAAAAACTGAATCAATTTTGATGAAAAATAAACGGAATTAACTGAAAGGTTTTGCCCAACAAATAAAGAATCATCAAAATCAGTTGTATTGGAGGAATCGCTTAACAGATTTACAAAAACAGTCCGATCGAGAACGTCATCCTATTGATGAAGCCAGTGTTTTTTAAATATATACTTCAATTGTCGCAAATGTTGTGGTCATCTTCAACAGTGGCCTGTATTCTTAATCGATCTTACAATCTACATCCATTCACAAGAGCTCTTTGATATGAAGGAAAATTTGTCGAAAGATTTCGCCGTGCCCTGCTGAGAAAAAAAAAAATCATAATATAGGTAGTAAGCATGGATAGAGTAATCTCAAGCCATGCTTACGGCCTTGCCAGCTACTCTGCACAGCTTTCGAAAAATTTTCCTTAGTTTCAAGAGCCCTCATAAAAGTAATACATCTCAGAAAACATTTTCTACTCCCCGAAACTTCCCAGAACGCTTGGAAATCGTCAAACTAATTGGGCGAATCGCGACTTTCTCCTATTACTGTTAGGTCACTGAAGTAACTGTATGGAGGTGGCTTTTAAAATTGCACGCATTCTAAGAGCGAATTCTATGAAACTACTAAATCTATATATCTTATTATCTTATATCTTATATATATATATAAAAGAAAGTCGTGTTAGTTACACTATTTATAACTTAAGAACGGCTGAACCGATTTGGCTGAAAATTGGTGGGGAGGTAGCTTAGAACCAGGAGACGGACATAGGATACTTTTTATCCCATTTCTGTGGGACGTGATATAAAACGCAGTATATCAAACTCAACTGACATGGAATAACAAAACGCAGGAAAACGAAAAATGTATCAGGCAAACATCAGTCTAGCAGGGGGCCAACCTTTTCCGAAACCATCGTAAAAAAGGAGCGTTTTGTTTTACGCTTACAATAATCATTCGCAGTCACGAACAATCACCGATCCACAATCGCGTCAAGCAATATTGGTTTGATCCTACTTAAAGAACGAATGAAATATGTATCACGGATGTGCAAGCAAGACACAAGATGTTTATAATATATCTTTATCCCGCTCGCACTCTCCCGAAATATGATGTTATGGAACGGTTTACCATAGTTTAACGTTATTTTATTGTTAGTGCACAACAACTGTCTGTAGATTTTTATAGTTTCACTCTTCAAATATTTTTGATGCATGAAGTAATAGAAATAAACACCTTATACGTAATTTACACATTAATTAAACTCATTTGTATCGTAAAGTGAAACAAATTTCCAATTCAGAGCTTCTTTACCTACTTTACGTCTAGGTTCACAAAGCCTCACTGGCACCAATCGAATCTATTGGAACCACTGCTGTTGTACACTCTTATTATGGAATGAGTCCAGTCCATACGAAATAATACAGTAAACCGATGTCTGGCAGTTATTTATGACCGCGCTACGACGTCATATTATCAAGGGCATCTATTTTTTCACTGAACAGACTTATACTGTGTCTGGAAGTGGCCCTTCTTGTGAATATGTGTAGAAATAGATAGGAGAGATTCAATAAATAAAACCGGCTAAGTACGTGCAGGACTGCCATATCAATTGTTTCCCTACCGCAACGTAATATTTTTTGTTAATTTCTGAGCATAGTTTTTTTTTGGTGGTATTGCAGGCGTGTCCAGTATAATAATGGATTTTGTGTGTTGATGGGACTGCCCCGTTTCTGCAGCGCTTCAAAGATGTTTGCAGAAGCACGTGTTGACGATTTTTATGCAATCCTTCGAAAAAGGACAGCTTCATTGGTAAGAAGGATGGATGGCAGTGTCAACAACATCATGAAAATCATAGCTGAAATTTTTAATTCACCTATTAGCAGGCATTTTGTTCAGGTGTTGACTAAATCAGTTTAATACGAACCGGTCAGCGCTTGAAATATAATGTCTTCTATTATATACCTATTTGTGTTTTTTCTATTTATTATAACTAACATTACTATATAGTTTCATTATATGTATCCTAACGTGTTGGGCCATTGTAGCCTGAATAAAGAAATTTATTATTATTATTGTACCTACAACTGCAGTTATCTCCATCTAGATGCCTTTACAACTCGGCCATCATGACTGCTGCATGAGATAAATAAATGAACTCTTTATTGACACACCATAATCAATACAACTATTACAAAAAAAATACTAGGTGCTGCAGTGCTTAAAGATTTAAGATATGACGTCATGTCATGTTAGTTCAATTGGTCAGAGCATACCCCGGCTAAAGGGGTGGATGGACGTGGGTTCGAATCCCGCACATGACTTAAATTTTGCCTATCGTATATTTGTGATTTTGTAATGTAATCCGCATAGCAAGCGTTATTGCAAACATAACAATATTTAAAAAAATGGATTGTAATATTGTTATGTTTGCAATAACGCCTGCTATGCGGATTACATTGCAAATTTACGAAAGGAATTTTTTTTTTCCACCACATGACTAACATTTTTCCTCTCGTATATTTGTAATTTTGTAATGCAGAAGATTTATGGAATCGTTTTTAAAGCCGATAATTTTAAGACCCCACTCAATGTTTGTTGAAGATTTTTTTATCTCACTCTTTAAATCTGCCGGTTTATTTCTATTTTTTTATATAATTAGTGTCAGTTGCTCTATCAAGACGAATCTAACGATATCTCATACATTAAAATCAGTTAGGCCGTTTTTAGGTTTTGGTGGAATAAAGAAACTTAAAAACATACATACATACATTAACCCTGAAAAGAAAAACTCCTTTTTTGGGCAGTCGTGTAAAAATATACTATGTAATATTTTCTACATGGTCAATATTATTGTTTTTGAAGCAAGCTATTCCAAGATATAATATAAAGATTAACCCCCTTACTTATAAAAACATCGCTATGTAGTTGCTAAGTAATGGATAACTAAACAGTGTTTAAGTAATGCTTAAATATTTCTTACTTATAAACGCTACATAGCACCTGTTTAGCTAAGCAATGGATAATGAGGTCGAACGTATTTTAAACTGACAACATTGTACTAAAAAGTATTATGAATGACCTAAATGGCCAAATAGCATGTATCTAGTGCTAAATATCTTGAAATTAAAAAGTAAATATAATACTTTTCTTTGTATAGTACCACCAACTTAACTGTGCAGTTTTCGAGGGTGCTACTGGTCAAGGAAATCAACTACGAACTGTCACAATTTGAAGGAATGTTGTAGTTCTTTTTTCTGCCACCTGAACAGATAAGTTGGTGGGTCTGTAAATAAATCAGCTGATCAGAAATATGGGCGCCATCTTGTTACTTAAAATTTAAACAAGGGTGGTGGACGGTGTTTAAATTGACAGCTGATTTAAGCAGTACTTAGGAACTGGATAAAGTTATCTAGCGTTTATGAGTAAGGAATTTTGCTAATCAGCGGCTAAGTAATGTTTCAAGTTTAAGTAGCGTTTATAAGTAAGGCTGTAAGTTTCTAGAGTCTATTAGCTTTTTTGTATAAACGAAAAAGGAAACTAATTTATTTAGACTCTCACATTTTTGTGATCTATCAAAAGTTGCGTAATGCCTTTTAACAAGTCTCATCAATAGTAACAAATTTGGAGTGGTCACATAAGGCCACTCTCTAAACAAAGCAGGTGCGGCCAAAGACCTCAATGAGTCAATGCTTTTGCCGTCTCTTAAATTAGAAACAACACGCTTCTTCTATTGGAAACTATCAAAGAAGTAATGGACAGTTGTAAATCAAAATTTATCGAGAATAATATTTTAACACTTCCGTCACTCTATATCTTAGAAGTATCACTATTAGTTAAAACTAATCCGCAACTATTCACACAACTATCAGACATAGTTCAACGTAACAGACGCGACAAAAATAAACTAAATCTGCATTCAGCCAAGAAAGCGCTCATGCGCAATAGCATCTTTTGCATGGGTCCCGTTATCTACAACAGGCTACCGATGTCTCAGAGATCTTAACTCTAATACTTTCAAAATCAATATAAGAAATATATTAGTAAAAAAATAGATATATTTTTTAAGTGTTTTATTAAAATATTAATTTGACGTTTTCTTAAAATATTATAAAAATATTTGTTATTATTAAATATGGATTTCCGCAAAGTAACGCCTGAATCTATTCATAATCTATTCATTAAAAAAATGCTATTACAGAGTAAGCGAATTCTTAACTGACAGTGTATTTCTTATTGATACGTATACGATATGACATTATTAATATATTATACCTTTCGATTTTTTTTACAAGAATTAATTATCAATGTTATTATTATTGTGATTATTATTATTGTTTTACATCTGACATCATTTGTACTCCTAAAACAGGCAAAACATGTGGATGCAGTTATATATATATTGTATGACATCACATGTTTTAGCAAATAAAAGTTATCTTATCTTATATACATTAAATATTTATATTAAATTTTAGTTACTATTCTGCTGGTAGGTCGAAAATCCAAGCACCTAACAGTGTACTCTGGGAGCAGTTCTTAAGAGCCAGTAAGTAATTACAAGCATACACTGTATCATCTGGATTGTCTACTGTTGAAAACAGCCTTCCTCATTAAGGAGAGGTTTGCAATAATCCTCATGCTTGGCAGGCGTCTTGGGGATCGCAGTTTAAGATATCAGTTCCTCAGAAGGCGCTGCTGCCCTACTACCGGTATTTTACCTTTAGTCGCCTCTTACTACCTCCGTAGGTAATAATGGGGGAGGAGGTAGACATTCTAGCACGGGACCCCACAGGCACATGAGACCTAACAATTGTATGTTTTTGGGTGATTGAACTGCGTAGTTCATTTGTGACGAAATGCATCTGTTATAAGCATAGGGCACCGCTTAATATCGGGCGGGCCTCTTGTTACAATCACAGAAAAAAAGGCTAGCCTTCAACCAAAATCTGAGCTACGTGTAAATGATGATGTGCTCGGAGATGATTAACAAGCTTAACCTAGAATATTAACTACCTTTTTAGGCTAGCTGCCGGAACTCACTATTAGATGTTTGGTGACAGATTTCTTCTTGCGTGTGATAGTTAGTCAGGCGGAAATTTGCGATATGCTCTATAAGTGATTTCATACTTTTAGTGTTATTTTTCCAATCTTTTTATTGATGCTGACGCCTTACAAGATGAGATGAGAAAGAAGAGACACCCAGAACACTGTTTATCATCGAATACAGCAAATACCATTAAATCGTCCAGGTAAACAAAATAATCTTTCAGTTAACTGACTATAACTTGAAAACTGCTCAACTGATTTTGATACAATTTATATGGGACCACTCCACTATTGTAACATACCAAAACTTGCGTCTCCGGTAGGGCACTACTACTAAACAATAACATTATACTCTGCTGCTGTAACAAATAAATAAATAAAATATTACATTTCAATACTATCACGCGTAGAACAAATGTGTTCTCTCGTGTTTTCGTAATGTCATAAGTGGGACCACCACTGGGAAGGTATACTCTATCCAACAAGATACATCATAATCAATTCATAATTAGCGGAGTAATCACGTAACACACAGAAAAACACATGCAGTTAAATTAAAAACCTACTTTTTAAAGTCGTTTAAAAAATATTTATGGAAGTATGTTTAACTTCTAAACGGCTCAACCGATTTTCTTGCTTCTAATTTATACTATATCATTAGAGATTCATCTTGATAGCGCAGGTGACACAAGGTACATTAAAAAGTAAAAAAAAAAACTGGCGGGTCTTAGACGCCATATTGTGAGTTTTTTTCTTTCATACACATTGAGTGGAGTTTCAAAATGAAGGACTGTAAGAAAAAAATCTATATATAATTAACTTGCAGTTTTAATTTTAATGGAACGCTAAAACACTTAACGAAAATAAATAATTTGCTGTCGGGTTTTTACTTTTTTAATTAATGTATACTAACATGTTTATTTATGCATCCCATAATCTGTAAAGCTTTTGGCGTACACCTATTAGCGATTTTAAATAGACATGTTGAGTCATTCTCACCTGGTGTCTTGTCACCGAGTAGAAAGCGATTAGTTTCCGATGTCACCTGTCTAACGCCTACCACTTAACAACAGGTGGCTTGTGTACTTTTGCGCTATCATATCTTACTAACATAGTGTCTTTCACATCATGTTGCACCTTTCTTGTATATTTTCTTTAAGATTTTATTTTTTGTCACAGATGCGAGTCAGTACTTTCCCAACCTTATCACACACATGCGGGGTCGGTATATACCTATGTCTCCTCTTACAGTAATAGGGCCATAGGAAGAGAATAATTTAAATTATTCTTTTATTGTAATATTAGCATTACCATCTGCTTAGCGAATAAATAAGCTTACAAAATGCATGAAGGGAAAATTTGAACCATGTCCCTAAATATGAACAAATCTACGAAAAAATTAAAATGAAACGTAAATGATGATCAAAAGCAACAGAACGCAAAACTAAGTTCGGCGAGCTGGGTTTAAAAAGTGTATCATGCTGCGCAACAAAATTATTGGATGATTAAATTGGATGATTGGTAAGCGCCAAATCAATTAACTAATCCAAGAATTTGGAAGTTTGTATGTGTTTGAGCCCGAAATCCAAAGCCGTGACTGTATGAGAGTTCACTTCTTTACATATTTATTCGCAGGTTTTGATAAATGAATTTTTTGGCCCAAAGTGCAGTAACCTCTAACTCAGATTGACGTGAGTACTGGCATACTGCTTATTTGGTACAATTCGAGTAAGGGCATGATATCCATTACTCTTCTTTTACGAAATCAAACTAGAGGATATGAAACTGGAAACCGTACAGATTTATACGAATCTATGAGACTAGGATTAAAGTATATAGAACAAAAATGACAATGAATAATGACAATGAACAACTATATATCTAAATACAATGGCATCTTATATGTAATAACTTCTGTACGTGAGTACTGAGTATTCAAGCAGGTATACAGAAAGATCAAAATCAAATTTTAATAAAAAAGTATCTGTATTTTTATGTGGTTAGTGAACGGAACGAGCACGACGTCCACCTTCTCTGCCTATAACTCTCATTTCGTCACAAGCGTAGATAAATCAAAATCTAAGTCACAAGTGACGAACTGCACTGCGACCATGACTCTGAGACATTGCTACTGAATACTTGAAAGTTTTAATAAGTAAATTAAGCCTAAAACAACCCATCGTGCTACGAAATCAAAGTTGTTAAGTCTCATGTGCCTATAATTTCACTGGCACTCGTAAACTTCAAACCGGAACACCGTAATGCCAACTTGGCGGTAGAAAGTGTTGAAGCGCTTGTAGCGAATTTTACTTAGCTGTTCTTAACCGTTCAGCAAAGTTAAGCAACGTCGCCCGCGGTCATGAGATGGATGGGTGACCGCTGGTGACATTACTACTGAGCGCTACCGTGCTTCGAAGGGCACATTAAGGCGTCGGTCCCGGGTGTTTATCTTAGAATGGCAGTCGTTATATCATGGTGGTAGGGCAATTTGCCCATGCCCGCCTGACTAGCAACCACCCTCTAGTAGAAAATCTGTCGCCAAACACCTAACGGTGTGTTCCGGCAGCTGTCCTTGAGAGCCAGTAATTCTAGGTTAGTCTGAATAACATCTTCGACCACATCATCACTTACCATCAGGTGAGATAGTGGTAAAGGCCAACATATCAGGGATAAATAAAAATATGGTGGCAGTACTACCCAGTACGAACTCGTTAAACTTTTTTTGTTCTACTGCTATTATACTGCTACTATAGATCTAATACACAATCCTAAATTTTTTTTGCGGATGTGATAAATAATTGAAGTGCCTTGTTACGACCACAAACACCTCGACACGCCAGACGTGTATATGAAATTGTAACTCATCACATTACAGTCACACTTCTTCATTTTAAATTAATAACACAGTACTCCTCCTCTACAATTATAGTACTAACATATTCTCGCCATGCGGTGCCACCTGTTCTTTGTAGTTACATCTAGAAAGATCTACATACAAATGAGCATTAAATAAGGTTATTCGTGATTTTACTTCATTTTTATTCCTTCAAATCAACAGCTCTACCGTTGTTTAACTTTTTTTTTCTCCACATCCTCTTGAATGGTATCAAAATGAAGGGATTTAAGTAACGATTCTATAAATATATACAACATGTAGTTTAAATTTCAATGGAATGATAAAACGCTTAACGAAAATAAATAATTTGCAGTCATATTTTATGAAAATATTTTTTTTTTGTTTTTTTATGCCTGAGAGGTTAGCCTTTAACCACTATCTCACCTGATGGTAAGTGATGATGTGGTCGAAGATGTTGTGAACAACTACAAAGAACAGTAAGTATAGTACTCGCTCTCAAGGACAGCGCCGGAACACACCGTTAGGTGCTTGGCGACAGATTTTCTACTTGAGGGTGGTTGCTAGCCAGGCGGGCAATCGCAAAATGCCCTACCACCATGCAATTATATATCTAACCTATTTTCAATTAAGTACTGCACAACCTTTGTTTTTTTTTTATATGTTACGGCAATCAGTCAGGACAAATCTTTTACAGATATTAACAAATACCGTAGAAGTGCCTAAGATAATAAATCAGTTTCTAGATATGACACGGTTGGCCGAAGCTGACCCACTCGTTGCCAGACGAGCGCACCTGACGCCCCGTGTTATATTGCCATTGCACGTTTAAATCATTGCCAGACGTAATTAAAGAGCTCACTGAGTTTGTGTAATATATGCTCCAGGTGGGTCGCTACGTTTTAATAAGTGACAAGATGAATATAATTGTTATTTAGTAACCGGCTAGGACGCGCGTCCTATTTTACCGGATATTCCAGATACAGGATATTACCGAAAATATTTTACCGGATATTGGAGATATTATACACACTTACAGTACTTCTAGGTTAGCCTGAACAACATCTTCGACCACATCGTCACTTACCATCAGGTGAGATGGTGGTCAAAGGCTAACCTATCAAATTAACAACCCATAAAAAAAAAAAAAGTATATATATATATATATTTTTCCGACCAGTTTCTTCAAGACTTCCGACAAGTTCTTTGTCTAGGAGTCACGATTGTGCACAGCGTCGAGCGGGCCTCAGCACGTTGCCGTAGCTGTCAAAGTCAGAATTCCTCCGCCCGAACTCCGAACTGTCACTATCCCTGTGATTGTCCCTGTCGTACTTTTTAGATCAAGATGAATATAACAAATAGTGTGTTATATTTCGATGAGAGTAGGTAACATGGTTTCCCCACGGCTTACCAGAATGGTCAGGATCCTATAAGACACGTCATCAGCCGGAAGACGTCCACTGCTGAACAAAGGCCTCCGCTATAGAAAACGGCTATTCACCGATTGTAACCGTTGGTTACCCGGGACTTTCAGGATGTCGTCAGTCCACCTAGTGGGTGGGGTACTCTACTTCTTCCGGTGTGGTGGTAACAACTGGAGAACCTTTTTTCCTCATCGGTTATCAGTTAGTCGAGCAATGTGGCCCGCCCAGTGACAATGGTCACTTCAACTTGCTAATTCTGAGAGCTATGTCGGTGACTTTGGTTCTTTGGCGAATAACGTTCCGGATCTTATCGCGCAAAGAAACTCCGAGCATAGCTCTCTCCATAGCTCGCTGAGTGACTCTGAGATGGCCCTATACAAGTTCAGACAAGCTAATGAAACACGTATGGGGCGTAAATTAGAAAAACAGAATGCGGGCTGCAGTGCTTTCTGAAGATCTTTATCTTACACTGCGATCCCAAAGACGCCTGCCAAGCATAGATATCATAGATAAACCCCTCCTAATGGGAGGAGCATTTGGTAAACGTTGCAAGTTTAATATAAGTGAAAGTATTTTCTCGTCTTCTGAGCTATAAAATTAGTTTTGAATTTTAAAATTTAATTATTCTGCTAACCCAGTTATTTAAACTTGGCCCGAAAAATATGGCCTGAATACATTATGGCCTCAAAAGTACCTAAAAACCATTTTTTTTATTTCTACTACCTATTAAGTAAAACGAGTAGGACATGAGTATATATCCTTGAAGTGATGAGATAGAAGGAAGTATAAGAGAAATGCGAAGATTGATTTGAAGCGCTCGTAGTGAAGTTTGCTTAGCCGTTCTTAGTCAATCAGCTAAGTTAAGCAACGTCTGAAGTGGCTATGACTTAGATGGGTGACCGCTAGTAGCATTACTACTGAGCCCTTCCGTGCTTTGGAAGGCACTTTAAGCCCTCGGTCTCGGTTGTTGCTAGCTACCACCCTCAAGTAGAAAATCGGTCATCAAGCACCTAACAGTGTGTTTGGTAGCTGTACTTGTGAGCTTGTAATTCTAGGTTAGCCTGAACAACATCTTCGACATCATCACTTACCATTAGGTGAGATTGTGGTCAAAGGATAGCCTATCATTTATAAAAAATAATTTCGAATAAATTTTTGAAGCAGTGATGGCTCAGTGGCATTGGCTATGGACTGCCGCGCAGCAGGTCCATGGTTCGAATCCCGCCGCGGGCTTGAGCTTCAGCGCATGGTGGAAGGGCGAATGCCCGCCTGGCTAGTGACCACTCTCAAGTAGAAAATCTGTCGCCAACCACCTAACGGTGTGTTCCGACAGCTGTCCTTGAGAGCCAGTTAAATTACAGGCACATGAGACTTAACAACTATGTCTCAAGGTGACAGGCGCAGTGCAATTCGTGACTTGTGATAAAATGCATCTGTTATAGGCAGAGGTTAGTCCGCTTTACTGACCCACCAACTTATCTGTTCAGGCGGCAGAAAAAAGAACTACAAAATTCCCTCAAATTGTGACAGTTTGTAGTTGATTTACTTGACCAATAGCGCCCTCGAGAACTGCACAGTTAAGTTGGTGGTACTATACATCAGGTGGGCCTCGAGCTTGTTCTGTCACTACAACATAAATAAAAGAAAAAAAAAGTGGAAAAATATCTCTCTTCTACCCATACCAAAAAGTTAACATTAAAACGCGCCGTAATGCATCTATTTTAGACATTCCAGAAACTCTAGAGCGACAAAAATATTTTTTCCCTTAGTACAGGAAAGTGTAGCATTGTTCTGAGAATAAATATATGTATACATATGATGACACGTCTATCGCTAGTATTTTACCCTCGATTTGTTTGTTCTTTTCTAGCGAATAAAAGTGGTAATAAAAATGAATTGGGATATAAATAGTGGACGGTGTTGAAACATTTGACGTTTCAAAGATATTAAGGAAGGAGTAACTAGCATACCGATTGTTCTATACATGTAAATTTTTACGCGTATATCATATTATAAATTACTGCCATATTAGTGTGTGAGTAAAAACCAAATCACTGCTTCAACTATGACGGAACACGCACGAGGCCACCTGATGTTAAGCGGTATCCTATCCCTATAACAGATGAATACGTAACAAGTGACCAACTCTACTGCACTCATCACCCTCAGACATAATGTCGTTAAGGCTCATATGCCTGTAAAGTACTGGAATTCTAGGACTGCTGCCGGAACACACAGTAACGTGCTTGGCGACTGATTGTCAAAAGTAGCTGTAGTACAAAGTAATATATTGCTCTACTATGCCTACTTGTCTATTATACAATGACCCGTGGGGTGCCGGGTTAGAATGTCACCTCTCCATTTCTTCCCGTCGGTGTCGTAAGAGGCGACTAAGGGAAAAAGGCCCCAAATGAGCAGCATGCCACTTCTCACGTGGATATGAGTAGGGTGTTATGTGCATTAGACGCACAACAGGGCTGTCTACAATCTCAGTGCCCGTCAGGGTTTCATACAACATGTTCTTGTGTTCCTGTCCTATAGATATGTTGTTAGCATAAACATATTTTTCAACACCGTTGCTCGTAAAGTGAGCTTTATTATATCGTTCTTAGGGCTATAAACCGAACTATAACACCCTCGTGCATTATAATATTATATACTAGTGCGTAATACAATTATCCCTACAAAGTTAAGTTAGTACCTAAATCCAAATTATATGCGAGTAAACAGAGCAATTTCAATTTAACCGGGTAATACAGATTTGTAACATCAAAATGGCTTATATGTAATCAATAATCAACAATTGCCGTGCGCAAAAAAAAAAACTTTCGTGCTATTTTCCATAATTTTCGTATTTTGTTTGTATCGCATTTGTGCAATATATATTTTTTTCCTCGCAAGGGTGTCGAAAAAGTGCGTATGAAACTCGTGAGCAACTTGCTCATTATACACTCGGCTGATTTACGCCCTCGCCTACGGTTCGGGCTGCAACACTATGCTTTATGAAGCAGTGATGGCTCAGTGGCATTGGCTATGGACTGCCGTGCAGCAGGTCCATGGTTCGAATCCCGCCGCGGGATTGAGCTTCACCGCATGGTGGAAGGGCATTTTGTGAATGCCCGTCTGGCTAGCGACCACCCTCAAGTAGAAAATCTGTCGCCAAGCACCTAACAGTGTGTTCCGGCAGCAGTCCTTGAGAGCCAGAAACATTACAGGCACATGAGACCTAAGAACTGGACGTCTCAGTGTGACGGGCACAGTGCAATTCGTCGTTGACGAAATGCGTCTGTTATAGGCAGAGGTTAGTCCACTTACCATCAGGTGGGCCTCGGGCTTGTTCCGTGACAATAATATAAAAAAAAACACAGCCTCGTGTATAATGAGCAACTTAGTTCACTTGTATAATAATAATAATCATAATCTACTAATTCGTAATATGTAACGTGCCACACGTACTGCAATAGAGTCATCCCCTATTACATTGGACCAAAACCCAATTGGCAAAACGTGGGTGTCTACACAACTCTGCCTACCCCTTCGGGGAATACAGGCGTGATTATATGTACGTACATGTATGTAAATACAATAACAATCTTAATAAAATAAATCATGGCGTGGGAACTGCATCTGTTTCCTGAAATATAAGATAAATTTACGAGGACGTAATTTATAAATCACAAATACATTAATGACTAACTACATCGAGTATGAATAATAAATTATGAATCATTATGTTGATTTTGATAATTTAATTACCAAATCAACATATTACAACTTATCAGAGCGCTTGGTCGATGCGACGCGTGATCAAAATGCTGGCACCTATTTGGCTCAAAGAATAAGCATTGCATTCAACGGGGCAATGATGCCAGCATGCTGGGCACGCTGCCAACTGGTAGTGGGCTAGAGCATTTGAACTGCATGTGAGTCTGCAATGAGTTATGGGTTTATCTAAATGCTGAAGAAAAGCTCTGCGTCTATCATCCTGAGAGATATAATAGTTGCGTCTTATGTGTTTTTATTTTACTGGCTCTCAAAGACTGCTGCCGGAGCACACTGTTAGGTGCTTGGCGACAGATAATGCCTTTCCACCATGCAAGATGATTTTTGTTGTTTCTTTGTTTTAAAGGTTCCGTACTCAAAGTGCGAAACAGAACCCTCTGAAACTCCTATGTCTGTCTGTCCGTTTATCCATCCATGTTTACACTTTAATATATACATACTTTATGAAGAATGTTAATGTTAAAACCTGTAAATAAATGTTTAATTTGGAATTCAATCCTTACTAAGGATGTTTTACTTTTTCACGCAAAAACTACTGAATCGATTTTAATGAAACTCTACAATAACATAGATTACACATTAGAATAACTGTTGCGGACGCTTCACAATAAATCTACTACTAACATATAAAACGTTCAAATGCAGCATTCAAGAGCTGCCAATCATCAATGTTTTTGTAATAAATGTGTTTTATGTGAAGTCAATAAATTCACTTGCAACATTAAAGGTCTACAACCATCATTTAAACTCCAAACTGAGCATCAACAATAGCAAATCGGCTATAATTTATAAAGATATTGTGTGAATTGTCCAAAATATAAAGATAAGTGTCAAGTAAGTAGGAAACTATTCTGCTACATGCGACCTATTCTGGCGTGCGCTGCCAAAACCTTAAGTATCGCACGTACATTATGTACAATGGAAATGTATATATTAAATTATCCTACAAAAAATCTCAAACAGCATATATCTATCTTTTATGTGTAAGCCATTGTCGCCAAAATAGTGAACCATAAGTACTATAAAAATCGATAATATATCTCTAATGCACATTTGGTAGTAACAAATTGATCCTTATCAAACCAATATTATAAAGATTTTAAGCAGTGATGGCTCAGTGGCATTGGCTATGGACTGCCACGCAGCAGGTCCATGGTTCGAATCCCGCCCAGAGCTTGAGCTTCACCGCATGGTGGAAGGGCATTTTGCGAATGCCCGCCTGGCTAGCGACCACCCTCAAGTAGAAAATCTGTCGCCAAGCACCTAACGGTGTGTTCCGGCAGCAGTCCTTGAGAGCCAGTGAAATAACAGGCAAAATGAGACTTAACAGTTATGTCTCAAGGTGATGGGCGCAGTGCAGTTCGTCACTTGATGAAATGCATCTGTTATAGGCAGAGGATACCGCTTAACATCAGGTGGGCCTCGCGCTTGTTCCATCACAATAACATAAAAAAGGCGAATATTTGTGAGTGAGTTTGTATGTTTGTTACTTCTTCACGCTCCAATTGCTGGTCCAAATTTAATGAAATTCGTATGGAGTTAGATGAGGCGCTGGATTAACACATATGATACTTTGTATCTTCATTATCTATCACCACGCGGGTGTAACCGCGGGGTGCAGCTAGTTACTTAAATGATTTTAGGGGAGCTCCAATGAGTGTGTATAGCTGTGTTATCATTATAACGTGCGTGCTGTTTATACAGGGTTATTGGAAAAATGCTAACAAGCTCTTAGGGTTGACTTCTTCTAGTCCTAACAAACAATTTGAGAGGACATTTTTTTTTGGTTTCTATTTTGAATAAAAAAAAATGTGTTTTCTATGTATTTTTCATGGAAAAAATACGAGGACTACCTGATGTAGTATTACTGTAGTACTGTAATTTATTATTTCATATATTTTATTACTTTGCTACGTACATACATAATGTTCAAAACTCTATTCGAAGGGAGCGCGGCGCGGTCCAGTGTTGCCGCGGCGGGCGCTCTTGGCTCGGATTATGATTAGGATCTTTTATTAATTTTAAGATCAGGTCGACCTCGTGCTTGGTACGTCAGAAACATATATAAAAAAATATCTCTAAATATTGGTTAGGACCAGCAGAAGTCAACCGGCAACCCTAAGAGATTGTTAGCATTTTTCTAATAACCCTGTATATGCGCCTCGTCGCGCGGCTTGTCACTCGTCTTGGCACCCGTGCGATTGTGGAAATGTGATTTTAGGCAAGCATGCTCCATCTTTTTCCACACCGTCATTTTCCGTAGACACAACTAAAAAAAAAATTACTAATTTACATACAGCTATATTCCCAGCGGGAGATGGATCTGCACTTGGCCGGTTTGTAACATTTGTTATTTTTCTAAATATAATTACAAGCACTATCGCGTGCTAAGCGAAATTTATTTCGCGCACCGTCCCCTATGATGGTTAAAGTAATACGATTGGAGTATGAAATTTCGGCTACAATTGCCGTGTCTAAGTGGCCGAAGGGATTTAGGCATCCGACGCGATATCGGAGGACGCGGGTTCGATTCCCGCCTTGAGCATAAAATTTGTACTCCAATAATTTGTTAAATAGATTTGTTATTTTACTTTAAAGTTTGCACTTTAATTACACTAAGTTTGACATTATTGTGCAAAATAGTTATAACGATTGTATTTTTTTTTAACAAAAAAATATTATTACCAAAAAAATGGAACTGACTTTAACACTCAAATGTGGGAAATAACTTGTTAAAATCTGTACCATGATAGTTCAACAGTACTTATTATCACAATATTATGCGCATGGTACCGACTTCGACAAGTTATTTCATATATTTAGTGTTGAAGTCGATTCGTTGAGTCCATTTTTTGGGTAAATTTTTTTTAACCAGTTTTAGTGACCCCATTCTCGCTCGACTGCTCGACTGATTTTGAGGAAATTTAAATGGGACCACGATAAGCATCAGCTTTCAAATAAAAAAAGAATCATCAAAATCGGTTCACTCAAAAGTTCTGAGGTAACAAACATAACAGTCATATCCTGTTAAGGTTGCAATCAGCTACCTATTACTGCTTTAAAGTTACAGCTCTTTAACTATGGGATGCTGGACAAACACTTCTATCCTGCAGTACCATAAAGTCGACAAACCTTGAAGCGATGTGGTGCCCAAACTGTTTAGAAATGTTTCAAGTGTTTCTCCATACATATATGATTGATCTTTGCTCTGATATAAATAGAACCCAGATACAAGATTGATGTGTTACCTCCGCACTTCTGCAGTTTGTAAATAAACATACCGTTTCTACCGATTTATTTACGACTTTATATTTATCTGTTGCTTCATCTAACTTTTTACAATAACATTCGTTTGAATAGGTATTGAGTATATATATTATATAGTTCTGACCACAATCTCATCAAGTAAGTTATGATGTGATCAAAAAAGGCTTAGCTTAGAATCGGGATTGTCTCTGCCGGAAAACATCGTTAGATAGATAGATATATACCTGGTCTTGCTGAGTGGTTGTACTCCTTCCACGGCCACGGGAAGGCCACGGCTGTTCAGCGGGGTCTCCTGTATTATTGTAGCGCTGCCAAAGACGACAAATAACGTTTCTATGAATACCAAAATGCCGAGATACCTGAGATTGATTTCTTCCCGCTTGCAACATCCCTACAGCTATGCATTTGATCTGCCGTCGAATGATGTCGCTCCATGATGTAAAGAATGTCTCACAATCCAATTTTGTCGCTAACTTTATTCAAATTGTTGGTAAAATTATAAAATCAAGACCTAACGTAGCAATAAAAACGCACCAAAATTCAAACAAATTCGCATTCGTTTCAATTTTATGAGAAAACAAAACATAATCGATAGGTTTTTTTACAACCACCCAGTATGTCATCAAAAACAAAAAAGTTTACATACCTACGCACCTTGAGTGAGTAAAGACTTAAAAATTGATTAATATAATTGGTAAAATTTGTGACATGATGCTTAAGACTTTTTTGATGTGTGTAGATTAACGTTTTTTTTTTATTTTTACACCTCAGTACAGATAAAGGTGAGTGAGCTAAGTAATCATCCCCAGCTCCCCTGTGGCCGCTTCAGAGGCTTCAGCTATAATATTAAAATACGGCCAAGCGCGTATCGGACCGTGCACTAAGGGTTCCGTATCATTATCTATACAACATTAGACACTATATTATAACCATCTTTTTAATTTTCATGAAGGGTACGGAATCCTTGAACTCGCCGTTGACTGATTTTTAGCATTTGTTGTTCTAGCGGCAACAGAAATACTTACATCATCTAGAAAAAATTCAACGACAGTTGAAATTATTCTGATCTCTCTTTTGATGTTCTATATAGATGATAATAGCTATAGCGTTTCAAAAGATTAAAAAAAAATGTAAACGACTTCGGTACCATGACAGTTCAAAAGAACTTATTATCACAACATTGTGCGCATGGTACCGACTTCGACAAGTTATTTCACAGTTTTGAGTGTTGAAGTCGGTTTAATTTTATTGGAAATAACAATTCACCATTTTTAGTGACACTTACTAGTTACTACTTACGGGATCGATTGTCATTCACGACTACATCATCAAGATAGGAAAACATTTTTCAGTTATTTCAGTGTAACTCGAAAAAAACTTGACTGATTTTGATAAAATTTAAATGGGACCACACGGGAAGCACCATGCTACAAATAAAACAATAACAAGATCAAAAGTTCTGAGGTAAAAGACGTAAAAAACGCGTCGAAATAAGAACCTCTTCCTTTTATGGAAGTTGGTTAAAATTAGATTAGGGTACTTTCACCTTATGAGGTCATGGCGATGTACCTTCCTCAATTGGAAGTTTTAGCGGAATTATCAATAAATCTATAATTTCTGTGCATAACTCATCTGTGTGAACTGTGACATAAATATAATCCAGAACTGTATCTGGTTTACATTGATATATTTCGTACGCGAAATTTCCATCTATAAATAAATAAACAAATCGTTTCAACGTATTTGTTTACGAGTTTGAATAATAATGTTATTAGTTTGATTTAAAATATTACGTACGCTACGTAGCGTATTTTACTTAGCCTTTCTTAACCGATCAGCTAAGTTAAGGGTGAACTGGCCGGTCAGTTCTCCATACAAACGTCGTAGGGTGATCACTCCCTTATTTGAGGATTTAGATGCAAAACAAACCATGACATCGATTGAACTCATCATTATCTGGGTTTGTATCGTAAATAATTTTAAAAAAATTAATTAATTTGAGAGTTATGAGCCTCGAAACATTTTCATATAAAGTTTTCAAGGCTTTCGACTTAATTATCTTTTTAAAATTTCGTTACGATACAAACCTATCGAGTTTAATCGATATTATGCTTAATTCTATACCTAAAATCTCAAATAAGGAAGTGATCACCCTACGGTATTTGTATGGATATCTGTACGGCCAGTTCAACCTTAAGCAACGTCTGCCGCGGTCATGACTTGGATGGGTGACCGTTAGTGACATTATGTATTACTACTGAGTTCTTCCGTGCTTCGTAGGACACGTTATGCCGTCGGTCCCGGTTGTTATCTTAGGATGGCAGTGGTTACAGCATGGCGATAGGGCGACGGGCGGTGGACTTTTGGGGCCCACTTTACTCAACTGGCCCCTCATAGGCGCCGCAGCCGCCCTTGGGAGGCTGCTGCCCAACGTGGGCGGCCCGAGCGCCACATGTCGTCGCCTGTACTCCGGAGTGATCCGGAGTATGGCCTTGTACGGGGCTCCTGTCTGGGTGGACGCCCTCGGTCGCGCCAATAAGGCCCTGCTGCGTCGTCCGCAGCGGGTCATCGCGACGAGGGTGATACGCGGGTACCGGACGGTGTCCTGGACGGCGGGATGCGTGTTGGCCGGTGATCCCCCCTGGGAGCTCCAAGCGGAGATCCTCGCCGAAGTGTACCACTTCGTGGCGGCGAGGAGATCCCGCGGGGAGCCTCCAGCGTGGGAGGAGGTCACGCGCATCCGACGGCAGGCGCGGGCCGCCCTGTTGCGGCGGTGGACGGAGGACCTGGCTCCACCGGTCCCTGGAAAGAGGACGGTGGATGCCATTCGCCCGGTCCTTCGGAGGTGGGTAGGGCGGCGATTCGGGTCGCTCACCTTCCGATTGGTGCAGGTGCTTTCCGGGCACGGATGCTCCGGCAAGTACCCGCATCACATCGCAAGACGTGAGGCGACCCCCGCCTGTCACGAGTGTGGAGCGCCAGAAGACACGGCGATCCACACGCTGGAGGAGTGCGCTGCATGGAGTCCCATGCGGCGCGCCCTCACAGTGGTCATAGGCGCAGATCTGTCGCTGCCGAGCGTGGTTAACGCTATGCTCGGCAGCGACGGATCGTGGCAGGCGTTGGTCTCTTTCTGCGAAGAGGTGATGGCGCAGAAAGAGGCCGCGGAGCGGGCGAGAGAGGACGACGTCCTTTCAGACCCGCTCCGGCGTAGACGAACTGGGGGAAGGAGAAGGCGATTCGGGCGCCTTCTCGCTCTTACCTAGTGTTGTGCGGATCATCGGTGGAGAGTCGGGGGATTCTCCACTGGCTTGCACGATCCCACACGTCTGGGGGATGGCCCTAATGAGCTGGGTCATCCCTCCATTGGCCGGGGCCCGTCGCCGGTGACGGGCCGACCGCCGGGGCGAGATGGTGAATGCTAACGCTACCCCATCTCGCCCCGTCTAGGCGGCAGACTGCTCATCCCGGGTTTTTAGTGGGTAACCTCACTTACTACCCCCCCGTGGGGGTAGTAAGGCCCCTCAGGCGAGGACTCCCACATAACCACTCTGCTCCCCCCGGAGCCGGGTGGTATCCATAAAGGATTTTCCGGGGTCAAAAAAAAAAAAAATGGCAGTAGGGCATTTTGCTAATGGCCCACCGCGAGCTACCACTCTGAAGTTGAAAATCTGCCGCCAAGCACCTAACGGTGTGTTCCGGGATACTTGAAAGCCAGTATTGGTATGTATTGTTTTTTGGATAACTGTGGTGGGTATTATATTGTTTTTTGGATAACTGAAGAACAATAAAAACATGTAATTTTGTCGTCGAAGATATTT
The DNA here is from genome assembly GCA_963890685.1 of Plagodis pulveraria. Classification (NCBI taxonomy): domain Eukaryota; kingdom Metazoa; phylum Arthropoda; class Insecta; order Lepidoptera; family Geometridae; genus Plagodis; species Plagodis pulveraria. The sequence goes on along the minus strand of OY982972.1, from coordinate 5,858,976 downwards.
TGCGGAGATACGATTATGTAAATACTGTTTATTTTTAAATCATGTAATTATTCTGTACATGTGTAGAATAGAGTATCTACTCGTACTTAATGTATGTATAATACTGGCTTACTTTATGTTATGGTATGTACTTGTATAAGTTCAGTCATAATAATCACTCTAATATTATATTTTCTAAAGATTTCTTCGTATGTTTCACTTTGAAAAGGCTGGTTTAAAAACAATTCCTTTAATATATACAAAATACAGTTTCAATTTCAATGGAATGATTAATTTGTGTCTTAAGTCGAAACCATGTTGTCTAATGTTTCGAAGTGGGGACTGAACTTAGTTCAATTTAACCCCAAGAAGACACAAGTTTATGCGTTTAGCGCTAAATTATCCCCCTTTGTCGTATCCCTCCGTTTTGAAGACACTCCCCTTGCCCCCTCAACTAGCATCGGAGTACATTGCGTCGACATATCGAGCGTCGTTCAATTTCGCTGTCACTTGGAAGAGAAGGCTAAATTAGCCTCTAAAAAGCTTGGTGTGCTTGGAAAGGCGAGGCGGTACTTCACGTCGGCCCATCGCCTGCAACTTTATAAGGCTCAGGTTCAGCCTCACATGGAATACTGCTCTCATCTCTGGGCGGGAGCTCCCCAATACCAGCTTCTTCCATTTGACCGCATACAACGCAGAGCGACTCGAATCGTTGACGATCAAGTTCTCTCCGACCGGCTCGACCCTTTGGCACTACGTAGAGATGTTGGATCACTCTGCATCTTCTACCGGAACTTCTGAGGAGCTGTTCGATTTACTACCTGCAGCTCAATTTCGCTATCGGACGTCCCGACAAAGCATGATGTTTCATCAATTTCACGTCGACGTCTGGAAGTCCACAAGTTTACGATTTTCACGGCATTTTCTACCTCGCACTGCCACAATATGGAACCAGCTGCCAGGTGCAGTATTTCCAAACGGATACGACTTAGGGGCCTTCAAGAAGAGAGCATATTCCCTCCTCAAAGGCCGGCAACGCATCCTCGATACCTCTGGTGTTGCGGATGTTCGTGGGCGACGGTGATCACTTACCACTAGGTGAGCCGCCTGCTCGTTTGCCCTCCTATCCCATAAAAAAAACGAAAATAAATAAATTGCAGTCGGGTTTTTTACTTTTTAATTAATTTATACTTTATATTGTTAGTATTGCAATAACGCCTGCTATGCGGATTACATTACAAAATCACAAATATACGATAGGAAAAATTTAAGTCATGTGCGGGATTCGAGCCCGCGTCCATCCACCCCTTGAGCCGGGGTATGCTTTAACCAATTGAGCTAACATGACCTGACGTCATAACTCAAATCTTTCCTATCGTTCTTTGACCATCGTATAGGGATGGAGCGACATCTATAGTACCTCTTGCGTTGTACTACAAACAAGACCAATTTGGTTTTAAACTTGTAAATGATGAAGCATCCTTATAAATTAAAAATTGTTAGGTTTGAAATAACGCTAGCTATGCGGTTTACATTACAAAAGGCTCAAGAGGTGGATAGACGCGGGTTCGAATCCCGCACATGATTTAAATTTTTCCTATCGTATATTTGTGATTTTGTAATTAATACTTGTTAACTTTTCCTTTGAGGTAAGTGAGGAGAGACTAAATAACATTTCTACCTCAACACGCTTGTTTCATATCACTAGAACAGCTCAGCCAGTAAAGATGATTTATATTCTACCCTATATTTCGATTTCCTTCAAAGTGTTTGTTGTAATATTTTTTACGACTTTCACTTGACTTTGAGCCGATTACATCGCCTGTTTTCCAAGTAGTTAAAAAATAGAAGAAAATAGGTAGAAGCTTTTGTCTGATTGTTTTTGAAGTAGCTTGGTAGTTTCTTTTTTTGTGTACATACGGGCTGTTTTGTGGGCGGTGTTGTGCGTGAAAAATGTTGTATCTTTCCTACTTTCGTACCAATACTGTAGAAGTAAATTTTTCTATTGGTTTATTTGTTACTTCTCCATGCTTAAATCACTCAACCGATTTTGATGAAATTTAGCACAGAGCCTATAAAACCTGGAAACGGACACAAGGTACCTTTTACATCGGTGTACTTCGTAGCTCCCATTGGTGCAGAATATAATAGGTAAGCCTTCTAGGTTAGCCTGAACCACATCTTCGACCACATCATCACTTACCATCAGGTGAGATAGTAGTCAAAGGCGAACCTATCAGGAATAAAAATATATAAAAAAATAATTAAACCAAGTTCCACGCGTGTGAAATCACAAATTTTTCAATTCTACATATCTTAACAGACCTTATATGTACTTATCTTAATGAAAAATTTAGTTCTCTTGGAACTGTACTGTAACAGCCGATTCGTCCACTGCTGAACACAGCCTCCCCTATGAAGGGGGTATTTTCCATAATCCCCACGCTTGGCAGGCGGCTTGGGGATCGCAGTGTAAGTTGACAGTTCTTTAGAAGGCGCTGCTGCCCACCTTCCGGTATTTTTCCCCTAGTCGCCTCTTACGACACCCACGGGATGATATGGGGAGGTGCAATTCTAACCCGGCACCCCACGGGCTCTCTTGGAACAACAAGGATAAATTTATTAAAAATTAAATAAAAACCAAGCAAATAATATATTTTCATTAAGCGTTGTATCGTTCCATTGTAATTAAAACTGCAAGTTATATATATATTTATAGAATAATTTCTTGGAGCCCTTCATTTTGATACCGAAAAACTCCGCTAGTTTGTTTTTTCTGTTTTTTATGTACCTAGTGTCATCTGCGCTATCAAGATAAATCAAATGATATATCATATATTAAAATCGGTTAAGACGTTTAGAGGTTATGGTGGAATAAAGAAAATCACAAACATACATACATTTTTTTATTTATTTTTTAATTCCTGATAGTATTGCTTTTGACCACTATCTCACCTGATGGTAAGTGATGATGTGATCGAAGATGTTGTTCAGGCTAACCTAGAAGTACTGGCTCTCAAGGACAGCTGCCGGAACACACCGTTAGGTGCTTGGCGTCAGATTTTATACTTGAGGGTGGTAGCTAGCCATGCGGGCATTTGCAAAATGCCCTATCACATACTATAACGACTGCCACGACATGAACCCTGGAAACATAACATTCCTTTTTTTGGGCAATCGTGTAAAAAGAGGCACAGTTACAAACAAAACGGGCAAAGTCAAATGAAAACAAAGCATACTAATAAAGTGTAGTAGTTGTTTGTCTGTTAGGGCATCTCACGCGTCTGGTCCATGTTTCATGGCGCAGTAAAAACCGGGGCGGCTCCTGAACCGATATAAATCATTCTCTTGATTATGGCTATGTTAAGTACTGCAGATGAGAGCTTATGCCGATAGAGGACTTACGCATTTTTATTTAATCTAATTAATATAATTTATTTAAATATTATACATTAAACCGGCAAAAACACTCACGTTGAGGATCGAATACGTCTCGCGGGTTTCGAGCATATCAGATGCTCATCATCAGGGCGAGTGCGCAGCTGCGTCTGCGAGATCCTGGCGGGCACTCGGGCCCGGTCCTCAACGTGAGTGTTTTTGCCGGTTTAATGTATAATATTTAAATATGTGTGAAACTCACGAGAATTTCAATTCAAAAATAATATAATTTAATTCATTTATTCAAAACGAGTACCGCTACAGAGCGAGTTACACTAATAATAATAAAAACTAGCAAAATAACAATAAAATAATAGGACAAATATTACAGGAGTGGCTCCTGAACAGATATAAATCATTCTCTTGATTATATGGTTATGTAATGCAGATAGCAGCTTATGAAGCCGATAGAGGACTCGCGCATTTTTATTTAATTTTAATTAATATAATTTAGTTAATTTATTCAAAACGAGTACAGCTTTAGAGCGAGTTACACTAATTATAATAAAAACTAGCAAAATAACAATAAAATAATAGGACAAATATTACAGACAGTCAATTTAAATAATAATGAATAGATTCAGGCGTTACCTTGCGGAAATCCATATTTAATAATAACAAATATTTTAAGAAAACATCAAATTGATATTTTATATATGTGACGTCACGTCGGCTTCACAGGAAAATTAGGCGGAATTGTCACTAGATATATTTTTAAGTGTTTTATTAAAATATTATTTTGAAGTTATCTTAATATATTTTTAAAATATTTGTTATTATTAATTAAAATAATGTTTTTTTTATGTTCTTGTGGCGGAACAAGTTCGAGGCCCACTTGTAGTTAAGCGGACTAACCTCTGCCTATAACAGATGCATTTCATTACAAGGCACGAATTGCACTGCACCCGTCACCTTGAGACATAGTTGTTAAGTCCCATATGTCTGTAATTTCACTGGCTCTCAAGGACTGCTGCCGGAACACACCGTTAGGTGCCTGGCAACAGATTTTCTGCTTGAGGGTGTTGGTGAGGGTGGTGATTACTATAATAAAATGTATCTGGGTCAAAATTGAAATGTCAAATTGAAAATCAAAATTTAATGGACAAGTCAATTAAAATAAAAATTACTACATATGTCTTCAAATTACTAAAATAGGATTAATCTGGTTATAAAAAATTTTATGCCAAAATATTTACAACATTATTGTATTTTCGAATCCCTTGTGAATGTAATCTCACAATATCGTAAACATTCTTTCAGAAGGTTTCTCCAACAACCGTCAAATATATCAGTCTCTGGACTCGCGTCAAAAAGTGCATTGAGTATTAATTATGATAATTTTATTGGGTGTATAAGCTCATATTATCAATAGCTTGAATTGAAAATTATGCATCATAATGATATACAATTTTTCGATTTATTATTTATTTTATCACTAAATGTCAAAATAAAGATTCCAATACAAAACGATTTTACGAATTATTTTTAAAATACTTAGTTTTAAGGAAATCTGGCAAACCAGAAGCATAGATATTAGGGTCAATGGTATACATGCAAAGTTTCTCCGAGTGTGAACTCTTAGGGCCTGTTTCAGAATGTTCGAGTAAGTTCCGGTTATATTACCCAGAACATAAAATAACTGAATGATAAAAATGACAGTTGACATGCAGCGCGTTTCAAGCTTTAACCGATGGATAGGCTAAATCGATGACTGTGAAACGCAAAGATAGTGTTTTATTTATTAAATATGTTCTGGGTAGTATAACCAGAACTTACTCGAACATTCTGAAACAGGCCCTTTGTATTTAAAATATGATCAAACTACGTTTGTACGGAAGGCGCTCCGTTTATTCCACTCTTAAATACCTTTATAATGAACCAAAGGTAGCTTAGATATATTTGCGACTGAGTCATCTCGCCGTTTGTATATTATGCAGACCAACGATTATATTCAAATGTTGAAAATGTTGGAAATATGACTAAAATATATTTTATGATCAAATTTGTGCTTAGAAAGTTTTTGTGAGATAAAGTTGTTCTTTATGTCTTCGACTAGATTGTTACTTTTTAAACATACTGTAATATGCGCATGTTGGTAGGGTATTTGTAGAACGCCTGCCTGACTTGAGACTGGAAAATTATTTTCAAGTAGAAAATCTGTCACCAAGAAGCTCATGTCGGGTACCGACATCTTTCCTCGAGAGCTAGTAATTGTAAGCTTAGCCTTAGGCCACTTTAGACCAAATCAACACTTATCACCAGGTTTGAGTGTGGTCAACTAACTATGTGGCTAAACCATCATCTGTAAAAATATTAACAAGACTTAGTCATTAATTATATGTTAAATGTCATTTAAAACATTAATATTATTCATATACTAATTAATATTTTGCAGTGATGTCTCAGTGGCTTTGGCTATGGACTGCTGCGCAGGAGGTCCACGGTTCGAATCCCGCCGCAGGCATGAGCTTCATCGCATGATGGAAGGGCGTTTTGCGTGTGCCCGCCTGGCTAGCGACCAACCTCAAGTAGAAAATCTGGCGCCAAGCACCTAACAGTGTGTTCCAGCAGCTGTCCTTGAGAGCCTGTAATTCTAGGGTAGCCTGAACAACAACTTCGACCACACCATCCCTTACCATCAGGTAAGATAGTGATCAAAGGCTAGACTATCAACAAAAAATTATATAATTATACATATTATAAATGCAGAAGTGTGTTGTATGTTTATTATTCCGTTCCGTTTTCATACAACATCAGAGCTTGACATGATTGATTTTTTGCTTTCTTGATAGTAGTTAAGCGGACTTGTAGTTAAGCGGACTAACCTCTGTCTATATATAACAGATGCATTTCGTTACAAGGCACGAATTGCACTGCACCCGTCACCTTGAGACATAGTTGTTAAGTTCCATATGCCTGTAATTTCACTGGCTCTCAAGGACTGCTGCCGGAACACACCGTTAGGTGCTTGGCGACAGATTTTCTACATGACGGTGGTGGTGAGGGTGGTGATTACTATAATAAAATGTATCTGGTCAAAATCAAAATGTCAAATTGAAAATCCAAATTTAAAGGACAAGTCAATTAAAAACTACTGAGATTACTATATTTGCGCCTTTTGAGGCCTTTTGCTAGTTCAGCCGCCGCACCGGCCACTTTTTGGGTTGAGAAGGAGCTAAGGTATCGACACAGGTAGCGTCCCATACCGTGGGGACCGAGCGCCAAAATATTATTCAAAGAAGTCTCAAAACGTGTCGACGCTACTTGTCACCAAAATGCTGGCATATACTTTGCACAGAGGATAAGCATTGCCATACAACGTGGCAATGCGGCCAGCATTTTGGGAACACTGCCTAATGGTAGCGGAATATTTCATTAGTTTTTTTAGTAAATTTTAGTTTTTTTAGTTAAGTAAATATGTTAATCCGTAAAATTGAGTATTTGCTATGAATAAAAGTCTCATAGTCAATTAAAATAAAAAATACTACATATGTCTACAAATTACTACAATATGATTAATCTGGTAAAAAAAAAATGTCAAAATATTTACAACATAATTGTATTTTCGAATCCCTTGTGAATGTTATCTCACAATATCGTAAACATTCTGTTAGAAGGTTTCTCCAACAACCGTCAAATATATCAGTCTCTGGACTCGCGTCAAAAAGTGCATTAAGTATTAATTATGATAATTTTATTGGGTGTATAAGGTCATATTATCAAAAGCTTGCATTAAAAACTATGCATTAAAATGATGTTTTGTTTTAAGGGACAAAGTCAAGTACCATCAGGTGAGATAGTGGTCAAAGGCTAACCTATCATGCATAAAAAAAAAAAAAGTTATTAAATATTAGTAATAGGACCCAAACTCCTTCTCGCGGCTCTGGTCGTATAATCGCATGTTGGAGTGAAAACTGGGTTGGCTCCTGAACTATCTTTTTCATTATTATGACACTGAACTTCAAATAGCAGCTTATGATACTGACATGGAACTTCTGGTTCAATATTTTTTAGGGTTCCACACCTCAAAAGAAAAAAAACGGAACCCTATTACCTTTTAATCCTTTGTTGTCCATCTGTCTATCTATCTTTTTTTAGGAACGGGTGGATATCAAGCTGAAATTCATATCAAATACTCAAGTCTACTGTCCCTTGGAACTGTGAAAAATAAAACTTCTAAGCCAACGCAATCAAGATACAGCCGTATTATGGCGCATTTTTTTTACATTCGCAAGGGAATCAAAACCTAAAGGGTACTTCCCGTGAACTCAGAATCTTGAAATTTGGTACGAAACGTCTTATAGCACAGATAAAGGAAAGATTGCGAAAAGCATACATTTTTAGTTACATCATACGATAAAAATATTTTTATCATTTTTAATTAGGCGATGTATTGAAAATGTTTTTGATAATCGATAATTGCTAATATTTTTTATATTTTATATATATATATATTATATCGTAGTAAAAGCATGAACTGTTTGTTCTAAAAATATACATAATTAAGCGATATATTAGGTACAGTAGAGGCAAAGTCAAGTCAAAACGAAGCGTAGTAATAAAGTGTAGTTCTGTAAGCGTATCTTGCGCTCTGGCGGTTATTTCATGGGCCAATAAAAACCGGTAGGTATGGCTCCTGAACAGTTATGAATCATTCTCTTGATTAAGACACTACAGCAGATAGCAGTTTATGATGCCAATAGACTAGCTTTGTTCGTATTGTTTATTTTACGAAACAAGTGACGATATATTCTAGTGCCAGATAACGTATTACTTAAATTGTCTAAGGACCTGTTTCAGAATGTTCGAGTAAGTTCCAGTTATACTACCCAGAACATGGTGGCAGGGCATTTCATGGTGGCAGGGCATTTTGTGAATGCCCGCCTGGCTAGCGACCACACTCAAGTAGAAAATCTGTCGCCAAGCACCTAACAGTGTGTTCCGGCAGCAGTCCTTGAGAGCCAGAAAAATTACAGACTAATGAGACCTAACAACTGGACGTCTCAGTGTGACGGGCACAGTGCAATTCGTCGCTGGCGAAATGCGTCTGTTGTAGGCAGAGGTTAGTCCACTCAACATTAGGTGGGCCTCAGGATTGTTCCGTTACAATAACATATGATAAACATGACAGTTAACATGCAGCGCGTTTCAAGCTTTGACTGATGGATAGGCAAAATCGATTATATATTATATGTATTATATATTATTATTATATATTTATTACATATGTTCTGGCTAGTATAACCGGAACTTACTCGAACATTCTGAAACAGGCCCTAAGCCTAGCTAGAAAACAGAGGAACAGATATTTATATTACTTTTCCAATCAGTGCATGCAGCGCTTTCCATATAAATGTAGTTTCTTCATATTTTAAATACCAGGTGTTCGAACTCGGTGAAATTTTGTACGCATATTTTTGAGCCTAATATCTATGCTTCTGGTTTGCCAGTTTTTCGATTTATTATTTATTTTATCACTAAATGTCAAAATAAAAATTCCCATACAAAACGATTTTACGAATTATTTTAAAAATACTTAGTCTTAAGGAAATCTGGCAAACCAGAAGCATAGATATTAGGCTCAATGATATACATGCAAAGTTTCTCCGAGTGTGAACTCTTAGGGCCTGTTTCAGAATGTTCGAGTAAGTTCCGGTTATATTACCCAGAACATAAAATAACTGAATGATAAAAATGACAGTTGACATGCAGCGCGTTTCAAGCTTTAACCGATGGATAGGCTAAATCGATGACTGTGAAACGCAAAGATAGTGTTTTATTTATTAAATATGTTCTGGGTAGTATAACCAGAACTTACTCGAACATTCTGAAACAGGCCCTTAGTATTTAAAATATGATGAAACTACGTTTGTACGGAAGGCGCTCCGTTTATTCCACTCTTAAATACCTTTATAATGAACCAAAGGTAGCTTAGATATATTTGCGACTGGGTCATCTCGCCGTTTGTATATTATGCAGACCAACGATTATATTCAAATGTTGAAAATGTTGGAAATATGACTAAAATATATTTTATGATCAAATTTGTGCTTAGAAAGTTTTTGTGAGATAAAGTTGTTCTTTATGTCTTCGACTAGATTGTTACTTTTTAAACATACTGTAATATGCGCATGTTGGTAGGGTATTTGTAGAACGCCTGCCTGACTTGAGACTGGAAAATTATTTTCAAGTAGAAAATCTGTCACCAAGAAGCTCATGTCGGGTACCGACATCTTTCCTCGAGAGCTAGTAATTGTAGGCTTAGCCTTAGGCCACTTTAGACCAAATCAACACTTATCACCAGGTTAGAGTGTGGTCAACTAACTGTGGCTAAACTATCATTAATAAAAATATTAACAAGACTTAGTCATTATTCATATGGTAAATGTCATTTAAAACATTAATATTATTCATATGTTAATTAATATTTTGCAGTGATGGCTCAGTGGCAATGGCTATGGACTGAATCCCGCCGCGGGCTTGAGCTTCACCGCATGGTGGAAGTGCGTTTTGCGTATGCCCGCCCGGCTAGCGACCACCTTCAAGTAGAAAGTCTGTCACCAAGGACCTAACGGTGTGTTCCGGCAGCTGTCCTTGATAACCAGTAATTCTAGGTTAAGCCTGTTAACTCCTTCGACCACTTGTCATCAGGTGAGATTATGGTCAAAGGCTTATCTATCAGCAATAAAAAAAAAACTATTTCACTTATCACTTCCTACTCATTCCGACGTCACAAATTGTCGCGCCCTGAGTGGCTTCGAAAAAAGTAGGTACGGCTGTACCCTTTGTTGGAGCGAGACATGGTGGGGGTATTGCCGTGCCCCCAGATGTATCTATCAATGTCTGTGACATTGACTATGCCATTTTTTACAAAGCCATTTATCTGTACCCCTTGTTTTTACAGCCACTTAAAGCTAATCGAATTGATTAAGTAGTTGAACGATTAGCAACAATCTATCATGTTGTTTGTGCGTCTAAACATAGTGATAATTCGTACATCGATCATGTGACGTCTGGAACAGCACTCTGCGGAGTAAAATGGTCTTGCGAACAATAACAGAAAAGGGATAATATAAGCATATTAGAAGCAGCGCTTATTGATATTATGAAATGATTTTTTATCCACTTGCTCTTAGTAGGTAGACGAAATAGAGCCAATGCTGGTTAAATCGAAGAGATTTTTTTCAAACTGAAGTTTTTATTTTATGTTATTGTGAAGGAACAAGCGCGAGGCCCACCTGATGTTAAGCGGTATCCTCTGCCTATAACAGATGCATTTCATCACAAGTGACGAACTGTTCAGTCTCATTTTGCCTGTTATTTCACTGGCTCTCAAGGACTGCTGCCGGAACACACCGCTAGGTGCTTGGCGACAGATTTTCTACTTGGGGGTGGTCGCTAGCCAGGCGGGCATTCGCAAAATGCCCTTCCACCATGCGGTGAAGCTCAAGCTCTGGGCGGAATTCGAACCATGGACCTGCTGCGCGGCAGTCCATAGCCAATGCCACTGAGCCATCACTGCTTCAAAAACCTTACCTTGGAAGTTAATATTCGAATGACATAGTACCTGACGTACCATATTTTTATAAAGACTGCCGTACAAATGTAATTCAAATAAATTTGCTCGTGCACAAAGATGGGTCTTCTTCTTATAGTGCCTCTCCAATTACTGAAGGTTGGTGATCAGCTCTGTACATTTGTCTCTGTCTCTGGCGAGGCGAAAAAGGTCTGCTGGTCTCGCGATACCAGTCCACTCCCTGATGTTTATTAGCCAAGACTTTTTCCTACGACCGGCTTTTCTTTTTCCTGTGACCTTCCCCCAAAGATGGGTAGGAAGGATAAAAAAAAGGAAGGAACAGGTTCTTCATAACGCTTACAAATACGCGTTGCTTCATCTATATCAAGTGTTCGAACTCTTTGAAATTTCGCATACATGTCCTAGAGTCTATAACCTACTTTCACATTAGAGATAATTTAATATCAAATTATAAACTGGCAAATGAAAAGCATACACATTTGGGTGCCCGCCGGGAGCTCGCAGACGCAGCTGCGTACTCGCCCTGATGATGAGCATCTGATATGCTCGAAACCCGGGTCGACGTATTCGATCCTTAACGTGAGTGTTTTTTGCCGGTTTAATGTATAATATTTAAACATATACATTTAGGCTCATGGACATTAGAACATGGACATGAATTTTTTTAAGGCTAGTGTATCCATAGCCCTTTCCATACAAACGTTGTAACGTTATATTTAAAATATCGAGGGTTCGAACTCTCTGAAATTATGCATGCATGTCCTGAAGCCTAATTTCAACGTTGCTTTTGGTTTGCCAGTTTTCCGTTAAATTATTTTCAAAATTATATATTATTATTATATAGGCTCAATGGCCTTGGCTATTGACTGCCACGCAGCAGGTCCATGGTTCAAATCCCGCCGCCGGCTTGAGCTCCACCGCATGGTAGAAGGATATATTGCGATTACCCACCTGGTTAGCGACCACTCTCAATTAGAAAATCTGTCACCAAGCACCTTAAGGTGTGTTCCGGCAGCTGTCCTTGAGAGCCAGTAATTCAAGGTTCAGCCTATTAACACCTTCGACTACATCGTCACTTACCATCAGGTGAGGCTCACCTAATACTTACCAGCTATACTGTACTGTAACTGTACCAGCCGTATCATCCACTGCTGAACACAGCCTCCCCTATTAAGGGGGAATTTGCCATAATCCCCACGCTTGGCAGGCGTCTGGAGATCACAGTTTAAGATATCAGTTCTTCTGAAGGCGCTACTGCCCACCTTTCAGTATTTTAGGTTTAGTCACCTCTTACGACACCCACAGGTGGATATGGGGGAATGACATTCTAACCCGGCACCACACGGGCCTACCCAATAAAAATAAAAAAAAATGTCCCGCAAAGAACACAGTTACTTGTAATCTAACAAAGAGTTAAAAATTAAAAAAACAAACAGAAGATATATATGATACCATCCATTACGTACTAGACCGCGCTTCGTATTTGTCCTCCACTCGTCGAGTCAATATTCCCTGAACTTAGCATTACTCAAAATAAACTGCTCATATTTCTCTCAGTGGAGAAACCATGATTTATGTAAGAAGTATGTTAATTCATGAATTCATTCAATTACGGAGAAATTAGGAGGAAAAATGCTTTAGGTAATTATTCAAGAGTAATGTTGACCTTCTAACGCTTGTTTAGTCTTTGACCTAAATTTGTATTATGATGAGAAAAGGTAATGACTAATTTTGTGTAGTATAAATACAATAATATCATAGTTTCGTTTTTGAAGCGCTCGTAGCGTAGTTTCCTTAACCGTTCTTAAACGATCGGTTTAGGCTTAGGCAACGTCCTCTGCGGTCATGACTTGGATGGGTGACCGCTAGTGACATTACTACAGAGCGCTTCCGAGCTTCGGAGGGCACGTTCGGAGGGCCTGTCGGTCCCGGTTGTCGTCTTAAGATGACAGTTGATATAGCATGGTGGTAGGGCCCTAAAATAAAATTGTTGCCAAGCACCAAGCGGTATGTTCCGGCAGTTTTCCATGGGAACCAGTAGCTGGGTTAGTCTGAACCGCATCTTCGATCCTCATCATCAGGTGAGATAGTGGTCAAAGGCTAACCGATCAGGCATATAAAAAAAAATTGTGAGTGTTCTGAGTCCAAAAAATGCTTCAAAGAATTTATTTGCCAGAACTAGAATAGTTCCAGAACTGTGTTGCTGATAGATGGCGATACGCTCGCCTTTTTTTACATAATACAAAAACGTGTCAAATGAAACGTTATTATGACGAATGATAACCGGAAAGTATTGTAAACTTCGGATAAAAACAATAGACTGTAAAAGTAATTAATTACACGAATGCCCAAAAAAGGAGTGTTGAGTTTTCAAGGTTCATGTATGTATGTATGTTTGTGAGTTTCTTTATTTCACCATAACTTCTAAACGGCTTAACTGATTTTGATGTATGAGATATCGTTACATTCGTTTTGATAGCGCAAGTGAAACTAGGGAAATAAAAAAAAATAAAAAAACTGACAGGCGGATTTGAGACTCTATTATTGTGAGAAAAAATGTTTGAAGCCCATCGAGCAGTGTACCAAAATGAAGGGCTTCAAAAACAGATTCCGTAAATATATATAACTTACACTTTTATTTAAAAGAACTATAAAACGTTCAACGCAAATAAATAATTTGCAGTGGAGCTTTATAGTTTTTTCATTCATTTATGTGTATACAAAACGTGTTTAATTCTTCTTTCAGTATACTTTCAAGTAAAAGAAATTTTAAAGAAGTCAAGGCAACAAATAGCACCTAATCTGTCATTAGTAGTGCTACGAAAGTAATCTGTAGCAACTGTTATCGTAATGGCTACATAACTGCTACGAGATGATTGATTGCTTGACAAGATATTGCTACGTCGTAGCACGTGCCCTGATAAAATTGCTGCCTACAATATTATTATAATGTTAGGTGTGTATAAATAGGTTCAAAATAATACTTTTGAATAAAATTTCATTTACATAACACGCTAGTTTCTACTCCTGATAAAAAAAAACATATTTTATTGAGAAAACCAATGAAAAATTAAGTAAACGTAAAAGAAACGTACTCCATATTTTGACATTGTGACTGAAAAACATATCAAATTTCACCTTCAAGCTCTTTACAATTATGTTTTTAATGGCAAGGTAAGTGTGGGTGAGTGTGATTGTTGTCACTCACTTCCAAAACAGTTTAGGGCTTCCAAACAGCATTAGGGCATATGCTATTTATCTCGAATTATAGAGCACATGAGATAGAATCAATTTCACGAGTGAAGCCATGCACTGAAACTAGTATAAAATGAAATTGTGAAACTAACACTATATCAAAAATTTATGTCACATACAGCCCGAAACAAATAAATACGACCTTTTTGAAATTGTTATAAATAGTACAATCCTACGCGATGTCACGTACTAGTACGAAACAGCAATGCTGTATGAATTATTATTTTTTCCTTTTGTTATCACGTTTACGAGTGATAGACAACTCGAGGTGATATTCATATTTCGAATCGGCTTTCCCGCCCTCGCAGAATCACCAACAAAATAGAAAATTGGTTTGCATGAAAAATATCCCCTACGGCAGTCAGTAGACGCGCAATCGGCGCCGCGAGCAGACGTCTGATACCTCTGCGTTAGAAGCTGCAAAAGTTTCCCGCGCGAAAGTTTTTACGCACCAATTCATTCGGCTGTGAATAATTGTGTTACATATTTTATTTGTGTTGAGTGTTTTTCCGTGAATTTGTGTCCCGAATCCGCTGATGTCCGTAAGTATTTTTTTTATGGTCACGTTAATTGAAATGTCGGTCATCGAACTGACTTTTTGTAATGAGTTTTATTTTTTTTATGTCACTCATGTTGACATATTTTCTTTTTTAAATTTATCAAAGGAACGAAGTGGGAATCGTCCGAGAATTTTATTTATTTGTTCCGTATAATTGATTGGGAGAGTTGAACAATTTATTTTATGTTTCAAACAACTTTATACAGTTTTTCGTGTAAATTAATTGCTGCGTTTTTTGTTCACAATCTTCTTTTTATTTCAAGTTTTTTTTGTGCCTTTTTACATGCTTTAACGTGTGTCATATTCTGTCAGAGTCAGTACCAGCATAAACATTTGTAAAATTTGTTTTTAAATCTAATATTATCTATAGATATATTAGTATCATCGGAATCAATACGCTCAATGTTATAATAACATTAAACGCTAGGTAACTACGCCAATTATTCTTTATATAAATTAATTTACTTATTTAATTGAATTAAATATTTTGTTATGCTCACTTTAGAATAAAGTGTTAAATAACTATATAAGTGGTTACATCAACACCAGATAGATTCTTTGGTGAAATGAGACATATTATAGACACATGTAACACTACTATGGAATCACATGGATATTATTATTAATATTACGTCACCTTTATAGCTAGAACATTAAAATGATTATATAAAGGAGGAGCCGTTTGAAAGTCAAAGTAAAAGTAATTTATTTAAATTAGGTCTACGACGCGACGCTCTAATGAAGGTCAATTTCAAATTTCACTATAATAACATTTTACCTCCACGATCAACATAAAGGGCCACTCCGAGAAAAACGGGCACGAAACTACGGGCCATTATTTTTATATGTTTGTCCTATAATATATATTTGTAACATAAGTATATAACAGTATAGTTTATTATACTAGTATAGTATATAAACTATACTGTTATACATATATTGTATAGTATATAATAGTTAAATGTTAAATTAACCGGCAAAACAAACACGTAAGGGATCAAATACATTGAACCGAGTTTCGAGCATATCAGATGCTGTAAGTCTATTGTAAAAATATTACGATATTCATTACTTGGGTGACTAACGTTGTCTTGGCAGAGGTGGAAAGTCCCAAGCATTATTATCTTGTATTTAATTACCTACCAATTGATTTATCGCGATTTAAATATTTCATATATATTTAAAATATTTTTTACATGCAGCTTGATTTTTAGTTATATCAGAACTGTTACATCTCAGATATTTTTGGTATAAAATAGCAATTATGTTATATGCACCAAAGATGTTTTTTTGTTAGTGAATATATTTTCTAGACTTTTGTATTTTGTATTTTGATGAGGTCTTTTTAGGTCCTCATATTAGAAGAGCACGTGAACAAACATAATACAAATATTTTTGTATTGGTATTATTAATATTTTTTTATTATACACTTACAGCATGTCACTTCTCACGTTGATGTAAATAGGGTGCTGCGGCATATTAAGCTTACATTAAGACTTGAACAATCTTTACCTTATATGTTTACCAACTCCTGATGTTCATTAACACGTGAAGCTTCCCAAGTAAACGGCCGGCCATAAAACCGAAGCCAAAACATTATACATTATGTTCTTGATTCGACCTCTGTGTTCTTAGTGATAAAATTCTATTATAATATATTACAAGTCGTAAATAAACCCATAAACGACACAACAAAGATTTATCAAACCTATAAATTAATAATGCCACGAAAAGACACTAATGACATAATTTTCCCGACGTCTAAACCTATTTATATTAATGTAGTGCTAATTAAATTAACATGTAAACCAGTTTATTCTCACTGCAGCAGCATTCCTAATATATCACGTTTTTGCTTGTACAACTAATATTATGCGAAGTAGGTGAGGATAAACAAAACAAAACCGTGAATGACGGGTAATTCTTACATACTAATTTATATACTATGTTTATAATGGTAGTAGGTAGGTACATACTCATAAATAGTTGTATATATAGACATTACAACGAGGAAAGATTTGTATTTTTGTTTGCAAGGAATAAACTTAAAATCTACTAGACCAATTTGGATAAAATTTGGTATGGATATACTTTGAGACCCGGGGAAGAACTTATTAAGATAGTTTGTATCCAACTGCGCGAAAAGAGGTTAATGGTTTTGCGTGATAACTGACATAGCGAAGCTGGGCGGCGGTAAAGCTAGTAATTTATATTCTCCTAGTATTAAATATTAGTAAAATGTTTATCGAAAACCGGCCATGCGTGAATGGTCTGTACTGAACGTGTGTTCCGTACATATCTAAATGGTTGTGTGTAATTACAAAAATATCAATATATATTTCATTTTAGTTCGGTATTAACTAAACACGAGTTCAACCCTCACCTGGACACTTTTATTGTTTATCTTTTTAATGCATTGGACTCTTTTTAATTTAGATTGTGCGCTCGGAGATAAAAGTCTTGATGATCTTTTGCATAGAAACGTCGAAAACTGTTCCGCTTAGTTTACGAGGTGACGCCGGTGTTAATTGACGTGAAAAATAACTAGAAATTTAATCAAATTCATTTTTAGTTAAGAATTTAAAATAACAATATATTATGTACAATATTTAACCGACTATTATTTTTGCTATAATTTATGCTCCGTGGATTACATTACAAAATTACTACGAGAGGGATAATTATAGTCATGTGCAGGATTCGAACCGGTGCCATCCACCCATCGTATAGGTAAGGAGCGACATCTATAAGTTCAGCAGATAGCTTTATTTGTATGCAATAATAGAAATCTGTATAAGTCGAATATTGAAATAGATGAAAATTACAATCGTAGGAATAAATAACAGCCCGTGCTGTAGGTCAATCATCTGTCCAAATCTGTTTGTAATAAAATACCAGTAGCATTAAACAAGAGAAAAAAAACATATAGTTATTTCCAAAAAATTAAAATTATGTCTCTTAAAAAAAGGCATACAACTCGATAGACGAATTTTAAAGATATATAAGAGCGTTTTATAGCACCTCTTTGTAATTATTTATATGTGTATAAGATAATGGTAATTAATTTATTGAAATGGTAATTGCTATATGGTAAACAGGTTATTCAGTTAATAAGAATGTAATAATGAACCAACAAAAGTAAACATGGTACCAACTTATTAAAAATACATATTTAATTATAATTAATGGATCGATATTAAAATATTGAAATGATGGTGAATTAAAATTTTGAATGAAAATGATATATTAATAGACAGAATAACAGATAATTACTTAGACCTACATATGACATTTTATAATAATAGCTACATGCTCATTTATGTTATTGTAAATTGTAAAATTTAAATTTGTACACCATTTGATAAATAAAATTATGACTGCGATAACTTGTCATGGTGAATGTTGGTACCTACTTAACTAAGCTATCTGTAAGTCCTTTAGATAATAGTACATTTGAGCAGAATAAATGAATATGAATAAGAACTTACTAAAGTAAAGTAATATTTATTGCAAAACTGTCAGTACATTACTTAAAGATAAACAATATAAGTTTGAAATCGAGCTAGTAACAGTTTACTCATATCGAGCATGCTATATTAGCTTCTAGACACATAATGAACATGACACAATTGATATTATATAAATCTAGACAACAAATTATTTCAATTGTATTTGTTTTAAAATTTAAAAACTCTTTTACATCATAAAACACATGAACATGTAGCCACGATTTTAACTAATATTTTTAAACATATTTCCATTCAGTTCTTTGATGAACAGCGGTAAATGATTATACACTCTGACGCTAGTTAGGGGAAACTTGCCTAAATTGTACTTGTTCCTAAAACGTACCTCATCATTATATCCGGACTGACAATAACAGTAGCGATGCAAGTGACAACGAATGGAACTACTAGTCCGCCATGTTAAATGATTTGAAAGAGAACGTTGCGCAATTGCTCCTTCAAAAAAAATCAAAAGAATAAGTAATTTCACTACTTTCATGTAATTATTTTCGCAATTTCACAAGCACGTTGAGCTAGTGATATAGCACAAAACCGATCTTAGCAGACTATGATTTAATTTTGTATATATTTGTGGGTTTTTCATATGTTATGAATGACACTATTGTCTCATTCTTTTTCTCGGGAAATTTGAAATTTCTTCCGGTAGTGCGCCTAATTCGTACTCAGTACAAAACTATAATTCGTACCGGTACGAATTAAGCATAATAGTTAATTTTGTTCAATTTTATCAAGGCTAAGCGGAAATATAGTTGATTGTGGTATCAAGATATCATGGAACAGGCCCTTTCTGGATACAAGAAGGGAAATTAGGTAAAAAGTATAAAATAAACTGATTTTGTAATATGTGTAACGAGAATGGAAAAGAAGACATGATTTTTTGTACCCCCATGTTAGGCTTGGATTCAAGAGCTTTGCGCTGGTGTTTATAAAACTAATCTGAATTATTTTAGTGATGATTGTCAAGACTTAAACAAAAAAGAAATAAGATTGGCTCACCAAAATTCAAAATTTACCTATAGTTAGTTAATAAATTAATATGATGATATTTTGAGACTGTGTTGATTTAATATTTTTTAAATGATTATGACAACTACAATTACTAAAAATTTTGCATAGTTAACTTTTTATGTCATTTTGAGACTGAAATTATGATACGGTCTCTAAGTACGATTTAGGATACGTGAGGTACGAATTAAGATCAATAGTCACAAATCGTACTTTTTAAACCTTTTTAAAAATCTTTATTTTTGTAGAAACTTATAATGTTAAAGTTTAAATGAGTACTGATAGCTAATACATTAATGATTCAGTGACACGAAATTGACCATGTCTATCATTTATAGATTTGGAAATACAAGCCTTTGTTCTTAAGGGGTACGAATTAGGCTAGTTTCCCCTACATACTGTATCACAATATATACAGTTGAACTACAAACATGACTCATTTTTGTAATTAGCTTCAAATTTGTTCACGACGACGCAACCGCCCGCGTTATTTTAATAACTTATTTGTGGAATGGCGCAGGCTCCGCGGATTACATTACAAAATTACCACGAGAGGGAAAAATATAGTCATGTGCAGGATTCAAACACGCGTCATCCCCATGCGATGGTTAGGAACGAATGGACAAATTAGAGTCATGCGTCATATTTCATGTTGGCTTAGTGCATACCCCGGCTATAGGGGTGAATGGCGCGAGTTCGAATCCCGCACATGACTATAACTTTTCCTCTCGTTGTAATTTTCTAAAGCTAAATACTGAAAACCCTTGATTACTGTACTGTATCAGCCGGATTGTCCACTGCTGAACACAGCCCCCAGGGATTACGGCAAATCCCCCATTATGGGGGGATTTGCCATAATCCCCACGATTGGCAGGCGTCTTGGGGATCGCAGTGTGAGATAGCAGTTCCTCAGAAAGCGCTGCTGCCAAGGGCAAGAGAGCTAATCAGAAAGATCTGGAATAGAGCTGAAATATCAGTAAATAAAATATATACAGATATATATATTTTATTTACTGATACCTTTATATATATATAGATATATAGTGTCTGTATATATGTATGTGTATATATATATATGTATATAATTATAAAGGAGTTTGCTTAGTAACCTAGTTAAAGCATAAATTGCATGGTTGTTTTTTTCATTAATTAAAATGTATCATTAATGGAAAGCTGTGTGCATTATATGCTTGTGTTAAATTTTCTCCACATTATATTGTTGTGATACTAGAGCGTATCCTATCTCCCTTTTGTTATTTAAATCGATGGTATGTAGTATGTACCTAATCTTTACGGTTCCATATCTTCAATTTTCGATTTCACGTACTTCTACTGAACAATATAGGTTCAGTGGAAGTACGCTCAAAATTGTAATTGTTATTTTTACCGCGCTTTCTGGATATGAGTAAAAAAAATACCTTGTAGGGTACTTATCACTTTTAGGGTTAGTAATCCCTTACCATCACAAGGTCGGCTATGGATAGGCCCGGGAAAATATGGCGAAACAGGAACATCACAAAAGCCAGAAACTGCGACTTGTTAGCGCATTATTGTTTCTATATTTCTCTACGGTGCTGGGACAAGGACGCTAAGATAGGTTGAGAAAAAAAAATACACGCTCTGGAAATGTGGTGTTGGAGAAAAATGCTTACCGTATAATGAATTAACATCGAACCAAGATTTCCATACTTGACGAACTCAAAATCATACAACCTTTCTTCAGCCTTTCTTCCATCGTACAGGGTCGAATTCTCAGTTTCTTTGGAACTGTTTCGCGGCAAGGAGCCATGTCTGTGGAACGCCTTGTAGTGCAGGGAAAAGTGGATGGCAAAAGAGTTCGCGGCAGATCACCCATGCGTTGGACGGACCAAGTGAAGGCTGCTCTAGATCGTCCACTCTACGAGTGTACTAGGAAAGCAGCGGTGCGAGAGGAATGGCGACGGATTGTGAGGCGTGCCACCACTTCTGATGTGACGACCACGACCACTCTGTCAAGAGTGTAGCGACTAAGAAGAGTCTCTTACCGATCTCTGTCTATCGGTAGGTCTGTAGGTCACGGGAAACAGAAAGTGTTACCCGCCTAATCTAAAATAGATTAGGCTGGTAACACTTTCTGTTTCAGAGTATTCACTGCCTTATTGGAGAACAATGCCCGCTTCCTATGTGCCTAGACTTGATTTAAGTGTTCATTAACAATATAACAACCAATAGTCTATCTCCCGTGTTCAATGACTTGTAGCTCACTTTTTACACGTAAAATGGTTGTCTTTCGTGGGAAGTGTACCTGAAGCAATTTTCACACAAAAGTACATAGTAGTTTTATATTAACTTAAATAAGTACCAAGTGTTCAAACTCGGTGAAGAATTGCATGTATATCTTTGAGCCTAATATTTGCTTATGATTTGCCAGATTTTCGAATTGTTTTATAGTGTTGACGTTTAAAAAACCATGTGCATGTAAAACATAGATGACTGAATGCGGCCATAGCAACGAAAAACATAGTGTATATGTATGCACATACAACCCGCACGACGATGGGATAGTGGTAGAAATATAATGTAGATAATACCCCGTTATATTTCAATATTCATAAACTATGTTCCAAGCCCATTAAACTAATATGAAGTCATCAAAGTTTCCATTAAAATATTAATTGTCGCTGGCTAGCTAAGCGGCTGTTAGCGTGGTTCTGACAATTTGTCAAGTTAAATTGACCGTTTAAACTTATACCGGCGATTAATAAAAATACATCAACTCGGTTAGCCGATTAATCTATGTCAATCATCTACAACTAGCATCATGGTAAGCTAATGGCTTTTCGATAGCGGCTCCACCCATCTGTACAGTTCCCGGCTTATACAGTAAGAATCAGGACCTATATAGGTTCCAACTAGACCCTACTACTAAGTCTTTGTCGTATTCACTGGAATATACGTGGTTTTGCATGGTGGAAGGCCATTTTGCGAATGCTTGCCTGACTAGCTACCACCCTCAAGCAGAAAATCTGTCGCCAATATCGCCTTGTGGTAGCTAGCCTGGCAGGCATTCGAAAAATGCCCTAATGCTATAACGACTGCCATCCGAAGACAACAACTGAACTGGGACCGACGGCTTAACGTGCCGAAGCGCTCAGTAGTAATGTCACTAGCGGTCACCCATCCAACTCATGATCGCGGCGGGCGTTGCTTAGCTTTGCTGATCGGTTAAGAACAGAAGTAAACTTCACTACGAGCGCAAATTAAAAGACACAAAATAAAAAAAAATAAAATTAATCACGAGCGCTTAAATTAGTTTTATTAATTAATAAGAACTAGTCAAGCGCGAGTCGGACTACCACTGAGGATCCAAAGCTGTATAGTTTTTGGGGTTCCGTACAAAAAAATATGAAGGAACCCTTTTACAAAAAAATACGGGGGTTTTCTGTGTTAGAAATGTTGTCGGTGTGGAGTCCAATACGCACTTGGCCGGTTTTGTAAATTATACATTCCACATTAACTATGGTTCTGTGGCGTATTTCTTCGATTCGATTTTTTAGGAAATTTCTTTGTAACTCCCGTTCTTAATCGATAAGTTACTGTTGCACGTTCACTGCTGAAGCCCAAGAACCCATTTTAAGCAACGTCCGCCGCGGTCATAACTTGGATGGGTGACCGTTAGTGACATTTCTACTGAGCGTGCACGTGCTTCGGTAGAAAATCTGTCACTAAGCACTTAACGGTGTGTTCCGGCAGCTGCCCTTGCGAGCCAGTAATTTTAGATTAAGCTAGAACAACATCTTCGATATCACTTAACATCAGGTGACATAATCAAAGGCTAGCCTATCAGGTATAAATTAATAAAAAAAATCGCCATTATTAATTTCTGACAAAGTAACGCCTGATTGTTCAATTAGCATACCCTAGCTTGCATCGATCTATTAGTGAGCTATTGCTGTTTTTTTTTTTATGTTATGGAGTGGCAAACAAGCAGATGGCCCACCTGATGGTAAGCGGTTACCGTCGCCTATGGACATTTGCAACACCAGGGGCGTTACCAATGCGTTGTGTATTAGGTTCATCAACATTCTCTGCTAAAATTCTGAAGAGCAAGCGAACGAAAAATAATTATCTACAAATAAAATGGTTAGTTCTCTATCTCCTAACTATCACCTAGACCCAAGTCTATTCTCGGTGGAAAGATCTCGTTCAAGCGATTAGCATCAATTTGTGTCCAATTGAGCAGATTTATGTGGCAATGTGCAACCGTGTTGCTTCACCGTCCACGGGGTACAGTCACCATCGTTTTGTTCTACGGTAAACATTTTTTATTTCTTAATATTATTACAAGCACTATCGCGTGCTAGCGAAAATATATTTAACAAATTATTGGAGTAGAGTGAATTAGTAGAGATCGGAGAGGTGACGATAGTCTAGAAAAGCTGGTAATAGTTGGCAACACCGCCGGAAAGAGATCAAGAGGACGGTCACCAACTAGATGGTCTGACCAGATCAGAGACACCACTGCTTCGTCTAAATTCTATGCACAGTGAGGAAGGCCACGGACCGAAATCAATGGAAACAGTTTGTCCGATCCCACTTAGCCAAGAGTGACCACGACCTTCAGCAATGAAGAAACGACCGTAGAGAGAGATTGGAGTAGAACAGTTTATGCCCAAGGCGCGCACCGTCCCCTATGATGGTTAAAGTAATACGATTGGAGTATGAAATTTCAGCTACAAAAGCCGTGTTCAGGTGGCCGAGGAGGTTAGGCATCCGATGCGATATCGGAGGACGCGGGTTCGATTCCCGCCTTGGGCATAAATTTTTGTACTCCAATAATTTGTTAAATATATTTATGTTTTTATTTCCAAAAAAAAATAATAGGAAATTTCTGAAGTGGATGCGTATATACTTATATTTATACTTCTCAAATTCATAAAGTTCTTGTTTTTACCCGTTTAGAGCGACTAATACGTTTTTTTTACTCTAATGCATAAAAACTTGTATTTAAGCACAAGTGCATGATTATTTTTTATCCATCCATGTGTGTCCAGTGCATTATAGATAATGATTGCATTTTTTTACCGGCGGTATGCCTTTATTAACAAAATACTACGAACTATATACAACATTACAGCTACTACAATAAAAACATTTAGGCAAACTACAAGTCATTGCAGACCGGAACAAAAAATAGTTACCTACATTTTGAGTCAAAACTGGCGTGATCAGAAGCCACAATTTTTTGTTATTTGTCTGATCGCGTGATTCTTTCACACAAACTCTTCATCATTTTATAATGATCTACAAACATTATCGTTTAGTCTGAGCCCTGAAGCGGGGCCGTTTTGACCAGATTAGTTCTCCTTACAAAACTGTACTAAATACATAGCTAATTTGTAAATTTTAATAAATAATTATTTCTATGTTGTAATTTTGCCCTTATGCTGATATAAAAAATAACAAAGGGAAAATCGTGCTCGTGGTTATAAACATTTCTTTCGCCGTGATTTTTGGTAAACTCTTATTGTATAATATTTCGTGAAGATAATGTTAATTTGAATTTAACAATGTACAGATAAAGATTATTTTCAAATTTTGCATTCATATTTTTATATTGCAATTTTTTTAAATATTATTGTATGTTATATATTTTGTAAGAATATAAATGTAAACAATAATTAATATATGTTATGTTTGCAATAACGCCTGCTATGCTGATTACAATACAAAATTACAAATATTCGAGAGGAAAAATTTAATATAGTTTTATTAAATACTGTTTCATATCTGTGGTGCTGAAATATTTCAGCAAAAATATTATAACCAGTCACCCAAAATAGCCTAATCAGGCCACCTGCGACCCGTAGGGGTTAATAACAAGAACAACATGAACATTACAAAAAGAAAAATATAGTAATGCTAAATCAGAAGTATGCCACGATATAAAGGAACTGGCTGCATTCTTGCGTGATTTCCCTAGACGCATATACAGGGTTATTGGAAAAATGCTAACTACCTCTTAGGGTTGACTTCTGCTAGTCCTAACAAACATATTGAGGTGAAAATGTTTTTGGTAATAAAATAACTTTTTTGTTTGTTTTTGCATGCGTGTATTTGAAGGGATGCGCACAAGGACCACTTGATGTTAAAAGTATCTTGTGTCTGTAATTTTTTTAAATTTTTTATTACTTTGCTCGATGTAAACATTCAAAGGGAGCGCGGCGCGGTCCAGTGTTGCCGCGGTGGGCGCTCTTGGCTCGGAGTAGGAATTGTCTTTTACTACGACACTCAAAACTTAAAACAATAAGTTTTATGGTACTGTCTGACACTTTTAAGTTCTTAAAATTAACAAAAATTTTTTTTTTCTTAGCAAAAAAATGTCATCTCAAAATATTTGTTAAGACTAGCAGAAATCAACCCTGAAAGGTTGTTAGTATTTATCCAATAACCTTGTATATGTGACAAAATCTCCTTTACTGATTTTACGTCTGGCTTCGATAAGGACAGGTCAATTAATATATCCTTAAGTATTAGGGTCCCATGACCCGAACACCTTTTTTGAACCGTTTTGTCACAACAATTTCATTGGTATTAGAGTCACACCAGTAGTACTTTTATATTTCCATTTATTACATGTATATAGTGTTAACATCCATTGACAAATAATATTTCATTAAAAGTAACCACAAAAGATGAATGTGAAACTAGATTACTGTGTCGTCATCCTCCGACCAAAACAATGTTACGTTCTAACCCCAGATCCAGCCAAAACAACTTTTAACTGGCCAGATAAGAAGGAGATGAGATGAGAGATCTAGGAGATGGTACTTGACCCCATCAATAATATTTATAACTATAACCGATTCACAATTTTATTTCACACGACCTAATATCATTAAACTATATTACGTTAAAACTTCACCGTGAGAGCTGGCTGCATGCATTGAATAATAGTAGTTTATGCAACTGTCATATGATAGTGGGTATTAAAGCATGAGTGTAGTTTTTTGAAACGAGCCGCAGGCGAATGTCTACTTATATTGAATTGGAACCTCCTTGGTCGGCACACATTGAACTTTAATAATTAATAAAAATTGTTTTAAAGCATTGTTTATTTAGGAGAATAATGATTTAATTAAACTTTTTAATTTTCTTCAAGATGTATGTAAATAAAATATGCCAACAAAAGTCTGTATTTCATTTCATAATTAAAATATCACCGAATGAGATTATATAAAGACATTTATGTGATAAAGGTAGAGTTTTATGCACATTGTTGTAACATGGCCGACATGGTACCAATCTGAGTATTCATTTTTTACCTGGAATAAATACGTTGACGTTTTGTTTATAATAGTTTATTCAGAGTTATTTTTACATAAAATCTTCTCGGACCGAGAATCGAACCCGCGTCCTCCGATTTCTCGATTTCGTGCCGGATTCACGATGGCAGGATGCCGGATTGATTTCGCCCTAAACTATAAGAAAAAGGCCCTTGGTCTGAGTCCGCGGGATTGAGCTTCATCGCATGGTGGTAGGGCATTTTAAGTAGTAAAGCTGTCGCCAAACACCTTTCAGTTGTTTCCAAATATGATAACAAGAACTTTCGCGTGCTAACCGAAAATAAAATTTACAAATTATTGGACACCAAAATTTTTTTTTCGGGTGGCAATCGAACCTGCGTACTCCAATTTCGCGCTGGATACCTAAACCATTCGGCTAGAATGGTAAGTAAATATGACCTAATAGTTATGATCGGCAGCTTTCCTTGAGAGCAAGTAATACTGAGTTAAGCCTGTTAACATCTTCAATTATACATCATTCACTTCATTACTATCTGGTAAGATCGTGGTCAGAGGCTAACCTACGTATTAGATATAAAAGAAATATAGACAATACAAATTTTGACCGTTTAGCAGTTTTCACCGTAACACGTAAGTACCTATACTAAATTATTCATGCTGCAAAACATGAAATTTTAAATCATGAAAATAACCTATAAACGTCCGTGGGTATGATCCGCGGCGCTATATATCAATTTAACAACATCCTATCTGTCCAAATAAATAAGATCTGGTATTGGACACAGTCCAACTTGTAGTGCAATGGAAAAATAACTAGATTTAATTCAAGACGGTACTTTGATGATACTACTGGCCTAGCCTTTTATAATAATGGTGTGTGTAGCACTAGGGTACAGGTAATATATTTTATTAAAAAGTGATAAGTAAGGTGCGCAAAATGGAATGAGTGCGAATTGCGACGTCGTTTAATCATACATATTACCTTGGAGCACTAGTTTCTAACAACGGTGGATGCGCAGAAGAAATTAAACGACGCATGGCTATCACAAGGTCAGCTATAGATAGGCTCGGGAAAATATGGCGAAACAGGAACATCACAAAAGCCACAAAAGTGCGACTGGTTAGGGAATTAGTGTTTACTATATTTCTCTACGGTGCTGAGACAAAGACGCTAAGAGGGACTGCGAAAAAAAAGTAGACGATCTGGAAATATGCTGTTGGAGAAAAATGCTTAGCATATCATGGACTCAACATCGGACCAACATTTCCATACTTGACTAACTCAGTTATACAACGCCTTTCTTCCATCGTACAGAATCGAATTCTCAGTTTCTTTGGACCTGTTTTGCGGCAAAGAGCCATGTCTGTGGAACGCCTTGTAGTGCAGGGAAAAGTGGATGGCAAAAGAGCTCGCGGCAGATCACCCATGCGTTGGACGCACCAAGTGAAGGCTGCTTTAGATCGTCCACTCTACGAGTGTACCAGGAAAGCAGCGGTGCGAGAGGAATGGCGACGGACTGTGAGGCGTGTCACCACTCCTGATGTGACGACTACGACCACTCTGTCAAGAGCGTAGCGACTAAGAAGAGTCCCTTACCGATCTCTGTCTATCGGTAGGTCTGTAGGTCACGGTAAACAGAACGTGTTACCAGCCTAATCTATTTTACTGAATAGATTCAGGCGTTACTTTGCGGAAATCCATTTTTAATAATAACAAATACTTTTAAAATATTTTAAGAAAACATCAAATTAATATTTTAATAAAACACTTAAATATATAATAATATATCTAGTGACAATTCGCCTATTTTGGGCATTCATTTATTCTCGATCGTGCGCTCGAAGAGTCAAGACCTCCTGAGGATGCTTCGTGTAGAAGCGAAACGCGTCGAAAATTCTTCCGGTTTGGCTGCGTGACGTTTGTGACGTCACCTCGGCTTAGCAGGAAAATTAAGCGGAATTGTCACTAGATATATTTTTTAAGTGTTTTATTAAAATATTAAATTGTTTTTTTTTTATATATTAAAAGTATTTGTTATTATTAATCTATTTTATCTGACGTTTAAAAAACCGTGTACATGTAAAACATAGATGGCTGAGTGCGGCCATAGCAACGAAAAACATGGTGTATATGTATGCCAACCCGCACGACGATGGGATAATGGTAGAAATATAATGTAGATAATACCCCGTTATATTTCAATATTCATAAACTATGTTCCAAGCCCATTAAACTAATATGAAGTCATCAAAGTTTCCATTAAAATATTAATTGTCACTTGGCTAGCTAAGCGGCTGTTAGCGTGGTTCTGACAATTTGTCAAGTTAAATTGACCGTTTAAACTTATACCGGCGATTAATAAAAATACATCAACCCGGTTAGCCGATTAATCTATGTCAATCATCTACAACTAGCATCATGGTAAGCTAATGGCTTTCCGATAGCGGCTCCACCCATCTGTACAGTTCCCGGTTTATACAGATAAGAATCAGGACCCGTATAGGTTCCAACTAGACCCTATTACTAAGTCTTCGTTGGATTCACTGGAATATAGGTGGTTTTGCATGGTGGAAGGGTATTTTGCTAATGCTCGCCTGACTAGCTACTACCCTCAAGCAGAAAATCTGTCGCCAATATCACCTGGTGTTAGCTAGCCAGGCAGGCATTCGAAAAATGCCCTAATGCTATAACGACTGCCATCCGAAGACAACAGCTGAACTGGGACCGACGGCTTAACGTGCCGAAGCGCTCAGTAGTAATGTCACTAGCGGTCACCCATCCAACTCATGATCGCGGCGGACGTTGCTTAACTTTACTGATCGGTTAAGACTAGTTAAGTTAACTTAGCAAAATTCGCTACGAGCGCTTCATACACTGTTTTCGTACGCTTTTTTCATACACTGCGGGAGCGCAAAAACCCATTTTAAGCAACGTCCGCCACGGTCAAGACTTGGATGGGTGACCGTTAGTGACATTACTACTGAGCGTGCACGTGCTCTGGTAGATAATCTGTCGCTAAGCACCTAACGGCTTGCTCCGGCAGCTGCCCTTGCGAGCCAGTAATTCTAGGTTTTTCTTGAACAACATCTTCGACCACATTATCACTTAACATCAGGTGAGATAATCAAAGGCTAGCCTATCAGGTATAAATTAATAACAAAATCGCCATTATTATTTCTGACAAAGTAACGCCTGATTGTTCAATTAGCGTACCCTAGCTTGCATCGATCTATTAGTGAGCTATTGCTGTGTATTAGGTTCATCAATATTCTCTGCGAAAATTCTGAAGAACAAGCGAACGAAAAAGAATTTTCTACAAATAAAATGGTTAGTTCTCTATCTCCTAACTATCACCTAGACCCAAGTCTATTCTCGGTGGAAAGATCTCGTTCAAGCGATTAGCATCAATTTGTGTTCAATTGAGCAGATTTATGTGGCAATGTGCAACCGTGTTGCTTCACCGTCCACGGGGTACAGTTACCATCGTTTTGTTCTACGGTAAACATTTATGTTTGCATTTCCATAACAAATAAAAGTAGGAAATTTCTAAAGTGGATGCGTATATACATATATTTATACTTCTCAAACTCATAAAGTTCTTTTTTTTAATATTACTAGGTTTGCAATAACGCCTGCTAAGCGGAGCATAACCCGGCTCAAGGGCTGGTTGGACGCGGGTTCGAATCCCGCACATGACTTAAATTTTTCCTATCGTAAATTTATGATTTTGTAATCATATAGTTCTTGTTTTTACCCGCTTAGAGCGACTAATACGTTTTTTTTTTACTCTAGTGCATAAAAACTTGTTTTTAAGCAAAAGTGCATGATTATTTTTTATCCATCCATGTGTGTCCAGTGCATTATAGATAATGATTGTGTTTTTTTTCCCAGCGGTATGCCTTTATTAATAAAATACTACGGTGTCCTGCGATGCGGCGCGGCCACTTTTACTTATGGTAGTTAAAGTTAGGTATTTTAATTGTACGGAAATTGTACCATCTGTACCTAAAAGAAAAAAATAAGTACTATCTTCGTTTACAAACTAAAGCATATTTTAGGTGGCCGCGCTACACCATATACGTTCCAGCGCGGCCACCCTAATAACTAACGAACTTGCTTATTCTCATTTTAATCAAGTGTGTTAAGTAATTGTACGTAAAAAGTACTTCACCATATATGCATCATTAATATTTAAAAGCCTTCGAACTCTGAATTTCTTTTAATTTCCTAATTAAATTAAGCCGCCTGATGTAAACATCATAGCAATCATGTTCACCTGTAACATTAGTATTATTTTATGGGCGTTTCTTTTATTATTTTTACCTACCTATACCAAAAATTGATTTCATGTCGGGGATATAATAATAAACACAATATATCCCAAATGTGTGACGAAAACAAACATAATGTGGAGTATATTTCATATCAAACGAAATAAATATGAAATTATATTTAAAGGGTATTTAAACCCTTTGTATCGTCCAGGAATTGTTCCAGCAGGAAATATGAGGGCAGTGGAAGAAAATATCTTTTGCTGGAACAGCCCTTGAGACGGGCGGATACTTATTAGCGATTCGCGAAGCTAAGAAACTAGAATTTTGTACTCACTTATGAGGACTTTTTTTTATGCCTGATAGGTTAGCCTTTGACCACTATCTCACCTGATGGTAAGTGATGATGTGGTCGAAGATGTTGTTCAGGCTAACCTAGAAGTACTGGCTCTCAAGGACAGATGGCGGAACACACCGTTAGGTGCTTGGCGGCAGATTTTCTACTTGAGGGTGGTAGCTAGCCAGGCGGACATTCGCAAAATGGCCTACCACCATACTATAACTCTCAGTAGTAATGTCACTAGCGGTCACCCATCCAACTCATGACTGCGGGCGACGTTGCTTAACTTTGCTGATCGGTTGAGAACAGCTAAGTAAACTTCGCTACGAGCGCTTCAATGCACCACATCAGTGATGAATCTGCAAAAGTGGTTAAGTACACGAATAACTACCTAATAATACTGGCCAGAATTATGACAGATAAACGTGTACTTATCGAACCAACGCCAGCAAAGAAGCCCACCTTCGTATTTCTTCGATGACTTTCCAAACAATGTTATCAAAACAATTATAGGTACTCGCTTACCAGCTGGTCAAAAGGCGGCAAAACTCACCAAAGTCCGGTATTATTCAAGGTTACAATTTCATGAGTTCATCCAACAAAAAACATTTTAGCTAAGTTCGCGCATCGCAAAAACCGAAGAGCCTATAAAATAATAGTAAAATAATGTTACAGGTGAGCGGTGCCTATAAAATAATACTAATGTTACAGGTGAACATGATTGCTACGATGTTTACATCAGGCGGCTCAATTTAATTAGGAAATTAAAAGAAATTCAGAGTTCGAAGGCTTTTAAATATTAATGATGCATATATGGTGAAGTACTTTTTACGTACAATTACTTAACACACTTGATTAAAATGAGAATAAGCAATTTCGTTAGTTATTAGGGTGGCCGCGCTGGAACGTATATGGTGTAGCGCGGCCACCTAAAATATGCTTTAGTTCGTAAACGAAGATAGTACTTATTTTTTTCTTTTAGGTACAGATGGTACATTTTACGTACAATTAAAATACCTAACTTTAACTACCATATGTAATAGTGGCCGCGCCGCATCGCAGGACACGAACAAAAAATAGTTACCTACTTTTTGAGTCAAAACTGGCGTGATCAGAAGCCACAATTTTTTCGTTATTTGTCTGATCGCGTGATACTTTGACACAAACTCTTCATCATTTTATAATGATCTACAAACATTATCGTTTAGTCTGAGCCCTGAAGCGGGGCCGTTTTGACCAGATTAGTTCTCCTTACAAAACTGTATTAAATACATAGCTAATTTGTAAATTTTAATAAATAATTATTTCTATGTTGTAATTTTGCCCTTATGCTGATATAAAAAATAACAAAGGGAAAATCGTGCTCGTGGTTATAAACATTTCTTTCGCCGTGATTTTTGGTAAACTCTTATTGTATAATATTTCGTAAAGATAATGTTAATTTGAATTTAACAATGAACAGATAAAGATTATTTTCAAATTTTGCATTCATATTCTAAAAATTGCAATTTTTTAAAATATTATTGTATGTTATATATTTTGTAAGAAAATAAATGTAAACAATAATTAATATATATTAATATCGTTATGTTTCCCATAACGCCTGCTATGCGGATTACATAAATGACTTAAATTTTTCCTCTCTTATATTTTTTTTTTTTTATGTTATTGTGACGGGACAAGCCCGAGGCCCACCTGATGTTAAGTAGACTAACGTCTGCCTATAACAGACGCATTTCGTCAGCGACGAATTGCACTGTGCCCGTCACACTGAGACGTCCAGTTGTTAGGTCTCATTAGCCCGTAATTTTTCTGGCTCTCAAGGACTGCTGCCGGAACACACTGTTAGGTGCTTGGCGACAGATTTTCTACTTGAGGGTGGTCGCTACCCAGGCGGGCATTCACAAAATGCCCTTCCACCATGCGGTGAAGCTCAAGCTCTGGGCAGGATTCGAACCATCGACCTGCTGCACGGCAGTCCATAGCCAATGCCACTGAGCCATCACTGCTTCAAATATTTGTAATTTTGTAATAATTAATATAGTTTTATTTAATAATGTTTCATATCTGCGATTCTGAAATATTTCAGCACACACATTAAAACCAGTCACCCAAAATAGCCTAATCAGGCCACCCGCGACCCGTAGGGGTTAATAACAAGAACAACATGAACATTACAAAAAGAAAAATATAGTAATGCTTATTCGGAAGGATGCCACGATATAAAGGAACTGGCTGCATTCTTGCGTGATTTCCCTAGACGCATATACAGGGTTATTGGAAAAATGCTAACTACCTCTTAGGGTTGACTTCTGCTAGTCCTAACAAACATATTGAGGTGAAAATGTTTTTGGTAATAAAATAACTTTTTTTGTTTGTTTTTGCATGCGTGTATTTGAAGGTATTTGAAGGCGCACAAGGACCACTTGATGTTAAAAGTCTCTTGTGTCTGTAATTTTTTTAAATTATTTATTACTTTGCTCTATGATGACTAAATATTTAAAACTCTATTCAAAGGGAGTGCGGCGCGGTCCAGTGTTGCCGTGGCGGGCGCTCTTGGCTCAGAGTAGGATTTGTCTTTTATTACGAGACTCAAAACTTAAAACAATAAGTTTTTATGGTACTGTCTGACACTTTTAAGTTCTTAAAATGAACAATAAATTTATTATTTTTAGTATATGCTAGATAGAAGTCCTAATACTTTTAAGTAATTTTAAGTATTAGGACTTCATGACCAGAAAACCTTTTTTTAACCATTGACCTATATATACTAGACACGACATCTCAAACGAGGATAGTCGACCAGTGCAGGTATGCCGACCGACATACTCTCCCACACACGCAGCTAGGCACTTGAAGAAATAACACGCGCTTTGCGTTCGAAAATTGTGTACTGTCAACTGTGTACTTTGAATACACAATTTTCGAACGTAAAGCGCGTGTAATCTTTACGAGTGCCCAGCTGCGTGTGGGGGAGAGGAGAGTATGCCGGCCGGCATACCTGCAATGGTCGACTATCCGCGTTTGAGATGTCGCGTCTAGTATATATAGGTCAATGTTTTTAACCGATTTGTCAGAACAATTGCATTGGTATTTGAGTCCCACCAGTAGTACTTTTATATTTCCATTTATTACATGTATATAGTGTAAACATCCATTGACAAATAATATTTCATTAAAAAATAACCACAAAAGATTAATGTGAAACTAGATTACTGTGTCGTCATCTTCAAACCAAAACAATGTTACTGACTAACCCCAGATCCAGCCAAAACGACTTT
Source organism: Plagodis pulveraria (assembly GCA_963890685.1). Classification (NCBI taxonomy): domain Eukaryota; kingdom Metazoa; phylum Arthropoda; class Insecta; order Lepidoptera; family Geometridae; genus Plagodis; species Plagodis pulveraria. The sequence goes on along the minus strand of OY982972.1, from coordinate 5,824,496 downwards.
TAACTGGCCAGATAAATGACTTAACTGGGAGATGGTACTTGACCCCGTCAATAATATTTATAACTATAACCTTAGATTTACAATTTTATTTCGTACGACCAAATATCGTTAAACTATACTTACGTTACAAATTCACCGTGAGAGCGGGCTGCACGCATTAAATCAAGATATTTGTGTGAAAATGTAACAATGTGTATAAAACGTTACCTTTAACGTTTTATGCACATTGTTGTTACATGACGGACATGGTACGAATCTGAGTATTCATATTTTACCTGGAATAAATACGTTGACTTTTTTGTTCGTAATAGTTTTTAAAAGGTGGTTTTTATTACATCAAAGTTTTTGTCCGAGCGGGAATTGAACCTACTTCCTCCAATTTCTCGATTTCCGGCCGGATGCCTAAACTATTAGAAAAAGGCCCTTGGTCTGAGTCCGCGGGCTTGAACGTCATCGCATGGTGGTAGAAAAGCTGTCACCAAACACCTACCAGTTGCTTCTAAATATGATTACAAGTATTATCGCGTACTAACCGAAAATAAAATTTACAAATTATTGGAGCCCTATACTTTTTTCCGGGTGGAAATCGAACCCACGTATTCCAATTTCGTGCTGGACTCGGCTCAAATAGTAAGCAAATATGACCTAATAGTTATGATCGGCATTTTTCCTTGAGAGCCAGTAATTCTGAGTTAAGCCTTTTGACACCTTCAACCTAACCACTTACCATCTGATAAGATCGTGGTCAGAGGCTAACCTATCAGAAATAAATAAATATAGACAATACAAATTTTGACCATTTAGCAGTTTTCACCGTAACACGTAAGTATACTAAATTATTCATGCTACAAAACATGAAATTTTAAATCATGAAAATAACCTATAAACGTCCGTGGGTATGATCCGCGGCACTATATATCAATTTAACAACATCCTATCTGTCCAAATAAATAAGATCTGGGATTGGACACAGTCCAACTTGTAGTGCAATGGAAAAATAACTAGATTTAATTCAAGACGGTACTTTGATGATACTACTGGCCTAGCCTTTTATAATAATGGTGTGTGTAGCACTAGGGTACAGGTAATATATTTTATTAAAAAGTGATAAGTAAGGTGCGCAAAATGGAACGAGTGAGCCATGATTTTGGCCTGAAATCAACCACAGCAAGACGAAGATGATGATTGTCGACCGAGCAAATGAAAACGAAGTTACGAAAATGGCGAATTGCGACGTCGTTTAATCATACATATACCTTGGAGCACTAGTTTCTAACAAAAATCTGTCACCTAGCACGTAACTGTGTGTTCCAGCAGCAGTCCTTGAGAGCCAGTAAAATTACAGGCACAATGAGACTTAATAACTATGTCTCAAAGTGACAGGCACAGTGCAATTCGTGACATGTGATGTATGCATCTGTTATAGGCAGAGGTTAGTCCGCTTAACATCAGGTGGGCTTCGAGTTTATTCCGTCACAATAACATAAAAAAAACATTTCACGTAAATAAACCGACATAACCAATTTCTAAAATGAATTTTGATGAAGTCAATATTAAAGTTGCTTGCCTAGTTGATGAGTTTAAAAACGATAAAAGAATTTCCACTAAAAGCGCTTCAAAATAATCTCAACATATTAATGATTAAGAAATACCGTCCAACAGCGACATCTAGATAGAAGAACATTGTAACTTATGGTCACCCTATTTTCAACGCATTATAGTACATTTGTTTCGTTATCTAAATGGAGATATATGCGGGGTCAGTGATTCCACTGGACGTGAAGAATATACGTTCCGTTACGGTTTGGGATAAATAAATGTTTTAAAAGGATCCGTTCTAATTATGTTTTACTGTACCCTAATTTCAAAATATGATTTAATCCTTGTGGAATATAAAAATCGTAAAAATTTACATTAGGCAGGTGTAAGTCAGAGTCGCGACTGATGGTTCCGTACCACCAATTAATATAGAATTATTTCAGATGGAAAAGATTACTTCTAGGTCTTGAAGCCGAAACTTCAGAAAACCGTCCTGGTGCATTTTAAATGTATGAGTAGAATATAATTATTTTCTGATATAAGAGTAGAGTTCATGGTTTGCTTTCCATACAAACGTAGTTTCTTCATATTTTAAATACATTTGTTCTTGGTATTGTTCAAACTCGGTGAAATTTTGTAGGCATATTGCTGAGCCTAACATTTATGCTTCTGATTTGCCAGTTTTATTATTTATTATATCCCTAAATGTCAAAATTACAATTCTCATATAGAACGAGTTTTTTTTTTTGAAAATACTTAATTTTACGGATATCTGGCAAACCAGAAGCATAGATAATAGACTCAAGGAAATACATGGTTTCACCGTGTTTGAACGCTTCGTATTTAAAATATGACGAAACTGCGTTTGTATGGATAGCGCTTCGTGAACTCCAACTCTTATTTCAGAAAATAATGATATTCTATTCATAAATTGGAAATGCACACGGTAAACGCAGGACAGTATTCTGAAGTTCTTGAACTCTACTCCTTATATTGCACACATAATTATAAATTTATCTTATTTCCTTTATAGGCGCATTACAATTACATGCATGTTAAAAAAAAATGCTATGAATGACTGTAAATTTTTTTCATCAGATTGAACGCACGTCTTTTTGACGTTTGCGACATCTATCTTAGCCTAGTATTTAGTTTTAGTACTTAGTATATATTCTTCTGTTAATTTCTATGTTTTCACTTCGTAAGCGTCAATGCTCTTTAAAAATAATACTTACCATAGAATATGTTCATAGGTATAGATAAAATTTTCGTTTAGTTATGTAGTTGCGTATATATGTAACTAAATGGAAGGTATTCAGTGATGATTATCGCGAGTTTATGTCGCAATTTTGACATTTTTAATCAATGACAGTGTTGTTTTGGCGCATTGATGGCTCAGTGGCATTGGCTATGGACTGCCGTGCAGCAGGTCTATGGTTCGAATCCCGCCGCGGGCATGAGCTTCACCGCATGGTGGAAGGGCTTTTAGCGAATGGCCGCCTGGCTAGCGACCACCCTCAAGAAGAAAATCAGTCGCCAAGCACCTCACGGTGTGTTCCGGCAGCAGTACTTGAGAGCCAGAAAAGTTACAGGCACATGAGACCTAACAACTGTATGTCTCAGTGTGACGGACACAGTGCAATTTGCCGATGACGAAATGCGTCTGTTATAGGCAGAGTTAAGTCCACTTAACATCAGGTGGGCCTCGGGCTTGTACCGCCACAATAACATAAAAAAAACAAAATACTAATACTTTACTGTATCACCTGGATTGTCACTATGAATCGATGATGGACGAAATGTTTTTTTATTTAATATACTATATAACTGCTTTTATTATCGTATGCTCATATAGTTCTTGTCTATGCCCGGTGTAAGTGAAATAACTTGGCAGGCTTTTTAAGCTCTTAACTTTTAATTAGTTATTTTATAGCACATTTTAACGATATTGCCATGCTAGCCTAAATCTAGGGTATTATTACCTTTCGACGTTCGTATGGCGATGTAGCAGCCTGTTGTGTGAGTCTTCAGTGCAAAGCCGTATTTTCTACTGTTTTCCACTGAGGGCAGAGCGAGCATTCAGAAAATGCCCTACCAATGAATGTCAAAATCACTGAGATTCGAATTACGGACCCCACGCACGACAGTCAACACTACGTCCACCACTACGTTATCTTCGCTTATAATACAATAATCTAACATAGATTATTGTATTATAAACGTTTTCATCGAAAATAGTTTTTAACAAAATCAAGTAATTTTTGAGAAGCACGCCGACCACCACTATTAACATGTTTTATATTTGGTCGTTTCGAAATAGTCTCCCTTTTACCCTTGTCTATGTAAATTTTATAATTAGCCCGCCTCTGTACTTAATTTAAATAGGCACGCCTTAAGGTATTTTATGATGTTATTCGCGTCCTAGTAAAATTTTCCGAATGGCATGTTAAAACATAACTGGGTGTAGGAGTAGGAACTTATATAATATAACTATATTTTTATTTACTTTGTAGGCATTATATTGAGCGGAAATGTAAAAATAACTTTTGCGGTCTGGTAAATTGCTTTTTAAAAAAAAAGTGTTTTAGTTACACTAGGAAAAACTTTAATTAGATTTAGTATAAAATAATATTTTATAAAAATGACCGCCGCGAATGGAAGACGGAGTAAAACTGAGTCTTAAAGGCTAACTGATGACTTGGAATATACAGTGGTGGATTTGGGATTACTCAGCAGAAGTAGAAGAGGGAATCGGGGACGTAACAGTGCGCTCATAGCGCCAATACCTCCTGACAATGCTTCGTGTAAAAGTATACCTAAGCTAGAAGAGAAATGGCGGATGCCTCACCAAATAAATTATTTTAAGACTTATCAGCGTCAGAAGTATGCTCTACTACATAACGTTACATATTAGAGCCGTGTGGTGTCATGAGGATCGGGAGCTCATCGTATTTTCAAAATGGTGTCACCTTTTTGGCTCAACAAACATTGCAATTCAACGGGGCAATGCTGCCAGCATGCTATAGGCACGCAGCTAACTGGTAGAGGGCTGGAGTATGAATGATGATGATGTATATAATGATATAATATATATCATCATTCATCATTTTAGCTGCAAGAAGTCCACTGCTGGATATAGGCCTCCCCCATAGATTTCCAAATAGAACGGTTGGAAGCGGCCTGAATCCAGCGTCTTCCTGCGACCTTAATAACGTCGTCCGTCCACCTTGTAGGTGGTCTTCCGACACTGCGCTTTCTTGTTTGTGGCCTCCATTCGAGAACCTTTCACCCCCATCGACCATCAGTTCTGCGTGCTATGTGCCCTGCCCATTGCCACTTCAACTCGTTAATCCGCCTATACTATATATAATGAGTATGAATCATGACTGCCCGTGAGTCTGCAATGACTTGTAGGTGGTCAAAATGCTTTCTGTGTAGCAGCTGTAGTGTTGTATTTATTTTGTAGTCTTTTGTTGATAAAAGCATACCACCGTAAAAAAAAACCTGTATTCATTATTAAACCAGTCGATATCTAGTGTCCTAAAATTGTGGAAACTAATTTAATACGGAAAACATTGACCTATATATACTAGACGCGACATCTCAAACGAATATAGTCGACCAGTGCAAGTATGCCGACCGGCATACTCTCCCCCACACGCAGCTGGGCACTCGTAGAGATTACACGCGTTTTACGTTCGAAAAATGTGTATTTAAAATACACAATTGATAATACACAATTTTCGAACGTAAGGCGCGTGTAATCTCTACGAGTGCCCAGCGTCGCGGCAGTCGCGTCTAGTATATATAGGTCAATGACGGAAAATCGAATAAAAGGTCTCATTCAATCTTGAAATTAGATAATTTATCGCTGACAAACCCACAAAGACAAGTTTCAAAGGCTCCCCATATTTTACGAACTGGCAACACTGAAGTGTTGTCGCGTCTTCAATTTTCCGCCTGATTAACATTTCTGGCACATTTGTGGTTCCAGAATAATCCACCGTTTGTTACTGCTGTACCATTGGTGCACGTTCAGAGAATCTTATTTATGACATTTTCTTGTTTGTTATGGCCAATTTTTATTTTATAATCGACTTTTAAGATAGGAGGAATTTTGAAGCAGTCCTAACCGAGTGGCAATAGCTATGGACTGCCATGCCGCAAGTCTATGGTTCGATCCCCACCGTCCGCTAAATTCATATCACCGGACGGGGAATAGGTTTTTTTTTATATTGTTGTGTTTGAATAACGCCTGCTATGCGGAGTACATTACAATACGATGGTTAAAGAACGATGGGAAAGATTTGAGTTATGACGTCATGTCATGTTAGCTCAGTTAGAGCATACCCCGGCTAAAGGGATAGATGGACGCGGCGGGTTCGAATTCCGCACATGACTTAAATTTTTCCTATCGTATATTTGTAATTTTAAAAGGGTATTTTGTGAATACTCCTCCCTCAAGTGTTAATCTGTCGCTAAGCGCCTAAAATTGTGCTTCAGCAGCAGTCCAGACAGCAGACCAGGAAGGCGCCTCATGTTTTATACTATATAATGTTGTTTCAAATTTAATTAACAAACAACGAAGTGCAAGTTCCATTTCTTTGTCTGGGATCTTGACACTAAACCGCTTGAGGCAATTTATTTACTACAAACAAAGAAAAAACAACTTCATGAGAAATTAGATAGAGACAAGTATACGACAATTTTAATAAGATTATTTGTTATAGCTAGTTAAGGAAATGAAAAAAAATGTACTGGAAATTAGACTATCCATTTTAAATTATAAAACGCAACTGAAGTGTTTGAAAGTTTTGTCTTTGTTTACAAATAAGTACGTAAATATGTCATTTGTATATTTGTCCGATATGTTAGGGAGCTTTTTAATAAGTCAGAGACGCCTGGGACTTGAAACCTAGGGAGTAGGGTAAATAGTAATTTCTCATTTTATTATAATACTTTCTTTTTTTTGCTTGATATGTTAGCCTTTGGCTGCGTGGCGTTTGTGACGTCACTTCGGCTTAACAGGAAAATTAGGCGGAATTGTCACGAGATATATTTTTAATAATTTTTAAGTGTTTTATTAAAATATTAAAATACTTTTAAAATATTTGTTATTATTAATATGGATTTCTGCAAAGTAGCATTGGCTCTGGACTGCCGTGCCGCAGGTCCATGGTTCGAATCCCGTCGCGGGCTTGAGCTTCATCGCATGGTGGAAGGGCATTTTGCGAATGCCCACCTGGCTAGAGACCACCCTCAATTAGAAAATCTGTCGCCAAGCACCTAACGGTGTGTTCCAGCAGCAGTCCTTGAGAGCCAGTGAAATTACAGGCACATGAGACTTAACAACTATGTTTCAAGGTGACGAGCGCAGTGCAATTCGTGAGTTGTGACGAAATGCATCTGTTATAGGCAGAGGTTAGCCCGCTTAACATCAGGTGGGCCTCGTGCTTGATCCGTCACAAAAAAATGAAAAAAATCTATTCATTACTATTAACATTTTCTATTGGCACTTTCAGCAAAAAGATTATAAATCAACTGCGAGAAGAACAGCAAGAAACTTGAGGCCATTATTTTTAAAACTAATTCCAAGCATCAATAGTTTTTCCTCACGTTTCTCCTCTATGTTGGTATGGTAGGAAGTAGTAAGATATTTTGAATTATTACCTCGTTTTCCTCCCGACATGAGATAATTTATTGTTCCTGTGTTTTATTTATCGCTATTTTTCGGTGAAAGGGTAAGCAGGTCCGCCTTTTCGATGTCTGACCCTTGAGGTCACGCTTTGAGAAATGATTAGGCCGTATTTTACACGAGCCTTTTCTGGTTTATATTATTGTTTGGATTTGGTTGAGATTGTGTGTGTAACATTACGACTTGGTGCCATATTAGCCGATCAAATAACAGAAATAATTTCACTAATAAATTAGTAAAATAACTGTGTAATGACTCAGAGTCGCTCAACGAATATGGACAGAGCTATGCTCGGAGTTTCTTTGCGCGATAGATTCCTTGGATAGTCGCGGAAGAACCAAAGTCACCGACATAGCTCTCAGAATTTGCAAGTTAAAGTGGCAAAGTGCGGGACATATTGCTCGACTAACTGATAACCGATAGGGAAGAAAGGTTCTCGAGTGGTTACCACACTACACCGGAAGACGTAGAGTTGGTAGGCCCACCATTAGGTGGACTTACGACATCGTTAAAGTCGCGGGTAGCCAATGATTACAAGCGTCTAATAGTTATATAATCTTTGTTGTGTTCTATGGGGGAGGCCTTTGTACAACAGTGGACGTCTTCCGGCTGATGATGATGAATATTTCTTGCCTCAAGCATCGATGAATATAGCCTATATTATATAAAGGGTGTACCCTTCTATGCTTCAGAGGCTCTAACGTAAGTAAGTTATACGATTAAATGTATTTTTTAAATAGAATTGTTACCTCGCAGTACATATAACATACAATTTATAGTAAAACAAGTCAAGTACGATTCGTCAAACTGAGAGTTTCGTACTGACACAATATATTTGTTGTACGTATGTACTAAAAAACGACTAACTAATCTGCATAAGAACATCCCGTCAAACAAAAAAAACCGGCCACGTGCGAGTAGGACTCGCGCACGAAGGGTTCCGTACCATTATCTGTAACATAATATGGCAAGTTACAGACTGTTTTCGCAGTGTCCGATTGAGCTGGGTAGGCACGGCGAAAACCTCCTTTATTGTATGGGAGCTCCCTTAATTATTTATTTTAGTTAAATTAATTACATTTAAAGAGAACATATAACTAAATATTCTGTGAATAGTTGAAGCGTCTACCTGGCAACGTTATTAGTATCAAGCAAGAAACGGTAAAAAAATCAAGTTTGTTGTATGGGAGCCCCCCTTAAATATTTATTTTATTTTATTTTTAATATTTGTTCATAGCGGAAATAGAAATACATCATCTGCAAAAAAATTAAACTGTCTTGCTATACACTGAGAAAAATCTAAAGTCAAAAGCGCCCTAATGACGGCCAATTTATATGGTATAAGGCGAAAAACCGACCAAACGTAAATACGTACAAAAACGCCTTCCAACTAGAAGGCGTTAAACGAGGTCAGTGAAGGCGAATGTTTCTTTTCGTCTTCATTTAAGGTGTATTTTGTGGTCCTTCTTAAATATTGACTTTTCGATGAGGCTGATTAAGTCGTACGTTATAGTGATAATCACCGTATATAAACCGCCGTAAAAGTAAGGTATATTTTATGGTCAATACTGCAATTATTATCGTATAACAAGTTCAATTCTGAAAATACTTTACGGAAGGCGTTTTTGACGGTTGTGTTTATTATAAAACATGGTACATTTTTATTGATTGGTGAAAATCATCTTAAGAGTTGTGAATTCATCTTACGTATTTACAATTCAACGGTAAAAGGTCAAATTTGATTTAAGCCTTTAAGTCGTTTTTCTCAGTGTAGTAGTATAGATAGCTTAAAAGCAAAAAATCGGCGTGTTCAGTACGTGTTGCTTATACGATGATATAGTTCATAATATACCGAATTTCAGATACCTTACCAGTTTAGTTTTTAAGGTAGACTACTCATACGTATAATAGTGCCCAAAATTTTACCAAGGCTGTGTCAATCATTCGAGCATAACTTATTTGAAAGAGACCAGAAATGCCTGCCCAAATACTAACATACCACAATCATTGTCATTCCTCAGGCCATGGAACGGCCAGCTCTGTGAGCATCATCATCTGATGCATTCGGTTTGAGATCCATAGAACGCACCTGTCTTTTAGCTGTCACGGAGTGGTAATCAAGTTTGTTGTTACAAGCTCTTCCATCACCAAATACTGGCACTGTAATGGATTCCTCGGCCTTTGAATAGGCACCTACTCTTCGCTTGGGTGCGTGTTGTGTTTCGCACAACTGTGGTGAAACACTTACATCAATATATGTACATCGTCATCATCTTTATATGTACCTACCCTACAAATTTTATTATGAGTTGTTTAGGGTAAATGCCGCCTTATCGATCAGATTGTCACTGCCCTTAGTCTTCGGGGTACTATTGACTGTCCAGAGATGGTCCAGGAATTGTGTAGGTTTCATGTTCCCCATAAATATACAAGAGGCAGACATCACGTGCTGTTCGCAGAGCCTAGTCACCTCACAGTGGCACGTGCTAATTCTCCACTGCCACGTATCCTAGCCGCGTTCAACGCTATCCTGGATCAAAATCCTAATTGTGACTTGTTTGTAGATGAATGGATGGAATTGTTGTATGTATTTTTAAGTTATTGTATACGTTGTGAGTATGTAGAGTCTACTATTGCAAATTAACAAATCATTATTGACAAATGTTGTATTATGTTTATTTAATTTTGTAATTTATAATCTGTTGACTGAATGACTTAATGTATATTTTGTGACCATGTAAGTTTGATTCTGATTAACTATCGTGAATGGTATGTACGTTATAAATAAAGAAAAATAAAACTCAATTTTGGGCTGGTTTACGAGTCCAGGGCTAAATTAGCTGGATAATAGCTGCATGGGAGTTCTTTGGAAAGTGCGGCGGTATTTCGTATTGGGACAGCTTTTAAACATGTTTCATGCTTATGTCTGGTCTAGTATGGAATACTGCAGCCACGTCTGGGATGTTTTGACTAAATATCAGCTCTAAACCTACTTGGATTTGATAGTAAATCGAGCTACGAACCTCATTGGTGACGATGCTTAGTTGACGTAAGTGGAGACTAGACTCCAGAGCCCCAAATATCGCCCAAAGTAGATCGTATATGTCCGAATGATCTACGTAACCTTATTCCCCAATCTCCTTTAATACGCACAAAGCGCTTTTAATGTATTCGGATGAAGTTTGGAACATCCTCACAGTTCAGATTGACTGAGAACTACGGTCTGAGCCTACCAGCGACTTTATTTCCCGATAGATATAATCTGAGAGTCTTCGAGTTCAGAGTGATATATAGAGTGATTTGAAGCGCTCGTAGCGAAGTTTACTTAGCTGTTCTCAACCGATCAGCAAAGTTAAGCAACGTCGCGCGCGGTCATGAGTTGGGTGGGTGACCGCTAGTGACATTACTACTGAGCGTTTCCGTGCTTCGGAGGGCACGTTAAGCCGTCGGTCCCGGTTGTTGTCTTAGGATGGCAGTCGTTATAGCGTGGTGGTAGGGCATTTTGCGAATGCCCGCCTGGCTAGCTACCATAGAAAAATCTGTCGCCAAGCCCCTAACGGTGTGTTCCGGCAGCTGTCCTTGAGAGCCAGTACTTCTAGGTTAGCCTGAACAACATCTTCGACCAAATCATGACTTACCATCAGGTGAGATAGTGATCAAATACTAGCCTATCAGGTAAACAAAAAAGAAATGGTTATGGAATTAAAGAAAGCACCATAAACTCTTGAGAATTATGGTTATTCGTAATACACGAGATGATTTTGATGTCTTCCTCGAAGAGAAAGTAAATTGCACTTGACCGCTTTTCGACAATAGACATTGTGCCTGTACTAAAGAAATGTCATAAAACCAAAATAGCAGCTTAATAAATCGTTGACGTAAGAGATCGTTGGATTAAAGAAAAATAAAGGAGTTATGTGTATTGTTTTTATGTGTAATAAAATGTTTGGGAAGAGCTGTTTTGATGTTGGACACAATAGAAAAATTCCATTGTCGTCATCCGGGATTTTATCCTCTCAAAAACACGGCTAATATTTTTTCATTCTTTTGTATGCTCGAGTAATAATTTATACCTATCCAAAGCAAATATCATTTAAAAGTTTGCTTTTTTGTCTGTTTTTTATTGCGAATATACCTAAGCATTTGACCTCCGTCTCAGCTGACGGTGAGTGACGATGCGGTCGATGGTAGAGCATGCTTGCCTAGCCTATTCACTCTAGAGTTAAACACTTCCAGATTATAGCTGTTGTTTGTTGTGACTTTAAATCATTATCATCGGAAGAGGACGCTTACTGTACAGGAATAAAAACCACCAAACAGCGAGTTGCACACCTATGGTTCCATAGTGAATGAATGAACAATGAACCAAAAAATCGTTATTTTTGATGAATTTAGAGATTCAACTCGGGAATCCGCACCACATTTGATCGTTTTTATTATTTGTTATAATACGTTAGTTACAGAACTATATTAATAACGTGTTTGATATGAATCGATTTGATATTCATTTATTTATTCTAATCTATGACAATTTTCTTTTATTTTGCTTAAAATTCTGACACTGTATTTGACAACAATTTATTTTACTTTTATAGAAATTGTGAATTGTATTTTAGTTTGATAAATAAAAATAATTTGATTGTAATTTTACTGTAAAACATATTAGTTACCTATCACTAATATGTTTACCTGTTACCTGCAATAAAAGAAATTGACGGGGCAATTTAGTGACTTTCAGGGTCACGAAATTGTCCCGTCAAAATTTGTTCCCTGCAATTCACAAAATTGCCCCGTCAATTTCACCACCAGAAAAAATTGAAAAGGTGTTATTATTAAATAAAATCATACTCTTTCTTAAAACTTTAATGCCAAAACATAATTGAATCGGCTAAGTTTTGGAGCAAAATATAATATGACATACGAATCGTGAAGTTTCTTTTTTCCTCGCACGCATCCTTTCCTGTTACAGCCTGACAGATTTTCTATTTTCAAATCATACCGATACGTTTCTCGAACTAATAAAACGCAATAAGAAAACAATTTCTTTACAAACTGTATTCGTATTTTGAAACATTCCGGTTGAAGTTCCAATGAAACTAACATCCCTAGGGGTTCCAGAAAGACCTGTTTGAATTATTTAGAGTACAGAAACATGGGTAGAGAAGATTGTGGGAACGTTGCACGAACAAATCTGAATAGTTTAAGGCCTTAAAGGAAAACTTCGTAGAAAACTGACGTAGGTAGGAGGTGCTGACAGATTTTTCGTTAACACACGTTTAGTTTTGTATTGTACGAGTATACTTACTCCATCTGTGCAGTACCGGGCTTGAATTGTACCCCCATATATCTTCCGGTGGAAGTCTAAACTAATAATAAGTATAATTAGTATAAACTAATAATAACAAATATTTAAAAAAAAATTAAGAAATCATCAAATTAATATTTTAAGAAAACACTTAAAAAACATTTAAATGTTTTCTTAAATATTTTAAAAATATTAGTTATTATTAAATATGGATTTCCACAAAGTAACGTCTGAATCTATTCATTATCTTAAGTATAAACTAAATAAAAATGTAAAAAATAACGACTGCAAATTATTATTGTATTTTTTTTATCCTATTACTTGAATTAAAACTGCGAGTGATATACAGATATTTATGGAATCGTATTTTTTCAATCTCTTCATTTTGATACCCCAGAAGATAGGTTTCTTCCGAAAAAATATTTTTTACTCTCAATGTTGCATCTAAAACCCTCCAGTTTGTTTTTAAATTTTTATTGTATATACCTAGTGTCACTTGCATTATCATGGCAAATCGACAACGATACATTACAAGTTTTTGCTATGGCTCAGTGGCATTGGCTATGGACTGCCGCGCAGCAGGTTCATGGTTCGAATCCCGCCGTGGGCTTGAGCTTCGCATGGCGGAAGGGCATTTTGTGAATGCCCGACAGCTGCCGGTACACACCGTTAGGTGCTTGGCGACAGATTTTCTACTTGAGGGTGGTAGCTAGCCAGGCGGGCATTCGCAAAATGCCCTACCACCATGCTATAACGACTGCCATCCCAAGACAACAACCGGAACCGACGGCTTAACGTGCCCTCCGAAGCAGGGAAACGCTCAGTAGTAATGTAACTAGCGGTCACCCATCGCGCGCGACGTTGCTTAACTTTGCTGATCGGTTGAGAACAGCTAAGTTAACTTCGCTACGAGCGCTTCAAAATCTTGATCAAGACTCAGCTAAGTGTTTGGATTATGGCTCCAATATTGGTAAGGTATTAGCTCAACAGTAGACGTATTTCAACTGTTGCATGTTGATGTGATTATACTCACTGAGCAAGTAATATTATTATTATGCTTGTAGTAGTATGCTTGTATATTTTATCGAATTAAAGATGCGCCTACTAGATTGTAAACATCACTCACAAATATTGGTAGAGATTGTTGGCCTAGGTTTTAGGAATATACGATAAACCTTCATAAAGCAAGTTCACGCATCTAAATCGCGGTGATTTGAATTACACCTTGAAAATATCTATTCCAGCCCTGATGGCCCTGATAGAAGTATCAGGGCTGGCATAGATTGCATTTAAAATTATCCATAAAAATCCTAATATGCTGTATGAAAAAGCTGTGAGTGATGAAATACGATGACGCGACAGCAGTGGCATGCTTTTTATACAGGGTTATTGGTAAAATGCTAACAACCTCTTAGGGTTGACTTCTTCTAGTCCAAACAAATATTTTGAGATGAACGTTTTTTTTCAATATTTTATTTTTGTGTTTGTTAATGTTTATATGACGAAATAAGCACCGGAACCACTTAATAATAAAAGTCTTTTGTGCCTGTAGCTTAATATTTCATTTTTTTTATTACTTAGCTCGATGTAAATATTCAAAAGTCTATTCAAAGGGAGCGGGGCGCGGTACAGAATTTTTTTTTTGAAATAAAGTATATAAAAAAACACAAAATTATCCCAAACAAGAACTAGCAGAAGTCAACCCTAAGAGGTTGTTATCATTTTACCAATAACTCTGTGTATCAATTACAACTTCCAATAACACGACCAATAACCTATTTTAACAAAATTGAAATTTTGTGTTTGGCGTTTTAGAGAAACTGCCCCAATCAAAAAAAAGTACAATCCACCCCTAACGATTGTTCGTTAACTTTGCAAACTTCTGTTTTTTATAGACTTGAATCTCAAAGTTTGGGTATTTTATATTAATGTGCACCGCGTGAACGATATTTCATTTTTATGGCTGAAGTTTTAACTTTCCATATCATTGTTTGGCATTTTTTGGGAATAGTTTTTACTCAATATGGTTGCGGGAATTATTTCTCATGAAATTTTCAATAATTTTGTACCATAGTAAAACCAAACAAGTAGTGTGACTTGGTACCAAACGCGGTTTGTGTGTGTGCGCACCCGGACGCACGTTACACAGCAAGCACACTATGGCAAATATCAAGCGTGTCCGGCCGGAGTGCGTTTACTACTGCAGGTCCCTGGTTCGATCCCCGCCTCCGGCGTGAGCTTCACCGCATGGTGGAAGGGCATTTCGCGATTGCCCGCTACCTGGCTAGCTACTACCCTCAAGTAGAAAATCTGTCGCCAAATACCTTACGGTGTGTTCAGGCAGCAGTCCTTCAGAGCCAGTGAAATTGCAGGCAATTAAGACTTAACAACTACCTCTTAAAGTGACGGGCGCATCTGTTATAGGCAGAGGTTAGTCCGCGTAACATCGGGCCTCGAGCTTGTTCCGTCACAATAACATTTAAAAAATACATAAAATCACCACATATCTCTTTCGCTTCATCTACACTCATCAATCCTTGCATACATAAGCGTCGGTTTAGGGTGCTTCTGACCTGGATAATAAGTTATATATAAGAGAGGGATAAGACAATATAAACAAGTATAAAAGACGCGTCCGCAGGTAATTTATTTGCTTTAGTGTACTTAGACATTTTACACAGAGACCTATAAAACTTTGAGCTATAAACTGAAAGTACTAGCGTAAGTAGGCAGTTTAATCTCCTTAGGGCCTCCAGTCAGACTACTTTTCGTGTTTTACTGTGGTCGTAGTCATCTTTATGGCGTTCTGAATGCAGCGAGGTGTAATTTACAATTATTTATTATTAATGGTTTGAGAACATACCGTAGATTTTTTTTATTATTTGTATTTATAAATTCAGCCTTGAGTAAGAATTTGAAAAGATCAACCAAAAAACCTTTATTTTACAAAATTACAATGAGAGGAAAAATTATAGTCATGTGCGGGATTCCAACCCCCACTATCCCCGCCGTCAACCCTTATAGCCGTGGTATGTTCTGACCGCTAAGCCAACAGGATATATGACTCATAACTTTCTTTCCTTAGTATCTATTTATATTCTAGAAATTTGCAAATTTGTAAAAAAATACCCATCATTATTCCAAAAATATTCCGATCAACGACGTGATATTCGATCACAATATAGGCATAAACTGATAAAACCAAAGTCCAATCTAAAAATGTACAGATCCGGCCCTAACTCAATGGCTATAGATATATATAATAAGTTGCCTAATACGCTAAAAGACATTGAAAAGGTAGAATGTTTTATAAAAAACCTAAAATCTTTACTTGAATCTAAATGTTACTATACCTTAGACGAATTCTTCAACGATAAATTCAATGATATATAAATAGATCGTTCCGTTCCTACCATTGCCATACCCTTATAGGGTCATATGTATAACACACACAAACATGTTAAATAAGACCTGCATGTAGCTACATATGTTGCAATAAACAATTGAGTATTGAGTAACTCTAATTGGTCCTCTCGTTAACCAATCGTATTGCGACGGATACCTTGTTTATATGTTAAAAATAATGAGAAGGACAAGTCGCCCGCCTCATGGTAAGCGCGTGATGGACAGGTGTGTCCATTACAGTTGCAGTGTCTCCTTTCTTGTCCTCCGTCACTGGACTGCGCTTGTCACTTTCAGACTGTTAGTTAATATAAATCAAATCAAATCATTTATTTGCTAATATACATGTCATATTATATCTTATAATAATGGTTTAGGATACAATATATTTAGTCTGCAAGCAGACGTGCATATTTTTGTGTAGGTATGTATAAAATACTTAAATATTACATTAAAAAAAATATGATTTAACACTGTAAAACAGTTGGTAAGAAGCCAGTGAGTCAAAGAGCTTTTAAATTTGTTACCATTCAATATTTTGTATACAGTTATAAATAGATAAACGCATATTGTAAATATTTTTATATGAGTCCTTCTGAGCACGAGGTTCATACAATAGATTGGTAAACGTTGCCCTTTTTTGAAGTTTTCATCACCACATTTCTATAAAAATGATGTTGCAGGGTGTTGTGTTTAGTGAAGACACAAATGTCTTTTCTACTACTATCTACATACATGCACTGTAGCGGAAGTATTTTACATGTTTTAAAAAGGGGTTTACAGCTGTCTAAAAACCACGCCTTAATGATAACTCTAATACATCGTATTTGGGTCATGAATAATCTTGTGGTAAAATCTATCTAATATGTCGACTGAGTTGCCCCACATGATCAGTCCGGGACTAAGCAGAGACGACACGTGTCCATGATATGCCACCAATGCTACTTCCATACACAGTTTGCCTCCTTTTCTTGAGAACACAAAGCATTCAATGTTCTTACACAACAAATAGTAATAATTATAATAATTTTATTCAGCAAGCAAATTGTTTTACAATCCTAAAACTATTTTTCTACATACAAGTGTTAGTTTAATTTTGTTTTAGATGTTTGGACTCTGTTCTCCATACTAGGATTCCCTGTGTCGTGGAGATCCAGTTCAGCATGAATTATTATATAATGTTTCAAGTGCTCATTCACACATTTCTTATCACTAACATGATATGCAAATCATCAAACATTTTGCTTATCACCATAATATGTTGTCTTGTAAAGTAACATGAATATAGTTTGCAATGGAAATACACTTATTATACATTAACAATAGGAGATAAATTCAACCTATTTTGCGAGACAGTTAACATTTTTGCAATAAGGGTTGGATGTAGATTTGAGTAAAGTGGTGTATGTGATGTGTATAAAAATCTTTTATCTATCTATTCCCACGATTTGCTCGTTTTCGTCATAATTTAGAGCTGATAACCATTGTATCATGACTTTTTTGCATTCACTTCTAGAAAGATAAAAAATATTTAGTGCTCTATTCGTTTGAGTGTATAAATAAGGTACAGCCCAACAGTAGGCACGACGATAGAACTCAGAGTGTCTTCGTGGAACTTTCCACCGAATGTGTCTTCGACAGATGATGACTTTGGTATGTGCAGTTTTATGGAATCTAAGTATAAGAGATATGATATATAACTGTCTTACTCTGAGGAGACCACACTCTTGATAGAGATCATTAGTTGGATATAGAATAGTTTTTTTTGTGAGCTACTTTAAGAACAGCTCGTTGAGCACGTTCCAGTTTTAGAAGATGTTGTTTATAGGCACCACCCCATGCAACGATACAGTAATTCAAAATTGACTGGCATAGAGAAGTGTACACTAACCTCAAAGTTTCTGCATCAGCTATAGCTCTAAGTCTCTTAAAGACAAACATGAGCTTCCTAACTCTACCTGAAAGAGTAGCAATGTGTAGTTTCCAGGATAAATTTTGGTCAATGATAATAAATCAATATGAGTTTTCCAATTAAGGTGTTTGTCTAGCATAATACTCAAAAATTATAGTTGTCAACGTTATCTACTAGTTCATTATGACAATAAATATCAAGCGGTAATGCATTAGAATTATACGAAAAAATTGAAATATTTTGGTTTTTTTAATATTGATATTTATATTATTTATTTCCATCCAACAGATCACATCTAATTTATGTACCGTTGGCTCAGTCTTGTTTTTATTGGCACATTTAATGACTATTGTAATGTCATCGGCAAAGAGTATACACTTATGGCGAGTAGCTTGAGAGAGGTCGTTTATATAAATAAAAAAAGCAATGGTCCCAGTATACTTCCTTGAGGAACTCCAGTATTGTAAATAATACTTCAGATTTAAACTTTTCTTTTGTAAATGTATATAATGAATTTTTAATATGTCTGTATATTGCTTTCTATTTTCCAAGAAACTAACGATCCATTTATAAGCTGGCCTCGTATACCATGACATTCTAATTTATACAAAAGCATCTGGTGACTGACAAAGTCAAAGGCTTTGGTCATATAAAAAAAAAATATCGGGATTCTTTCATTCATACTTTATGAAATATATTTTATTAGGTTAAAGCATCCAAGCGAAGTTAAATTTCCTTTACGGATACAAAACTGTTCGTCTCGTAAAATCATAAATTTTGTAAAAGAAACTATTCAACCTGATAAACATTGTCTTTTCAAAGATTTTTGATAATATTGGCAATTAAGTTATGGGACGATAATTGTTTGCATCGAATTTATCATCCTTCTTGAACAAAGGTTTTACAATTGCCATTTTAACTATTCTGGAAATATGCTTTCTAAAAATGACAAGTGGGTGACTAATTAGAGAGGCACAAGTTTTTAGTATTTTGGTAGTAATTTCGTCGTGACCACTTGTCTTGCTGTTATTTAGGCTCATAATTACGTTGTAAACCTCCTTAACATCAACAGGGGACAGAAAAAAATATTTGAATTTATATTTATGATTTTAAGTCATTCTCAAAAAATTTACTGAAGGGCTAGTAAAACTTCTATATATCTTTATATCTTCTTATTAAATGTATTATTTGATGTCAATTTTACAAAATAGTTATAATTAAATATATTAGAAATGTAAAGGTAAATATATCAGACATGTCAATTGCGTTGGTAGAAGTTATATTATTGGATTTAATCATTTCAATATCATTATTTGTTAAGCTGTTGGAAGTGGATGTTGAAATATCATTCCATATAGCTTTCGCTCTGTTTTTATTATTTTTTATACGTCTAGCATTAACGATAAATTGTGTATTTATTACAGATCTTTTAAAAAAATTACCATGCTTATTATACATACTTTTATTTTCATTCTTAATTGAACTAATTTTACTATAAGCCAAATATAAATTACGTTTAGTTCTTTACAAAATTACAAATATACGATAGGAAAAATTTAAGTCATGTGCGGGAACTAGCACTTAAATTTTTCCTATCGTATATTTGTAATTTTGTAATGTAATCCGCATAGCAGGCGTTATTGCAATCATAACAATATATAAAAAAAAAAATACGTTTAGTTCTGCTTATATCTCGTTTGCCCATTTATTTCACTTGCTACAGTGCCTCTTCACGTAAACTGCTTCGAGGCTAAATATCTGACACTGCTTCTACAGACCTCCATTCACGAAGAAGCGCCTATAATGTTTGAGTCATCATCCGTTGCATTACCATGCACCTACCCTAGCAATCAAATCATACATTTTATTGTTTTACATTAGCTTTACACCCACACTAAGAGCCGGCGCTGACTGACAGCGTGGCACGGTACGGCGGCATTATTATCCTGATCAAGTTATTTTTAACCTTATTACAATATTTTAATATTTTTATTTTTGCATTAACGCATTTTTGAAGCAGTGATGGCTCAGCGGCATTGGCTATGGACTGCCGCGCAGCAGGTCCATGGTTCGAATCCCGCTGCGTGCCAGAGCTTCACCGCTTGGTGGAAGGACATTTTGAGAATGCCCGCCTGGCTAGCAACCACCGTCGAATAGAAAATCTGTCGCCAAGTACCTAACAGTCTGTTCCGGCAGCAGTCCTTGCGAGCCAGTAAAATTACAGGCACATGCCACCTAACCAGCTAACCGAAATAAAGTAATATGAATTCTTAACACATATCAATGTAATGATAACAAATATTTTAAGAAAACTATGAATTGATATTTTAATAAAACACTTAAGAAGTATAACGATCGAGAAGAATTTTTCTCGACATTTGCGCTCGATGAGTTTGAGGATGCTTCGTGTAGAAGCGACACGCGGCGAAATTCGTCCGGTTTGGTTGCGTGGCGTTTGTGACGTTACGTCATCGGCAAATGTAGGAAAATTAGGTGGAATCGTCACTAGAATTTAAAAATTTTCTTTTTGTTTTTCATTAAAATATTAATTAAATGTTTACCTAAAATATTTGTTTATTTTAGATATCCGCAAAGTAACGTCTAAGTCTATTCATTACCTTACAATATCTTTCGAATTCATATTACTTTATTTCGATACAATTAGATCGTAGCTTCTCGTGTTATTGCACGAGAAGTACTGAATATGTATATTCTATTTAACTTAGCAGTTCATATTCGTCCCTCTTCGCAATATTTTTTTAGTGCTTGAGGCTTCATATTTTTAGCGACTTCAAAAAAAGGAGCAGGTACTCAATTCGTATGAATTTAAAAAAAAATTTAGTTTCATTATTTATTTTGACTAAGTCAACCGATTTTGATGATTCTATTTTTATTTGAAAGCTGATGATTGTGTGGTCTCATTTAAATTTCATCAAAACCGGTCCAGCCGTTTTTGAGTTACACTCCAATAACTAAAAAGTATTTTCCTATCTTGATAATATAGTCATTGACAGTGAATGACAATCGATCCACAATAGCAAGCGTCACTAAAAAGTATGAAAATAATTTTTTTGCAAAAAAAATAGATCCGAGTTCAACCCTCAAATGTGTAAAATAATTTGTCGAAGTCTGTACCATGCGCACAATATTGTGATAAAAGGAACTTTTGAACCATTATAGTACCGACTTCAACAAGTTCTTTCACTCATATGAGTGTTGAAGTCGCTTCTATTTATTGTTTTTTCTTTTTATTGTTACTGTATGTATAGCATTTACACTCACACTAAGACGTAATGTAAGAAATAGGACTACCTGCAAAAATGCGCTTCCTGCAAAAATGCCATTCAATATTTTACTGTGGGGCGGCGCGTTTAGTGTGAACAGGTCTGTAAAGGATTAACAAACCTACATAGTCACACCCTCACTCACTCCCAAACTTACACATTTATAATATAAGTGTAATGTGAAGTGTGCATAATAAGCTTTCGCTAAGTAGGTTTGCAGAGATTTTACATGCGATAGCAACACTGAGATAAAATTGCTGAGAGTGGGGAAATGTAATTACTGTAACCAGTTTTGAGAGCAGATGCGGCAATTATTAGGTGAAGCAGATATTGAAATATACCAGAAAATGATCGGCATATGTTCTAGACATTTTCATTTTGAACGGAAACATATTATAAACAGTTCATTACTAAACTGCCTCGCTAGTGTGTGATTTGAAGCAATGATGGCCGAGCGGTAATAGTTATGAACTGCCGTGCCCCACCGCCGGCTTGAGCTTCACCACATGGTGGAAATTGCCCGCCTGGCTAGATGCCACCCTCAAGTGGAAAATCTGTCGCTAAGCACCTAACGGTGTGTTCCGGCTGCAGTCCTTGAGAGCCAGTCAAATAACAGGCACATGAGACTAGAACAACTATGTCTCAAGGTGACGGGCGCAGTAAAATTCGTCACAATGTAATGCGTCCGTTATTCAGGTGGGCATCGAGCTTGTTCCGTCACAATAAAATACATTAATTAACAAGTCAAAGTAAAGAGCTTTAGGTCATAGTAATTAAACAACTTTAAACGGTTTAAATCGCGTGTATTTATCATTATATTTTGTCCCGACGTTTCAAACACTTTGCTAGCTTTAGGTCAGTTTTTGGGGTTCAGTACCCAATGGATAAAAACAGGACTCTATAATTAAGACTCCACTGTCCGTCTGTCTGTCACCAAGCTGTATCCCATGATCCGTGATAGCTAGACAGTTAAAATTTTCACAGATGATGTATTTCTGTTGCCGCTATAACAACATACTAAAAATCTGCCAAGTGCAAGGTGGACTCACGCAGATGATAACTAAATCAAAAGGTTATAATAGACTGTATGTTGCAAAGATATTGGTACTGAACCTTCGTGAACGAGTCCGTCTCGTACTTGGCCGATTTTTGTTATTTCAGTTGAAAAGTACCATTACAGGTTTGTTACAAGAAAATGAACACAAGAAAAAGCTGAACCCCGAAACAGTGTAGACAGTGATCATATTTTAGTAGGAAGCACACTTTTCTCGTGTGGTGCCAGGCCATGCCAGTGGACCGTCTCTACCCGTGGGTGTCGTAAGAGGCGACTAAAGGTAACACAGCAGTCGGTGGGCATCAGCGCTTTCTGAGGAACTAATATCTCACACTGTGATCCCCAAGACGCCTGCCAAGTGTGCGGATTATGACAAATCCCTGGGGAGGCTGTGTTCAGCAGTTGATCTATCATCTGGATGAAACGGTATGGTATACTTTTCATATGCTACGATCATGGAAATTACGATATGAAAACCGAGGTAATAAGTTTGCTGAGAGCCGGGAAATTATAAGTACCCAACCTTACTCACCTAATTAGCACTATCGGCTCGGGTTACGTGGTTCTATAATAACTGTTCTATAATCTGTGTCTTACGGCTCGGAGCAGATGCGGCGACTGTTAGGATATTAGATGTGGATATTAAAATGTTCATATTGAACCAAATGTTCTACCCACTTATTGTGAGAGAATTCTACCTATACCTACCTATTTATGGGTTTTAACATATTGAAGTTGGTGGAGTGACGTCACGTCACGCGTGGCTTTGGAACCTTGTGGTTTGAGATATATTATTATACGGATATTTTTTGACAAAGATAGACAAACCCTTCGTATGTTCTAAATATAAGCTACTGACAATACTATTATTGTGTATAAGTTGATAAGAAATAAACAGTCTTACTAATTAACACAGTTTTGTTTCATTCTACACACAATTTTTGACTCTTTGAAGCGTCAAAGTTTAAATGCGCACCCTTGACCCACATGACTCTATGAGTTATACTTTGTGACGATGTCGCCATGTGGTAATGGTGTAAAAGTGGGTATGGGACCTAGTGGTATTTACTACAAAGCGGTTCCGTGCTTCGGATGGCCCGTTGCCATAGGTCGCGGTTGTTCTCTTAGGATGGCAGTCGTAATACCATGTTGGTAGGGGATTTTGCGAATGCTCGCCTGGCTAGGTACTACCCTCAGTTAGAAAATCTGCTCTCAAGGACCTAAGAGTCTCTTCTGCAGCTCGCTTTGAGAGCCCGCAGAATGAATGAATTATTTATTTGTCAAAAACATGGGTATTATACATAGGTCTTGTCAAATTATGTCAGTATTTAAAAGTTTCCAGCATGTTCTGCCTTGCGGCGTACAAATTTTAAATATATTGAATGTTACAGTAAAAAACAATATCTTAAAACTAATGAGAAGCGATACAATGTCAAAAAATACAAACATTGAATACGTCGATTCATATACTTTTAATTTCAATATAAACAACTTTACTACAACCACAGCTACAATGAAAATCACAGTAACCTTTTATCTAAACAAATTCATTAAAAATGTTAATAATCCAACCCGTGACTACGATCACTGCAAGGTGTTTGAAACGTCGGGACAAAAATAATGATGAATATACGCGATTTAAACCATTTTAATTACTATGTGTAATAATCGCGAAAACCTAAGACAACATAATGTTGACAATCCCTTATATTTAGTACCGACATGTGACAACATCTAAACTGGGAAAGAAACTATAAAGTTTAGTTTTTTCCCTAAACATATAGGAATACTGTGTCCATTGAGTATAGACGTCACGTTGATGGCATATCAGGGTAATGTGTTATCTCTACTCAGCTATGGCCTTATAATGTGGGGTAACTCGGTTGAGGTAGACACTAGATAGAGTATATATGATGCAAAAACGATGTGTGAGGGCTATTAATAGGGCTAGATTTTTAGTCAGCTGTAAGCCACTTTTAAAAATGCAACACACTTCCTTTACCATGTTTGTAAATTAATAATATTTGTTTTTGCCAAACAAAACAAATTTTATGGGTACTATTTTTGAAACGAAGTGAAGTTTATACCAGTATAAAAAAACTAAATTTGCAAATATTTTATCTGTACCTCTTGCCCGAAAGGATGTATTGAAACTTATATTTATTACACTTATTATATATCGCTTTTAGTGTTGAATTGGTAACCTAATAGCACAAAAATAAGGTAATAAATTAAATGGTAATAAATTAAACAAAGAGTTGAATAGCAGCCATGCGCTAAATAATTATTTTTACAGAGTTGGAATTTATAAATGTAAAATAAAATTAGTGTAACATAAGATTAATTTCAGTCACAATGTAGCTGCATGACATATTTACACAATTTCAATATCATTTCGTTTTATATATTTAAAAAAGTGGATCGATCATTAAAGTAGATGACCATATAGATTTTTTTTCTTTGCTGTTTTTGCTAAATAAAACGGTTTTATTAAAACATAAATTTAATTATTTTATTTTTCAGTGGGGGTCCAATACATGAGGAAGTAGCCTATACTTTAAATTTTTCGCACCCCAGCGAGTGAAATCATCTAGAAACCCATAGTAGTGAACATAATATATATATTTTTTTTATCACCAAAAAACAAATTATGTAAATGGGGGCTGTGTTTTTTTTTATACGTGTCCTATCTTATTCTCAGTATATAATGCACCATTTCCTCTCTTTAAACAACAAAAACTTAAGCACTGATAACATTAATAAATGCAGATTTTTCAGTTTTTTTTAATTCAGTTCGTTTTGTTGTACTTGGCCGATTTTTTTATAACTACCTGTAAGAAATTCCTGATTTGCTGATAGGTATTTGATTAGTATCGTATGAAACATTAACAATGTTTACCTCCACAGTCAAAAATGAGCAACATGAAAAAACGTGCCCCGCCATTTTGATTTAAGTTCGTTCGGAAATTTTACTGCATGACATTGTTACCTAAAACTACGCATGACATTTTTGAAAATTCTTTATTTATTAATATTATTTAGTACGTCACAGTGTATAATTGCAAAATATATGATTTTAACGAATATTAATAAGATTAAATATGTGTGCCTATAGGCGAAATTGGCTTTCTGAACTTTTGTGTTGTTTTTATTTTTCCAACGTCGACTAATTCCAAATGTTGAAGTTTGAAATTCGAATCGATTTTTTCACACACGTATCAAAACGCATACTATTTGAACAACAAAACGTCCTGTTTCGTGTTGTACAAAGAATTTTGAATATCACCCTCGCCTGAACTGGTATTAGGTACCTACATTTTCTAAATCTACATAACAATTGTCTTTGAACCAATAATCAGTAAAACACATGTATGCACGGAAATGTAAAGTACAACTCGATAAGAAATGTCAACGGAATGTTAACTTCCTTTCGTAAGGAAACATTTCAAGCTAACTGCGTAACGATTTCCTTAAACGTTTCAGTTACATTTTTCATCGATTTTCGAAGTGCAGTTTATTATGAAAACATGTTACACCAGTTCTCGGTAGAATGATAATGATAACCGAAATCCTTGTAAGTTATGTCACCCTGGTCTTTTATAAAATTATATTTATCTTTTTTATGTTATTGCGACGGAACAAGCACGAGACTCACCTGGTGTTAAGCGGTATCCTCTGTCTATAATATATGCAGTTCGTCACAAGTGAATTTTTAAATATTTATCTGTTATGCAAGGCTGCCGTGGGGTGCTGGGCTAGAATATCACCCTCACATTGCTGCCTGTGGGTGTTGTAAGAGGCGACTAAAGGTGATAAACTGCTAGGTGGGCAGCAGCGCCTTCTGAGGAACTGATATCTTAAACTGCAATCCCCACGCCTCCTAAGCGTAAGGATTATGGCAAAACCCCTCTTGATGGGTGAGGCTGTCAGCAGTGGACAATCCGGCTGATACAGTACATTACAGTACAGTATGCAAGGCTGCAAAGTAATTATTTTGCGCGAGTACTTGTTCACGACAATTGAGGAAGTGAAGGATATTAGGATTCAAATGAAGAATACTGAGAGTAATGATGGTTTCAAAGGTATGAGACGCAAAATAACTTTACATCGGTATGAATCGGTATGAAAAAGAGAAAAGAATGAAATGAAAATTTGTGTTTAGCACGGTTGCTAAACACAAATTTTCATTTCATTTTTCTCTTCTGTACTTCTTGTAGTTTCCTTTCTTCATACTTGACCTATTTATTCACCCCTTGATGCACATACACCTTTTCAAACACCTTCGCTAGATGACTGGTAGACAATGCCTTAGCATTAAGTCCTCCTTTTGTACATATTTTTTTGTGCAATAAAGTATTAAATAAATAAATAATAATAGAGAAGTAATATTCATTTGTCTATGGTACAGCTGGGAAAATGCTAGGTGCAATTAAAGCCCCTACGCTCAAGCCTATAATCGCTCAAAATTTTGGGCCCCGCATTTGGACCCCCTAAATTTACAAATTTATCATAAAATATATATGTTTTTTTTTCTACGCCATTAATATTTATAATATATTAAGTTTGTGTTTATTTGTATTAAAAATTAAAGTACTTACTATAATGGTATACACGTATTACAGGTAGGTTTTTCTGGAACTGTTACGAATATTCGATTTCCCCCGCGCTAGCGGATAAAAATCACTTTTAAACAATTTCGAATGAAAAACATTATCTTTCCGAGCTTGTGAGTAGAAATATAATTTAATCCACTTAAATCCTATTACGCAATATCCGCACTGAAGACAGACCGCAGAAACAACCAAAGAAAATATTTACGTACATCACAATAACATTTCAATTGAGCACAGAGCTCGTCCATCATCAAATAAAAACAAAATTAGCGGAGATCCGCTGCTTTCTTAATGAAAACAATGGGTGCGTGTTGATCACGTGGCCGATCTGCTTTCGTGCAAATGGCTTTTAAGGTTAATGCATCCGTTAGCGCTCGGGTAAGGAATTTTTACCATGGTTTGAGTGATTGCAAATACCGAAAAATGTTGAAAATGTGATTACCAAAATATATTGTAATTTTTAAGCAAAAACTGTTTTTGTCGTCGAGTGTAAAATAATTGTATGTAGCGAGTATATTTTTACACGACTGTACAAAAAAGGAGTGTTCCGTTTTCAGGGTTCGTGTATGAATGTATGTACGAGTATGTTTGTGAGTTTCTTAATTCAAGCGTAACTTCTAAAGGGTTTAACCGATTTTAATGTATGATTTATCATTAGATTTGTCTTGATAGCGCAGGCGATACTAGGTACATGAAGTAGGTAGTAAAAGTAAAGCAATATGGCACCATATTGTGAAAAGCTTTTTTTCTTCCAACTATATCAAATGGGGTATCAAAAAGAAGGGCTTGAGGAAACGATTGGACAAATATATATAGTTTGCAGTTTTAATTGCAATGGAACGATAAAACGCTTACCGAAAATAAATAAGTTGCATTCGGGTTTTTTAATTTTAATTAAGATTATACATTTTGTTGTTTAGTTGTCGTGCCCTACTGGAGACGCAGCTTTTAGAGTATAACACTGTTTGGTAGGAAGTGGATTTAACTTTGTATTCTCGTAACGTATAGTGAGTGTGCATCTAAGGTGAATTTTAACATATAGAAAATATTTTTTTTTGCTCATATTTTAAAAACTATCGCACCTATCTCGCTCAAACAAATGCGACACGATCAAGGATCGAGCCCTGCATGTGTTGAAACGAGAAAGTACCACACTGAAAGTTTTTCGTAACACATAAATAAAACAATTTACAAGTATAGTACCTAATATCTTTACTGCCTTTCAAAGTTATCTACATTACGTTTTAAACAATTTTTTATTCTTTCAAACAACTTTTGAAAACATGAGGACCATTGGTCCGAAGGCACGTTTTACATGTGTTGGTTGAAAACTATCAGGGGATCCTCTGGCCCTCACCATAAATAGAGGTTTGCCAGCTAGACGATCTTATGATCGGCTATACCTTTTCAGAAGCTAAAGTTATCTTGTTCGCGGTTTCTCCAAAGCATTGTCATGCAACAGGATGCGACTTCTTGGTAGTTTCTCTTTTAATATTTCAAATGCAACGAGCAAACTAATGGTGGTGTAGTATCAGTTTTTAATTCTTCACGTGGAATCGTAAAAACAAAACCCGTCTGGGTGAAAAATATATTTTGCCTAGGTTTCTCGGCTGTCTGTATTTTGTTGGTTTGCTGTCACCTTCCAAGCTCAGAGTCACAAAGAAAGCAAGAACAAAGAAACTCCGAGCATAGCTCTCTCCATAGCTCGTTGCTATGGAGAGAGCTATGCTCGGAGTTTCTTTGCGCGATGAAATCCGGAACGTGGATATTCGGCAAAGAACCAATGTCACCGACATAGCTCTCAGAATTTGCAAGTTGAAGTGGCAACGGGCGGGCCACATTGCTCGATGAACTGATAACCTCAACAGTGGACGTCTTCCGACTGATGATGATGATGCTGTCACCTTCAAACAGCCATACAGAAGACTGTTACTTTCTTTCCGGAATGTAACAATATATCCATGTTTCATCTCCTGTCACGATATCATATACAGCATTTGAACACCCGTGATTGTTGTTTTTATGGGATTGTGTCGGAAGTTGCACTAGACCCACCTGATGTTATGCGGTAACCTGTGACCATCAGATGCATTTCGTCGGAAATGAAGAGCTGTACTGTGCCCATCACCCTGAGATACACAGTTGTTAAGTCTGATGTCCCTGAAATTTCATAATTATTTACTGGCTCTCAAGGACTGCAGCCGGAACACACTGTTAGGTGCTTGGCAGACTTGAGGGTGGTAGCTAGCCAGGCGAGCATTTGCATAAAGCCCTTCCACCATGTGGAGAAGCTCAAGGCGGTGATGGGGATCGAACCGTGGACCTGTGACACCCTGATAAGGCGTCCTTAATCTTGATATTGAGATGAGAGAATAAGATAAAAAATACAATTTTACTGAGATGGGTGACCGCTACTGGCATTTCCTGCAGAGAGCTTGTAAAAAATCTGTCGCTGAGCACCGAACGGTGTGTTCTGGCAGCTGTCTCCTTTAGAGCCGGTACTAGGTTGGCCTGAACATCTTTGACCACATCATCATCAACGATGAGGTGAGATAGTGGAAAATGGCTATCAGCAATACATATTACATAGCATACCTATTTCCACCACCAAGCAGTAATGTTCACATTACTGTGTTCCGATTGGGTGCCGGTGAAACTACAGGCACATGAGACTTAACAACTTAATGACCCGGGGTAATGGATGCAGTACAGTTAGATACACGTGCTGAACTGCATCTGTTATCCGCGTATCACCAGGGCCTCGTTGCTTGTTGCATCGCGATAGCAAAAAAAAGTAGGATAATATTCTAGGTAATAATTTATGGCAGTAATAGTGCGTGTTTGTTATCAGCTACCTGCGCCATCTATTAACCTGTGCTCTCAACTTAATGTTTCGAATAAGTAACTGTAACAAGTATAAATTACTTAATAAGTGGACTGACGACATAGCGAAAGTAGCGGGTAGCTATTGGTTACAAGCTGCTATAGCCGTTATTTGTGGCGCTCTATGGGGGAGGCTTTCGTTCATTAGTGGACGTCTTCCGGCTGATGCTGATGATGACGATGATGAATAAAAAAATAAAAAAACCCGACAGCATTTTTTTTTATGTTATTGTGACGTAACAATCCGTGGCCCACCTGATGTTAAGAGGACTAACCTCTGCCTATAACAGATGCATTTCGTCAAAGACGAATTGCACTGCGCCCGTCATAGTGAGACGTACAGTTGATAGGTCTCATGTGTCTGTAATTTTACTGGCTCTCAAGAACTGCTGCCGGAACACACTGTTAGGTGCTTGGCGACAGATTTTCTACTTGAGGGTGGTCGCTAGCCAGGCGGGCATTCGCAAAAAGCCCTTCCACCATGCTGTGAAACTCAAGCCCGCGGCGGGATTCGAACCATGGACCTGCTGCGCAGCAGTCCATAGCCAATGCCACTGAGCCATCACTGCTTCAAAATTTGTTTTCGTTAAGCGTTTTATCGTTCCATTGAAATTAAAACTGCAAGTGATATATACTTATAGAATCATTACAGAAAGCCAATTAGGGAAAAAAAAAAATTTGGACATGGCGTCTAAAATCCACCAGTAATTTTTTTTTTTACTTTTCTATCCCTCCTAAGCCTACGGGTGGAACAAACAAACTCACAAACATATGAACCCTGAAACATAACACTCCTTTTCTTGTGGTAGTCGTGTAAAAACATGGAAATTGGTTAGTATTTAAAATATAACGAAATTCCGATTCTAAGGAAAGCACTTTGCCCTTAATACATTTCTTTTTCGTAGTGATTTAAAAAGTAATTTTCGAGAGAGAAGAGCTTTTCTTTATTTTATTACTTACAGTTCGTTAATCTCTTATAAAGAAAGTGTTTTCTTTGTTGCGGTAGTAAAATAAGCCAAGTCATTTAGTAGGTCTTACACCTTTCAGTAAGGAGGTAACCCTGTTTAATGGAATTGGCACAAGGACAGTTGGAACTTACAATTAGGTGCTTGGCGACACATATTCTACTTTACGGTCCTAACTACTTAAGTCCGCGGCAGCATCAATTAAGACTAGCCAAGTGCGAGTTGAACTCACACACCCGTGGTTCCGTACCAATGCACTATAGGGTTGTCGTATAACATTACAAAAAAAAAATAGTTCTATAAATCAATTTTCAACTTTTTGTGATTTGTTTATTTACCATAGAGGTCTTAATAAAATAATAAATATATTCAGGCGTTACTTTGCGGAAATCCATATTTAATAATAACAAATATTTTTAAAATATTTTATGAAAACATCAAATTAATATTTTAATGAAACACTTAAAAAATACATAAATATATCTAGTGACAATTCCGCCTAATTTTCCTGTTAAGCCGACGTCACAAACGCCTGACTCATGAGCGCTCGATCGAGAACCTCCTGAGGATGCTTCGTGTAGAATCGAAACGCGTCGAAAATTCTTCCGGTTTGGCTGCGTGGCGTTTGTGACGTCACGTCGACTTAACAGGAATATTAGGAATTGTCACTAGATACATTTTTGTATGTTATGTTATTAATATAATTTGATGTTTTCATAAAATATTTTAAAAATATTTGTTATTATTCTTAATAAAATGTATAAATAATACCAAGTTTGTTGCTTGATACAGAAAAATCTTAAGGTAGCCATAAAAACTTATGGAGACTTGTAAATTAAAAACTACTCTTCTAACGAGACTCGTTTTTAAGATTATATGCTGGAGTATCCCCCATGATAGCACTTATTTTGTGTCAATATCAATTGGTTTCCTGTTGTAGTATATATATTTTTTTTATGCCTGATAGGTTAGCCTTTGACCACGATCTCACCTGATGGTAAGTGATGATGTGGTCGAAGATGTTGTTCAGGCTAACCTAGAGTACTGGCTCTCAAGGACAGCTGCCGGAACACACCGTTAGGTGCATGGCAACAGATTTTCTACTTGAGGGGGTAACTTGCCAAGCGGGCATTCGCAAAATGCCCTACCACCATGCTATAACGACTGCCATCCTAAGACAACAACCGGGACCGACGGCTTAACGTGCCCTCCGAAGCACGGAAACGCTCAGTAGTAATGTCACTAGCGGTCACCCATCCAACTCATGACCGCGCGCGACGTTGCTTAACTTTGCTGATCGGTTGAGAACAGCTAAGTAAACTTCGCTACGAGCGCTTCAAAACTTCGCTACGAGCGCTTCGTAAATATGGTAAAAAGGTAGTTGCAACCCTCTAAAGATACGATGGATGGACAAACACCACATGAAATCAACACACAGAGTGGACGTCGCCGCGTCGTTTAACTAGTCACAGATTAAGCAGAAGTACGTTGCAGCCTGCCAGAAAGTGATATCGATAAGTATGGAGACTTGAATTCAAAAAGAGATACACTTATATGGAGGTGAGTAAAGTAAACGACGTAAGCGACAAACAAGAAATTATATTTTTCTTAGCAACTATTACATATAAACAAAAAATCTTCTTTACAAATGATTATAGACAATCATGATTTAACAAATTGTATAAGAAAGTTCTGTTCATATTTTACACATTTGAATAAAAACGTAAAAGGGTTTTCGAAGAGCTACAATAAATAAATTTATTGAAAAACGTTCTACCAATTGTGTTTTTCGCTATAAATACACGACTTCCCAAAAAGGAGTGTTATATTTTCAGGGTTCGTGTATATGTATGTTTGTTTGGGAGTTTCTTTATTCCAACATAACTTCTAAACGGCTTAACCGATTTTAATGTATGAGATATCGTTAGATTTGTCTTGATAACGTAAGTGACATAAAAAATAGTAAAAAAATCCAACCGGCGGATTTTCGACGCCATATTATTAAACTAAAAAAATCATTTTCTTCCAAATCCTTCAAGTGGGCTAGCAAAGTGAAGGGCTAAAAAACGATCCTATAAAAGAAAATAACATACAATTTTAATTTCAATGGAGCGATAATACGTTTCAGGAAAATAAATAATTTGCAGTGTTTTTTTTACTCTTTAATTAATTTATACTTGTTTGATTAATAATATTAGAACTTTTTTACGTACCATCTTAATGAGACCTGTTTTTTGGTACGGAACCTTTTAAGTTGCAGTTCATAGCAAATGCCACTGAACATCCTTGATTCAACGATTCTATTACGATAACGGCGATTCGAGAATCGCAATCCATGTTCCTGATCCAAATTGCTCGTGATCACACGATCATACTCATCAGAGTTGGATCAACAAATCAGATTGGAAAACTAGATTTGTTGATATCAAAGATCCTTTCCTCTGTTCGTACCTTTGGTTTGAGTGAGTCCTTCACAGAGGGCGCTGTAACAAACAGTACTAGAACTTTTGAATATCCTAATAATACTAATAGTACAGTGTAGTTCAGTGGCATTGGCTATGGACTGCCGTGCCGCAGGTCCATGGTTCGAATCCTTCACCGCATAGTAGAACGGCGTTTTGTGAATGCCTTCCTGGCTAGCTACCCCCCTCAAGTAGAAAATCTGTCGTCAAGCACCTAAAAGTGTGTTCCGGCAGCAGTCCTTGAGAGCCAGTGAAATAACAGGCACATGTGAGACTTAACAACCATGTCTTAAGGTGACGGGCGCAGTGCAATTCGTGACTTGTAACGAAAAACATCTGTTATAGGGAGAGGTTAGTCCGCTTAACATCAGATGGGTCTCGTACTTGATCCGTCACAATAACATAGAAAAAAAAACTATTTCGCGGGTATTATTTGCTAAACCTTGCCAGACCTGTCTCACTCCACACTATAGGTACAAAGCTACAGGTAAATCGGTGTATCCGTCCAGACGGGATTATTGTACGAAGCGTGCCGCGTCAGAAGAGAACAGAGCTATGCGTGGGCTATGCGATAGAAAGAGAGACGCCTTGTAGGTGAATATAAACATTCGGGTCTCCGTGCTTTGCGAGCTGAAGTGCACTTTATTGCGTCGTAGCTAGAGTCGCTTATTTACTGGAATGGCTTTGCGGAGTGATGCTTCTAGTAATTTTTATTCTGTGACCGTGCTACAAATTATAGCTCAAAGTTCTGAGATTCAAATATTACTGTGGATCCAACTATTATATACTTGCTTATTGTTATTAGTTATACGCATTCCATGTATGACTTTCCCGTAGTAGTTTGCAATTATAGCATGACACCACTTCCACTGTATCTTCCTGTGGAAGTGTGTAAGACTGTTGAGATTACGCCGCATCTGCATCGCAAGCATGGCGGATCGAGTGCCGTCTATGCGTGGCGCGGACGCGGTGTCTACGCGCTCGTAGCGCGGCGGCTACGCGGCTGCATATACCAAATCACATACAAATACTTGGGCGCGGCCGCGGCGTTGTTTCAACTTAGCATAAGAGGTGACGAAGAGAGAAATATCATCAGAGCGTGAGCAGCGGAGTCTTCTGAATTCTTCGTAGCAGTGATGGCTCAGTGGCATTGGCTATGGACTGCCGCGCAGCAGGTTCATGAATCGATTCCCGCCACGGCCCTGAGCTTCACCGCATGTTGGTAGGGCATTTTGCGAATGCCCGCCTGGCTAGCGATCACCTTCAAGCTGAAAATCTGTCGCCAAGCACCTAACGGTGTGTTCCGGCACCTGTCCTTGAAAGCCAGTAATTCTAGGTTAAGCCTGTTAACATCTTCGACCACATCATCACTTTCCGTTCATTAGGTTCCGTTTTACACTGCACCCCAAGACACCTGCCAAGGGAGGCGTGATGCTTATTAGCAAACCCTCATGATAGTGACTAAATTGGAGATATACGTTTCCTCAAATGTAAAAAGATGTATAATATAAGTGCAATATAACAATACAAAATAAAACTGGCTAAGTGCGGGTCGGACTCCTATTGAGGATTTTGAAAAATATTAAGAATTTTCAGTACATGCTTTATTAGTAGTGGAGGGCTCCCCCAATTTGTGTATCCAAGGCACACTTTACCGGTATATAATATGTATTTCTAGTTTCAAAACAATTTTTCACTAAAAAGGAATTACCTGAATCGATAGATAATTTAAGAATGTTATTTGAACCTTATGCGTGTAGCTTGATTTTTAATCCCCATACAAATATAAAAAAGTCAAGGTAAAGTATAAAAACCGTTATCTTTACCTAAAAAATACAGGAATACCAACGTAGCTAAGGTAAATAAGTCAGTCGAATCCAATTAAAGTAACTAACCCATCCAGTGGTCTTATTTAAGGAGAGTTAAAGACGCTGCTTTGCGAAACACGTGAAAAGCACGTTAGTTTTTTGATAAAATCATTAGAAGAATCAACTGGAACGTCCATAAGGGTCTAACCCATTGGGGGACTGTTCCTCAAAAGGCGCTGATTCTCACCTTCTGACATTTTCCTCTAGTCGCCTCTTATTTCACAAAGAAATAAGAAGGGAAGACGCAATTCTACCCAGTACTCTATTGGGAAATTAACAGTAACTCATATACAATTGCCTTCATTTAATTCGATAACATCATGTGAACCCGAATTTGAGTATTTATGATTGAAATTCAATTGTTATCATTATCTATGATTTGCAAGAATTGCGAATGCAAATGTATACTTGAAAAGCTTTAAAAAAATATTTAGTTTTTCATTATATTTTAGTTATTCATTTTTTAAGCGGACTAACCTCTGTCTAGACCAGATGCATTTCGTCACAAGTGACGAATTGCATTGCGCCCGTCACTTTGAGACATGGTTGTTGAGTCTCATGTGCGTGTAATTTCACTGGCTTTCAGGGACTGCTGCTTTCTACTTGAGGGTGGTAGCTAGCCAGGCGGCCAATCGCTAACAGCCCTCCACCATGCGGTGAAGCTCAAGCCGGCGGTAGGAATCGAACCAGGGACCTGCGGCACGGCAGTCCATAGCTACTACCGCTCGGCCATCATTGCTTCAAAAATCTGGTTTTCTAATCTTTCTGTTACTGGAATATTACCACTCTGGCTGTTGAATTCTACAAAGCCTGTAAATGATTACAAAATCTCTGAACATAAATTGTCGTTGAAAATCGTCGTGATTATCTATACATACTTGTGAAATAACCCACTAAAAGATATTTGTCACCATTCGCTGCCCGTCGTAAACTTTTTACCACCGTCTCCCAATGGAAAATTTAAAGGAACTCCAATTAAACTGTTAAAAAGTTTTTATAGCTGAATTCCAGAAGGTTTCAACTGTCAATAAAGTAATTGAGGCGACCTCGTGAACTGAGAGACTAAGTTAAATTGCCGGCATTAAGTGTTGACTAAATCTTATCTACAATTTACACGGCGGGGTAAAGGTACACCTACTTACTTAGCAACTGATATTTCATGATAATATTCCAACAAGGTGTTAACTTTAACCTAGGCTTAGTGACGTAAGAAATACGTAAATTTGTAGCGCTCGTAGCGAAGTTTGCTTAGGCGCTCTTAACCGATCAGCTAAGTTAAGCAACGTCCGCCGCGGACATGACTTGGTTATGTAACCGCTAGTGAAATTACTACTGAGCGCTTCTGTGCTTCGGAGGGCACGTTAAGCCATCGGTCCAGGTTGACGTCTCAGGATGGCGTTATAGCATGGTGGTAGGGAATTTTACGAATGCCCGCCTGGCTAGATACCACTCTTAAGTAAAAATCGTCGCAGTAGTCCTTGAAAGCGGGTAAAATATAGGAACATAATTTTACAAAGCCTGAAAATGCTTACAAAATCTCTGAACATAAATTGTCGTAGAAAATCCTCGTGATTATCTATACATAATTGTGAAATAACCCACTAAAAGGTATTTGTCACCATTCGCAGCCAGTCGTAAACTTTTTACCACCGTCTCCCAATGGAAAATTTAAAGGAACTCCAATTAAACTGTTAAAAAGTTTTTATAGCTGAATTCCAGAAGGTTTCAACTATCAATAAAGTAAGTGAGGCGACCTCTTGAACTGAGGGACAAAGTTAAATTACCGGCATTAAGTGTTGACTAAGTCTTATCTACAATTTACATGGCGGGGTAAAGGTACACCTACTTACTTAGCAACTGATATTTCGTGATAATATTACTACAAAGTTTTTACTTTGACCTAGGCTTAGTGACGTAAGAAATACGTAAATTTGTAGCGCTCGTAGCGAAGTTTGCTTAGCCGTTCTTAACCGATCAGCTAAGTTAAGCAACTTCCGCCGCGGACAAGGCTTGGTTAGGTAACCGCTAGCGAAATTACTACTGAGCGCTTCCGTGCTTCGGAGGGCACGTTAAGCCGTCGGTCCCGGTTGATGTCTCAGGATGGCGGTCGTTATAGCATGGTGGTTGGGAATTTTACAAATGCCCGCCTGGCTAGCTACCACTCTTAAGTGTAAATCGTCGCAGTAGTCCTTGAAAGCGGGTAAAATATAGGAACATAAGACTTAACAACTGTATGCCTCATGGTGACGGGCGCAGTGCAGTTTGTCACTTGTGATGAAATGTATCTGCATAGGCAGAGATTACCACTTAACATCACTTAGGCTCTTGCTTGTTCCGTAAAAATCCCATTAGAACAATTACATAAATTTACAGTTAACTAAATTCAGCTAGGCAGGTAAAAATTAAAGAATATCCGGCACGTTATCTTATAACCTCTAAATCATCCTTAGGTCCCCTTTGCTGACTACGTCGTAATTTCCTACAGTATTTCCAGAACATTAAGTTTAGATGATAATGTACATTAGACTTAAAAATTTACATTAGACTTAAATATCGTAACTTCAAATTAAAGCGATAATAATGACATAGAGCGTCAGACACGCGCTTAGTGCGTGGTGGGCAATATGATTGCAAGAAAATTCTACAACGCTGCGCCTGACATAAAAACACGTTATTTAAATCTTTCTGTCAAACCTTTTATACCTGTCAACTTTGGACCGAATACACACTGAAGTCGCACAACTCCATCAAAGTAGCCTATAATAACATCTACAGGCAGCTGATGGGGCTGTCCCGGAGCTGTAGCGCGTCTAGAATGTTTTTCGACGCACGCATCGATACTTTCAACGCAATCCAGCGTAATAGGATAGCGTCATTCATGTTCAGAGTTGACAGGTGTAAAAACGCCATTGTAAGGAGTCTGGCAGACCGCCTGCAGCAAACTGCAACGTACCGACGTTGCTTGGCCATTGCCACCTGATATTTTATTTTTTATTATTATATTATTTATAGCATTTTATTTTATTCTATATTATTGTGACTATTTTTTTTTTACAATGGATCATGAATCTGAAATAAAGTATTATTATTAATATTAAGTATAAAAAAAATATTAAATAGTCTTCCACAAAAATCCATAGATAGTGAAAATAGTTTTTTTTAACCGGTGGTATGCCTTTATTAACAAAATACTACGAACTATATTTAACTATATACAGAAAATAGTTGAATTTCATTAATGAATAGACGATATCGACTCAGCGTGAAAAGTAAATGTAGAAAAAAAATATTTTTCAAAAATAAAGACTGAATCGACTTTTAACACTGAAGAGTATGAAATTACTTGTGGAAGTCAGACCATGTTAATGTGAGGTCTAGCTGGCCAGGCGAGCATTTTCGAAATTTCTTCTCTTCTCTCTTCCTTCCACCATGCGGTGAAGCTTAAGCCGGTGAACTATGGACATATATGCGGTAAAATCAACGAAGAAGTCGTCGGGGTCTTTAAGCCGACGACGTCTACTTGATGAGGAA
Source organism: Plagodis pulveraria (assembly GCA_963890685.1). NCBI lineage: Eukaryota > Metazoa > Arthropoda > Insecta > Lepidoptera > Geometridae > Plagodis > Plagodis pulveraria. The sequence continues at coordinate 5,785,983 of OY982972.1, read as the reverse complement.
AGTTGAATCAGGCCTTGGAATTTGAATATAGCGAATCTTTTGTTTTTTACCTAGTTCAAATTCGGAGCGTACATGTAGGTACATATAGTCACTGAAGTCTGTGCTCTATCATTTATTCAAACGTTTACCTATCGGCATATGTAGGTATCACAAACTTTCAAATAAATGAGAAAAGCGTCTTGAATTCTAAACCACGGACGAAATACCAAACGTACGTTTTTCGTGTAATTTACAGATTGATATACGAGAACGAATAGATATGAGGTATGTTTAGATTTTTGTCTTACAATTACAAATACTTTTACAAGGACTTTATAAGAGTACATTATAATATAAATGTACTGTACTGCATAAGCTGGATCGTCCACTGCTGAACACAGCCTCCCCCATTAAAGTGGCGATTAGTCATAATCCCCAAGAATGGCAGGCGTCTTACGGATCAGAGTTTAAGACATCAGTTCCTCAGAAGGCGCTGGAGCCCACCTTCCGGTATTTTACCATTATTTGCGCCTCTCGATACCCATAAGTATCAATGGGGAGGGGGGCGTGGCATCCCACGCGGTCAATCATATCAATATGGCTATATACTGCCGCGCAGCAGGTCCATGGTTCGAATCCCGCCGCTGGCTTGAGCTTCACCGCAAGGCCCTTCCACATTTTGCGAATACCCACCTGGCTAGCAACCACCCTCAAGTAGAAAATCTGTCGCCAAGCACCTTACGGTGTGTTCCGGCAGCAGTCCTTGAGAGCCAGTGAAATTACAAGCACATGAGACTTAACAACTATGTCTTGACGGGCGCAGTGCAATTCGTGTCTTGTGATGAAATGCATCTGTTATAGGCATAGGTTAGTTCGCTTAACATCAGTCGGGCCTCGTGCTTGTTCCGTCACAATAACATAAAAAAAACTAACAAATATATAAAATAGGTTAAATTCAAATGGGTAGAAGTGCTAAGTTGTGTTATGTATATTAAATCATATAACATGCATTTATGTCTAATCAGTTAATCACAATGACTCCCATATTAGAACACCCTTAGTTCAATCAATTACGGATTTAGTAACGAGTAGCCTCAAGTAAAAAATATGTCGCCAAGCACCTAAAAGTCTTCCGGTAGAAGCTGAGAGCCAGTCATTCCTAGGCAATCGGTGAAATTTCCATGCATATCCGTGAACCCAATATATTTGCTTCTGGTATGCCAGTTTTTCGATTTATCATCCCTTAAATGTTATATAATAAATCCCATACAATTTCTTTGTAATATTTTAGAAAATACTTTATTTTAGGGAAAACTGGCCAACCACAAGCATAGATATTAGTACATGCAATACTATATCAGCCGGATCGTCCACTGCTGAAAACAGCCCTGCCCTATTTAGGGGGTATTTGACATAATCCCCACGCTTGGCTGGTGGCTTGAGGATCACAGTGTTAAATGGCTTCTTCAGCGCTGCTGCCCACCTTCCAGTATTTTTCCCTAAGTCGCCTCTTACGACACCCACGGGATGATATTGGAGGTACAATTCTAACCCCGTATCAAATATGCAATACATGCATGTATGCATGCATGTATGCAATACATGCATGCAAAATATCACCGAGTCAAGTTTGAATCCTTGGCATTTAAAATATGGGGAAACTGAGTTTGTATGGGAAGCGCTTCGAGGACTCTTGCCATAATAACTTTATGTCTCAGGATGATAGCGCAGTGCAGTTTACTGACGAAATGCATCTGCAATAGGTTACCGCCTAACACCAGGTTGGTCCTAGTGATTGTTCCGTCACAATATAATAAAAAAAATCGGGTGTGGCTGTATTATGGACACGGCCGATTATTGTACGTGAATACGTCTCAAAATGGCAGACTCCCCCCATCCGCGGCTCGCGATGTGTTATAGTACTTACTTAGCGTAATAAATTCTTTGATTCTTTAGCTATCCAGTGGTGTAATTAAAATTTAGATGGGGATGATAGATAAGTAGCTGCAACTAGTTTTTATGAATTGCGTCCATATGAAAGCAATTTTAAAGACGTATTCACGTATATACAAATGGGTTCAAATGTAAATCAATCTAGGCCAATAGAAAATTCTTTCAGGCATTGGTACCAAACCAGGTTCGGCTATACAATACTTCGTTGCATATGTAAATTCCTTTGGATTTCAAGAGCTCAGGATGCAGCTCGGTGTCTATGCAAATAATCTTTTGCAGATATCCTCTTTGATGGAAAACGTTGAGATATTACTATATGATAGATAGAAGATAGCCTCATTTGCGTGGCTAGATCTCTTTGGAAACACGAAGTCTTTTGGAGGTTACGATCTCCGGGTCGGAAAATGTATTCTAACAAAAAAATAGTACATAACTTTAGTACAAAGTGTGATCATTGGGGTTTTGTAAGAAAAAAACTGCAGGCGTGTGTCAGACTTTACTTTTTTAGGGTTCCGTATTGCAACCCCCCAGCAGTACTAAACGCGGCTTGTATGTGTGGGCACCTGTAGTCCCGTCATAGAACGTATAATAATACTACGTATAGAATGGACACTCCTCTCCCCCCACCGAAACGAGCCGTCCTCACCCCACCGCCGATTCTGAGCTGTCACTGAGCTGACTATAGTACGGGACGCGCAACTCGCGCACGATGTCGTGACGACGATGCGTGACGATTGTACGAGTATTTTAAAAGTTGAGAATGGGTTCTTGTGCTGTTTACGGTTGCTTATCAACTAAACAAGAAAAGGACGAGTTTTTGTAGATTCCCTAAGGATAAAACAAGGTAAGTCTTTTTTGGTAACCTACACTAAGTACTTACCTATTTGTCGTTCTTTAGTTATACAGTTGGCAACTTATAAAAAACGGTAATTTACAGTAGGTATTGAAAAAAATACAAACATAATACTTTATCTTTGTATTGTATTCATACTGCTATTCAAATAATGATTATTTCAGAAGATTTTCTTCTGCAAAAAATATCCGTGGATATCGATTTCCTTTGCAGCGAAATAAGTTTAGCGTCTTTGTAACCTTTACCTAGACCTATACCTACCATAGAGAAAAGTAATACACATACCGACCTTCACTACGATTGACACGCGGCACACTTCATGTTTGTTTATTATATGAGAAGAACATAAATTATTATTGTTATTATTATCACTTGTATAAAATTGTGAACTTGGAATGATACTTTTTGTATAGTGTAGTGTGTATCTATTATTGTATAAATAATGGAGTGAAATGCGAAGTAATGTTACCTACTCGGTTGTGTTTTGCATATTCCTACGTCGTACATGAAGTTGGATTGTTGTGCTTGAATGCTTCTGAAGGTAGGTAAGGTACGCATAACCTATGAAATCTAATAAGTCATAATAACCGCATCAAAAGATTGTTAGGTAGATAAGTACAACAATTATTCATACGATGACAACCTTAGACTTCACGCACACATTCACGCGTGTACTAAAACAACATTTGTGTAGTGTCTGTGTAATAGGTAGTTAGTCGCGGCTTTTGTATAGAGAATGAGTCGAGTGTCCAGGCTGTGGTCCCGTGTCCAGGCTGTGGTCCCGTACCCACGTGCCGCAATATGCACACTATGGCAAATATCTAGCGTGTCGAGAGTGCGTTGATTTATTTAAAGTGAATATAATCCAGTCCAAAAACTTTTCTGGTTTTACTATAGTGATGGGTCTTAGCCTCTTACTTACTGTCTCATTGTTGGTAATTGATTGATAATGTTTTTTTATGTTATTGTGACGGAACAAGCTCGAGGCCTACCTGATGTTAAGCGGACTAACCTCTGTCTAGAACAGATGCATTTGATCACGCGAAGAATTGCACTGCACCCGTAACCTTGAGACTGAGTTGTTAAGTCTCGTGTGCCTGTAATTTTACTGACTCTCAAGGCCTGCTGCCGGAATACACTGTTAGGTGCTTGGCGACAGATTTTCTACTTGAGGGTGGTAGCTAGCCAGATGAACATTCGCAAAATGGCCTTCCACCACGCGGTGAAATTAATATGCAAAAAAAACAGCAGTGTCGTTATAATCATATCTTGATCAGATATTTACTGTGTCAGTAGCCCACATAGCTGTTAGCAAACCTGTTTTGTTATCAATTTTTATCTCAAAGAGAAAAAACAAAGCCCAACTTTGTACTACTAAAATAACCAATGCATTAGGTAGGCACGACCATATGTCAAACAATGTATTCTATGACAATAGTCATATGCTATCTAAGGATACGGCATTGGGAACTTCTTTCTTGTCTTGATCAGAATAATCTACGCTTATAATATTATAAAGAGGAAAGATTTGACCTTTGTATGCAACGAATAAACTTAAAAGCTCCTGGACCGACTGGGATGAAATTTGGTATGCAAATAGTTAGAGACCCGGGAAAGGACATGGGGTAAGTTTTATCCAACTGCGCAAAAAGAGGTTAATGGTTTAATGCGATAATCGACATACGCGCGGGCGGAGCCGCGGCCGGAAAGCTAGTATAATATGGTAAAGCATCATGCCTTTACATCCATAGGGGTAGAACGACGTGCCTCAACACCCACGTATGCATGGCTACATCTTTTGTCCCATGCAATAGGAAACGAACCTATTAGGTACTATCTGAAACTTTTTTAGTCAAATAATCCTTGTTACAAAACACTCAACAATTATTGTTTATAGGTCTAAAACTTTATTATTGGAAAACTGCGATAATCCATGATAATGGAAATTATTTGGACCTAGAGTTTACTGTTATGGCACGATATCTATCACCTACAGATTTATTAAGGAGTATTACCAGATAAGCAGGCTGAAAGCGTCAATTGTAACATTAAGTGAATCCGAATCTACGTGGACTGATAACATCGTTAAAGTCGCGTGAACCCAATAGTTACAAGTGGCTTATAGTTATTCTTTGTGGCGTTCTATGCGGGAGGACTTTATTCAATATTGGACGTCTTTCGGAGAGGATGATAATCCGAACTAATGCGTAACATCGACATACAATCAACATTATCATCTTTCTGAGTTTCTACCCAATTTCTCATTAAACCCACGCATGTCCGCTAAAGATCGGCAATAATGCGATTTCGTGCAATAACAATAGATTCAATTGTTTTAATTAATTACCAATGTGTAGCGCATATGGGGTATATCGATACTACGATCGAAGCGATATATTATTTGTAACAAAACAACACATAAAGTTTTGGCTTCAATTTAATAGTTGGTTGCCAAACTGACGCCAAATTTTTCTGCTAATATTCGGTAAATAATGGCGTTATTATGGTAAATTATGGTTCTAGTGTACACCTAAAAAATAACGTATAAAATAAAAACTTTAAAAGAATTTCAAAAGAAATTAATTAGAACCAAAAGCCATTGCCATTATAACAAGAAAAGGTACCACGTCCTTACGAAGTAATATAGTCGTGTTATGTTATCGGTGGTTTTTCTGCACTCCCGCGTTGGCACTCGAATTAATAGTGATATCTTATCGGGGTTGTGTTTGTTCTGTTAATGTTTGAATTTGAGGGTTTGTGGGCTAGGAAGTAGGAAAGTAGTACATTCCGGTGTACTCACGGCAGCAGCTACTATTTGGCTCATATCTTTTACTAGTTTCCGCCCGTGGTTTCGAACTATTCGTAGTAAATCAGGTATGTATCCTTCCTATTTCTGGATATTAGGATATCCAAGACTTAATCACAAGAAGACAAAATCTCAAAGAAAAAATCAAAATCAAAAAGCCACAAAGAACGGCTATTACCTGCTTTTAACCATTGGCTACCTACTACTTTTACGATGTTGTCAGCCCACCTAGTAGGGGGCCTACCAACTTTACGTCTTCCGGTGTAATGTGGTAACCACTCGAGAACCTTTCTTCTCCATCGGTTATCGACGAGCAATGTTGCCCGCCCATCGCAACTTCAAATTGCATTTTTTTTTGTGAAGTGATGATACAATGTGGTCGACGATACTGTTCAGGCTAGCCTAGAATTACTGGCTCTCAAGGACAGCTGCCGGAACACACCGTTAGGTGCTTGGCGACAGATTTTCTACTCGAGGGTGGTAGCTAGTCAGGCTGGCATTCGCAAAATGCCCTACCACCATGCTATAACGACTGCCATCCTAAGACGACAACCGGGATCGACGGCTTAACGTGCCCTTCGAAGCACAGAAGCACTCAGTAGTAATGTCACTAGCGGTTACCCATCCAACTCATGATCGCGGCGAACGTTGTTTAAATTGTTGATAGGTTAAAACAGCTTCACTACGAGCGCATCAAAATAATTCTGAAAGCTACGTCGGTGACTTTGGTTCCTTAGCGAATCCACGTTCCGGATTTTATTACGCTTAGAAACTAGGTACATTTTACAGAGTACCTAGTGGTAGTCTGTAAATCAGGATAAAATCTATTTTTATATGCACCAAGGTTTAAAGTCATTTTATCGATTTGGAGGTGTGAGACAACAGCCACACATACAAACACAGTTTGCCTTAGACTGTTAGCTCTGAAACTTTCTCACCAATATTTGCCAGATAAATGGTTGTTTAAAATGCCGTTCCATTCCTCTCTCGTAAAAAATACATCCTTCCAATCCAATGACGGTGACATGACGTTTCCCTTCCAACTCCCCGTCATTATTGTTCATTTAATCATTAGCATATCTATGTAAAATGGAACGGATAAGTTGAGGCAGCTTGTTATCGCAAACAATAATTAACACAGAATTGCTGACATGGAATGCCTAATTTCAGCCCACTTACCCTCGTAACGGATATGTTTATTCATTACGTAGAACACAAATAGCTTTAGATAAGATGTCTTGTATACTTACCAATATCTAACTTATATTATTTGAAATGAACATACACGACGAAGCAATGATGGCCGAGTGGTAATATAATCCGGTCAATTTAGACATCCAAGGTTACGAAAATTCACACCTGGAATCGTTATATGGTAACAACGGTGGTTCTTAGGAAAAAAATATAGGGTAATTTTTTGATAGAAATATAATTATCTGATCTACAATTTTTGTCAGGGCTAATTTTATGATAAAACTTACCGTTATGCTGAAAATCACGAAAATCCCATTTTTATGACCTTTGAGCCCGAGTAATTTTTTCCAGGTGTCGGATCGATGAGGCTTTTGGCATTTCATTTTGAACAATCCTACCAATGTTCAGCCGATTGTGAATTTTTGTGACCTCACCCTTATTTTTTGGTTTAATTTGACCGGACTAATAGTTATAGACTGCGAGGAAGGTGATCGTTGTGCAAGGAAAATATTGACCAATAGCATCGCTACGCTGAGCGAGGGTAGGAAAAGGAAGAGATCCTATCGATAGCTTTTCCCCGCACGCCGTTTATCGCATACTAAATATTTTCACACTCGACGTTTCGGTTGAAGTGCGGGTAGCTCGAAACCTCTTACTTCACAATGCCGCCGCTATTCTCCTCGTGACCACGGTTGATGCAACTCCCCACCGACATATGACATTTTTAATACAAATGCGCGAAAAAAAAAACTGATAGGTTATCCTTTGACCACTACATCTCACCTGATGGTAGGTGATGATGTGGTCGAAGATGTTGTTCAGGCTTACCTAGAATTACTGGCTCTCAAAGTTAATGGTATGCGTGATAACCGAATTACGCGCGGGCGGTGCCGCGGCCAGAAAGCTAGTTGAATATATTCAAATTGTGACGGCTTCATCTTGTGATAAATGTATGTTTGTATTTTTTTTTCAATGAATTCATTATGATTTCTCGAGAGTATACATACATATAATCACGCCTGTATTCCCCGGAGCGATAGGCAAAGGTGTGTAAGCACCCTTAAGACAGAACCATTACTTCAAGCCAAGAGTACGTCTAGGATTTCACAATATGGCGGCACAACAGATACAATCAGCATTATTTATATAACCGACGTGATCCTCATATCTAACTTCCTATCAGCTGTAGGAGTATATCTTAGAAACAATCAGCTGAAATTGAGAAATAAACTTTAGGTTGTTTTTTTATGTTATTGTGACGGAACAAGCTCGAGGCCCACCTGATTTTAAGCGGACTAATCTCTGACTAAGATGCATTTCATCGCAGTCACGAATTGCACTGCCGTCAGCTTGAGACATAGTTGTTAGTCTCATGTGCCTTAATTTCACTGGCTCTCAAGGCTGCCGGAACACACCGTTAGGTGCTTGGGGAGAGATTTTCTACTTGAGGGTGGTCGCTAGTCAGGCGGGCTTTCGCAAAATGCCCGATGACCAAATGATGTTAAAAGTTTCTTGTGCATGTAATTTATTATTTCATATTTTTATTACTTTGCTCGATGTAAATATTCAAAACTCTATTCAAAGTGAGCGCGCGGTCCAGTGTTGCCGCGGCGGGCGCTCTTGGCTCGGAGTAGTACAACGAGTGCATTTAGGCAGCCTTAGGGCCATTTCAGGCCCAAAGTCAGTCTAAATAATCCAGTATTGTATTAGCTACTACCAATATCCAATGAAACATACTAACACAGCTCTAAATCTTCACCAATAGCTAATTCTCAGAAATCTGTCAGCATTCAGCTGCTAGATAACAAAACTATTAAATCATCTACATGAGCGGCGACATCAAAGGCTGGCGTCGGGCCAGCGGGTACACGAGATCACAATCGCGGGATGTGTCGTTATATCTCTCGGATGAGATATATCGAACGTTTACTGCGTGACATATGGCGCGAATGGGTATTGCGTGTTAGTTTTGTTTGAGAGTTCCGTAGTGTCGAACACGGTGAAGCCACCATATTGAATTTTGCTTAACTGCGATAGAGATAGATAGATATTACATTATTGTGACACCACTTAACAAATGAAACAATAGTAGATATAATACAAGTGAGCTAATTTGCTCATTATACACGAGGCTAAGTGTCGCAGCCCGAGCCGTAGGCGAGGGCATAAATCGGCCCAGTGAATAATGAGCAAGTTGCTCACGAGTTTTATACGCATTTTTTAACACCCTTGCGAGGAAAAAAAAGATATTGCACAAATGCGATACAAACAACATACGAAAATTATGGAAAATAGCGCGCAAGTTTTTTTTTTGCCCCCGGCAAATGTATGTTGGTTGATTACATATAAACCTCTTTGATGTTACAAATCTGTATTACCCGGTTAAATTATGGTATAGGTTAAAAATGCTCTGTTTACTCGCATATAATTTTCAGTTAGGTACTAACTTAACTTTGTAGGGATAATTCTATTACGCACTAGTGTATAATATTATTATGCACGAGGGTGTTATAGTTCGGTTTATGGCACTAAGAACGATATAATAAAGCTCACTTTACGAGCAAGGGTGTTGAAAATAAAATTTACAATTCACAATAATAGTGTTACAATGGGCGGCCTTATTACTAAACGCAATATCTTCCAGGCAACTTTTGAATGAAGATGATCTGTAAATCGTTATATAGAGATATTAGATTATAAAGAGATTATCATAGAGATGGTTTATCAGTATATTATACAAATACATACGAAGCACTCCTTTACCGTGGGTGCCAGGCTGGAATCTCTCCCAGCCCCATCTCTTCCTGTGGAAGTCGTAAGAGGTGCCCAAGGGTGAAATATCGGAAGGTATAGAGCAGCAGCGACTTCTAAGGGTAGGCTGTGATCAGCTGTGGAGAATCTGGCCAAAACAGTACACCACAGTATGTGAAGCATTCGTAGCGTAGCTTGCTTCTTAGATGTTCTTAAAAACAGATCATCTAGGTTAATCAACGTCCGCTGCGGTCATGACTTGGATGGATGACCGCTAGTGGCATTACTGAGCGCTTCCATGCCTCAAAAAGCAAGTGTCGTCAGTTGTTGTCGAAGAAAGGCACCAGTAATAGCATGGTGGTTGGGCATTTTGCGAATGCCCGCCTGGTTAGCTGCACCCTCAAATAGAAAATCTGGCGCCAAGCACCTAACGGTGAAAACGGGCAGCTCTCATTGACAGCCAATAAGTTCAGCAACATTTTCGATTGCATCATCACTTACCATGAAGTGAATGAAGGAAGAAGGCAGTAAATAAATTAAATTTATAAAGTAGACCTTATACTACCAACAAGAAAAATCTATTATAAAAAATACTTAATAAATCAAAACTGTTATATCTGTACTAGGCTTGTATAAATTTATACTGATACCCGTATTGTATGTAAAACTTGCAATATAATGCTATTTAATTTAAGATAAATTAATATTATGTTATCAAAATGTGAACTAGTCGAGTTAGTTTGGTAAGAAATTACAGGCACATGAGACGTAACAACTATGTCTCAAGGTGACGGGCGCAGTGCAATTCGTGACTTGTGATGAAATGCATCTGTTATAGGCAGAGGTTAGTCCGCTTAACATCAGGAGGGCCTCGAGCTTGTTCCGTCACAATAACAAAAAAGTGATGATCCGGTCGAAGATGTTGTTCAGGCAACTTAGAATTTCACTGTATTACCTACGCTTTTACCCTTTCAGTAAATTAGGGATAATTAAGATGATAAGCATTGTAGTATTGCATGTTAACTGTAGCAACACCGTACCCTTAATTGTTAATAACTGCTTACTGAAATATTTTTGCATATATTTTATATTGCAGAGGAGAAACAAAGTTCGTTAAGGATGCCAAGTGATCACTGGAAAATCTCCATGGCAAAAGTCTCAAAGAAAATTCGCAAATTGCCTTCATTTTTCTTATTTGCGAACGACCGCGGAGCCCTAATTGAAAGCGCGAAAATAAAAATAAATAAAAAAGGTCGGAAGTCAACTACGTTGAACTTGGCGGTTGATAAGAATCGTGCCCCGATCGTGCTGAGATAATAAAATAAAAAGCGTTTATTTTCATTTTTATTGAGGATTTCGTGTTTGTGAAAATAAATTTATGATATTTCAACGATGGTGATTCACAATTCAATGTTTTACCTGCCAAACAAGATAGGTCACTTCTACGCCCGTGGCGGGGCTCATCAAAGCATATCTTTAACGATATGTATAGCGTATGAATTATAAATTTATGTAACTATATATAGTTAAAATACTTTTTCAACACTCATGTTCTAAACCTTAGAATGCGTGAGGTAAATATGATTTTGTTGCCCATGGAGATACCAAGTCACCTTAGGGAGGTAAGTAAATTTGACTTCGCATTTAGTTCCTTGACATAGTATTCGTATTTTGGCAATATTACAGTGTGTACACTACATAAAGACGCGCCCTGTATGTTATACTTATAACGAGTCGGTACATGATTTTATTTAGTCGATATTAATGTTATTTTCTGTATGATATTATATTTTTTATTTTTAACCATTAGTTATATATGTATATGTCACCGGATAATTGTACGATACGTTAGTTTATAAAAAATCTAGTGAGATTATAAACTGTCGATAGATTGTGAACGAACATTAAAATTTACAATCTAATGCTTACATTTTCGTAAGATTATAAACTGACCATGTCTAGCTGGCAGTTTATAATGCGTCACAAGAATTTAATTTTGGTGATCATATCCAACTTTTGGTGATCGGTTACTACTTTTGGGTATGATACATACGTAGATGTATGTATCATCTAACTAACGCAATCTGAAACTTACAAACTAAAATAATACACGTCTTCTGGCACTTAGGCACTCGTACCTACAAACCAATATATCTACCATTTTTCCGGCCAAAATTGATTAATCTTTCGAAAATGAGAGAAGTCCAACTTATGAATCTACAAAAAATTCACAAAACATCGGTCGTTGGTGCCAGAACATCCATCAGGAACTGTCAGTTTTTCTGTCAGACATAAATGGACTTGTCCACTTTTTGCTACAGTTGTCAGTTGTGAGATAGAGACACTTTTTAATTTTGAATCGGAGCTGATGTATTTCAGTAAAATATAGAATCAGTTACTGAGGCCCGCGATCGACGCTGTGCACGATCGCGACTCCCAGACGAAGAACTTCAAATAAGTTCTTACCTGGTCGGAGCAATATCCGGTTAATAGTACGCGAGTCCTAGACGATTACTAATTAACTAATATTATTACTTACGGGATTTGTACCGTGGTGATTTTTATTTGTGAGCTCGCGATCATGATGCATGCAACTGCGTCGAAATATCGGGAGCTCAAAAAAAAATCGCCACGGTACAAATCCCGGAAGTAATAATAATAGTTATGTAGTAAACCCTGATAGTTTAAAATAGTGATTACTAATTAATATTTAATATATAGAAGACAAACTACCTATCATAGCCTTGAGAATAAATACCTACCGAATGATTTTCGTATTACCTTTTCTGAGATATAGTTAGAAGATTTTATATAAAGGATAAATAGGGTTTATTTAATAAGGTTTTTTTTTTAAATTGTTAATAAGTTTGCCTTGAATCACGATGTTGTTCGATCTTCGTCGAGTGCACAGAGCGCTTTCCATTCAGACGTAGTTACGTTTTAACCCATAGGCATTGGCGATAATGATAACAATAGAATTTCAGGACGTAGTGGTCCTGACGATGCAACTTAACCAAGTGTTCAATCTCGGTGAAATTTTGTATGCATATATTGCTGGACCTAATATATGTTATTGTGACGGAACAAGGTTGAGGCTCTCCTGATGTTAAGCGGACTAACCTCTGCCTATAACAGATGCATTTCATCACAAGTCACGAATTGCACTGCATCCGTCACCTTGAGACATAGTTCTTAAGTCTCATGTGCCTGTAATTTCAGTGGCTCTAAAGGACTGCTGCCGGAACACACCGTTAGGTGCTTGGCGAAAGATTTTCTATTTGATCGCTAGCCAGGCGAGCATTCGCAAAATGGGCATTTCCACCATGCGGTGAAGCTCAAACCCACGGCGGGGTTCGAACCATGGCCCTGCTGCACGGCAGTCCATAGCCAATGCCACTGAGCCATCACTGCTTAATTTTCAAACTATTACATGGTCTAATTAAGAAACGAATCGAAGATCGCGCCGCAAATAGTTACATCTCCCTTGCACACTATAAACAGTCTATTGTGTGTAAGATGGAATGATTTGCATCGTCATCTTCAATTCGTTTTAACCGTGATATTCTCTGGATCAAGAAGTACCTACTGACATTATACACGGAAAATTATATTGAACATTATGTTAAAAAGCAAACCTTATTTTTTATAGGCGTTTTGGCATCACGCGTGACGATGCATTAAATATTTTTTCCGTATACGTTGTATAAAGCATGTATTAGACATGATCCTGTATATACACCGTGTCCCAAAATTCAACGATAAGCCGGCATCGGTGCATGGACCTACTCATGACACCTCGGAAAAAAAAAAAAAAATTATAACTCTTTTCTTTTTAATTACAGAGACTTTTATAAAGTTGCGCCAACTTTTAATAAAACTTGCCATGGTAGTGTCCATACTTTTTTTTTTAACCCAGACTATAGAAAGTGCATAGAATGTTAAAATCTATGAAAATTATAAGTAAAAAATTTTTTTTTTACTGATTTTTGTAAAATAACTACAGACTTTCTGTAATTTTAAAGGATTGTGGTAGATAGCCGTCCTTCTTAGGTTGCTAATGCACAAAAAATATCAAAAATATGTCAAAAATTGTGGTCATGGTAGTTGAAAATAGCATAATGGGTATCGAATATCGATGAAATTTATAAAAGTCTCTGTAATTAATAAAATTAAACAGTTATAATTTGTTTTTTTTTCCGAGGAGTCATGAGTAGGTCCATGCACCGATGCCGGCTTATCGTTGAATTTTGGGACACGGTGTATATACTAAGGGCCTGTTTCAGAATGTTCGAGTAAGTTCCGGTTATACTACCCAGAACATATTTAATAAATAAAACACTATCTTTGCCTTTCACAGTCATCGATTTAGCCTATCCATCGGTTAAAGCTTGAAACGCGCTGCATGTTAACTGTAATTTTTATCATTCAGTTATTTTCAGTTCTTTTCCGTGGTTCCATTGGACGTCCCATTGACGGGACGACGGCCAAAATCATTCAACCGTAGACCCATTGGCCAATGGAACCACGGAAAATAAATTTTACTCCAGTATCGTTTTTCTATGATACCTGTTCGCGCCATCTATTGGCACTTTCTTTCTACCTCTTACCTTTTCCTACCCTCATTTTCCCACGAAAACGACGACTATCTACGGTTGACATTTCGTGGCTGATGAGTGACCTACTTGTCATTGCAAGTAGTCTGCGGTCGACCCTTGTTGACGGCGGATGCGTCTGTTCCTGTGAGCTCCCTCGAAGCCAAGGAAACCGCCATTTTGTTACTAACCGCGCTCGCGCTGCTTTCGTGTGTGCCCCATCGCACTGGGATATCCGCGATCGTCTCTTTGGAGCTGTGTACTAACAGCTTCCCGCGCTCGCGCCGCGAGTCTACAACTGCGTGAAATAATTCGAAGAGCCACTACATCTGGACACCAGCAGGACGCCTTGGAGTGCCGCAGCTGTGCTCGTCAGCCCGAGGATATCCAGGTTAGTCGCTCGTTTTTCGCTCCTTTTTCCTATACAGTCCACTTTTCATCACCTTGTTCCGCATTCTTTCGATTTACCAGTGTCCTTTCAACCCGCGCCCGCAGTTCGGCGTGCTCTGCCATATAGCTTGGTGGCCGCGCTAACATTCTTTTGGTTCCTTCGAGCCGTATTATTCTAAAAAGGCCTAATATTTCACGATATTTGTACTAAAATATTGTGTTCCCGCGTAATTCCCGTTTTTTGTCCCTACATTAATTACATTCTATAACCTGTTAGTATTATTTGCATATCAGATTGTGTATTCCGTTTTCCAAAACCGCATTTAATTTCACTATTTCTAAAAATTATATTCTTTACAATTAAATTCATTCTGTGTGAGGGTAATCTGCGAGTATTCGTTAACGGTTTTTGACCCATTGTTCTCTTCGTTTCACTTTAAAAATGGCGAGCACTAATACCAAAAGTGTTCGTTCTAAGGGCAAAGAAGAAGGCGAGTTCGAAGATGCGACGGCTCTTGATGCTTTGGCGGTCAAACGTTTAACTTTAATCGGCAAACGTGATGCCATATTTGCTCGTTTACAGCAAATTTATAACCGCTCGTTGAACGCTTTCACTGATGATACTGAGAAAGACTTATTTCTGTGTGGAATCATTTCACTGGATCGTTTACAATCTGAGTTTAATGACATTGTAAACGATTTAAATGTCACCGAGTTGACAATCGATCCCACGTATTCCGTAAGTTATCAGTCAATTAATGTTTTTGAAGACATGTACTGCCGCTGTAAGTTTGTTTACAATAAACTGAACCCTCCCGCTATGAACGTCAAAGGTACGGAATCGCATGTTACACCGCGACATAAATCTGTCAAACTACCTAAGTTGGAGTTGATGACCTTTGATGGTAATCCAATGACATGGAAAATATTCCATGAATCGTTCCGTCGCACAATTCATGAAAATGCCGATTTAACTGACCACGAACGTATACAGTATTTAGTAAATAAATTGTCAGGTCGTGCATTATCCGTTATTTCAGGTATTGTTCCAAACGCAGATAATTACTATCTAATCTGGTCGACTTTAGTCAACAAGTACGACGACCAGCGTAGTTTAGGTTCCGCTTATCTCGATCAGCTGCTCGATTTCAAACCAACTAGCATTACCGCTTCCGCTAAAAACCTGGAGCTATTTTTAGATAAATTTTGCACAGCAGTGTCAAGCTTACATTCGCTCAAGCTCGATAATTTATCGGATTTTATGTTGTTGCAATTAGCTTTGAAAAAGATAGATTCGAGTACCGCCCGCTCGTTTGAAATGCATATGCGAGGTAAAAGTATGCCTACGTACGACGATCTAATTAAGTTTGTTCGCGAGCAGAGTAAGATATTAGAACGTACGGCGCCCGCTAGCCGCACTTCTGATGTCAACAATAACAAACAGGTTGTCCCTAAGTCTACGCATTCTTTCGCTGCATCGTGCGCATCAAAGTGCCCGCTTTGTAATCAATCTGATCACGCTAATTTATATAGATGCCCTGCATTTAATAAGCTTTCCACAGAGGACAGGTTGTCTTGTATAAAACAACATAAAGGTTGTACTAATTGTCTAAGTGTTTCGCATAACTATACCGCTTGCAACTCGCAATATAGTTGCCGTCATTGTGGATGTAAACATCATTCAATGTTATGTCGTAAAATCTTACCTTCCCGGGAAGGAACCCGCACTCTCAACAGAGCTGCCGTCGCGTCATCCGCGCGCAATCCTGCGCCAGCGCAGTCATCGCGCGCACGAGCTGACAACGCCGCCGCCCGCGTTCCCCTGCCTTCCGCCCCGCGCTCTGTTACCGCTCACTGCCCGCTTGCAGATGTTCCGAAGCCTCCCGCTTATCAGTCGCAACAACAAAACATTTCTCTATGCAATAACGTGCGCCCTGTCACTCAACCGACCGCAGATACTACGTGTTTACTGGGAACCGTGCAAGTTTACGCTACTGATTCAAACGGTCGTAAGCATGTAGTGCGCGCTTTAATAGATTCTGCCTCTCAGAGTAATTTTATATCAGCGAATTGTTGCGCAAAGCTTCATTTAAAATGCAACAAGGTTACAAATACCGTTGTTAAGGGCATAGGTTCCGCGTCAAATCCAATTAAGGGTGTAACTTCAACCACATTACATTCGCGACTTGATAATAATTTTATTTCGGTCGACGCTTTTGTTATTGACCGCATCACCGACAACCTGCCGTCTGTGAGAGTTGATACCTCTTGTCTTGCATATCTACACGGCTTGCCGCTTGCTGATAAGGATTTCTCGGAACCGTCCGAGATAGAAATACTTATTGGGGCTCCGCTGTTTGCGGATATCTTGCTATCGGGTCGTGCCGCTGGTCCGCCTGGTGCACCTACCGCTTTCGAATCGATATTCGGTTTTATCGTAATCGGGACCGCTCCCGTTGCGACCGCTCAAACATATACCGCTTTTAATGATGATAGTCACCGCTCCCGAATATCTCTCTGCGCCTTCGCAGAACAACCGCGCTTGGATATCATTCTTCAGAAATTCTGGCAACTTGAGGAAGTGCAATGCACACCGGCCTTAAGTCCTACCGCTCTCGAAAATGAACGTATTTTTACAAATAATTTTTCCCGTGATTCTACGGGCCGCTACTCTGTAGCGTTGCCTTTCTCCCGCGACCCCGCTGCCGCTTTGGGTAATTCTTTTCTTACCGCTAAGAAGCGCTTTATGCATTTAGAACGCAAGCTCGTCGCTTCACCTCCCCTGCGCGTGGAGTATGATGCAATTATCCAGGAATACTTGCAGAAAGGTTATGTCTCGCTGATAAATAACGACGATAGTTTAGCCGGTTACTACATTCCGCACCATGCGATTGCCAGGTTGGATAAAACCACTACTAAATGGCGCATGGTCATGGATGGAAGTGCAAAAACTGATTCGAGCTTATCATTGAATGACGTCTTGCATACTGGGGATAATTTGCAAAATGACCTTTTCGTTATTCTCTTAGAATTTCGTTTTTATGCAATCGTTTTCACATCCGATATAAAACAGATGTATCTTCAGGTACTTGTCAACGAAGAGAGCCGCAAATTTCAGAAGTTTTTATATCGGTTTGATCCCGCTTCGCCGCTGAGCACTTACGTGTTCAACCGTGTTTGCTTTGGCCTGCGCAGTAGTCCTTTTCTCGCGATGCGCGTGCTACGCCAGCTGTGCGCTGACGAGCGCGCTCGCTTCCCGCACGCTGCGTCCGTCATCGAAAACAATACTTACATGGATGATGTGTGCTATTCCATGCCGTCCTTGCCTGGTAGCGTACAGCTTCGCGATGATCTCCGCGAGTTGCTCAAGGCCGGGGGCTTCGAGCTAGTGAAATGGGCTAGTAACGTACCCGAGCTCACTGAATCGCTTCCGGTCTCCGATCGGCATTCCGCAGTTATCAATTTCGATGAGCCAGACTCGAACTTGAAGGTTTTAGGGCTACAGTGGTTGCCAAGCTCGGACGCATTTATGTTCACCGTGAACGTCGAAAGTCGGCCTGCGACTAAACGCAATATGTTGTCCGTGATAGCGCGTCAGTATGACGTTCTCGGACTCATAGCTCCTGTCATCTTGTACGCTAAATTAATTTTACAAAAGCTTCATGTTTTGAAACTTGACTGGGATGAGCAACCGCCGCAAGCAGTGGTAGATATTTGGCATAATTATCTTCGCGAACTTCCCGCCATTCAGCAACTGCGATTCCCTCGCCACCTAGGAGTGGAAGAAAATTCGAAAATCACCGTCGTTGCGTTTTCTGATGCTAGCGAGCATGGATATGGATCTGTAGTGTATATTCGAACTCAGTCTGACCATGACTCAACTCCGCTCACTCGTCTAGTATGCGCCAAGTCAAAAGTGTCTCCACTGAAAACAATTTCAATTGCAAAGCTAGAGCTTTGCGCCTGCTTGCTCATGTCAAAATTGGTTCGCCGCGTTCTCGATACCTACGAAAAGCGTCATACCATAGACAAAGTATATTGCTTCACCGATTCTATGGTAGCGTTGCAGTGGATTACCGCTTCACCGCACAGATTCAAAACTTTTGTTGCTACTCGTATAACAAAAATTACTTCCGCTATTCCCGTTGACAGCTTCCGTCATATACCTGGAACGGAAAACCCTTGTGCTGATGCACTTTCGCGAGGGCTGTCACCCGCTCAGCTAGTTAACCACCCGCTGTGGTTGACCGGCCCCGCTTGTTTAAGCCAAGAGCCTGCTGCTTGGCCCGCTAAGACAGTAGCTCCCGCTAAGGTTGACTTAAACCTACCTGAGTCGAATAAAATCGTTTCACTTCCTGTGACACAACCTGCCGTGGAGAATTCCAACCCGCTGTTGAAACTCTCCACCCGCGTTTCTTCATGGCTGATGCTCCTACGTATAGCCGTCCGCATCTATCGCTTCATCAAGAAGCTGCCGCGTTCTAAATACTTCACAGCCGATGAAATGAATTTCGCAGAAATTCAAGTCCTGACAGCTGTACAAAGACATTACTTTGCGGACATTATTCAGAACCTTAAAACCAACACTCAGTGTTCAAACGCTATACAGCGACTCGTGCCCTTTCTAGACGCCGACGGACTCATACGAGTCGGAGGACGTCTCCGAAATGCAGATCTATCGTACAATCAGCAGCATCCCATTTTGTTACCGCGTAAAGACCGCATAATCGAAATGATAATTGAGCACTACCATCGTCATAACTGTCATACAGGTCCGCACGCTTTGATGTCGATTCTCAGACAACGATATTGGATACTTGCATCCCGTAATATCGTCCGCTCGGTTATACATATGTGTAACTATTGTTTTAAGGCAAAACCTAAACCTACATTCCCGCTTATGGGAGACCTACCCGCTTGCCGCGTGAACGAATTTAAAGCGTTCACTCACACCGCTGTGGATTACGCTGGCCCAATTTCTATTATTCCAATTAGAAAACGAGGTGTGCGCTCTATTAAGGCTTATTTATGTATTTTCGTCTGTATGTCAGTGCGTTCGGTAAGCGTAGAGCTGACGACAGATTTAAGCAGCTGCAGTTTCCTTTCTGCTTTTAAACGCTTTCTCGCTCGTCGCGGTACCGTTTCTGTCTTGTATTCGGACAACGCCCGCACTTTTATTGGAGCAAGAAATGCTCTATCTGACGTCTATAAACTCGTTAGCTCAGAGGAGTATAATAAGTCGCTCTCAGACGAGTTATCCGCCAACCGCATAACATGGAAATTTAACCCACCAAGAAGCCCACACTTTGGCGGAAACTACGAAATCTTCGTGAAAGCTTTCAAGGGTCACCTAGCTAAAACAATAGGTTCACAGTTACTCACCTATGAGGAAATGTTAACCGTGCTTACGCAAATAGAGAGCGTCATAAACTCGCGACCGCTAACGCTATTGAGTGAGGATCCCTCTGAGCCCACTGCACTAACGCCCGCGCATTTCTTGATGGCTGCACCGCTTAAACACTTACCCGCGTGCGCGATCTCAGACGAGCCCGCGCATCTTCTTAAACGCTACACTTTGCTGGATAAGATGATCCAATCGTTCTCTAAACGATGGAAGTTAGAGTACCTTCACCTGCTTCAATCTAGAGGAAAATGGAATACACTTTCTAATCCAATCAAAGTAGGTTCCGTCGTGCTTATTATCACAGACAATCTTCCCCCGCTATCTTGGCCCCTAGGTGTTGTCGAAGAGACAATTCTAGGCGCCGACGGAATATGTAGAGTATGTCTAGTGCGAACAGCGACTTCCGTTTACAAACGGCCGGTCGTTCGTTTGTGCATTTTACCCACTCAATAACTTACGTACTTGCCCCCTGGTCAACCCGCTATTTATATACCCGCTCTATTAACTTATCCAATCTTTCTCTACCTTTAAAAACCAATGGTTTTTAGGCCGGGGGCAATGTTCGCGCCATCTATTGGCACTTTCTTTCTACCTCTTACCTTTTCCTACCCTCATTTTCCCACGAAAACGACGACTATCTACGGTTGACATTTCGTGGCTGATGAGTGACCTACTTGTCATTGCAAGTAGTCTGCGGTCGACCCTTGTTGACGGCGGATGCGTCTGTTCCTGTGAGCTCCCTCGAAGCCAAGGAAACCGCCATTTTGTTACTAACCGCGCTCGCGCTGCTTTCGTGTGTGCCCCATCGCACTGGGATATCCGCGATCGTCTCTTTGGAGCTGTGTACTAACAGCTTCCCGCGCTCGCGCCGCGAGTCTACAACTGCGTGAAATAATTCGAAGAGCCACTACATCTGGACACCAGCAGGACGCCTTGGAGTGCCGCAGCTGTGCTCGTCAGCCCGTCCGTCGGGTGATCCTCCGTTTAGCACATGAAGACTGCGTCGGTAAGAAGAGGCGAGCACCGTCAGTATGGCAAATGATTTCGGCGAACTTGGCGACGTAGCACGGCAGTGTAATTGGCCGTAAAGGGCGCATATCATGGATCTAAGAGTGATTTGCGGCCATTTTACTGCATCCTCCTATCTCTTTCCAGTCGTATTGGTTCCCAATCCATTGGTTTCAAGGGGTAAAGGACGAGAGAGTGGGTTTGCACCAGCGCAACTGCTTGTCCGCTTAAATAAATTCACGCGCAGATGACCTAAGCTTATCTAATTGGCTTTACGCGACTCCAAAAGCCCTGCGGCGATGGAGCTTTGGTGGTGGGGTGAAAGACAACGGTGTGTCCAAACCTTAGCTGAAGCTCTGCACGTAGGCGATCAGACGATCAGTGGTCGCTCCCGGAATCGATTTGAGGTGGGAGGATGGGTTCGGCAGCACGTCTGATGACAAAGCAGCCCTATTTAGGATCGCTCTGCTTTCCCCTGCATAGGGGAGGGGCCTAGAAAAGGTGGCCCAAAAATAGTCCGCCTCCTAACACACCAGATGTCAAACCGCGGTCATCTGGACATCGACCTAACGCGGTCGAAAGAGACAAAATTATAAAATAAAAAAAGAACTGATGATCGGAGCATGGAATGTTCGAACACTTCTGGATGATAGCAATAACCTCTGTCCTGAAAGGAAAACAGCTCTAATTGCGAGGGAGTTGGCCCGCTACGGAATAGATATTGTCGCACTTAGTGAAACTCATCTCAGTGATAGCGGTAATCTTCGCGAAGACCTCGGGGGCTACACTTACTACTGGAGTGGAAAACCTACAGGAGAACGTGCTGCAAGTGGTGTTGGTTTCGCAATTCGCAACAAGTTGGCAGATACCTTACCAGAACTTCCGAGAGGTATCAATGATAGAATTATGACCTTAAGGCTGCCGCTTAAAAACAACGTCTATCTCAACTTCGTTAGTGTTTACGCTCCTACACTTCCATCTCCGGACGAAGAGAAAGCCAAATTTTATCAAGAGCTTCGCCATGTCCTTGAGCATATTCCAATAAAAGACAAGATTGTTTTGCTGGGTGACTTCAACGCGCGTGTGGGGGCAGAGTTTGAGATTTGGGACGGAGTACTGGGTCGTCATGGTGTCGGGAAATGCAATGCCAATGGCCTGGATCTTCTAACACTGTGTGCTGAATTTGGCCTATCTATCACAAATACGTGTTTCCGTCTGCCGGACAAATATAAGACCACCTGGATGCATCCACGTTCACGTCACTGGCATCTTTTAGATTATGTGATTGTCCGGAAAAGCGATCTCAAAGACGTCCATATAACACGAGCTATGAGAAGAGCGCAAGGATGGACTGACCATAACCTTGTCAGGTCCAAGTTCAGGATGACACTAAATATGCCACGAAGATCCTGTCATAGGAACCCAGCAAGACTGTATGTAGAAAAACTAGTCTGTTCTATGGAACTTCAGAAGAATATTGATGACGCTTTTGGTGCCGTACCATCTTCGTCTATAGAAACACCTATAGATGAAGGATGGCGTGAATACGCTGAAAACCTTCATGCATGTGCTCTACAAGTCCTTGGTAGATCGTGCAAGAAACACCAAGACTGGTTTGACGCCTCAGACGTGGAGCTCAAAAAGCTCGTAGAAGATCACAGACGTGCACTTAAAAGTCAATCGAATGTCTCAGAAAGAAAGATCTCACAGCAGAGACTAAAACTGAAGGTTCGAGATATCAAGGATAGATGGTGGGCAGAGAGAGCGCAAGAAATGCAGAACTACGCTGATTCTAATCAAACAGGCAAGTTTTTCGAAAATATACAAGCCGTATTTGGTCCGAGGATGAAGAAGACAGCGCCAATTTACTCCCGTGATAAGCAGCGTCAACTGACAGACTATAGTGACATTTTAGCAAGATGGGCAGAGCACTTCAACGAAGTTTTAAATCCTACCACACAGAGTGCTGACCTTGCATATGTCAATGCGATTGAGAGCTTGCCTGTTTGTGAAGACCTGGATAATCCGCCTACGTTTGAGGAATTTATCACAGTGCTGAAGAAATTAAAAAATGCTAAAACACCTGGTGCAGATGGACTTCCAGCCGAGGTTTATAAGTATGGTGGGCCCAACATCAAATGTAGGCTATTTGATTTGATCTTGAGGGTGTGGGATGCACAGATCGTTCCGCAAGACTGGAGAGATGCCTCAATCTGCAAGCTGTACAAAGGAAAGGGTAGCGTGTCGGACTGCAGTTCATATCGGGGCATTTCCCTTCTCTCGACAGCAGGAAAGGTGATGGCACACATTCTTAATGCCCGCCTTGGGAAACTGGCTGAGAGAGTACTGCCGGAGTCGCAATGCGGGTTCCGCCCGAAGCGAGGAACAGTTGATGCCATCTTTGTAGTGAAACAAATGCAAGAGAAGAGCCTTGAGCAGAACAGCCCTCTCTATATGTGCTTCGTAGATCTGGAAAAGGCATTCGACCGTGTGCCACGAGAAGCTCTCTGGGTTGTCCTCAGAAAATCCGGATGTCCTGAGAAATTTACGAACATAGTTAGGCAGTTTCATGACAATATGAGAGCCCAGGTTATGCACGAGTGTAACTTCTCAGCTCCTTTTCCGGTGACTAGTGGTGTAAAACAGGGATGCGTGATGGCACCTACTCTGTTTGCTCTCTACTTTGCTGCAGTGTTGGATGACACACTCGAAAGTTGTAGTGGACGTATCCAGCTAAATGTGCGAACGGACAAAAGCGTATTTGACCTTTCACGGTTTAGAGCAAGATCCCGAATCACTGACCTCTACATTATGGAAATCCTTTATGCCGATGACGTGTGCCTGATGGCGGAAAGCATGGAAGCCTTGCAAAGTCATATGGATGCCCTACAGGAATCGTGCCGCAAGTTTGGCTTAGTAATTAGTGTCGTTAAGACTCAGCTTGTCAAGCAACCACCAAGAGGCAGTGATTCTGATACAAATACGCTATCCATCGATGGGACAATCTTGGAGGAGGTCACTAACTTCCGTTACCTGGGATGCCAAATTAGGAACGACAATCGCCTTTCGTCCGAGATTCCTGCGCGTATAGCAAGAGCTGCGTCCATCTTTGGAAGACTGAACCAGCGTGTGTGGAAGTCCCATGATATCACGTTACAGACGAAACTTGCAGTATATCGTGCTTTAGTGCTACCGATCCTTTTATATGCCTCTGAGACCTGGTGCCCATATAAGGCTGATATACGGAAGCTGGACGCCTTTCACATGAAATGCCTGCGTTCAATATTACGTGTTAAATGGCAGGATCGTGTCACGAATGCTGATGTTCTTCGTCGTTCACAAACGTACGGTATGGAGGCCCTGTTGATGAGAGGACAACTGCGTTGGTGCGGCCACGTTCAACGAATGGATGACTGCAGACTACCGAAGAGCGTATTCTACTCGGAGCTCTCGAGTGGAAAACGTAGTTCCGGCGGGCAGTATCTCCGTTATAAGGACGTTCTTAAACGAAATCTAACCAGTTGTAGCCTACCAACTGACCGGTGGGAAGAGGAAGCCTGCACTAGATCAGTTTGGCGTTCTAAAGTCAAGAAAGGTGTTTCTTCCTTTGAGGACGCTCGCCTTTCTGGTTTAGATTTGAAGCGTCAAATTAGAAAGAATCAGCCTAAACCCTCTTACCACTACACTTACAACACCACGGGCCAGCTTTACTGCCCGACTTGTGACAGAGTGTTCCAGACGAAGTTCGGCTTTGCCAGCCACGTTCGAGCTCATGCCAGGAGATAGCCAAGGTCGCCATCGTCGAACTCGACGCGGACGACATCATCATCGTCAGCCCGAGGATATCCAGGTTAGTCGCTCGTTTTTCGCTCCTTTTTCCTATACAGTCCACTTTTCATCACCTTGTTCCGCATTCTTTCGATTTACCAGTGTCCTTTCAACCCGCGCCCGCAGTTCGGCGTGCTCTGCCATATAGCTTGGTGGCCGCGCTAACAAGCTAATTATATCGTAGAGTTGTGCTGACTTTGCACTATTTACCTACTTATCGTATTTTAAATAAAACTTTTTCGCTTCAGTAAATCCTTTTAAAACTATATAGTGAAAGAAGAAGGGGGGTACCTTCTTCTTACTCTACCGTATCATTTACTCAATTATGCTCGATACACGGTGAAGTCAGTAGTAGGTACTGCTAATATTGTTAACGTTGCACCACTAATATATGCCCTACTATGTGACAAAAGTGAAAAAACTATCTACGAGTTAGTAAAATCGCATATACTCGTACCATCTTGGAATCCTACGTTACACTCTGAATTTGAAGTTGTTGCTATTAAGCATTTTTCAAAACATAAAAATTAAGGGGAGTTATCAACAAAAAATATAAAGGGAATATTAAAGATATAGGCAATAAAGCAAATTTTCGGATTATGTGCTTTAGCATTATTGCTTAATATCGAAACTGTCTTTGAATATTCATAAAATCCAAATGGGACGAAGACGACTCATGCGAGAAACTTGCAATACACGAGATAGATCGTAAACATATATTAGTATTTCAATATCGACGACGTGATTAGAAATACTCATCTTCAACTTATGGCGTTGTATTCACGGTTGGTCAAGACAACTCCAGACAACTTCTTAAGTCAATGCCTAATAATATTGTTGGATAGGCTCAGAAATTGTATTACAAAACCACAAATATACGAGAGGAATTTTTTTTTAAGTCATGTACGGGATCAGTAATTGTAACTTTGAAATCTGGAAATTTTAATAAGTTGTATTACTAACCTACCGAAAATTTTGATTTGATTTTGAAGTAGAATATCATTGTAATTTCATCATATTGTGACATCTCTATTAATGGGTTTATAGAAAAATTATACTGGAGTAAAATATGTTTTCCATGGTTCCATTGGCCAATGGGTCTACGGTTAAATGATTTTTGTCCATCGTCCCGTCAATGGGACGTCCAATGGAACCACGGAAAAGAACTGGTTATTTTATGATCTGGGTGGTATAGCTGGAACTTACTCGTACATTCTGAAACAGGCCCTAAGTAAGCATTTAATTCTCATGTATGTGGCTTGTTGTGTAGGGTGGTAGGGTATTCGCAAAATTCGTAACTGTGGTTGTAGATGGTAAACCGACTTTATATAAAATGGCAACCGTCAAGGACAGCTGCTGGACACCGCTAGGTGCTTGGTGACAGGTGACTTTCTTCTTGAGTGTAGTTTCAAGTAAAATATAAACTACATCATCACTTACCATGAGGTGAGATTGTGGTGTGGTGAGGCTACCCTATCAGCAACAATAAAACCGGCCAAGTGCGAGTGGAACTCGCGCACGAAGGGTTCCCTAACTCAATATTCCGTGAATAGTTAAAGCGTCTACCTGTCACCGTTATTAGTATCGAGCAAGAAACGGTAAAAAAATCAAGTTTGTTGTATGTATAGCCCTTCAATATTTATTTTATTTTATCTTTAGTATTTCTTGTTATAGCGGCAATAAAAACACATCATGTAAAAATTTCAATTGTCTAGCTATCATGTTCTTGAGATACAGCCTGGTGACAGACGGACGGGCAGCGAAGTCTCAGTAATAGGGTCCCGTTTTTACCCTTCGGGTACGGAACCCTAAAAATGGAAGTTTTAAATCGATCGTAGTATATTCAAAGTCGAATTATCGGAGCAAATTTATGTAAGTCAGAAAAAGACATTTATTTATAAGTTTTGCGTAGCGCTTTCCATGATGCAGATGATACTACGGTTGTAGTTTCATCATATTTTAAATACCAAGTCTTTAAACTCAGTGATATTGTATACATGTCCTTAAGTCTAATATCTATGTTTCTGGTTTGCCAGTTTTTTGATTTATTATTTATTTTACCCTTAAATCGACTGTCCCTACGTAAACTATCGAAACTCAAAAAAGGTTTTTTTTTATTACCGTCGCAACTTGTTTCCATGACATTATATTACAATGTAGATAAAATTTATTTCAAATATTATTAAAATATTCAGTTTTAGCAAGTCGTAAAGTATGGTATGTGACGTCGCTGGTCCTCGTAAACTCACGAAACTTAAAATTTGCGATATTTAGTTTCGATAGAATACGTAGGGACAGTCGAAATGTGAATATAAAATTCCCATACGTAACGAACTTTACGTATTTTTTTGAAAATACTCAAATTTACGGAAAATCCAGAAGCATAGATAATAAGCTCATGGGCTTGCATGCAAAACTTCCCCGAGGTGAAACACGTAATTAAAATATAGCAAAACTATGTTAGTATGGAATGCGCTTGGAAGACAAGCCTTAAGAATTCACTTTAATTTTGTAAGACAATTAATAAAACACGACTCCTAAGAGGGACGCCAGCTGCGTGCGATTTTCCCACAAATGTTTCCCAATTTTCTTCCTGCATAATGCCTCTATATAATCCAGGCCTGCTGAGGACACGCCCTATCATTTCCTTTTTTCTCGACTACAAATTATTCAGAAAACGTAACCTTATAGATAACTAATAGGTACTTTTATCCCGATCAAGGATCAATTTTAAAAGTGTTCCACATATAAGAATTATACGAGCCTAGATATGTATAGGATACTAGCGGCCCGCCCCGGCTTTGCACGGGTATTTAATAACAATGTAAAATTGAAACACATAAAAATATTTATTGTGACATGTAATAGTTAGACATATATGTCTAACTATTACATGTCACAATAAATATTTTTACCGCCGGTACACCATATGGTGTATCGGCCCTTTTTGTAGATATCGATGTCCTCTAAAAAAATACTGTACAAACATCACTTTGGTATATTGTCAACAATTTCAACAAACGTAACGATTTATTGGTATTTCTTTCACACGTTTGGTTAGATTATCGTTTTTTTTATACGGATCCCTAAGTTTTTGAAAATATTCTATAACCTATACCCATTAGGGATAGTGTAGGATTCTAAAGGTGAAGGAATTTTTCAAATCGGTCCAGTAGTTTTTAAGTTTATTCGTTACATACAAAAACTTTTAAAATACATATCTTTCCTCTTTATAATATTAGTATGGACATAGAATTTTTATTATTTTTTTTTATTTTTATGGATATAAAGTAGTAATTGTATCGACTTTGTTTTATAGAGGAGTTGAAGCGCTCGTAGCGTAGTTTGCTTATCCGTTTTTAGGGTTCCGTAGTACCTACAAGGAACCCTTATAGTTTCGTCATGTCCGTCTGTCCGAGATTTTGCTAAGAGACTGTTTGTACTAGAAAGCTGCAATTTTGTACGGGTATGTAAACTTACCCCGCCGACAAAGTGGTAAAATAAAATTTTGAAAAATATTTTTTTTTGGGTTAGCTCCCATACAAGTGTTGTTGGTATGAATTTTTTTTTCGTAGTCTATCCCATTGAATGGGGTATCATTGAATAGGTATTTTGAAATTATTTAGGGGTTGCTAATACTATTTTTCGATTTAATGCTCCATTTACGAAATATTGAACTTTAAAGTGCAAATTTTTGTTCCAGTAGGGCGTCCCCCCCTCTAAAACCTAAACTGCTGGCTTGAAAAGTCTGAAAAAATTCATGATGATAGTGCAGTTCATGAACTTACAAGGAAAATTATAGGGGTTAAGATAACTTTATCACTTTAGCAGTAATAGTCGTTGAACTTTGGTATTAGATAATTTTGTACCAAATACAAAATCCTTCGAATAAATCCTTCCAAGTTACTTAGATGAAGTACTGGAAGGACTAGAATCAGTATAGATAGTTATGTAATATGGGAAAGGGTGGAGGGGGGATAGGGGAGGGGTCGTAGCATCCCCCCAGAGGGGTGGGGGATTATGGAAACTATTTTTTTGTTTTAGATAATAATAATAAAAAATATATATGTATCTACATACATTAGAAGGACTTTAGGTATATATGTATATATTTTGTGAAATGGGGAGGGGGAGAGCGGGCGGAATATTCCCCATTGATGGGAGGGGGTTACAGAAACCTATAGTTTTTTTTAATACTAATGAAATTTCTCAAAATTATTATCAAAATAATTAACCATAAATCACAAGCACGAAAACGTCAACAATAAATGGTTAGGCTTAGAGACAAATGTCTTATTAGATGTGAAGTAATTCTAGGACTGCTCTTTCTTTAGTCTTTTCGCAACCTTATCGCAGCGTACTCGCTACACCTTCGCAGTATACTTGCGCTGCTCCGCGTCTCCGGCTTATAAAAAACACTCTAGGGGTAGGGCAGACAAGACTGCTTGGAGGATGGGTGCTCCAAAAATATAAATTATTGCAATTAAACTCTAGGAGGCAACAATTAGATATTATGCTTCTGTATGACCTATATCATAAGTCATAACAGATATGACTGTACAGAGTTGATCGATTAGCTTCGGTATAAGGTACTTTTTAGACCTCATCCTCGCCGTCTCATAATTATTATTATAAATAAGAATATTTTTTCAGTAGGAAAATATTGTGTCTCTGTTTGTTGGTTCTTGAATATATATATATATATATGCACAGTCCCTTCAGTGTCGTTATATAGTTTACACTATATATAGATATATATTATACATATACAGTGTAAACTCAAGGGACTGTGCATTTTATAGCGTTATAGAGAGGTGTCGTTAAATGGAGAGAAGAAAAAAGTTTGTGAGCAACTAAGAAACGTATAGATAATCCATGATTCTCTACCTAATATTCACGGTCAACAACAGTCTACGCGTGCAAGCAATCACAATTTATAAACAAAAGAACAAATTGCTTAGAAAGTTATAGGTAGAGAGATAAAAAGAAAAAGAACAACAGAATGATTCTATATTATCTACGAATAAATTCATATTTATCCGTAGTATATTATGATAACGGGCTACTACGGAACCCTACATTGCGCGTGGCCCCACACGCACTTGACCGTTTATTAAGGTTCCTTTCATAATTTACTCACCAAAAACCACACACAACTTGGTATATACCAGGCTATTTTAATGACAATTATTATTGCTCAATTTCTGCGCATCATATAAAACGATAACAATTGAATTTCATTCATAAAACCCGAATTCTGTAGCAATGACTTCTGTCTTGTTTTGAAGTGCTCGTACTTCGTAGCGTAGTTTGCTTAGTCGTTTTTAAACCGATTAGCTTAGTAAAGCAACGTTCAGCGTGGTCATGAGTTGGATGGGTGACCGCTAGTGACATTACTACTGACCGCTCTCGTGCTTCGGAGGGCACGCCCTTGGTCCCAGTTGTTGTCTAAAGACGGCAGTCGTAACAGCATGATAGTACGGGTATAGTAAATCTGTCGCCAAGAACCTAAAGGTGTGTTGCGACAGATGCCCTTTGAGCGCTAGTAATTCTACCTGGACAACATCTTCAACAACAGCATCACTTACCATCAGGTGAGATGGTTGTCAAAGGCTAGCCTTTCGCTATAAAAAAAGAGATAATAGGGAATTCGAAAGTCTGAAGAACATTTTTGAACAAACATAGCAATGCTAAGAAGCCCCACTTGCAACTAGCACCTCACTTAGCTTACTCATTACTCGTATGCAAACACGTATACCTACTATGAAAGGCACACATACCAGTGAAACTTCACAAAGGATTGTCACATTATTCCACCACAGTGGCCCACAAATCTCAAGGGTCCTTACAAATTAATTGACCCCTTGCCGTGTACGATGTCGTCGGCAACGGTTTGGGTCACCCAGGCCCCTCGTAAAGGAAGTGAGAATTAATTTGTATACTATCTAGTTTGCAGTTTTTGCAGATTTTGTCGGTAGCGGTGAAACTTTACCGCTGGTAATGTATGCAATGCTGGCTTCCGCCTGTGGATTTGCCAGCGTGGGAATTGGTTTCCTCAATACTGCGCTTTTTATGAACTCGCTAGTAAATTGGGATAAAAGCTAAACATTGTCCTAAACAAGTCACCCCACCCGTGGGTGTCGTAAGAGGCGACTAAGGAAAATATACCAGAAGGTATGCAGCAGCGCTTTCTGAGGAAGTGATATCTCACACTGCGATCCCCAAGACTCCTGCCAAGCGTAGGGATTATGGCAAACGCCCCCATAATGAGGGTCCTAGTCCAAGACTTCATACTAGTAAGTGTGTATGTTTGTTACTCCTTACCACAGAAACGGCTGAACTGATTTGGATTAAATGTTAAATATAGATAGTTCAGCTTTTGGATTAACACATAGGATATACTTCATAATCATCATCATCATTTTTCATCGTTATCTACGCGAGTTAAAGCGAGGAATGCATTAAGTAAGTACAGCGATATCGTAGCCCTTGACCACTATCTCACCTGTTGATAAGAGATGATGTGGTTGAAGGTGGTAAACGGTCTAGTTGTAGAATGGCTGGCTCTCAAAGAATGCTGCCAGAACACGCTGTTAGGTGCTAGGCAACATATTTTCTACTTGAGAGTGGTAGCTGGCCTAAAGCAATCACAATGCCCTTCCACCATGCGGCGTAGCTCAAGCCAGCGGAGGGAATCGAACCATGGACTTGCAGCAGGGCAATCCATAGATGTTATCGCTCTTATGTTTAAAGTTTTATTAAAATCTCGTCAGCCCACTTTGGAGAAGAGTGCCAATAAATAAAAACATGCACACATGCGTACTTACACATTTTGATCATCATCAAGGGTAATATTAGGTAGATTTTTTACCGACTTCAAAAAATGGAGGAGGTACTCAATTCGTCTGTTTTTTTGTGTTTGTTACTTCACAACTTTTGAATGGGTGAACCGATTTTGATGATTTATTTGAAAGCTGATGCTTGCTTTGTGGTCCCATTAAAATTTCATCAAAATCAGTCCCGCCGATTTTGAGTTAAACTCCAATAACTGAAAAGTATTTTCCTATCTTGATGATACTTAGGTACTTTTTAACCATTGAGGTACCGACTTCTACAAGTTATTTCACACAATTGAGTGTTGAAGTTGGTTCCATTTTTTGGATTTTTTTTTACCAGCGTACTGGCCTTTATTAACAAAATACTAAGAACCTTATACAATACTACAGCTACTATAGTAAAAGTATTAAGACAACCTAGAAGTCACTGCAGGCTCACAGGCAATTCAAATGCTCCAGACCACTACCTTGGCGGCGTACCCAGCATGCTGGCAGCATTGCCCCGTTGAACTGACATGCTTATTCGTTGAATCAAATATAGGTGCCAGCATTTTGATCACGCGTCGCATCGAGCAAGCGCTCTGAAAGTTTTGGACAATGCGATGAGCTCCCGGTCCCCACGGACCTAACGTCTCTACACCAAACGGCTCGAATATGTAACCACTACCGAGGTTAGCATAATTATGAAAAAGAAAAGAAACGTCGGGATAAAAATAATGATAAATATACGCGATTTAAATCGTTTAAAGTTGTTTAATTGCTATGTGTTATAATCGCGAAAACCTAAGACAACATTATAAAAAAGAAATGTCAAAGTTATTATATGAAAAGATTATATAATTTTTGACACTGTTCGAATGATCCTAATATCGTAATAAATGGTAATTTAATATATAGGCTAAATTAAGAAATACCTATTTTAGTCAGCACATGGCGATAGATTACGATTTATTATAAGTAGGATACTGAATTTTGTTAGATATATTCAACCCGCATTGTGTTTCTAATCTATATTGCTTTGAAATTATAGAAAGTAGTATATAAATAAGATACATAATGAATAAAAAGTTTCACATATACAGGGTTATTGGTAAAATTATAACAACCTCTTAGGGTTGACTTCTGCTAGACCTAAGAAACATTTTGAAATGTTAATTTTTTGTACTGAAAAAAAAAAAAAAAAATTAGCTTATTTTGTGTTTTAATGCCTACTCCGAGCTAAGAGCGCCCGCCGCAGCAACACTAGACCGCGCCGTGGTCCCTTTGAATAGAGTTTTGAATATTTACATCGAGCACAGTAATAAAAAATATGAAATAATACATTACACAAGGCACAAGACACTTTTGACATCAGGTGGTCCTCATGCTTATTCAGTCAAAAACATAAAAAAAAAAAAAAAAAACATCTCAAAATGTTTCTTAGGACTAGCATAAGTCAACCCTAAGAGGTTGTTAGAATTTTACCAATAACCCTGAATAGGTATCAATATTATAGGTTCTGCATTTTATGGAGCGGTGGTAAGTGATGATGTGGTTGAAGATGTTGTTCAGGCTAACCTAGAAGTACTGGCTCTCAAGGACAGCTACCGGAACACACCGTTAGGTGCTTGGCGACAGATTTTCTACTTGAGGGTGGTGGCTAGCCATGCGGGCATTCGCAAAATGCCCTACCACCATGCTATAACGACTGCCGTACTAAGACAAAAACAACTTATTGGCGTGGAAAATTAGGCGCAATTATCACTAGATATATTTTTTTATATATATTTAACTAAAATATTAATTTATAGTGTTCTAATATTTGTTATTATTACTACATTAGTAATATTAAGTTCGTTTCTTTAACTGTAATACAGGGTTTTAAAACCTTTTCCATGAAAGCATATACAAAGCACTTAGTTTCGTCGCGTGCTAATGTGTAATCCCTTTAACAGCGACAACGTCCAGTGTTTTGGATTAGAGGTGTTAGTCTTGGCAGGCGTCTTGGGGATCGCAGTGTACAATTACAGTTCTTTAGGCGCTGCTGCTCACCTTTTAGTATTTCGCATTCGTCACCTTTTACGACACAAGAACATATCGGCTGGTAAAATCTATCAGGATAACTCACGGGAACTTATTTTATTTGCTAAGTAATTGAAAAGAACTGGACCCATTCCAAAACATAAATCACCTATGTTCAACAAAAAACTGCCAAATTCAAAAGGGTCTACACCGGCCGCGTCCAGCCAAAGTTTGGCTCAAAGCTTACGATACTTGTGTCACAATGATACACAACTTAGCATGTCCGGACGTTGAATGAGATATGAAAAATGGTCTATAAAGGAGAATAGCTCGCTCAAGCTTTAACTTGACATCCTGTCTCGCATCTGGGAAGAAGGCGGATAGCAGGAAGTATATGCAGAGACCATGTAATTTTACACGACTGCCCAAAAAGGAGAGATATGTTTTCAGGGTTCATGTATGTTTGTGAGTTTCTTTATTGCACCATAACTTCTAACAGTCTAACCGATTTCAATGTGAGAGATATTGTTAGATTCGCCTTAACAGCGCAAGTGAAACTAGGTACATAAAAATAAATAAAAACAAACAAAATGGCGGATTTTAGACGCCGTTTTGTTAGATATTAAAAACATTTTCTTCCAAAACAATTTAATGGGTATATATATCAAAATGAAGGACTTTAAAACACTATTCCATAAATATATATAACTTGCAGTTTTATGTCCAATGGAACGATAAAACGTTTAACAAATATAAATAATTAGCAGTCGTGTTTTTTTATTTTCATATTTATACTTGTTTCTCTTGCTTTCTTTACTCTCATCATGCCTGATATAAAGAAAGGATGCGTACCTACGTAAAATAGAAAATTCACGAAATGGACGTTTTGTATTCTTGTGCGTAAAACTAAGACAATTCAATTAATAATTGAAAAAAGGATATAGTCTGGACTATTACGAACATTAGTTACCAAAGAGTACTCAGTTACTTTGACCACATAGCCCGAAGACTTCCAGACAACTTGGATAAACTGGTGTTGTTTGGAAACGTTGATGTCAAAAGACCGTGAGGCAGATCACCTATTAAAATATCTCACAGGCCTCCCTACTGTATATCTCACTGGCCTCTGTAGCTCTAAGAAGTTTTCCTTTTTTATGCTTGATAGGTTAACCTTTGACTACTATCTCACCTGATGGTAAGTGATGATGTGGTCGAAGATGTTGTTCAGGCTAACCAAGAATTACTGGCTCTCAAGGACAGCTGCCGGAACACACCGTTAGGTGTTTGGCGACAGATTTTCTACTTGAGGGTGGTAGCTAGCCAGGCGGGCATTCGCAAAATACCCTACCACCATGCTATAATGACTGCCATCCTAAGACGACAACTGGGACCGACGGCTTAAGGTGCCCTCCAAAGCATTTGCACGCTCAGTAGTAATATCACTAGCGGACACCCATCCAACTCATGACCGCGGGCGACGTTGCTTAACTTTGCTGATCGGTTAAGAACAGCCTAGTAAACTACGAGCGCTTCAAGTATTAGTAGAGTAGTATGGAGGCATCTTGTCAACCACTCGAATCAGGCCTTCTAAGTAGCACGACCTTCCGTAATGAATGAAACGAACATAAGACGAATAAAATAGGGCTGGATTGTAATTTTCTAATGCACCAGAGAATGCGTCATTGCATAAAAATATTGAAACCCGATTACACAGTTAAGGCGTTGACGGTTAGGCAATCTTCAATTTGCGACAAATGCATGATTCAGATGCGATGTCTTTCCTTTTGGCACTAAGCTCATATTCGCTCCGAACCTCAAAAATGCTTTGTCATAAATACCACTAGCGATCACCCATCCTCAAAATGCTGTCACCTATTTGGCTCAACGAATAAGCATTGTAATCCAAAGAGGCAATTTTGAAACCATGCTGGGCATGCTGCCATCTGGCAGCGGGCTGGAGCAATTGGACTGCCTGTAGCTCTGCATTGGCCTTTAGGTTGCTTAGATGCTTTCGTTGTAGTAACTGTAGTGTTGTATTTAGTTTGTAGTTTGTTGTTATTAAGGCTCAAAACATATAAAACAAATCAAGCTTTGCAACGCTACGAGCGCATCTCTCTTGTAATTTAAGAGTTAACCAAAATTTTTCATATCCAAAACATAAATCACATAACTGTATAACAAAAACCCGCCAAACTGAGAAGGGTCTAGACGGGCCGCGTCTGTCGAAAGTTTGTCGAACTTTCTACAAAACTTATAATGAAATGACAATGAGATACAACCTCGCATGTCCAGACGTGAAATAAGTTTCTTTATGAAATTGTTTTTCTACTAATCAAACATTTTTAGGCGTGAATATCTTGTTTTGTTTTTTTTTCTAAACAAACTTCCATAAAGGTGGATGTTCTCATTTCAACTTTTAATGTGTGATTTTTACTTCGCCAACTATGAACTGATTTTAATAATTTTTTTTTGTCTGGTAGAGTATACATACTACTATAGAACTTAGCGGTATAGCCCCATAAACTAAAAAGAAATATGACCACTTTGCTACAGCTGATAACACTTACTATGTCTATGTCAAAAGCTGCTGCTGTCACAAGTCATAAAAGTCAAATCAAGGAGTTTTACTTATTCCGCGACAAGAATCAAACGTATTTACAATCTGCTACTAGGTTTCACGTTCTATAATAATAAATGACAATCATCATTAAGATCCATACTATAGAAGACGTAAACCAAAAACCAATAATATTGGCTTTACTTACTATGCCTATTACCAACCCATATATACAAAGTTATCAGCGTGTTATTTGAATCCTAGATTAGTAAAACTGGGCCTAATTATTATAACAAAATACAATAAGTCGGCCCATTTAGAGAAATTTCCGCATGAATAAAAAAAATCGTAAAAATGATAATTGTATTAAATAGTAATTTCGATTTTCATAAATTTGGAACTATATGGGGTTTACAATGGGGTCCCAAGTTCTTGGTTGAATCATTGTGAATAGATCTAAACAACCTCAGAGCGGATGTGTTAAAAAAATATAGATCCACGTTCAAACGAAGCCTTTTTTATTTATTTCTTGTACCTAACAACTATAAATAATGTTGTTTGGACAAAAATGTATGTGTCCAATCAAACATATAAGGTACAAGATTACAGAAGCCTCTACCCAAATACCCAACTTAATTTATTACCCACAAAGCGCTACCTGTGTTCTCGGATAAAATATATGGCCACGAAGAGCATATTTCAGTCTTGACAAATTATTATTTGGCGATGCCTCACCGAGCCTTACGAATAACAGTAACAGGGTGTCAGGTGATACCTTGTTAGATCACAAGACGTGATACAGTCAAAAAAACTTATGTTTATACAATAAATTTGTCACATGTGAATGTTGTCGTAAGAATTTAGCTGTTTATTTACTTTTTGTGTTGGCAGTATTATGTTTTTCGGTAAAATAAAGCCAATAAGATGAAGTAAGTTTCTAAAAGGCAAATTTTAAACATGTTTTTAACGGTTAAAAATATATATTATACTTGATGATTTGACAAATTTAATGCCTGATCCAAATAATCCTACCAAATTGATATAAAAAAACAATAACCAACCCTTGATATAAAAAAAACATGAATACAGCTCTAAAATCTCGCCTATTAATTTTTTGCTCACTTAGATATAGGTAAAATTATTAAAAAAAAACCGGTCACTCTATTTATATGTCGCGTTGTTTTGTTTCGCTCACTCGCATGCGATACGAGATCTCCCCTTCCTTCGCCCTCAGTCCTAGACATTTTTCGAAGATCATAGGCACGACACGTAGTGAGATTGTAGGCATTTCACAAGTGCGATGAGTACAAGTAATCGACGCATTTAGCCTGGCTTGACGACACAATGTGTTTGCATGGTGGAAGGGCATTTTGCGATTGCCCGCCTAGCTACCAACCTCAAATAGAAAATCTATCACTCCCGCTTAACACCAGGTGGGCTTCGACCTTGTCCCAATAACATCAAAAAAAGTTACTTAGTAATGCTGTCGATTTTTTTTAAACAGACATTAGACTAAGTTAAACGTTTCACATTACAGTTGTACTGAAACCCATCGTAACAACGGCTGCAGAGAAAGTTGCCACAGGTGACAGAATGCTAAAGTTTGAATGACTAAGCAAGTTACCAGTGTGGTACTGCAGTTGATCAACTCGGCCACCATGGAGAGTGGCCAGCTGCGGCAACACTGGACCGCGCCGCGCTCCCTTTGAATTTTTTTTATTATTTGAGTTTTGAAGATTTACATCGAACAAAGTAATAAAAAATATTAAATATTCAATTACTGGCACAAGAGACTATTAACATCAGGTGTGTCTTTGTGCTTATTTCGTCAAATAGAGATAAAAAAAAAAACAAAAAAATAAGTACTTAAGATAAATATTTATATCAAAATGTTTGTTAGGACTAGCAGAAGTCAACCCTAAGATGTTGTTAGCATTTCACCAATAACCCTGTATAAGCGAATATTTCTATTTTAGAAAAGTAAGATTAAATAAGAATAGATATCAGCGCGTTAGTACACTAAATATTCTAAATACTGTATCAGTCGGATCGTCCACTGCTGAACACAGCCTCCCCTATGAAGGGGGTATTTGCCATAATCCCCACGCTTGGCAGGCCGCTTGGGGATCGCAGTGTAAGATGGCAGTTCTTTCGAAGGCGCTGCTGCCCACCTTCCAGTATTTTTCCCTTAGTCGACTCTTACGACACCCACGGGATGACATGGGGAGTTGCAAATCTAACCCGGCACACCACGGGCTGTATTATAATATATAATATTCTATATACCTAATACAAATACAACTGTCCTGCCTGTTATGGTTCAAAAGATATACCTACCTAACCCAGTTAAGATGTTCACATGTGTTATTATGGTGGATATCCTAACAAATAATACAAAAACAACGAATCAAAAATACGAGGGGACAGCATACGAGTACTACAACAAACTTGTTTGTTTTTATCGTTATTGTTTTTGCTGTGTCGTAAAAATAAGTGTCACACAAAGTTGACTATAGTACAAACTCTAAAGTAACCAAACTAATAGCAAAGCGAGCCAGTAGATTAGGTGATAGAGCGATGAGAGTATCAATAGAAAAAAAACGTTTTATGCGGTATAATCTATCACCAAGTACCTATGTTCGGTGTGTTCCGGCAACTGTAAATATCTTCTAGGCAAGCATGCTCCACCGTCGACCGCGTCGTCACTTACCATCAGGTGAGACTGCGGTCAAATGCGTGTCTATTTATTATAATTTAAAAAAAAGCTGTCCTTGAGAGCCAGTAATTCTAGATTAGCCTGAGCAATAGCTTCGACCACATCATTACTTGATATAAATAAATAAAAATAATTAAATAAGCTTATAATAAAGCTAGGTTCTATTTTTTTCTCTACTTATCAACTGAATATTTCAAACCCAACAAGACATAGGTATCTATCTAAAGTACATACAAATAAAGAACAATGCTAATAAAATGTTTAAACTTTTCTAATAACAAATATTTTTAGGAGACCTTAAGTTAATGTTTTAATAAAACACTTAAAATATAAAACAATATATCTAGTGACAATTTTTCTCGATCGTGCGCTCGTAGAGTCACCTCCTGAGGATGCTTCGTGTAGAATCGAAACGCATCGAAAATTCTTCCGCTTTGGCTGCGTGGCGTTTGTGATGTATGAACATTATTTAAGGTGTATATATTGTGTAAATACCTACGATCTGACATTCAGACGAGCTGCCCGGCTGCAGACAGCTGTTAGCGTGCTTGAGTTGCGATTAGCCCTCAAGCACGCCCAAGTACAAGATTTTTAAAATTTTAAATGGTTAGTTTGGACGACAGATTTTCTACCTGAGGGTGGTAGCTAGCCAGACGGTAACTACCACCATGCAATTGTAAGACAACAGTCGGGACCGACGGCTTAACATGCCCTCCGAAGCACGTGCACGCTCAGTAGTAGATAATGCCACTAGGTCACCCAAGTCATGACTGCGGCAAACTTAGCTGATCGGTTAAGGTTGAACTGGGCGGTCACTTCTCTATACAAACGTTGTAGTGTGATCACTCCCTTATTTGAGATTTTAGGTCCAGACCTAAGCATAATACCGATTGATATCGTCATTATCTAGGCTTGTATTATGCCAAAATTTTAAAAAGATAATTAAGTTGTAAGTTATGAGTCTCGAAAACTTTATATGAAAATGTTTCGAGACTCATAATTCTCAAGTTAATTATTTTATTAAAATTTTGGCATCATACAAGCCTATATAATGACGATATCAATCAGTATTATGCTTTATTTTGGACCTAAATCCTCAAATAAGGGAGTGATCACCCTACGACGTTTGTAAGGAGAACGGGCCGGCCAGTTCACCCTTCAGGACGGCTAAGCAGACTACGCTACAAGCGCTTGAAAATTGATTGATGATTTGCTGACCATTAGGCGCAGTAATCTTGTTCATCTTTAATAACATGAGAAACGAAACGTTTTTATATCCGGCTGGGAACTGTAGACTAATAAGACTTAGTACCTATTATCGTAGGTAAGTTTAAAAGTAAATTGGAATAAGTACGTCTGGCAGCTTTTTAAATTACTCACGACAATGGCTGGAATATTCCGATGGAGAATAATAACCACTTGAAGAATATCGCATTAAATCAATGTCGGGTAAATAATAATTTCCCGAGTGGTCGGGTATTGCCCGACGACGGGCTTACAGCTAAGTGCGTTGCCGTGTTAAGAAATGTACACAGCGATTGGTCTGTTCCTATTGTTTCTTTTCATATATTTATTTTCTTTTGAAGTTTTTATGAAGTACAGTTTACTCATTCTTTCGCGTGATCAGCCAACGAAACACATAAGCAATGCATTTCTAGATTATAGTTTTTTTGTCACGGAATAAGTTCGAGGCCCGCCTGATTTTAATTGGACTAACCTCTGCCTATAACAGATACATTTCATCACAAGTGACAAATTGCACTGCACCCGTCACCTTGAGACATAGTTGTTAAGTCTAATGTGCCTGTGATTTTACTACTACACTTTATCTTTTGTAACTCGAATTTTGCGCTTTTCGATTGAAAGTTCACATTCTGACGTATTTCTTTTTATTGCTGATTTGTAATCCTTTGAACACAATCTCACCTCATGGTAAGTAATAGTGTGGTCGAAGGTGTTAACATGCTTAACCTAGAATTACTGGCTCTCAAGAGCTGCTGGCGGAATACGCCGTTAGGTGCTTGGCGACAGATTTTCTACTTTTGGGTGGTAGCTAGCCAGGCGGTCAATCGCAAAATGCACTCCCACCATGCGGTTAAGCTCAAGCCAGCGGTGGAGATCGAACAAGGGACCTGCGGCACGGCAGGCCATAGCTATTACCGCTCGGCCATCAATGCTTCAAAAGTTTGAAAGCCCAAATATACGTAAGAAATCTGCTTAAATTACTCTTATCTGTTTACAAATAGTATATCAGGTGTGTCCATATCCAATATCTATTGCTTTAGAAATGTTTATAACAATTTATCCTCAATAGAACTTACTACTTCACAAAATTACATCATCATCATTATCATCATAAACAGCCGGAAGACGTCCACTGTTGAACAAATACCTCCCCCATAGAGTGCCACATAGAACGGCTATTAGCCACTTGTAACCGTTGCCTACTCGCGACTTTCACGATGTCGTCACAAAATTACAACGTGAAGAAAATTATAGTAATGTGGGGGAATTTTTAAAAACTATAATTTTCCTCTCGTCGTTACTTTATAATTTATACCGCGGAGCATGCATCATTGCAAAAATAAAATTATTAGTAAGTAATGTCACTAGCGGTCACCCATCCAACTCCTTACCGCGGCGGACGTTGCTTTGCTTAGCTGATCGGTTAAAAACGGCTAAGCAAACTTCGCTACGAGTGCTTCAAAATGTTGTGCCTGGCGACAGATTTTCTACTTGAGGGTGGTCGCTAGCTAGGCGGGCAAAATGCCCTTCCACCATGCGGTGAAGCTCAAGCCCGCGGTTGGGATTCGAACCATGGACCTGCTGCGCGGCAGTCAATAGTCAATGCCACTGAGCCATCACTGCTTCAAAATTCTTCTAGTAATTTCCCTTGCCACAGTACCAATCAACTTATTACTGAGATAATGCAGTAGTACCCACGACGTATTCTTCTTTATCTAGCATATAACTGCATAGTATTTTATTGAAATTTATGTCCAAGAAATGACGATTTCAGGAAAATTTTTCGTGTTTCGATAAAAATTTGTGTTTTGATAAAAATTTGATCAAACGCGTTTAATCTAAGATAAACCCAAAAGCATCGTGTAAATAAACTTAATATCCATTTTAATTACGTTTCCAAAACTTAGGGATTTCGAGAGTAAAACATTTGGTGCGATTCCGGTACCCGGTGGTAGAACATAGACTGAGAGCTAGATACTAACTTGGTGGTAAATACTGGAAAGAAAAATGTTACAAGTGTTTAACGTGTTATATTATAGCAGACATAAACTATATAGTATCTTTACTGAAAATTAGCGCCGCCTGGAATGAATATTTCGGGTTGCACAAGCTGAGTCACCTCCCTTTGCCTTGTTTCCTCAATATAGTTTTTAATTACCTGTCTATAAATGGAAAGCGATAAACATTTTTTATTATTATTAAGCGTTTACAAATTTTTAGACCACACAATTTCTCATCTAGGTTAAGGCATTTTGTGCGTCGTGGGATCGATCCCCATTCGAAATGAGATATATTGTGCTCTAAAAGTTCCTAAATATGATTAGAGCTTAGCACGCGGTAGTGCTTGTAATCATATGTAGAAATAGAGAGTACGTAATATATATAACGGAAATTGGGTATAGCAAAAAAATACAAATTAGAGCTTTGAGAGATACGTAAGGGTTGCACATTGTTTTCTTGCACGCTTATAGACAAAATTGGTAATAGCGTTTAAGTAAGCATTGTTGTATAAATGTTAAAGCATTAGTCACAAAGTAAGCATAGTGATCAGCGGATTTTGCTGATATTGCAAAAGTAGTCTCATGCCTTGCTTGCAGCGCTCAGTTGACCCCCCCCCCCCCCGTGTTTATTCCGAGCGTACTTCAGCCCACCTTATTAGTTACTAAACATGTTATTCTGAAGGAGTAATAATTAAGAGTGATCACTAAAATGTGGTACTTTGATTTACCCTTCCCAGTAGACAGTCAAGAACACGCATATAGAAGAAATAAGGGCGCACATATAAACCTTGATAGGTGACGTGCACCACATTAAGAAGATAACGATTCTTGGAACCTTACAGTTTCCAGAGTAAAAAATTCAAAGAACTGAGATTCCTTCTTTTGGAGACACAATTCATTTTCATCGTGCCTCAAGAATATAGGGTACTATGGCACTAAATAAGTCATACAGAACGCGCAATCAGATGATAAAGCAGTAAAAGGTTGTTAGGGCGATTTAATTTTGCGATCCATCGAAAAAATCCAAGCGTTACCTACTTATATAATTTATTTCTACCTTATCTCCTTGACTACTTGTTTTAATTAATTACTCGCAAACCTTCTTGTAAAATAAATGCACATTTCATAATGAAATACGTTAAAATTATGGTAGTTGGATAATTTGAATGTGTTTTAATACTATTTAGCTGTGTTTGTATGTTACATTTTCTATGTATTTCTTTTTAAAATAGTCTTTTGACCTTAACTTTTTGACTTTTTAAGTTATTAAACTTAAAAAGTAATTGTAAATACTTAAATAAATAACTTGAGTATGGTATATTTCTGTTAAGTAAAGTATTTGTATTTTTTTAATGTGATTTCAACACAGTACAAGACTTAATAGTGGACATATCAGCTTAAAATTAAATGGCTGCAAGTTGTTATTGCCGTGGAACCCGTCTTATGTGCCAAAACTAAGTATAATGCACTAAACTAAGACGAGTAGAATGGCTCAATAAATTAAATTGTACGTTGAAGTAATAGGAATACTTAGAAATACTTACTTTGGTAGTATCTTCTCCACCTCTAAGTGCCTCTTTAAATTCGAGTCTTCGAAAGTAAGTTTGTTCAATAATTCTTTGAGTGTTTAAATTTTTACACGGAAATGAAACCATTAGCTGTCTCAAATATAATACTTTATTTGTTGAACCTATTGCAAATCCTACCATACATAGACTTATATATAACAACGATATCAAAATAGATACAAAAATAAATTATTGTTCAGCAAAGTTCTTAGTCAATTAAAGTATTTTCCAAAATGTTTTCCGTTAGGTCATCAAACAATATAGAATATCTATCTATTTGTATTTAATCATCAACAGTCTTAACTTTCACTGTTGAACAAATGCTACCCCCCTTAGGGTGGTATTGCCATAATCACCACGTTTTGGCGTATTGAGGATCGCAGTGTAAGATGGTAATTCTTCAGACTTTAAGTTTCTATTGACAATGCAACAAGGAATCAAAATGGATTCAACTTTACAGTGAGATCCAGATACATGATCTATCCGGAAGACTTAGTTCTGCTGCATATGCAGTTCGTAAGATAAAGCAGTTAACAGAAGTAGCTACTGCTCGCCTAGTTTATTTCGCGTACTTCCACAGTATTCTGTCGTATGGTGTATTGCTGTGGAAAGCTGCTGCTGAGATAGAGACAATATTTATTTTACAAATAATAATACTTTATTTTTCACAAATAATCTACAATTTTGTCTTAGGTTTTCGCGATTATTACACATAGTTATTAAACAACTTTAAACGGTTTAAATCGCGTATATTTATCATTATTTTTGTCCCGACGTTTCAAACACTTTGCAGTGATCGTGGTCAGTCACCCCGTGACCACGATCACTGCAAAGTGTTTGAAACGTCGGGACAAAAATAATGATAAATATACGCGATTTAAACCGTTTAAAGTTGTTTAATTACTAATCTACAATTTGTTTACAAACTA
The DNA here is from genome assembly GCA_963890685.1 of Plagodis pulveraria. Lineage (NCBI taxonomy): Eukaryota > Metazoa > Arthropoda > Insecta > Lepidoptera > Geometridae > Plagodis > Plagodis pulveraria. Next base: position 5,741,373 of record OY982972.1, on the reverse strand, counting down.
AATAAGGTTCTTAATATTATTTATAATTAATTACTTAATACATTTAAGTCTATGGCTTGTATGTTTGTAAATGTGTGCAATTTCGAGCTATATATATGAAATGTGTCCTAGGGAATCTCTGAGATAGATAGATAAACTCTTTATTGTAACACAAAGATTAATTTTCACAAAAAAACCTTACAACTAAAGATACATAATAACTGAGTGAAACAATGAAGGTTATTTTTAAAGAAATTCATATGTTAACTTTACTGAGTCTGTATATATTTGTAAATGTTACATACGTTCGTAAAAAATATATTGAACAGGGACAATCGCGATTAAAAAACTAGGAATAAAGATAAAATTGTGGTGCCAGGTTTTAGATTAGCAAAGACAATTATTATAAATCCTTCTTGGATAATTGTGTGCGGTTTCATAATAAAGTTCTCAATCATATTCTTTGACTTTGAGGCACTGCTGCTTTAAGATTTTATTTCCTTAGTTGTCTCTTACGACTAAAGAGAAAAATATAGGGGATTGCAATTCTACTCCAGCACCGGGGTTGTTATATAATAGGATAGTGTTATTCTATATGAAAGGAAGGTATTTCAAAAAGGTTTACGACAAACAAAACTCCATCAACCTGTAAAAGGTTAATTCGTTTTCACACGTTTCAGAAATGCCTCTTCTAAACATCTACAGTTTATGACCTCTAAAACTTATGGTACAGAATAAGCAATAGTAACTCCTAGTACAAAATTAACTAAGAATTCAAGACCTTCAGCAAATTGTTTCAAGCACGTTGTGCAGGTGGCAGTAATTAAAATTTTGGTGCTCGTAAAAACTTTCGGTGCGTACCACAACATTATAAGCGGTAGTAGAGTGACAGTATCTAAACTAAAGTGGTTTTTTGACATTACCAAAACTAATACATCTATTTTTTTTATATTGTTAAGTATAAAAATCCCGCACATGACTATAATTTTTTCTCTAGTCAATTATTAATTTTGTAATACAACTGTTATTTTCTGCGTTTTATTTAATTTAAGGTAGCGTATTGACTGTTATTAGAAATAAATGATGAAAAAAATTAATAAAAATTTTTACGTTTGCTATTATTACTGTAATATAATTTTGAATTTTTAATCAGAAATCTCTCCGTGGGGTGCCGGGCTAGAATGTCACCCACCCATCTCTTACTTTTACGAAACACACGGGTGTGTGTTTCGTAAGAGGCGACCAAGGGTAACACACCAGAAGGTAGGCAATAGCGCAGCGCTTTCTGAGCAATTGATGTCTCACATTGCAATCCACAATACGCCTGCCAAGCGTAGGGATTATGGCAAACACCCCCATAATGGGAGAGGCTGTGTTCAATGGTGGGCGTTCCGGCTGATACAGTAATCAGTAAACAGTAATTTCAATATAGTTTTATTGTAATATTTTGTTACTACATGTGAGAATGAATTGAAACCTGGATTGATAGAATTATAATGTCTTTTACTCTATCCATGCAATGATACGAAAAAAAACAATTTTTATTAGTACCAGTAGTTGTTGGGAACGATACTCTTGTAGTAGTTTCAGTTAGGTAGGTTCAATAAATGTAAAAATACAGCCTAAATTATTTTTTCTGTTGGTAGATTTTTGTTATATATACAAACCTAACTTGATTTACTGTAATTTTGACGTAGGCACATTCCTCACGGAACCCTTTCAGCCAGTTTGCAAGTTTAATTATTGCTAGCCCTGGATAATATGATAACTTGGAAAACTTGCGAGTACAGTTGAGGAGAAAAAGGTCACGCGAGTTTTTTGTTCCGCAGAATTAATATTCAAAGTAGAGAAATCTTTCTCAATATTTCGGATAGTTTAGATTTACCTTTTTATATTCTTATAAGTTATTAAAAGAGTGTTTTTTTTGCTTTTCTCTTTGGTAGAAACTATAAACAGGAGAGACTATAGCCTGGAATAACTAGTTATAGATTATTTATTGACAAAATCCACAGCCCTTGCAGATAAACAGTAAATCATAATTACTGAACCGACATTATATGTTGCATCATATGTTATTAAGTCGACAACAGTCATCAAGCAAGAATATAAATATTAGGTATATAGCTGTAAAGTCATACAATGTACGTACATAGCACAAATGTAAGACTCAATATAGGTATAAAATACATAAGACTAATTATACCTAGTTGTGTTTATTACATTGTGAGTGCATATAGTTGTGGAGTGTAAGAACAGAACATAAAGCATGCTTTTTGGCACATGCATGTAGTTTTGTAGACTAGTGAGAGTGCTTACTTCAATAACACCAAGGCCGCAACAGAGCCGAGCTTGGGTATTAGAGAGCCTCATAGTATGTGTGCGGTGTATTCTTTTGGTCTCTTGATAATATTGATATATAATTTCAGAATGTTCGAGTAAGTTCCGGTTATACTACCCAGAACATATTTAATAAATGAAACACCATCTTTGCGTTTCACAGTCATCGATTTAGCCTATCCATCGGTTAAAGCTTGAAACGCGCTGCATGTTAACTGTCATTTTTATCATCCAGTTATTTTATATTCTGGGTAGTATAACCGGAATTTACTCGAACATTCTGAAACAGGCCCTTAGTCCCGTAAGAGTCTGGGTATAATAAGAAGACCATGGGTGTATGCATGCATGTGTAATGTGCGCGGGAGGGTATGTCTGAGAGAGATAGAAAACACTGAAGGAATGAGATCAAGAGGAGGGTCACCAACCAAATCAGAGACACCAATCCTTCGTTTAATTATTTGCCACAGTTAGGAAGGCCACGGACCGACAATGGAAACAGTTTGAATACTACGACAAAAAAAATACTGGTTGAGGGTACAGCAAAACGACCCAGCCGCTCTCAATTCTAAAAACACCTCAAAATACATTGTAACTTGCAGGAGCGGTTGCTTGAACAGGGAACCCTATTTGAAACTTTCATGAAAAACAAACATAATTATTTCAAGCCCAATACAATTACCTACCTACTACTACAGATTTGTACCTATCATGGTAGTCAAGAATCAATATCCAATGCACAGATAGCGCTATGTAAGTCACAAAACTAATGTACGCGCGCCCTTACTTGGGACGTTAGTGCGCGCGCGCTCTACATAGGTATAACCTTTTAAATCGTATGGTTTCATAGTAAAGTTGTTTTTATTAAAAGTATATTCATGTCATATACAAATACAAATAGTTTTTATTGACTTAAGTTACATAGGTACAGAGTTAATATGAATCCATGGGTTCCCGAACTAGCGTCAGCTGTGTTTCAAGAACCATTCAGATAGTCTTTATTATGAATCTAAATTTGACAAAACATAATCATTTTTAATATTGTTAGGTTTGCAATAACGCCTGCTATGCGGATTACATTACAAAATCACAAATATACGATAGGAAAAATTTAGGTCATGTGCGGGATTCGAGCCCGCGTCCATCCACCCCTTGAGCGGTCTAACCACTTGAGCTAACTTGACATGACGTCATAACTAAAATCTTTCCTATCGTTCTTTACCATCGTATTGGGATGGAGCGACATCTATAGTTATTGCAAACCTAACAATATTACAATTATAAGGTTGCGTCATCATTTACAAGTATCAAACCAATTGCAAAATTGGTCTTGTTTGTAGTACAACGCAAGTGGTACTATAGATGTCGCTCCATCCCAATACGATGGTTAAAGAACGACAGGAAAGATTTGAGTTATGACGTCATGTCATGGTAGCTCAAGAGGTTAGAGCATACCCTGGCTCAAGGATTTTTCCTATCGTATATTTGTGATTTTGTAAAACATAATCAATTTAAGCATATTATGAAAAAAACACACTTCTTGAAAACTTTAAAGGAAATGGCTAAATATCTTCTAATTCGCATTTTTTTTTATTATACAAATTGAAATCTCTGCCTCTTCCATCCTGTTCTGTGTCCGTATTATGTGAAGATTATAATAAGCGGTCATTGTCTAATAACAGATCTTCAGAGTAATTTTCTACTATATCTTCATCATCAGCAACTTCTTCCAACCATCTTGAAATATTATCATCCGCCATCTGTGAGTCCATTATTCTAGGATAAATAATCACTTTGGTGACTACTAACAATAAATCAGCTCATAGCAATAAATATAGAAATAATACATTTACAACAAACGTCGACAGTAACAAAGAAGCGCTCGTAGTGAAGTTGACTTAGCTGTTCTCAACCGATCAGCAAAGTTAAGCAACGTCGCACGCGGTCATGAGTTGGATGGGTGACCGCTAGTGACATTACTGCTGAGCGTTTCCGTGCTTCGGAGGGCACGTTAAGCCGTCGGTCCCGGTTGTTGTCTTAGGATGGCAGTCGTTATAGCATTGTGGTTGGGTATTTTGCGAATGCCCGCCTGGCTAGCTACCACCCTCAAGTAGAACATCTGTCGCCAAGCACCTAACGGTGTGTTCCGGCAGCTGTCCTTGAGAGCCAGTACTTCTAGGTTAGCCTGAACAACATCTTCGACCACATCATCACTTACCATCAGGTGAGATAGTGGTCAAAGGATAACTTATAAGACACACCGAAAAAAAAAAACTATATTATATCTACTATTGTAGAAATTCAGTTTTGGCGCCGAAGTTCTCTGGAGTGCATTAGCTTTGGTCACCGCAAGTTCACTAATTATGTTCATTAGCTAGTTGTAGAGGAATACTTTAAGTGTGTGTGTGAATGATCTTCAATTTGCGCTCAAATTCCACGAAAAGTATGTACGTTCTACAATGGTAGAACACGCGACTACTGGAGTGTTAAAGAAAGCATCTTGCAATAATGTGTATTTACAAAATTATTTGGAACAATCGTTTTGTATGGGAATTCTTCATATTCACACAAAGAGACAAAATAACGAAACTATACGTTTGTATGAAAAGAAGCTACTAACTAGCCTCAAACTTAAATAAATTACGGTTTCTCCATACAAGCTTGGAAATGTGTTGGTTATCATTCAAAATCTACGTGGTAAAACTATAGTGTTTTGTATCCGCTAGCTTGGCAAAGCTTTTGTAATTGGAACTTTTATGAAAGTTCCAGGAAAATGAATTTTCTTTAAATATTACCAATTTTAGTTATTTTACTTTATATTTTTATTTTGCAATAACGCCTGCTCTGCGGATTACATTACAAAATTACGAATTTACGAGAGTTTATTTTCTCTAGGTATATCTATTTAATTTTAATATTTTTTTTCTCTATATATTTTTTCTAAATATCTATATAATTTTATTTTGTCTATAAAAATATGAAAACTTACACTATTTGAGCCGTATTCCTTGCACCTAGGCGTTCGACAACAAAGCCAGTGGTTCAATTCTCAATTGTTTATTGCAACATAAAATATGTAGCTACATGTAGGTCTTATTTAACATGTTTGTGTGTGTTATACATATGACCCTATAAGGGTATGGCAATGGTAGGAACGGAACGATCTATTTATGTATCATTGAATTTATCGTTGAAGAATTCGTCTAAGGTATAGTAACATTTAGATTCAAGTAAAGATTTTAGGTTTTTTATAAAACATTCTACCTTTTCAATGTCTTTTAGCGTATTAGGCAGCTTATTATATATATCTATAGCCATTGAATTAGGGCCGGATCTGTACATTTCTAGATCGGACTTTGGTTTTATCAATTTATGCCTATATTGAAATCGAATATCACGTCGTTGATCGGTATATTTTTGGAATAATGATGGGTATTTTTTTACAAATTTGCAAATTTCTAGAATATAAATAGATAATAAGGATAGAATTTTAAATGTAATAAAATATGGTTTGTGAAAATTTGGTATATTGATGTTAGGTGCTTTTATATTGGCAAGTATCACTATACATTTTTTTTGAGCGATAAAGAGGTCACTGGCGTCTACACTGTTGCCCCACATTATGATACCATAACTAAGCCACGAAAACGCGAATCCGTAGTAAGCAGATATAGCTGTATTTTGGTCAGTGGCTCGCCTAAGTTCCCTCAATGCATATGAGAAACTAGACATTTTATTTTTTATTTTATTAATATGTATTTTCCAGTTAATGTGCGTATCTAGTTCTAGGCCTAGAAGTGTCGCCGCATCGACACAAGCTAATTTATTATTATTGTATGTAAAATTAATGTCAAGGGGGGGGTTTTTGATATGGTCTAAATTGTATTATTTTTGTTTTTGCTAAATTTAAGTCAAGATAATGGTTAGTCATCCAATTTATTACATTGTTGAGAATGTCAGTTAAATGATTATTTAAATTCATGTTATTTTTAAATGTGTGTTCAATCCTAGAGTACCTCGCTTCCTCAAGTAATATAAAAGTACTCGCACCAAATACCAACTTACAGCCTTGCAAAACAAAAAACTATTATTCACAAGTTTTAATTCAAACTAGGTATTACACAAATATAAACTTACTGGCGTGGGTAGCTGTACCGGCGCAGAAGTCGACTACACGTGCCCCAGGGGTGTTGCATCTGAAATAATTAAAATAGCTCGACGTGGGTGGCTGGTGCTGAAATGTGAAAACCTTCAGCGTAGCGTACCCTGGATTGCTTTGAATTATGGAAAGTTACTTAGTAGATCTACTTTTAACTAGAACTCACGCATTCTAATATATATAATCAGGGCCTACTTCAGTATTTTAGAGTAAGTTCAGTACAGAAGCGCTCAGTAGTAATGTCGCTCTCGGTCACCCATCCAAGTTATTACCGCAGTGGACGTTGCTTAACTTAATAATAATATAATATATGTATTTGCCAAAATTTGAATGTACAAAAGATACTTAAGAAATTCTATTACTAATTAGAACTAAAATTAAACAATTTACTATAACTTAAGAAACACTAGGCTCAAGGCCCGTATCATGGATACCTAAATAATATCGATGTATATGATATAGGTATATAAAATTGTCACGATATTGGAGGCATTTTTACAATTCAATTTATGGCGTATCTTACTGGTAAGAAAGCTTCACAAATAATGTTTGATATTTACATGGTTAATGATAATACTCAGATGATTTCTTGGGAATTAAAATATTAATTGGAATATTTATTTGTATCTAGTCTCGAGGTAAATTTAATAAATAATGTAATGATAGAAAAGTTGAAAAAGTCTAATTAAAATATTTAATGAATGGTGTGACTTGTGTATGTTGTTAATGTGTGGGTGTGTATACTCACGTGTAACTTAGGTCTTCAGTGTCATCATACGACTTAGAAAGTAACCATTTCTTTACTACTTGCTTGACTTTAAACGCAGATGTATTGCGAAAGGGACAAACTTTTAAGATTTTATTAAAACTAAAAGCTTAGCTGATCGGTTAAGAGTAGAGTGCACGGAGCGCTTTCCATAAAAACGTACTTTCGTCATAATATCTTAAATACCAAATATTTAACAAATTATTGGAGTACAAAATTTTATGCCCAAGGCGGGAATCGTACCCGCGTCCTCCGATATCGGATGACTATACCTCCTCGGCCACCTGGACACGGCGTTTCTAGCCGAAATTTCGTGCTCCAATTGTATTACTTCAACCGTAATAGGGGACGGTGCGCGGCGCGATATCGGAGGACGCGGGTTCGATTCCCGCCTTGGGCATACAATTTTGTACTCCAATAAATTGTTAAATTTTCACTTAGCACGCGATAAGGCTTGTAATCATATTTAGAAATTAAATACCAAGTGTTCAAACTCAGTGAAATTTTGTATGCATATTGCTGAGCCTGATCTATGTTTCTGGTTAGCTAGTTTTCGATGTATTATTTATTTTATCTCTTTATGTCAAAATAACGATTCCCATACAAAACGATTTCTCTAATTATTTTTGAAAATACTTAATTTTACGGATATCTGGCAAACCAGAGGCATAGATATTAGGCTCAAGGATATACATGCAAAGTTTCAATGAGTTTGAACACTTAGGGCCTGTTTCAGAATGTTCGAGTAAGTTCCGGTTATACTACCCAGAACATATTTAATAAATAAAACACTATCTTTGCGTTTCACCGTCATCGATTTAGCCTATCCATCGGTTAAAGTTTGAAACGCGCAGCATGTTTACTGTAATTTTTAATCATTCAGTTATCTTATTTTCTGGGTAGTATAACCGGAACTTATATACTCGAACAGCCTGAAACAGGCCCTGAGTATTAAAAATATGACGCAACTACGTTTGCCTTAGCAGCAGTGATGGCTCAGTGGCATTGGCTATGGACTGCCGTGCCGCAGGTCCATGGTTCGAATCCTGCCGCGGGCTTGTCACCGCATGGTGGAAGGGCATTTTGCGAATGCCCGCCTGGCTAGCCACCACCCTCAAGTAGAAAATCTGACGCCAAGCACCTAACGATCTGTTGACACATGAGACTTAACAACTATGTCTCAAGGTGACGGGTGCAGTGCAATTCGTGACTTGTGACGATATGCATCTGTTGTAGGCAGAGGTTAGTGCGCTTAGCATCAGGTGGGCCTCATATTACACTCGCCACAATATCATAAAAAAAGGTATGGAAAGCACCGCGAGCACTCGAGCCTTAAGAACGGCCAAGTAAACTTCTCTACGAGCACTGTAAATAGCTAAATGAATTCTTGGGTGATGATTTACAATGAACATTTTCTACCCTTAATAGTGATAGGTACACTCCAAGACGTCGGTGACTTTTTAAAACCTTCGTGTCCTATTTCTCAGTCATTGTTGCGGCCCATCTAGAGATCCGGGTTAATAAACCGTGCCCCGGAAAAATATCAACTTTTTTACTGCAGGTAACATAAAATTACGCAAATAAGACATCAAAAATACGCAAGTACTAAAAACAAATGAATGTTGGTTCATGTGACATTGTATATTTCATCAATTGTTATATTTACTTACTGTATTTATTTAATTAATTTTTATTGCACTACAGTACAAAGGGAGGACTTAATGCTAAAGCATTTTCTACCAGACATCCACATATTAGTTATAGAGAAAAGGACGTAGGCGTGCAACAAAAAAATATGTTTAAGTACTCTAGAGCTGTAAACGCAAAATATTACAGATTTAAGATATTATATATACCTTTACGCATAAATACTATACAATACATGCTATACATGATAACAAAAATAATAATTTAATATTTTAGCCGACGTGACGTCACAACGCCACGCAGCCAAACCGGAAGAATTATCGATGCGTTTCGCTTCTACACGAAGCATCCTCAGGAGGTCTTGACTCTACGAGCGCACCATCGAGAATGACTATAAATGACGAATATTCTCGATCGTAACAGGAAAATTAGGCGGAATTGTCACTAGATATATTTTTTAAGTGTTTTATTAAAATATTAGTTTGATGTTTTCATAAAATATTTTTAAAATATTTGTTATTATTAAAACTGGATTTCCGCAAAGTTACGCATGAATCTATTTATTAACAAAAATAATATTAAATATATAAAATGAACATAATAAACAAATGGTAAATATAAAAATAAAAACAATTAAATAATTTATATATAACATTTAAGAACAGTGATAAAAGTGACGGAATTTATGAAAGTGTAGAAATCTTATAAAAATGCTCACGGACCCGTCGTTTGAAGACTTCCTTAGAAGGAGATTGTTTAATGGATAACGGTAACTCATACTGTACTTCTTATGCCTCCTACTGTAAACAAGGGCTCCGTAGTGTGCCGTGTTGAATGTCACCCACCTATTGCTCTATGTGGGTGTCGTAAGAGGCGACTAAAGCTCGAATACCGGCAGGTGCGCAGCAGCGCCTTCTGAGGAACTGATATCTTAAACTGCGTTCCCCAAGACGCCAGCCAAGCGTGAGGATTAATGCAAAACCCCCTTAATGGGGGAGGATGTGTTCAGCAGTAGACAATCCGGCTGGTCCAGTTATTACTAATTACTTGTGAGTATTTTTAAATATATTTCTAAACATGATTATGAGACCTAGTTTGGGATGCAGAGCTTCCCGAGAAGGGTACAAATAAGCTAACAAAATTACGGTCACAAAATCTTGTTCCGTGATATTTTTCGCTCAATGTGTTATGGGTTTTCTCTCAACAACCTGTTTTTGTCATAATAAAGTTTAAAAAAACGGTTATGTAGTAAATAGAAATGTAGAGGACAACGGGTTTTTCCATATTTTATTTAAATAAGTTGGCATCGTCAGGACCACTATGTCCTAGTTATGAATGAAATTCTATTATTATCATTATCGCCGATGCCAATGGGTTAATATCAAATAAAGGAAATTAATTTTTAATATGTCAACGTGAACTCTTGCCCACGAACGAAAGAACGTTCAATCGTGCATGGCCTCACACGACATGTGTTTTCTAAAACATACATGGCAGCCAACGTGTTAATTGGCCTAACTAAGCAACAGCATTGAAATTCAACCACTAAGATTTTCGAGAATTCCCTACAAGCTGATCTTAATATTAAATTGTTAGTAAGTAATAATCTAAGCAAACTAAACATACTCTGACACATGCCCGACCGCAAGAACTCAAAGTCTTCCAAGCAGCTTCAATCAAAACTAATCAAATAGCTATCAAATCGTTGTGCTACCACAAGGTTTAATTTTGCAAAACATAGCCGAGTATCGCTACAAACTATGTCACAAGCCTTAATACTCTTTGTTAGCAAGGAAATTAGATTTAACTTGAATTAAGGCTTGTGTTCCATTGGGATTGCAATGTAATTAAATTCACTTAGTAAGCTTGGAATCAGATTTAACTATTAAGGCTGTGTCTTGTTTACGTGGATCGTTGGTTCTGGTGTTATGTTTATTGTTTTATGCGTTAGAAAATCCAATTCGAGCAATACGAACTTCTTAATTGAGTTTTGTTATAATTATGTGGATCAACAACGATTCACCATAGATCTACGAAAGTATTACAGTGGCCGTAAGCAAAATACGTAGGTACAGGTTTTTAATGTATTATTTGTTGGCTTATGTTTAACTTACCACCAGATATTGTAGAGTAACATATAACAGACAAAAATAGTTAATGATCACCAAAATTAAACCCGCATTTTAATGCAATCTTATAACCAAAGTTTTAACATCTCGCTATCCTATTTAAGCAAAATTACTCAAAATAAATCATTGTTAACCCAAAAGTAGTAAATAATCACCAAAAGTAGTATATGAAATTAAATTCTTGTGGAGCATCGCCGGCCGCTAACGCGGCAAGCTCGCTACGCTCGCTTTTCTCGCGCGTTGTTATAGTCACAAGTAACCTAACGCTCCTCCTCGCTTCGCTCGTCGTCGCACCTAAATATGACTTTGCCCTAGACTAAATGACATTTAACCCCTCGCTAAAATATAGTGATCATTTACTACATTTGGTGTCCGATTAATTTTTTTTGGTAAAAGAACTAAGGGTCTCATAGCATTTTATGGTGGTCATTATTTTAAATATCTTAGTTAGAGTACAAACTCGAAATGAATATGTTTTTTTTTGTCTGACTATTCTTTTTGTTCTTAACTCTATGAAATGAACTCATGGCACCTATAACGACGACCAATCAGAGGACGGTTCACAATTTCGCGGGCAAATATAGATCGTTAGATTATAAACTGCCAGTTCGACATGGTCAGTTTATAATCTGACGAAAATGTAAGCGTTAGATTGTAAATTTTAATGTTCGTTCACAATCTATCGACAGTTTATAATCTCACTAGATTTTTTATAAACTAACGTATCGAACAATTATCCGGTGACAGATACATCACTTGACAGCTGAATATGTTACCCTTGCATAACAGGGTGAGAAATTTCACCTGTCAGGTGAATTGTAGTTAGTTGTCATTTGAGAGTCCATTTATTGCATTTTTATTCCAAGTCAAAAAAAAACATGATATTTCTAATTTCTTCTATAAAGTATTTTTCAAGTTGTTAGTTATTAAATTTTGTCATTAAAAAGTATATGCAAAGGGATGGGAATCAATTATGACTACTGGTGACTTGTGAAATACTCGAAACTCGTTCGGAAACTACTAAGTTAAGGGCCTCTTGTACTTGCACAGTAGGCAAATTTAGCGTGCGAGAGTTGCAGGCTATGGACACTACGCGGCGCTGCGCTTTAGATGCACAGCGCTCGTCAGGTCGATGTCCCCAGCCGCACGCTATCAGCTTCATAGTGTAAATAAAACAGTTGATCTACTTTAGGTATCTGCTACTAAATCCAGTACTCAATTATTATATTCTTGTGACTATTCCCTTATAGTGCAACTAACACAGTTGATAACCTTTAACTATTACTATTAAAATACATACCGTTAAGTGCTTGGCGACAGATTTTCAACTTGAGGGTAGTAGCTAGCCAGGTGGGTATTCGCAAAATGCCCTACCACCATGCCAAATTACTGGTTCTATCTAGAGGACACATAGCGGCACATACCGTTAAGTGCTTGGCGACAGATTTTCTACTTGAGGGTAGTAGCTAGCCAGGCGGGCATTCGCAAAATACCCTACCACCATGCAAAATTACTGGTTCTGGAGGACTCATAGCGGCACATACCGTTAAGTGCTTGGCGACAGATTTTCTACTTGACACATAGTGGTAGCAAGCCAGGCGGGTATTTATAAAATGCCCTACCACCATGCAAAATTACTGGTTCTGGAGGACTCATAGCGGCACATACCGTTAAGTGCTTGGCGACAGATTTTCTACTTGAGGGTAGTAGCTAGCCAGGCGGGCATTCGCAAAATACCCTACCACCATGCAAAATTACTAGTTCTGGAGGACTCATAGCGGCACATACCGTTAAGTGCTTGGCGACAGATTTTCTACTCGACACATAGTGGTAGCAAGCCAGGCGGGTATTTATAAAATGCCCTACCACCATGCAAAATTACTGGTTCTCAAGGATACATAGCGGCACATAGCGTTAAGTGCTTGGCGACAGATTTTTTACTTGAGGGAGGTAGCTAGCCAGTCGGTTTTTCTCAAAATGCCCTACCACCATGCAAATTACTAGTTCTAGAGGACTCATAGCGGCACATACCGTTAAGTGCTTGGCGAAAGATTTTTTACTTGAGGGAGGTAGCTAGCCAGGCTGGTAATCGCAAATTGCCCTACCACCATGCACAACTACTAGTTCTCAAGGATACATAGCGGCACATAGCGTTAAGTGCTTGGCGACAGATTTTCTACTTGACACATAGTGGTAGCTAGCCAGGCGGATATTCGCAAAATGCCCTAGCACCATGCCAAATTACTAGTTCTAGAGGACTCATAGCGGCACATACCTTTAAGTGCTTGGCGACAGATTTTCTACTTGAGGGTAGTAGCTAGCCAGGCGGGCATTCGCAAAATACCCTACCACCATGCAAAATTACTGGTTCTGGAGGATTCATAGCGGCACATACCGTTAAGTGCTTGGCGACAGATTTTTCACTGGAGGGAGGTAGCTTCTTAGAGGGCACTGCTGCTCACTTTCCGGTTTTTTCCCTTAGTTGCCTCTTACGACACCCACAGTTAGTAATTGGGGCGTGACATAGCCCGGCACCCCACGGGCTCGGCTACACTATTTACAGCTCACTGAACTAAAATAAGTGAATTGTTTAGAAAACCATATACAGTACTTTTTTTACTGTGGCGCGTGAAAACAATGCCATCGAGAAAGTATTTTTTTTATTTGGCATGGTTTGAAATTACGTACAAGACACTCGCCTGATGGAAGATTCACGCCAGCGGATAACCATAAATGTTGCAGTGTCACCATTCTGCTAATAATAATTCTGTATATAAATATTTCTAGCTCGTAATCGTCGGAGAGAATTTTGCTGGAGAAAACGACACGCGTTCTACCTCGATGACGCCTAGGCGGGTACTGAATGACATGCGCGAGAGCTTGAATCTTTAGATTTGTAGTTTATTTTTTCTTGTTAAAAAACTATAGCTAAATTTGAAAATGTGCCTTTAAACGTTACTAATAAATAACAAGCTCTATCCATTGGTAAAACTTCCACATAGTTTCATGATAGTATCTTTTAGTTCTACCTGATTTAAGTAGCGATATGGTGTCATGTTTGACATTTTTTTTTATCGAAGAAATTGTTCATAATCACGTTTTTGACTTTGTACGTTCCTGGAGAGTATGTTCAACTTTATATAAATGATTTTATATATTCTAAATTTTCAATTCTATTCGAGTTACAGATTTAAAAAAATGTCTTAAGTAGGTGCAAGCTCGCCTTAACGTATTACATGGCGTTTAAACATTAAACTCGATTAACTGACAAGTGATGCACTGGTGAGATATTACTCGTTTCCAACTTTAATCCAAGTGAAACAAAAAAACAACAACTAATTAACTTTACAAAACCACAAATATACGACAGGAAAAATTTAAGTCATGTGCGAGATTTGAACCCGCGTCCATCCACCCCTTTACCCGGGGCATGCTCTAACCAATTGAGCTAACATGACGTGACGTCATAACTCGAAGCTTTCCTATCGTTCTTTAACCATCGTATTGGGATGGAGCGATATCTAGAGTACCACTTACGTTGTACTACAAACTAGACAAATTTTGCAATTGGTTTTATACTTGTAAATGATGACGCAACCTTATAATTTTAATATTGTTATGTTTGAAATAACGCCAGCTATGCGGATTACATTACAAAACCACAAATATACGACATGAGAGAATTCCCCGGCTAAAGGGGTAGATGGACGCGGGTTCGAATCCCGCACATGACTTACATTTTTCCTGTCGTATATTTGTGGTTTTGTAATGTAATCCGCATAGCAGGCGTTATTGCAAACATAACAATATTAATACTAATTAACTTGTTCAAATCAGTACCAACACTATCCTGAAGGTGGTAGCAAAAGACATGAGGGCGCCTATACTGAGGCATTTCGTGCGAAAAATGATTAGGCACGAGATGCCTCGTAAGTATATGACCTTTTAATATGTGTTATTGTATGTAATTTTATCTTAGTATATTTAATTAAGTAACTACTAATATAATGAATAGATTCAGGCGTTACTTTGCGGAAATCCATTTTTAATAATAACAAATACTTTTAAAATATTTTAAGAAAACATCAAATTAATATTTTAATAAAACACTTAAAAATATAAAAATATATCTAGTGACAATTCCGCTTAATTTTCCTGCTAAGCCGAGGTGACGTCACAAACGCCACGCAGCCAAACCGGAAGAATTTTCGACGCGTTTCGCTTCTACACGAAGCATCTTCAGGAGGTCTTGACTCTTCGAGCGCACGATCGAGAAAGAGCGCACGATCATTCTACTAAGATATTAACTACTAATATATTTTCCAAACTAACAAAATGGATCTATGTTGTCCGATAGTAAAAAAACTTTGAATTTGAATTTGAAAATCACTATTACACTTATTCATTCCTAACTTAATCGCAACTAGTAAAACCTTAGTCTTAAATGAAATGAGTTTTAATCTCAAGCATTTGAAACTTCCTGTTGGCCAGTGATAATTACATTGAATTCCGAGGGAGCAACTTCCGAGTACAGATAATGAGTTTACACAAACTTTTCATTTGCTAGACAAAGTTTACGGGAAGTTTGTAAGTTTAAAAGATTGCTGAGTTGACTTGATTGTTTGTTTGTTAGTTTTGAATAATCTTAGGCGTTCTGCATTGTTGATGAAGTGGGTCGGTGAATGCGTACCTAGATATCCTGCAGGGGCAGCACGCGCGTTCTTTTTTTAATGCTTGTTAGTGCGCAAAATGACCTACGACCATGTTAGAGCATGGCCTTATATATGCTCTTAGCGAAGTTTGCTTAGCTGTTCTTCACCGATCAGCAACGTTAAGCAACGTCGGCCGCGCTCATGACTTGGATGGGTGACCGCTAGTGACATTACTACTGAGCGCTTCCGTGCTTCAGAGGGCACGTTAAGCTGTCGGTCCCGGTTGTCGACTTAGGATGGCAGCCGTTATAGCATGGTGGTAGAGCATTTTGCGAATGCCCGCCTGGCTAGGTACCACCCTCAAGTAGAAAATCTGTCGCCAAGCGCCTAACGGTGTGTTCCGGCAGCTGTCCTTGAGCACCAGTCATTCTAGGTTAGCCTGAACAACATCTTCGACCACATCATCACTTACCATCAGGTGAGATAGTGATCAACGAATAAACTACCAAGCAACAAAAAAGAAGTCACTTTTATGTCCCAAAGGTTTTGTAGATACTCAAAGCGATGATTCCATTTCAATTTAGGAGTAACACAAACAAACAACAACTCAGAACATAAATTGTAAGACCTGGACTCAGTTTAATTGCTTTTTAATTAGTAGCTTGAGTCCACGGTTTTGTCCTGTTGTACTTCTATTTTTTTATTTAGATATGTTATTATATAATATAAACTAATTAAAATCAAAATTTTACATATTTTTTATTGTTTGTTTTTATATGTTATTGTGACGGAACAAGCTCGAGACCCGCCTGATATTAAGCGGACTAACCTCGGCTTGGAACAGATGCATTTCGTCACAAGTCACGAATTGCACTGCGCCCGTCACCTTGAGACCTAGTTGTTAAGTCTCATGTGCCTGTAATTTTACTGGCTCTCAAGGATAGCGGAACACACCGTTAGGTGCTTGGCGACAGATTTTCAACGTGGTAGCCAGGCGGGCAATCGCAAATTGCCCTTCCACCATGCGATGAACTCAAGCCCGCGGCGGGATTCAAACCATGGACTTGCTGCGTATGGCAGTCCATAGCCAATTCCACTGAGCCATCATTGCTTTTTGTATATAACGAAATACCTCTTATATGCAATATAATTATAGTATAAACTCGAGTTGGGGTCGATGCCTACAGAACCTAACCACTAAGGTACGCATTAGTGGCTACACTTAGCGGTACAACAGCATTGTTCAATTGAAGAGGGTAGACAATCCATTAATATTGTCTACGACCTGTTTGTCTGTCACTCGGTATTTAGGCGAGGGCGGCGGTAATGGGTGTCTGTTGATACAGTTGATTGCTATTTACATATGTATATATGTTGACGTGAATAACCTTGAGCTGTGTATGTTTTGTTTAGATATGGGATATCATCTTTGTACGCTTATCAGATCTGAGAGGTGAGTTTTAATTTTTTTTATTATGCCTGATAGGTTAGCTTTTTATTATTTAGCTATTTAAGGCATGTGCAAGATTGAAAGTGTTTACAATGTAAGAGCAAAAAATGTGTTTATTTCGACACCTTTAAAATTATTAGTGTTTCTCTACTATATTATGCGTGTATTATACATAATTATAAACCTCCCTCTTGAATCACTTCACCTATTAATATCAAATGCTTGATAGTTTTAAAGATCTAAGCATATACAGACAGCGAGAAGTGACTTTGTTTTATACTATGTAGTGATTTTGACATATGTCATCGCTAACAACACTCAGGATAACGCAATGACACAATTGTGAAAAGTTTTGGTTTCGGTTTAAGCCATTACTGGCTGGCTTCCTGAGACTTACCATACCTTCCTTGAGCAACACACCCATGCACTCACCACGACGCGAGTAGTGGTATGCCGCTCACAAGCCGTATTTTTATCAGTAATCGCCATAATCGACATCGAAGTGAAAGATTTGGAGCAGTCCTTAAATTGACAGAAACTGTAGATACAGCAAAAACATATAATAATTTATTTATATGCGTGATAGGTTAGCTTTTGACCACTATCTCACCTGATGCTAAGTGATGATGTGGTCGAAGATGTTGTTCAGGCTAACCTAGAATTACTGGCTCTCAAGGACAGCTGCCGAAACACACCGTTAGGTGCTTGGCGACAGATTTTCTACTTGGTGGCTAGCCAGGCGGGCATTCGCAAAATGCACTACCACCATGCAATAACGATTATTATCCTCAGACAACAACCGCGACCGACGGCTTAACGTGCCCGCCGAAGCACGGAAACGCTCACTAGTAATGTCAGTAGCGGTCACCCATCCAACTCATGACCGCGGCGGAATGCTTAACTTTCCCTGATCGGTTAAGAACAGCTAAGCAAACTTCGCTAAAAGCGCTTCAAAAAAATATTCAATCTCTATATATGTTTCACATATACTCTTTATACTGTGTGTTTTGCAGCACACTATGATAAAGATTTGAAGTCAGACAGACATATCTGAAGGACACATAACAGCTGTGTAAGCAATAAGAGTGCCAGGCCAGGGGTATCCCGCTGTCACGCTGTCACGTTTTACTGACCGCCTGCCTGATTTATGAGCCAAGAAAATACGGACAAACATGACATTAGAGCTTGGAAAGGAAGTAAAAGAGAAAAAGACATCAGAACAATGGTAATGCTGTCTATCTAATGTCAACTGGAAATGTGCTTCATCCACGCGTTCAAAGACATCTTACTCTCTTTTTGTAGACTTGTCCATTTGATTTTATTATCTAAAAAATAAGAAAAGGCCTTACGGGGTCTATCTCAGAACCTATTTTGGTAAGGAATTTGAAACTTCGGTATGTATTCGATATATATATATATATATATATGTACCTACCATTTCCTTGTGATAACCAACAACTAAAACGCCGATTTAGAAAGAAGTTTTCAATTATATAAATTAATTATAAATCTTTATTTTAGATCAGTTACATTATATATTAAGGGCCTGTTTCAAAATGTTCGATTAAGTTCCGGTTATACCCCAGAACATAAAATAACTGAATAATAAAAATTACAGTTAACATGCACCGCGTTTCAAGCTTTAACCGATGGATAGCCTAAATCGATGACTGTGAAACGCAATGATAGTGTTTTATTTATTAAATATATTCTGGGTTGTATAACCGGAACTGACTCGAACATTCTGAAACAGGCCCTAAACCTTATAAGTGAGCCACAGATAAGTGACCTGGCTTAATTTACGGAACCGTTAAAAATCAATACTTTAATCTAATTTATATCACATAATAAGGTGTAATTTATTTTTTTAAACTAGGTACACCTCTGCTTTATTATTTCCCGGAACCGCCCCGATACTACTAAATATGGGTAGCCCATATCTCAGCGCCTTCTCTCATTGCGCGAATGATTTAAACACTTAACTTAGTTTTTTGAAGCGCTCGTAGCGAAGTTTACTTAGCAGTTCTTAACCGATCAACAAAGTTAAGCAACGTCGCCCGCGGTCATGAGTTGGATGGGTGACCGCTAGTGACATTACTAATGAGCGTTTCCGTGCTTCGGAGGGCACGAATGCCCGAATGAATGAAAGTAGAAAATCTGTCACCAAGCACCTAACGGTGTGTTCCGGCAGCTGTCCTTGAGAGCCAGTACTTCTAGGTTAGCCTGAACGACATTTTCGACCACATTATCACTTACCATCAGGTGAGATAGTGGTCAAAGGCTAATCTATCAAGCATAAAAAAAAGGTATTGTGTCTTACAAACCTTACCATACACGAAGGCTTGTCCCTCCATACCTATATATTGAGTGTAGTTGCTGCTACTGCCAATCCAAGCGATAATATTTTACATTTTGTTGTTTTACTATTGTATATACCACTACAATTTACACCCACACTAAGATATAGAAACAAACGAGGCCTACTGGTGTTTATTTACTGTGGAGGGACGCGTCTTTGTGAGGTCAGTACCTAAACTGAAACAAAGTTGTGAAAGATTTTGTTATTCACACATAGCGCAAAATCGCAGCGCGTAATCACACGCTAGAGCCGTGGAGTCTACAGATTTCAGTATAAACCCACCTAGGCATTTATCAGTTGCATGGTGGTAGGGCATATTGCAAATGCCCGCCTAGCTTGCTACCACCCTCAAGTAGAAAATATGTGGCCTAGCACCTAACTGTGTCTTCCGGCAGCTATCCTTGAGAGCCAGTAATTCTAGGTTAGCCTGAACAAAATCTCAGACCACACCATCATTTACCATCAGGTGAGACCTAATCAAAGACTTAATTAGACTTACAGAAACGTAGTCAAAGGCTAACATTTCAGGTACAGGATGCCCACACTTGTTATTTTTTTAATTAAAATGCTTAACTTTGCTGATTGGTTAAGAACAGCTAAGCAAACTACGCTACGAGCGCTTCAAAAAAGTGATGACTTAATCGAGATGTTTTTCAGGCCAACCTAGAACTCCTGGCTCTACAGTACGGCTGCCAGAACACACCATTCACATAGCGTATACACCGTGTCCCAAAATTCAACGATAAGCCGGCATCGGTGCATGGACCTACTCATGAATACTCGGGAAAAAATAAAAAAAAATTATAACTTTTTTTTTTTTAATTACAGAGACTTTTATAAAGTTGCGCCAACTTTTAATAAAACTTGCCATGGTAGTGTCCATACTTTTTTTTTAACCCAGACTATAGAAAGTGCATAGAATGTTAAAATCTATGAAAATTATAAGAAAAAATTTTTTTTTTACTGATTTTTGTAAAATAACTACAGACTTTCTGTAATTTTAAAGGATTGTGGTAGATAGCCGTCCTTCTTAGGTTGCTAATGCACAAAAAATATCAAAAATATGTCAAAAATTGTGGTTATGGTAGTTGAAAATAGCATAATGGGTATCGAATATCGATGAAATTTATAAAAGTCTCTGTAATTAATAAAAAAAAACAGCTATAATTTTTTTTTTTTTATCCGAGGAGTCATGAGTAGGTCCATGCACCGATGCCGGCTTATCGTTGAATTTTGGGACACGGTGTATATTAGAATAATGCCCCATCCCTTTTCAATGCCTGGTAAATTCCGTTACGGAATATTCACTATGGCTTCTTACTCGTAGCTGGATATACTAAAACACGTGTCAACATTGACTCACAATGACCCGGCCAAACCCCAGCACGTGTTGATTGACCGGTCGCTCCGCTGCACTTGATCGAGTTAAGTGAAATTGACGGCTGAAATTGGGGCTATTTTCATGCTATTATTGACTGCGTGGTTAGTGGAGTAGTGAATGCTTCGCTTTGTAATTTCGAGGTCCTAGGTTCGATTCAGTAAATGTCATACTGTTCTAACAATTGGTTTTGTTTAGAAACATTCTCTGTGTAGCTGTCAATTCAGTTAGTGTCAGATAGTTTGTGGTAATAGATTCGTAACCTATTAACGAAAACATGTCTAGTGCATGTGACTTATTAGATGTATTTGCACTATATTCGGTATTATTCACGATGACAATTTTCTTGTTTGTTTTTGTATTGTTATCAAGTAAAGCGAAATATTCTGTACATCTTCGTTTTTAATGGAAGAAAAATATAATATATTTGGTGATTTTGTGCACGGTTTTAAATTTTCTACATATTGCTTATATGGCTTGATTGTAATTATAGTATTAGAAGTTATATGTATTTTATGTCTTACTTTGTGACATAGACAAACATCCCATTCATGGTTGACAATCATTTCGAATACTGCGGCACAAAAGCCATTGCAAGGATCATCTAGACAGCGGCGCAGTCGCTCACTGACTAAAGAACATTGACCTATGTAACATATAAACATCCGGTTATGATCGAAATTCCCGAAAATATGTCCTTAGTTATTGTTATTAAACTTAAACTATTATTTTATTTATTTGGTTTCGGAACAAGCACAATGCTTCCTGGTATTAAGGTAACCTCTGCCTATAACATATATAACAGATTGACGAAATCGTCTAAGATGCTGAACTGCACTGCGCCCATCGCGTGAAACTAGAAGAAGGCTAACCTATCAGGCATAAAAAAATTAAAAAAATAAAAACATAAAGGTGTTTGGTGCCTACACACACTTTTATTAAAATATTTACCTAAACCTAACTTGTTACCATCACACGCACCCAAATTTGGGTATTTAGGAATGGAATTCAGTTGTTATTATTATCGATGATTATAACTAATTAGGTACCCGGCTGGGACTCGCGTTATATTTACCGGATAGATTCTGACCAGTTCCGGGCTATATTGAAGCCCTTCGTCTGGGAGACACAGTTGCGCAAAACGGCGAGCGCGGGCCTCTGCACGTAACTCAAACAATTATAAATGATGTGGAAGAATAGTCAATATACCTTTATTTTTTTTTAATGTTATTGTAACGGAACAAGCTCGAGGTAACCTCTGCCTATAACAGATGCATTTCATCACAAGTGTCACGAATTGCACTGCACCCGTCACCTTGAGACAAAGTTGGTAAGTCTCATGTGCCTGGAATTTCACTGGCTCTTGGCAACAGATTTTCCACTTGAGCGTCGCTAGCGAGGCGGGCATCCGCAAAATGCCCTTCCACCATGTGGTGAAGCTCAAGCCCGCGGCGGGATTCGAACCATGGACCTGCTGCGCGGCATCCATAGCCAATGCCACTGAGCCATCACTGCTTCAAAAAATCCCAAAGTTAAAACTATCGTCACCTAGAACTATTATAGTATTACAATCCAAAATGTATATATGAGCATATCGATAAACTGAGTATATCTACCCTATTCATTTTCTGACAGAATGGCTTTAGCAAGCGCCTTTTACTGGATTATTTTAGGGCATATTTCCAACATGGTTCCAATTAAATATGAAAAAAGTGCAGCTTATATGATGGCGACCATTATTTAGAACGAAATACCCAACACATTTCCAATTAGCACCAAGCATCACTTAAAAAAGCGGATCAATTTCTAGATATGAAATAGCTTGTGAAAGACGCGACAATATAGTACCTATGTTACAGTAGGTATATAACAACCTTTGTATTATATATTTCCATACTATTATTTATATTTGTATATATTGCTAGAAGTAGGAAGAACACACTATTACACTGCGATCCCCAAGATGCCTGCCAAGCGTAAGGATTGAGACAAAGTCCAGATCTGAGATCTGGCAGATACAGTACAGACTAATTATTTGAGCTCTTGATTTTAGTTTTTTTTTTCGTTCTTACCTTACATAGCACTATCCGCAATATGATTTTAATTCCATGTCCATTCTACAGTTGCCTGTAAGAAATTGCTCTTAGAGATAGCGCCATCCAATGTACACCCATTAGTCGATATGATCTCTATGAAAAATAAATTGAATAATAAATGCCCCGTGGGGTGCCGGGCTAGAATGTCACCCCCCCATCGTTACGAGGCGTACTAGGACGAGACCTTTAGTCGTAAGAGGCGACTAAAGGTAAAATACCGGAAGGTGGGCAGCAGCGCCTTCTGAGGAAATTATATCTTTAACTGCTATCCCCAAGACGCCTGCCAAGCGTGGAGATTATGGCAAACCCCCGTTAATGAAGGAGGCTGTGTTCAGCAGTTAACAATCCGGCTGTTACAGTATGAATAATGAAAAATATTTGTATTTTATTGACTTAAAAATATGCAGAATTCAGTTACCTTTTGTGAAAGATTATTAGTGTAGACACTTTTGCTTTTGAATCTGATTTATTACTAGTTTTATGCCACATACAAATTCACAGTGGATCATCCGCTGCGTATAAATCGGGCCTAAAGTATGCCAGGTCTCGGAGGGCTAACGCGTTGATTGAACGATGTCTCCACAGACTCACATCAAGCGAGCTGATGGGATGGGAATTACTTCAGAACCTGTTACTAGATTGATTATTATGACAGAACGTACGTGATCTGATCATAATGTTAATATAATATGCTTGATGGAAGCTAACAAAGTTTGCGATAATCATATCTATGAGGATAACTACATGATAAAATAACTAGCTGATCTGCCAGCAAATACGACGTTTTTTTTGACAGGCTTCACAAAAAGGAGGGGGTACTAATTCGTCTGTTTTTTTTTATTGTTTTTATGTTATTTACTGTGGTGTATGACAGAATCGTAACACATGTATAATAATACAGGCGGGTAGACGATGTACTCGGTAGGAAGATTTTGGTTGGTCATTCGAAATAGGTACCTGTTGCCGGATAGTCGCTGTTTTATTTATGTCGCTTGCTCTCAGATTCTACATTGGCGACGAGGATGGGATCAGAACTCAGAACTTTTGACTGGGTGAACCGATTAATTTTATTTTAACTTAGCTGATCGGTTAAGAACAGGTGAGCAAACTTCGCTACGAGCGCTTTAAAATCTTGTTTGGATAGGTATTTCCAATTGATCCAAATTAAATTTTATCAATTTCCTACAAATGGCCACGTGATCCCATACGAAAATACAGTCAAATACCTTGGTATAACACTTGATGCAAAGCTTCGCTGGAAAGCTCATGTGAAAAAGAAACGCGAAAAGTTAGAACTTCGTTACAAGAAGATGTACTGGCTACTTGGGAAGCATTCCTCGTTGTCTGTACAAAATAAAATTCTCTAGTACAAGCAAGTCCTTGTGCCAGTATGGACTGAAACAAAGCAACATCCAGATAATCCAACGATTCCAGAATAAAGTACTCAAAGGTATAGTCAATGCACCATGGTACATTAGAACTGTCGACCTCCATCGTGACCTGAAAATGGATGTCGTTGTCGATATAATAAAAAACACGCAGAAGCTCACGAACATAGACTTCCACGTGAATGTTGAGGCAATCCAGCTCCTTGACAACACAGACATAGTGAGAAGGCTAAAAAGGACAAAACCTTTTGAGTTAGTGTAGTTGGGTGTCAGTGATAAGTAGTGAAGTGAGTGCTACATATAAAGAACACAAGAACACATAGTGTCTTCCTCTTAATAGAGACAATAAGATAGGTGTTAATGGACACATTCTTAACTTTACTCTATTTAGCAGTTTTTTTTAAGTGGTTTATTAGATTTTCCACAGACTCCAGGGTCCGTGCCATTTTTTAGGTTAACTTAGAAATTTCTTAATTAATTAAATTACTATGGGGAGCATTACATATTTAGCGGGGAACACAGTTATAAGGGATGCTAATTTTACATAACTATTATACATACTATTACAAAAGAGTTACAAACTGGTTTGCACAGGCATTCTGAGTGGACCAGTGTCTTCAAGCAGCACTCGTTCACGAGTTGACTCGCATGCCAGCCATCGTCCTCCTCAACCATTTGTGAAGGAAGAGGGCGACCCGACACACGATGCCGCCGCTTGCCTACACTTTATCGTGAGCATGACCGTTCCGAATGCCCGCGCCAATCCGCTTGCCAAAGGGAGAGAAAACTATAATTAAGCACTACATTTTTACACAAACAATAAATTTAAACTCTTGAATTTTTTATTATTCTGACTCACCGACGTCCATTTTCACCAGGGCCTCTATCACCACGCTGTTACGATCTCTAATTGCCATCTTTAGGTTATAATCGCGGATGTCTTTGCGCCTTGCAGCCACCGCTCTCCGAATGAACCGTCCAATAGCATCATTTGCGTCGTCAGCGTAGTACGTGAGTCCCGGTGTGCAACCCCAAGCTATGCCCATGCAACCGCGCCGCCAAGAGGCGCAAAAAGGCCCTTTTCAGGGCCAATCAGATGCCGTTCCAGCTTCAGTGAGTGATCCAGTGTCAGTGCCTGAACGCGTAGAACCTCTACTAGCAAGTCCTGAAGCCATCAGTGCATCGCCTGAAAGCGCGCCGGTGTCACCGTTCGGGATTGCATTGTCGCCGAGAGGGCAGCATGAACGTGACTTGGTCATGCTTGCCCGGCTCATACGAGCCGGCGCCTTCTCGTCCGGCATGTTTTCCTGGATGGGATTATACCTCCGCTTAGAAGAGAGTGACCTCTACGGAAAGGAATTATCTGAGACGGACCGCAGTGTCCTCGAGCTTGCGTCGAACTCAGTACTATGCCTACCACCCCCCCCGCAAGTAGTAGATAGAAGAGCGCCGCCAGAAAGGCAAATCGTACCTATCGTACACGAAGGGCGCAAACGCCAGAGAACCCGCTCCCTCTCCGCGACCCCTCCGGCCGCTAAGAGAGGACAACTATCCCGGCCGAGTCCGGTTAGCCCCCAACCAACGCCAAAGCCAAGACAGGCAAAGGCGTCAGAACCTACGACTTCTACAAGTGAAGTAAAAACGATGCAGCCTAAGCGCATCGCAGAGATGCCCTCGTTCGCGCAAATCGCGCAAAACGAAAAACAGGGCAGCGCGAAGGCCCCTCCCCGCAAGACCCCCCAGCCCCCCCTGCCGAGCCAGAGCAGGACGCAAACAGAGAGAGACAGCACGTCGTCTGCCCCTCCCCGCAAGATTCCTCAGCCCCCTGCAAGCCAGACAAGGAAAGGAGATGAAAGAGAGAGCGATACACCCCGCGCCCCTGTAGAAGGGAAAGAGAAAGCGGCAAGATATCCTCCTTTGATAGTGGAGAAGATCCAAAATTGGACCTACCACTTCAAGGAAATAGCAAGCAAGCTAGGTAGACCGCCAAACGGTAGGCCATTTGGACAGGGCATCCGCTTTATGCCTACCGAAGACAAGGAATACAGGGTGATACAAGCTTATTTAACCCAACTTGAGAAAGATGAAAATATCAGCTGGTTTAGCTACTCACTGCCAGCTGAAAGATCACTGAAAGTTGCTATCCGCGGTCTACCATGCGACACGCCGATAGACGAAATTACGGAAGCCTTTAATGCACTCGGATTCGAACCCGAGTACATAAAGAACATAAAGGGAAGACAGGGGCGCCCCGGAAGTATTTTCTACGCGCAATTCAAAAAGACGCCTGACCTTATCCCGGCTATTTATGACATCACCGAGCTGTTGTACATGCCTGGCGTCTCCATTGTGGCATGGCGCGGCAAGAAGGGGCCCGCACAGTGCCACAGATGCCAGAAGTTCCGCCACAGCTCGCACAACTGCCATCGAGTCCAGGCATGTGTGCGCTGTGGTGAAGAGCACCTCGCGCGGGAATGCCCGCGTCCCCGGGAAGAGCCGGCAACATGTGCAAATTGCCAAGGAACCCACCCCGCCAATTTTAAGTCGTGTCCCGTCTTCAAAACGGAGATACGTAACAAGAAGGCGGGCACAGTGGCACAGACACTTACCATCAGACGAGGAGCCGCTCCGGTTGAAAAGAACACGGTCGAGGAAACAGCCGGTACTTCTCTAATGGCGCCAGCCAACATGCCCAGACCAGCTGGCACGAAAGGCACCGAGAAGAAGAAGAAGAAGAAGGCACAAAGGCCTCCCCCAGCGGAAAAACCAACCGCACAGAAGCCGCAGAAAGCGCAGGACACCCCACGCCGGGACTCATTGGGGCAAACAATTGAGGTGCTGAAGGGCATCCTGGAAGCTGTCCAGGGCGGCACTGACCCTGAAACGGCCACGTTGCAGGGCCTTATGAGAATACTGACCCCACACAATGGATCACGGACTTAAGGTGGTCCATTGGAATGCCCAAACGCTCACGGGGAAGAGAAGACTGCTGACCCTCTTCCTCCGTGAGCATAACATCGACATACTATTGGTCAGCGAGACGCACCTGAAGGAAGGCACAGTATTCAAGATCCCCAACTACCATACCTACAGACAGGATGAGGTTACGGAGAGAGGCACTGCATACCGTGGACTCGCGGTCATAGTGCATCGGAGAATCGTTCACCAGCTTCTGCCCGAAGAGAAACTGAATTCAATGCAAGTACTGGGTGTGCTT
Organism: Plagodis pulveraria; assembly: GCA_963890685.1. NCBI lineage: Eukaryota > Metazoa > Arthropoda > Insecta > Lepidoptera > Geometridae > Plagodis > Plagodis pulveraria. The sequence goes on along the minus strand of OY982972.1, from coordinate 5,713,819 downwards.
GTCAACATACAAGGTCGTAATCACCGTATTTACGCAGCCTACAGACCGCCACTAAATAAGATCAATACGGCAGAGATAAGAAGGATACTGAACTCCAGCGACCCCACACTGATAGCTGGCGATCTAAACGCCAAGCACACCCACTGGAACGCCACACACATAGACACCTTCGGCAGAACGCTGTTTGAAGATGCGTGTAACAACGGATACGACATCATCGGCCCTGACGAGCCGACGCACTATGACCCGAGGGGCAACGGGAGTGTGATCGACCTGTGCATCTTGAAAAATGTAAGAACGCCGCCTACACAAGAAGTTTTGCCAGACTTACCATCGGACCATCGGCCTGTTCTACTACACTACAAGGATCTCCCAAGTAGAGTTGCCGCCCCCGCGAGGAGGCGGAAAATCTGTTGGGAGACCTTTAGCGCAGAAGTCCACGAACGGACAAAAACAGGACCGATAGTGACACCCGAAGATGTGGAAGCCGCCACTGCCGACCTGACCACAGCGATCCGTGACTCCCTAACCGCCGCATCTCACACCTCCACGATGGACGAGCGTCACGACTCTCTTCCCTCGTGGATAAGGGACATGATTAGAGAGAAAAGGGAGACGAGAAAGCTGTGGCAGACAACCAGATGTCCGAACCAAAAGAAGAGGCTGAACGGACTCATCCTCAAAGTCCAAAGCGCGTTACAAGACAACGCATCCGCTTCCTGGGAACGCCATATAGATGACATAGCAGAAGAAATCCCATCCGTGCACAAATTGTGTAAACAATTGGCACGCGAGCGAGTACCCGCGCGACCGCTGATTGGTCCTGACGGGCTGCTCAAATTCGCCGCCACAGATAGAGCGGAGATCTTCGCCGCTCATCTTGAAACTCAATTCAAGCCGAACCCCGTCAGTGACCAACAGCACGAAGAAGCAGTGTTAGCCCAACTCACTACCTACTGGTCACAGAACATGACGCCTGAAGAGGAAGAGAAGGAAATGATACATTACTCACCCGGTAGAGTAGTGAGATGTATCAGACGCCTGCCCAACAAGAAGGCCCCAGGCACGGATGGGATTACAAACGAAGCCCTGAAGAGACTCCCAGCAAGAGGGATCGCAGCGCTAACGCGCATATACAATGGTATCATGCGCTGTGGCCATTTTCCAACGCCATGGAAGGCAGGAAAAGTGATCGTCCTCCCTAAGCCCGGAAAAGACCCCAAGCAACCGGCAAGCTATCGTCCAATCACACTTCTCAGCACCCTATCGAAAGTGTTCGAAAGACTTCTTTTACAAAACTTAGTTCCGCACATTAGACCCAGAGAGGAACAATTCGGGTTTAGGGCGGAACACTCCACGACACTTCAAGTCACCAGAATGGTGAACGAAATGGCCACAGCCATGAACAGGAAGGAATACACAGTGGCAGTCCTACTGGACATGGAGAAGGCCTTCGACAGAGTGTGGCACGAGGGGCTAGTGCACAAGCTGTCGAGGTCTTCTGCTCCCAGGAAGATCGTACAGATAATAGCCTCCTACCTGAAAGATAGGCGCTTCCAAGTTGCGATAGAAGATGCCATCTCAACAGAGAAGAAGATCGAAGCCGGCGTCCCACAAGGAAGCTGCATCGTACCGTTTTGCTACGCGTGGTACACCGACGACATCCCTGTCGTTGGGCACGCAAAGCTCGCCTTGTATGCGGACGATGCAGCCTACTTCACAACGTCAATCAAGCGGACAAACGCTGCGAAGAGGCTACAGCCGACTCTCGACGCCCTACCGGAATGGTTGGGGAAGTGGAGGCTGTCTGTCAATGTGAAGAAGACACAAGCAATCGCCATCGGTTGCAAGAACCCGCCACCTCGCCTTACACTACAAGGACAGCCGATCGATTGGCAAGACAGAGTCCGATACCTTGGCGTCACCATTGACAGACGCCTCAACTTCCACCACCACGTCGATGAGACCATAAATAAGGCAAGAGCAGCCAGTATAAGACTACGTCCCATACTCCAATCAAGTCTAAAGGTTAACACCAAGATTATGGTTTACAAAGCTTATGTACGATCGCGCATAACATACGCGGGGCCGGCATGGTACGCATACGTTTCTGATTCGAACAAGCACAGACTCCAGAGGATTGAAAACAGATGCCTGAGAAACATTGTCAACGCACCAAGATTCGTACGGAACGCAACAGTGTTTAAAGACCTCAAACATGAAAATATAGATCATTTCATAAGAAGACTCGCCACTACTATGTTTGCAAAGGCAGACAAATCAAGCCTGCCACATATCAGAGGCATCGCACCTCTGCACGCCAGACCGCCAGATATCAGTGCCAGAAAGAAATCGAAGCCATATTGCAGAGAGCTCATACTCCCTACTGAAGAACCAGAAAATAAAGAAGATGCCACGGTGAATGCGGCGATACCCCCAGTGGGCAACGCCGTGGTCGCCGATCGGTCCGCTGGGCTTTCCACCAGCGGAATCAACCTGGCGCGGCCTGATCGCCCAGGCTCCTACTGCTCACTGGGCGGTAGGACCGCAGACACTTGATGGTATAATACCAACCCCGATTGACTGCCTCATCGCAATGAGGCAAGAAGAGCCGAAGCAAGAGGGCGACGCCCTGAAGCTTCTCCCCCAGACGCAACTCGCGCCTGAGAAGAAAACCATGATTGTGCCGTGAGACTGCGACGACTGCGTGTGGGACGGTCTCGTGCAGCTTCATTCTACCCTTGGTTTTTATTGCGATTACTGACTCGTATTTCAGTCTATTTAGCAGTTTAAGTGAAGCTAAAATTACTCATTAGTCCGTATTGTTGACTTGATTGTAATATAATGATGTACTGAGTACATCATTAGAAAAAAAAAGCTACAAGAAGTTTTTGAGTATTTCATACTTTTTACTTTTGCTTGAGTGTCATCATTTTACTTAAAATCAGTAAGACTAAACATGGATAATTTGCAATTCCTTACAAACTTTTCACTGTAGGAAGTCGGTTCCGTGTTAGTTTTTCAATATTCTTTTTACCTCTCTGCCAAGGAAGAGTTATGTTTATCACGTAGATTCAGGCGTTACTTTGCGGAAATCCATATTTAATAATATCAAATATTTTCAAAATATTTTAAGAAAACATCAAATTAATATTTTAATAAAACACTTAAAAAATATTAAAATACAATTTTATATTTTTTAAGCCAATTCCGCCTATTTTTTATGTTAAGCCGACGTGACGTCACAAACGCCACGCCGCCAAACCGGATGAATTTTCTACGCGTTTGCTTCTATACGAAGCATCCTCAGAAGGACTTGACGAACAATTTCTCGATCGTGCGCTCGTAGAGTTTAGGCGGAATTTTCACTAGATATATTTTTATATTTTTTAAGTGTTTTATTTCAAATTTTAATTTGATGTTTTCTTAAAATATTTTGAAAATTTTGTTATTAATTTACATGCGTATCTTGTATATTATGTTTGTTAGTATTTTTTTTAAATTATTGGTATATCCCAAACAGATGTTATATTTGCCTTAAAAATCCCAAGTTGATGAGTTTCAAAGATTTTACTAACTCACTAAAATAACAATTTCGTAGTACATCCTTTCAACTTTTCATTACAAAAGGATCCCTTCATCTATTTAATGTCTGGATAGCCCAAATAGCGTGGGTGTATCCAAGTCTAGACGTAATGTAGATACCATTGCAGTGCCTTTAAGCATACGAGTCTCAAATACAGTCTCATGAAGGATTGTCTTACAAAGTCATTCTAGTCTACGATTATGAGGACTACGCTTAAGAGGGAAGTTGGCGTCCGTTTTTCCAGACAAAATTATATGTGTTTTGCATGGTGGAAGGGCATTTTGCGATTACCCGCCTGGCTAGCTACCACCCTCAAGTAGAAAATCTGTCGCCAAGCACCTAACGGTGTGTTCCGGCAGTAGTCCTTGAGAGCCAGTGAAATTACAGGCCCATGAGACTTAACAACTATGTCTCAAGGTGACGGGCGCAGTGCAATTCGTGCACTGAGAAAACCGACTTAAAGGCTTAAATCAAATTTGACCTTTTACCGTTGAATTGTAACTACGTAAGATGAATTCACAACTCTTAAGACGATTTTCACCAATCAATAAAAATGTACCATGTTTTATAATAAACACAACCGTCAAAAACGCCTTCCGTAAAGTATTTTCAGAATTGCAACTTGTTATACGATAATAATTGCAGTATTGACCATAAAATATACCTTACTTTTACGGCGGTTTATATACGGTGATTATCACTATAACGTACGACTTAATGAGCCTTATCAAAAGTCAATATTTAAGTAAGACGACAAAATACACCTTAAATGAAGACGAAAAGAAACATTCGCCTTCACTGACCTCGTTTAACGCCTTCTGGTTAGAAGGCGTTTTTGTACGTATTTACGTTTGGTCGGTTTTTCGCCTTATACCATATAAATTGGCCGTCATTAGGGCGCTTTTGACTTTAGATTTTTCTCAGTGTGACTTGTGATGAAATGCATCTGTTATAGGCAGAGGTTAGTCCGCTTAACATCAGTTGGACCTCGAGCTCGTTCCGTCACAATAACATAAAAAAAGTATATCCCTATTTTCTTCCGTACAAAAAACGTATCAATTTTGTTTATCCAAGAATTGTTTTTAACCGATTTCGAAAAGGTTCTCAATTCTACTGTTTTTTTGTGTTTATGTTAACTCGTAACTCTTTTTACAGGGTATACCAAAAATTATGTTTTGATAGTTTTTTTTTAAATAACCGAATTAAAAAAAGACGTTTTTTTTTATATTGTTAGGTTTGCAATAACGCCTGCTATGTGGATTACATTACAAAATCACAAATATATGATCCCGCGCATGACTTAATTTTGTCCTATTGTTTATTTGTGATTTTGTAAATAAATACGTATTATTAGGGTTAACTCAAATGAGTAGTATTTCAGTAGTGAGTAGTTAGATCTTGTTCAAATTTAAATGGGACCAAATGACAAGCTCCAGCTTTCGAATATATTAGAAAAAACATCACAACCGGTATATCTGTAAAGCGTTATGAGGTCACACACACAAAAAATACAGTTATAAAATGAGAACATCCTCCTATTTTGAAGTCTGTTTGGTTAAAATTAAATGTATGTAGAATATACTATGTACAAATATGAACTGGAACGGAACTACGGAACCCGCGCGAATCCGACTTGTACTTAGCGGATTTTCTTCCAAAGCAATGTTAGATTTCCAGAGTCTATTAATATTTTTCAAAAAAATGTATAACTTAGGTGAATAAGTCAGATAGCTCCGACTATAGTTTCAACCACATTCGGTGGTCTTTTTTAAGGCTCCTACGTCTACGTCAACGCGGGCGTCCCGAGCTCGCCTTGAAAAAGACCACCGAATGTGGTTGAAACTATATTCGGAGCTATCTGACTTATTCACGTGAGTTATACCGTATTATTACTAAAATGAGTGAAAACCACGTTAGTTTTTTTAATATAAAATTGGATATATTTTTTATTCCTGATAGGAAAGTCTTTGACCAAAACTCACCTGATGGTAAGTGGTGATGTGGTCGAAGGTGTTAACAGGCTTAATCAAGAATTACAAGGTACTCAAGGACAACTGCTAGAACACACCGTTAGTTGCTCTAGCTCTGTTAGTCTACTTGATGGTGGTCGCTAGCCAGGCAGGCTTTCGCAAAATGCCCTACCACCATGCGGTGAAGCTCAAGCCCGCGTCGGGATTCACACCATGGATCTGCTGCGCGGCAGTCCATAGCCAATGTCACTGAGCCATCACTGCGTCAAAAAATATTTTAGGTTTTTCACGTCTTTTAGTGTACAGCGGCCTACCCTCCTAGGCGTGGGTTAAGCGGAAGAATAAGGATTAAAAATAGTCAACATCCATATCATTCTCATTACCCAAACCATTATATACTCGTAAGTACGATGCTAATACCCTGCACAGGAGAAGAACTCGAAATAATTTTCACGGTTCGCATTCCGCTTTCAACTGTTCATAATTCCAGGTAATCTAGCTGCAAATGTAAATGCGTAGGTTTACCAGGCGTGAAATTACTTTGGAAATTAAGAGGTTGTGAGTTTAAACACATATTCATATACAAATTGTCTTGGTGTGTGTAAAAGCTTTGGAATAAAGAACGGTGCAAAATGAAAGCTTCACTACTACATGCATATTTATGTGTGCGTAACTAGTCACTGACAAGACAACAAAGTGAGTATCTTTCTTTGAAATTCATCAACTTACTTAATAAAACATATATTTTGAAATGAATTAAAGTGTAAAAAGTCACAATATGAAGACATTTTTGATAGTAGGTATTTGTAAAATATAATAAAAATAATTCAAACGGTTTTAATTACCAAATTCTCTAGATCACTACCAGGTGGCAGTGTGGCATGTTTAGATTGAAATGCTTAACTATTCGTTGAGCCAAATAACTGTCAAAATTATCATCACGCGTCGCATCGACCAAGGGCGCGTACCATTTGAAGTTAAATTCGCCAAAAACGCTAAAAACGATCACACTCCCAAAAAGTTGTTCCAGATGGGTCTTGACATTATTTTCGCCATAAACGCGATGAAGCTACTGGAACAGTTTGAATTACCTACATTTAATGTCAAATGTGACAGAAGTGGCAAATTTTAGTGGCATTCTTAGCGTTCTTATCCTAAATGGAATAGGGGATGACAGTTACAAACACTCACAGTGATCACAACCATAGACGCAGAATGTGATCAAAATTATCGAAAATAACGTTATTAGCGTCAAATGGAATATACCCCAAGCGCTCTGATAAGTTTACTTCTCGGCCCCCACGGGCTCAATGTTTTTACACCAAACGGCTCAAACATATTACTATCAAGATTAGTATACTTGCCAAGATTGTGTGGTATGGGATCTACATAATGTATTCTTAATCCTTAGTGTTGAGAAAACAGATCACATAGTTAAAACTATTAAAGTTTCTCAACATAGCAACCATAACAATAAATTATACGGCCCATAAAATGGCGTTGAAACAATAGTTTATTATTACATAAACATAATTCCAAAGTTATAAAAGAATTTTAGCTCAATAAATTGCGACATAAATCTCTTTTTGTGAAGTTAATTTTATTTGTTGAACTATTGTTGTAGGGCTAGCTTATGACCACTATCGCACCTGTTGTGATGATGTAGTGGAAACGCTGTTCAGGCTAAACCAAGAGAAGCTTACTCTCAAAGCTGCTGGAACACACTGCTAGGTGCTTGGCGCTTGATTTTCTATTTAAAGTTTAACTGAAAATGCAAATATTTAATAAGCATTTCTAATACTAACAATTAAACAAGCGATCTATGATATCATCAAAATAAATAGGTACCTAAGTACTTACATAATTTTTTAAACTTAAGTCATAGCTTAGCTCCGTGGGGATACACTTTTGGTGGCTAATATGAGGTTGATGTACATGGAGATCTTTAATATACAGAAGGTGCACTCTCCATCAGTATTACTTACGCTCACATTCAAAGTACTTCACACAGAAACTGATCATAGTTATTTATTTATCATTAATATTTGTTCCCCGGTTTTTCGGATCTGTTGTCCGATTAGTTCAGAAGTGTCTTGACGCGATACAGAGCGCACTTGTTACACCTTAGGAAGTCCTTTCATTACAATGACTGTATCTGGACTGATCTCACGACTAGTTGACATTTAAGTGCGTAAACGAGTCCAAAATTAGTACCTACCGCACTTTTACAAGTATTGTAATCAGTGTTTGCACACTATGCAACCAATCAAATTTAGTTCTATGTTAAGATGATCTTCACAAAGAGTTCCTTCTACAACCACACTTTCTTTTGTTTCAGATACGGAGAAAGAAACCCACAATGTGCTCATAACGAACGCGCTGTGAAAAAGTGACGAACAATGTGAAATTATGTACTGACACACACACATGATTTCTCCAACCAACCTCACACACGCAACGACAAATGTGAACTCGACACAATTCAACACACACGCTAATTTCACACTCACATACAAACATGTCGCGGAGAACGTCACCTATGAACCGCAAGAATTTGAATTCGATAATTCAAGTTACACTAAATCGAATTTTTCGAATTCAACTTTCGAATTGTCGAACGGTAACTTTAGCGAGTACGCTGAGATCCCGTATTACATAAAAGCTACTTCGATGACGTTTTGTATAGTGATAATGTGTTTGGGGGTGATAGGGAATGTGATGGTGCCGATTGTGATTCTGAAGACTAAAGACATGCGGAATTCTACAAACATTTTTTTGGTGAATTTGAGCATTGCTGATCTGATGGTGCTTTTGGTGTGCACGCCCACTGTGTTGGTGGAGGTCGGCTCCAAGCCGGAGACCTGGGTGCTGGGAAAAGAGCTTTGTAAGTCCACTAAGTTATTTATTAATCGTAACTAATCTATAGCTTAAAATAACCTAATGAACATATATATAACAGTATGTCTGTCTGTTTACATTCGCATCAAGTTAAAACTACGGAACTGACTTTTAAAATTTGTTATACACTTACCCCCTTAATCATAATCTCTCTATAACTTTATAATAGGTTTATCATACGTCATTTGTGCTGCGCAAAAGAGTTTTCCTATGCGCAGTACTAATGTCGTTTGGTAAAACAATCATAAATCTATGGAAAGATTATGAATAAGACAGTTAGAATGTAGTCTGAGTAATATGAAAAAAATAAAAAATTAATAAGGTTCCGCACCAAGAAGGGTCAATAACCTCTTTTGTGTATTAAAAGGTTGGTCCATTTTGCTAAAGTTGCTCGTAACCTCCCAAGGTGATCACTTCCAATGTTCGGGTTTAGGTTACACCTAAAGTAGCTGTTAGTTAGTTTTAATTATATGTATGTAAAAATGAAAATAGTACATGAATTTATAAATAATTTTATCATATATGAAGGTTAACAGATAAGTCAACAGGTTAACGTAGTTTGGGGGCCAAAAGTATATTGAAATCGTAACCTAATTTTTCATCAATAAACGTTATAATGAATCGATTCAGTTTTTAGTCTCGATCGTGCGCTCGTAGAGTTAAGACCTCCTGAGGATGCTTCGTTTAGAAGCGAAACGCGTCGTATACTCTTCCGGTTTGGCTGCGTGGCGTTTGTGACGTCACGTCGGCTTAATAGGAAATTAGGCGGAATTGTCACTAGATATATGTATATCATTTTTATAAAGATTTTTTAAGTGTTTTATTAAATAATAAATTAAATGTTTTCTTAAAATACTTTTGAAATATTTGTTATTTTTAATAAACGTTATTATAATCCATAAATATGATTAAATGCACTGTCATGTGCTAAGCTAAAATCATTTTTTTATTTATTATTATTACTTACTAAACCACAGACGATATCCACCCGTCCTACTTCTAAAGGAATGAATTATTGTAACCATATTGGCCAGTATTTTTTTATAGATTATTTGTTGTGGTTTGCCTACGAAATACTAATAATAAAAACAAAAGGAAACAAATTGGGTGGGATCCCATGCTTGCATCGTGTTTTTTAATATTTTTAAGTTTGTCCTTTTGGGACAACGGTAATATAAAACTTAAATGCAAAACTTGATTTAATTAAGATTTAAACACTAAACTATGATAAACAAAAAATAAAATATAGTTTTGTGCGAGTCGAATATCTGGGAAAAATCAATTGAATAAAAGGAAACCCGTTGTGGGTGGTACCGAACGAAACGTTCCTCCGTGAACGAGAATCCAAGCTGCACGTGGCCGGTTTACGTATGGAAAAACGCATTAAAGCGTTCCAGTGCTCTCCGTGGAAGCTGGTCGTCATTCCAGCACTGAAATATAAAAATACATAGACGAAGTTAATTCCATGCTGATTTAAAAACTCCGAGCTCTCATTTTCATGGACAGATTTCAAAGTCAATAACGTTAATAAAAATAAACATAAACGCAGCTTGATTTAAGGCATGCTGGTTAAAACAGAATCAATCACCGAACACGTTACAACAATAATGTTGCAATCAGTAATACATAGTTGCAATTATTACATCCCCTAGCACCTATATTGGCTTTAGCATATTAATTAGATTTATTGTAACTTAAACTACTGGACCAAGGTAAATGCAATTTGAATTGGACCAATGTGGAGGTATATTCTACTCAACAATAAATAATCATCAAGATTACCACCAAAAATTACCAAAACAATTTAGTTTAGGTGTAAACAGAAATCATTCATTTTCTTTCGTTTTATAATTTGGAATTGGGTACCGCCAGGATTCTCAATTTTATTTCGGTATTTTTAGTACAGTCAGATTTATATTTATTATTTATTCAATTAATTACATACTTTTTAGTGTCACATTAAATTAAAAACATACAATTTATATATATATATATATATATATATATATATATATATATATATATTATTTGAAATCCCTTCATTCTTGATTTTATACTACCCTTAGTAGGTTTGGTTGTTTGTTTTGTTAACGTATTACTATTTCGCGCCAAAAATCCGCCATTTTTTTTTCAATTACCAATCTAGACATTTGTGTTTTCAAGACAAATATAACGACACCTTAACTGTTGTTATCCAGTTTGGAAAAGACGAGGTTATAAAGAAAATTACAAAAAAGAGTTATTAAATCCTAGATACGCGGAAAACATAACCCTTCCTTAGCAGTTAAGTAAAAAGGAAAAACTATAAACCAAATATACGCAACTTGAGACTTCCCCCTAGTTTTGGAAGTCAGTTAGATTTCATATTCTACCTAGTCAAAACTAGGGAACAAATTAGATTGGACCCAGAGATGGGCTGTAGCCCAGAGACGGTCATCCAGGAAGAAGTCGGGTACTTGACCAAAACACAGAGCATTGAGCCAGTGGAGAACTCAAAAGCCGCTTCTCGAAATACTGTTCACCATTCCAACTGAAGTATGAGGAAGAAACAACACGCTTATACCATAGAAGAACCAGACAATTAGTAGTGGTTAAGAACGAGAAGAAAATTAGAGTCAATAGTCATGTTGACTTAGTCAGAGCATGCCCCGGCTATAGGGGTGGCACGGGTTCGAATCCCGGACATGACTATAATTTTTCCTCTCGTAATTTTTAATGTGATCCGTGGAGCATGCGTCATTGCAATAATAAAAATTATATAGGGTTGCTTCATCATTGCAAAAATAATTTTGTTTCTAGTACAGTATAAGTTGAACTATAGGCACAGCCTGGATACTCGACTCATTCTCTATACAAAAGCCGCTTTCTAACTACCTATTACACAGACACTACACAAATGTTGTTTTTGTACACGCGTAAATGTGTGCGTGAAGTCTAAGGTTGTCACCGTATGGATAATTGTTGTACTTACCTACCTTACAATCTTTTGATGCTGTTTTTATGACTTATTAGACATCGTAGGTTATTCGTACCTTACCTACCTTCAGAAACATTTACAAGCACAACAATCCAACTCCATGTACGACGTAGGAATATGCAACACACAACCGAGTAGATTACTTCACATTTCACTCCATTACTTATATAATTATAGATACCTACACTATACAAAAAGTATCATTCCAAGTTTACATTTTATACAAGTAATGATAATAATTAAAATCACAATAATTTATGTTCTTCTCGTATAATAAACAAACATGAAGTGTGCCGCGTGTCAACCGTAGCGAAGGTCGGTATGTGTATTGCTTTTCTCTATGGTAGGTATAGGTCGAGGTAACTATCTTAGAACACTACTAGGTATAAGTTACAAAGACACTTGTTTCGCTGCAAACGAACTCGATATCCACGGATGTTTTTTGTAAACGAAAATCTTCTAAAAAATAATTATTTGAATAAAATACAAAGATAAAGTATAATATGTTAGTATTTTTTTCAATACCTACTGTAAATTAACGGTTTTAATAAGTTACCTACTGTATAACTGAAGAACGACAAATAGGTACTTAGTGCAGGTTACCAAAAATTACAGGAAATCTACAAAATATCTTATCCTTTTCTCGTTTAGTTGATAAGCAACCGTAAACAGCACAAGAGTACCCCATTCTCAACTTTTAAAATACTCGTACAATCGTCACGCTTCGTCGTCACGTCATCGTGCGCGAGTTTCGCGTCCCGTACTCAAGTCAGCTCAGTGACAGCTCAGAATCGGTGGCGGGGTGACGAAGGCTCGTTTTGGTGGGGGGAGAGGAGTGTCCATTCTATACGTAGTATTATTATATGTTCTATGCTATAGGTGTCGCTCCTCAATGAAGTCCTCCTAAACGGCTGGACTGATATTGGTGAAGTATTTGTGTGTGTTTGAGTGGGTCTCTGGATGGTTTAGATAAACATAATATGAATCCGGTAAGTGGCTCTGCGAACGAATTTTTTTTTCAGTCTAACTGTTTCTCAATGTCAATATATGCAATAATAGCGAAAACTGTAGAAATTCATTACAGTTAGGGCATGTTTCAGAATGTTCGAGTAAGTTCCATTTATACCATACCCAAAACATAAAATAAGTGAATGATAAAAATGATAAACTTGCAGCGCGTTTCAAGCTTTAACCGATGGATAGGCTAAATCGATGACTGTGAAACGCAAAGATAGGGTTTTATTTATTAAATATGTAACTTATTAGAACAATCTGAAACAGGTCCTTTTGAAGCAGTGATGGCTCAGTGGCATTGGCTATGGACTGCCGTGCCGCAGGTCCATGGTTCGAATCCCGCCGCGGGCTTGAGCATCACCGCATGCTGGAAGGGCATTTTGCGAATGCCCGCCTGGCTAGCGACCACCCTCAAGTAGAAAATCTGTCGCCAAGCACCTAACAGTGTGTTCCGGTGGCAGTCCTAAAGAGCCAGTGAAATTACAGGCACATGAGACTTAACAACTATGTCTCAAGGTGACGGGCGCAGTGCAATTCGTGACTTGTGACGAAATGCATCTGTTATAGGCAGAGATTAGTCCGCTTAACATCAGGTGGTCCTCGTGCTTGATCCGTCACAATAACATAAAAAAAAAATAAAAAAAAGTTCCATAGGCAATTAAACCTAATTGAAATCGTTTCCATTGTAGTCGTTCCAAAATCAAACTCTACATAGGTCGTGCTACTGCATAATGTTTTCGTAAGAGGGTACTGATATGTGCAGTCTAATACTTGAATTATCATTGGTCTAAAGACATTAGATATCAAACACCACCGAAACCTGAATGATAAAACGATAACATATCCAAAATTGGCGAGACTCACCATAATGGCGCATTAAAATGTCATTATGTGAACGCAAAAACTTTGTAATGTGTTATATGTGTTATATCTGCATAATAATGTGTTACCATTTAGAGTCGTGCACAGTGTTTAGACACGCCTTTTAGAGTTCCGTGTTGAATTTTTTTTTTTATTCTTGACAGATTAGCCTTTGACCACTATCTCACCTGATGGTAAGTGATGATGTGGACGAAGATGTTGTTCAGGCTAATCTAGAAGTACTGGCTCTCAAGGACAGCTGCCGGACACATCGTTAGGTGCTTGGCGCCAGATTTTCTACTTGAGGGTGGTAGCTAGCCAGGCGGGCATTCACAAAATGCCCTACCACCATGCAATAGTAGTATAATAAATAAATGTAAATAGATGTAACAAGACCCCTAATATTATTAGTTCAATTAGCTAGTACATTTTTTTTCCACGTTGAACTTTTTTTTATTACCACGTTGAATTAAACAACCATCCTGTGTAGTAAGTTAAGGTTTCGTATAGTTAGTCTAGTAGAATTAGACCAGAAGCAGTGATGGCTTAGTGGCATTGGCTATAGACTGCCGCGAAGCAGGTCCATGGTTCGAATTCCGCCGCGGGCTTGAGCGTCACCGCATGATGGAAGGGCATTTTGCGAATTCCCGCCTGGCTAGCGACCACCTTCAAGTAGAAAATCTGCCACCAAGCACCTAACGGTGTCTTTGAGAGCCATATTCTAGGTTAAGCCTGTTAACACCTTCGACCACATCATCACTTACCATCAGGTGAGATTGTGGTCAAAGGCTTACCTATCAGCAATAAAAAAACTATTCTACTACAGATTAACGACGGAACATCGACTTTCGCGATATGACTAGCGCTTGACTGTTTTATGATTATTTTATCTGTTTGTCATGGAAGAGAGGTAGGTGATGGTGCCGATAAGTTGCGACGAGAGCTTAGTAATAGCTTAAAATGTGTCTTGAATGCGTGGGAAGTTATAGTGAAAGTTTTGCCAATTAGTTAAGGTTAATGTGCACATACGCTTGCCATAAAAACCTAGTTTCATCATATTTTAAATACCAAGTGTTCAAACTCGGTATTTTGAATGCATATTTCTGAGCTTAATATTCTTTCTTCTGGTTGGCCAGTTTCGATTTTTTATTTATGTATATGAATTTTATCCGTAAATTTCAAAATAACAATTCCCATACAATACAATTATTTTTCTATTTAGTAATACTGTACTTACTGTACTGTATCAGCCGGATCATCCACTGCTGGACACAGCCTCCTCTATTAAGGGGGTATTTGCCATAATCCCCACGCTTGGCAGGCGGCTTGGGGATCGCAGTGTAAGATAGTAGATCTTAAGAAGGCGCTGCTGCCCACCTTCCAGTTTAATTCCCTTAGTCGCCTCTTACGACACCCACGGGATGATATGGGGAGGTGCAATTCTAACCCGGCACCCCGCGGGCTATTTAGTAATATATATTAATAAATAATAGATTTAGTGAATAATAAATTTTATTATAATACTAAATAGATATTAGTATATATTTACACGCCCGTGGGGTGCCGGGCTAGAGACTGGTACCATTGCAACCTGCGGGTGTCGTTATAGACGCCTAAGGGCAAAATACCGGAAGGTGGGCAGCAACGCCCTCTGAGGAGCTGAAATCTTAAACTGCGATTCCCAAGATTCTAAGGTGTTCTTCTCTCACAGATGTGTCTGTTCGATGGAAAAGGTTATTAGGACAGAGCCCTCTTTCCTTGGCTTCTACTTTAAAGAGTGAGTGACTTGTTTGGCTAATATAAAGCCTGACTTCATGACTCGACCGCTACCCAAGACGCCTGCCAATCGATTATGGCAACCCCCCTTTCTCCTTCATCCTTAATAGGGAAGCTGTGATTCATTGGAAAATCTAGCTGATATAAACCTTGTATTATATTAGGTACTTATTTATAGTTATATATAGTTTTTTCGTGGTAAGATACACTTTTGTGATTTAATTGTTAAAACACCACCGTTCATACTTTTGAGGTATATTTTTTTCCATCCTAAGGTTGTCTGGAAAAGATCACTGTAAGCGATAAGACCGCCTATTGTACCTATTTAAGGGTGAACTGGCCGGTCCGTTTTCCATACAAACGTGGTAGGGTGATCACTCCCTTATGTGAGGATTTAGGTCCAAAATAAAGCATAACACCGATTGATCTCGTCATTATCTAGGCTTGTATGATGCTGAAATGTTAGTAAGATTATTAACTTGAGAGTTATGAGCTTCGATATATTTTCATATAACATTTTCGAGGCTCATAACTTTAAACTTAATTATCTTTTAAAAATTTCAGCATCATACAAGCCTAGATAATGACGAGATCAATCGGTATTATGCTTTGTTTTGGACCTAAATCGTCAAATAAGGAAGTGATCACCCTACCACGTTTGTATGGAGAACGGGCCGGCCAGTTAACAACTCCATGTATTGTTTCCATTGTTAATCTGGTGTCAATAAAGAGTTTTCGTATCGTATCGTATATTGCAACTATATTTTTTTTCTCTTAATGTATTTGTGGATACCATGTACAAATAAAAATTACACACCATATTTTTAAGCCTAGCTAAATACTGGTCTGAAGCTCCCCATTTAAATTAATTACATGGGCGACTCATACCGCGGTGCTAACTGTCCCATTCTCCATTTTATGAATCGCTCGTAGCGGAGTTTGCTTAGCTGTTCTTCACCGATGAGCAAAGTCATTCGCGGCGGACGTTGCTTACGTGCTCTCTCGGTTGTTGTCTTAGAATGGCAGCCGTTATAGCATGGTGGTAGGGCATTTTGCGAGTTCCCGCCTGGCTAGCTACCACCCTCAAGTAGAAAATCTGTCGCCAAGGACCTAACGGTGTGTTCCGGCAGCTGTCCTTGAGAGCCAGTGATTCTAGCCTAGCCTGAACAACATCTTCGACCACATCATCACTTACCATCAGGTGAGATAGCGGTAGAAGGGTAACCTATTAAATATAAAAAACTATATTCTTTTTTGCAATGCAAACGTTTTTGTGCCCATTTGTAAAAATTAAAATTACACACCAAATTTTTAAGCTTTAAATACTAGTCTGAAGCTTTCATTAAAATGAATTACATGGACGATTCATACCGCAGTACGAACTGTCCCATTCAAAAAGAGCTGTTGGATGATTCACACTACGATGAGAACTACGCGTGGGATGAAAGACCCAAAACCCAAATATTAAAAAGTTTAATTCCTGCACAGAAGAAATGATACATAGACGAACTAAGGATGTGTCAATGGTTCCGAACGATACTGCATTACGTTCAGTTACAGAACATTTCATAGATTTTGCTGACTTAGGGATCCCGGGAACCTCCAATAAATCTATTTGAGCGCTGTAAGCAATATAGTTCCTACGTGATCGCGTTATTCCGGTCTGATCCCATAATCGACACCACCGCTAATTATATTTCATATAAAACAAATTACTGTTTATATAATTAATAGATTCAGGCGTTAATTTGCGGAAATCCATGTTTAATATTATCAAATAATTTTAAAGTATTCTAAAAAAAACTAAATCAATATCTTAATAAAACTCATAAAAAAATATGTCTAGTGACAATTCCGTCTAATTTTCATGATAAGCCAACGTGACGTCACAAACGCCACGCAGTCAAACCGGAAGAATTTTCAACGCATTTCGCTTCTACACGAAGCATCTTCAGGAAGTCTTGACTCTACGACCGCACGATCGAGACTAAATACTCATTAATAGTTAGAATAATTTTAAAAGATTTGTTATTATTACTGTATATATTTTAATTTCTAACTGTTCACTAATATTTAATTTTAGCGTAATTTTCTCTGCAAGATTCATATAGTGAAGTCAAAGTTCTAATGAATAAACGTACAAATCAACTAAGAAAACAAAATTATCAACCCTGTTCGCGACTCAATCAATATTTTTATTTATATAATTATTAATTTTTTAAAGTAAAGATAATCGTTTGTTATAAATTATTGATACAGATGCATTTCGTCACATGTTACGAATTGCACTGCGCACGTCACCTTGTTGAGACATAGTTGTTAAGTCTCATGTGCCTGTAATTTCACTGGCTCTCAAGGACTGCTGCTGGAACACACCTTTAGATGCTTGGTGACAGATTTTGAGGGTGGTAGCTAGCCAGGCGGGCATTAGCAAAATGCCCTTCCACCATGCGGTGAATCTCAAGCCTGCGGCGGGATTCGAACCATGGACCTGTTGAGCGGCAGTCCATAGCCAGTGCCATTGAGCTATCACTGCTATAAAAATGTAACTGTTTTGTCATATACAAAAAATATACAACTAATAATGTTTTACTCGAAAATGTCAAATTACGTGTCATGCAACAGCAAGTCAATAAAGCTCAATTCTAAGCTGGGCTGTAATGTTCTACTGGAGTTTATTATAACTCCCTTGTGCATAATAAACTTAATGAGATTTGAATTTAGAACGTAAAAATGTGTAAGCATGAAAAGTTTCAAAGTAGACCACACCGTGAGGAAAATATATGTGTATATATGTTACGGCTAGAACCCGAAGCGCGGCTACGTCTAGTTTTAGACGGTTAGAACTAGGTATAGCCATTTACAATTGTTTTAACGTAGAACTAAGTCTAGCTTTTTTGAAGCGCTCGTAGCGAAGTTTACTTTGCTGTAATCAACCAATCAGCAAAGTTAAGCAACGTCGCGCGCGGTCATGAGGGTGACCGCTAGTGACATCACTGTACTGAGCGTTTCCGTGCTTCGGAGGGCACGTTAAACTG
Organism: Plagodis pulveraria; assembly: GCA_963890685.1. Taxonomy (NCBI): domain Eukaryota; kingdom Metazoa; phylum Arthropoda; class Insecta; order Lepidoptera; family Geometridae; genus Plagodis; species Plagodis pulveraria. Next base: position 5,695,699 of record OY982972.1, on the reverse strand, counting down.
TCGGTCCCGGTTGTTGACTTAAGATGGCAGCCTTTATAGCATGTAATGCCCGCCTGGCTAGCTACCAGCCTCAAGTTGAAAATCTATCGCCAAGGACCTAACGGTGTGTTCCGGCAGCTGACCTTAATAGCCAGGAATTCTAGGTTAGCCTGAACAACATCTGTGACCACATCATCACTTACCATCAGGTGAGATAGTGATCGAAGGCTAAAATATCAGACAAAAAAAAACAAACTGGTATCATTCCGGCTAGAACTAGGTCCAACCAAACACTAGTGGCTGATACTAGGTCGAACCAATAGTTAATGCACAATCCACCTCTTAATAAAGATGTGGCACAGTTTTCCTTTGACGTCCTTTGGGTTGGAGGTCAAAGGAAAAGATATTAAATAAAAGATATTTGGTTGATATATTTTTCGCAGAAAGGTTATATTATTGTTAGCACACACGTAACGTTTCAAAATAAATTTAACCAAGAGTAAATGGCTACACCTAGTTCTAACCGGCTAAAACTATACGTAGCCGCGCTTCGGGTTCTAGCCGTAACATGTATATATAACGAAAGCACAACTAATATAAAACGTCTTTTTTCATCTTTTTTTTGGGTTTCGTACTTCAAAAGGATATAAACAGAACCCTTATAGGATCACTTTGTTGTTCGTCTTTTTTATGCTTTATAGGTTTGCCTTTGACCACTATCTCACCTGATGGTAAATGATAATGTGGTCGAATATGTTGTTCAGGCTAGCCAAGAATTACTGGCTCTCAGATCTGGTATGAGATTTTCTTCTTGAGAGTGGTAGCTAGCCAGGCGAGTATTCGCAAAACATCCTATCACCTTGCTATCTATGACAACTGCCTTCCTAAGACAATAATGGCCGACGGCCTCCGAAGCAACCATCACGCTCAACAGTAATGCCACTAGTGGTCACCCATCCAACTCATGACAGCGGCGGACGTTGCTTAACTTAGCTAATTTTTAAAAACGGCTAAGCAAACTTCGCTTAGAGGGCTTAAAAAAAATATTAAAAATTGACCAGAACTTCGAGAGACGAAGTCGAGTTGCACTGCTAGCTATATGCGGATATGGTCGATTGGTTAGCCGTTTATTATGAAGTTTATTGTGAAGATATTATTAATCCAAGTGAGCTGGTAATGCTATAAACATATGGAATAATATGTTTATGATAATTAAACATGATATTAGGTCCTTACATATGAAATTGGCGTTTTCCGTACTGGCCACTTTAATCACGAATTTCTCCTCTTTGGTAAGGAATTCCAAATTCAAATTTGTACAGCTATAGACTCATGTATTTGTGCTTCGATGATCGTCATTCATTTGTTTTTTTTCTTCTGTTTTTTTCTGTTTGCGTCACTCATTTTACAAAATGGAAAACCTTAAATATCGCATTATTTACGAGTACGAGTTCCGCCGTGGCACTAGTGCTGCGGAAACAACTCGAAGGGTGAATGATGTGTATGGCGGTCGTGTTGCAAAAGAAAACACAGTTCGTTTTTGGTTCCAACGTTTTCGTTCTGGAAATTTCGACCTGCAGAACAAGCCCCGTGGACGGCCTGAGACTCAAGTTGATAATGAAGAGTTGAAGGCTATTGTGGAAGCGGATCCATCGCAAACCACGTCCGAGTTAGCTGCAGGCTGCGATGTTAGTGATAAAACTGTTTTAATTCACTTGAAGCAAATTGGGAAGATTAAAAAGCTTGAAAGGTGGGTACCTCACGAATTGACTGAAACAAACCGGCAAACGCGCGTCGACTGCTGCGTTACATTACTAAACCGGCACAATAATGAAGGTATTTTAAACCGAATCATTACCTGTGATGAAAAATGGGTTCTTTACGATAATCGGAAGCGCTCAGCGCAATGGTTAGATCCTGGCCAGCCAGCCAAATCCTGCCCCAAGCGAAAATTAACCCCAAAAAAGTTACTTGTAAGCGTTTGGTGGACTAGTGCCGGTATTGTTCATTACAGTTTTTTCAAATCTGGCCAGACTATTACGGCTGATGTCTATTGTCAGGAATTGCAAACCATGATGGAAAAGCTAGCGGCTAAACAACCTAGGCTGGTCAATCGCTCCACGCCACTGCTGCTTCACGACAACGCTAGACCACACACTGCGCTACAGACGGCTACTAAATTAGAAGAGCTTCAATTGGAAAGTCTAAGACATCCTCCGTACTCCCCGGACCTTGCTCCAACAGATTACCATTTTTTTCGAAATTTGGATAACTTCTTGCAAGGGAAAAAATTCAACTCCGATGGGGCAGTCCAAATCGCCTTCAAAGATTTTATTGATTCCCGTCCGACTGGTTTTTTTAGTAAAGGGATCAATGAACTACCTATGAGATGGCAAAAGTGCATAGAAAATAATGGTTCATACTTTGATTAATTAAATATATTATATTAAAAAATATTCGACTTTTTGTTCCTCCCATACAAAACGCCAATTTCATATGTAAGGACCTAATATTTCCATTTATAAGACGTTTTGAATACATTAATATTGGTAATTAACTTAATCAAAGGTGGTGCCGGGTTAGAATTGCACCTCCCCGTATCTTCCCGTGGGTGTCGTAAGAGGCGACTAAGAGAAAAGTACTGGAAGGTGGGTAGCAGCGTTTTCCAAAGAACTACCATCTTACACAGCGATCTCCAAGCCACCTGCCAAGCGTGGGGATTATGGCAAATACCCCCTTAAAAGGAGGTTGTGTTCAGCAGGGGACGATCCGGCTGATACAGTTCAGCCACCCGTGGAGTGCCGGGTTAGAATGTCTCCTCCCCACTTTTTTAAGGGGGTGACTAAGGGAAATATACCGGAATGTGGGCAGCAGCGTCTTCTGAAGTACTGACAACTCTTCTGCGATCCCCAAGACGTCTGCTATGCTTGGGGATTATGGCAAAACCCCTCAATGGGGAAGACCGTGTTCAACCGTGGACGTTCTGGTTAGTGAGATTATGTGATGAATAGTGAGCCTGTCGTCACCTACCAGTTACATTTCCGGGCTGCTACCGAGAAAATATGATTAAAACCAATTAGAGAATGAATAGATTTAAGCGTTACTTTGCGGAAGAAAATCCATATTTAATTATAACAATTTTAAAAATATTTTAAGAAAACATTAAATTAATATTTTAGTAAAACACATAAAAATCAAAAAATATATCCTCTCACATTATTTGGGTTATTTAACAGAGACAAATGATAGATACTTATTTTTTATTTTATTTTGTAAATCTACACTCCACAGACTCCAGGATCCATGACTTTTTTTTTATTATGACATTTTTTATTAAATAGAAACAAGAAATAGGAAACATGCAACATTCTAAGGGGGAACAGTGTTAAAAGAAAAGTTTTTTTTCCGGTAAAGTCATAAGCTCTAGCACCAGATCAGACCGGTGTCATCTAGCAGAATCCGTTCACGAGTTGACGCATGTGCCAGCCATCACCTTTTATTTTGTGGGGGGGAAATGCCTTCTCACTGCCCCTCCACCACGGGGGTGGTGGAAGTGGATGTGTGGGGCTTGAACCCACTAAATCCCCCCCGTGAGCAGTCCTCCGCCAAGGTGGGGCAAGATAGGGTCGCGTTAGCAGCCACCATCTTGCCCCGGCGGCAGGCCCAAACTCCGTCGGGCCTCTGCGCCTGTGGAGGGGCGACCTTGCTCACCAAGGTCACCCCCCAAACGTGTGGGGCCGTGCAAGCTGGTGGAGTATCCCCCGACTCTCCACCAGTGACCCCACTACGGAGAAGGGAGGAGGCGGGCAAACTGCCGCCTCCTCGCCCCCGTTCGTCTGCGCCGGAGCGGGGCAGCATGGGCATCGCCCTCCCTGACCCGCTCCGCGGCCTCCTTCTGCGCCATTACCGCTTCGCAGAAGGAGACCACCGCCTGTGCCAGCCATCACCTTCCTCAACCATTGTTGAGTGAAGATGGCGACCCGACACACAACACCGCCACTAGACAACACCTTTCTGTGAGCATGACCGCTCTGGATACCCGTGCTAACGATTACAATTATTACACAGATTTATAATTTAAGACTACAATAAAATAAACAGAAATTTTCATTTTTTGTAGTAGATACTTATAAAACGTTGGCTAATCATTTTTGTTTTATAGAATAGAATAGAATATCATTTATTTGCTGGAATAAGGTTACAAGTGCGGATATTACACACATAATTATAAATATCTCTTATTCTACTTTTACAGGCGTGCACATTTTTGAATGTTAAGTACAAAATCTATCTAAAAGTTGATAAAGTTTGCGTTTAATAATTGCATAATTGTGCTTGTCTAGCTGATGTCATGCACAGATTTAATGCCATTTGTCGTTGGTTTTATTAGACTAGACTTGTTTTAAATGTTTTATTATCTGATTTGTGGTCACGTCTTACCAATTTAAGTTTACAAAAGCAATTTATGTTCACGGTTCACCGAATTTTTGTAACTATTAGGTTAATTAGTAAGTCGTAGTCGTAAATAAGTATGTCACACTAATTGTTGGATGTATACCAAATCCTTTTATGAGTATACCTACGTACCATATTCAACTACCAATTTGAATAACGAGCGGGATTTGAACGCGCAACCGACCTGTCACTTCGTCCGGGATATGTACCGCTCTGAGCAACCGTATAAAATCTACCAAGATTTAATGTGATTATTATTAAGTAATTTGAATAAAGAACAATATGGGAAGAGTTTCCTAAAGAAAGAGGTGACCCTATTTAACCCAAGTAGTTTTCAGCAGCCCTGGAGGTGAATGGGACATGTTACGGGAGTAGAACGAGAAATGAACAAAATCAATATCAGAATGGTAGAAAGATATGGTAAAAGGAGTAAAGGGCGTCCACAAAAACGCTGGGAAGATGAATTCAAAAGAATCACCGGTCCAGAAGAGATGAGGACACAAGAAACACTAAAAAAAACACATTCGCATTGAGACACAAAAAATCATTCGAATTGAGAAATACTTCCTTATTTTGAAGTCGGTAAAAAATATGTAAGCATTTCCAGGGAAGGAGAATATCATAAATGAGGTATTAAAGAAAACGATACTAAGAAGTCCTGAGTATGCAGATTACGATAGTTAATTAAGTGGAAAGATATAGAATATTTGCTGCCGCCCACAGACGCACACGTGTGGAATATAGTATTTCGCTATTATCTTTATAATTTTGTACTTACCTAGAACATCAGGATAAAATGTATAACTATGTTTATGTTATACAAATCTCTAAATTTAAAATTCACTTAACTCTGGTAGTTCTTATCCACGCTAAGATCCACATTCGTGAAATACTTAAAATGGCTTATCTAAATATATGATTATTCTATTCAATTTATCAGTTTCAGGTCCATGGTTCGAATCCCGCCCAGAACTTGAGTTTCACCGCATGGTGGAAGGGCATTTTGCGAATGCCCGCCTGGCTAGCGACCACCCTCAAGTAGAAAATCTGTCGCCAAGCACCTAGCGGTGTGTTCCGGCAGCAGTCCTTGAGAACCAGTGAAATAACAGGCAAAAATTAGACTTAACAGGTATGTCTCAATGTGATGGGCGCAGTGCAGTTCGTCACTTGTGATGAAATGCATCTGTTATAGGCAGATGATACCGCTGAACATCAGGTGGGCCTCGCGCTAGTGCCATCAAAATAACAAAAAAAAAAGAAAAGTTTCGAGAGCTCTAAAATACATGGCGACTAAATCAACGTAAAACATACCACAGTTGAACACAAAAGTCAACTTTAAGGACTGTCATTCGCAAGCGTTATACGAATTTGAATTTTAGTTTGAACCGAATAAGATCTAAGTACCCGGAATATAATTTTTTTTTAAAGAATTTAAGGTTTAGGGAGTTTGTATAGAATTGACACGTAGATCTGTTATTGCAGGTTTGAAGATCTATATAAAATATTGCCACGTAATATACGCTGCAAACTGGTAGTGGGCTAGAGCATTTGGACTGCCTGTGTGCCTGTGAGTGATTGAAATCGATGTGAAACAGTGTATGTCACTAAATGGCCAGGTTAATGGAAAGGGCTAATTTGGCACAAGTTTGAGTCACAGGAAATAGTACATTATGATATAAGTGCGGCAAGTTGAGAATTACAGCCGAGGCGTGCTAGCCCGTAGGCGAGGGCTACAAGAAAGCAGAGGCTGTAATTATAAAAGCGCACGTATGTTATATTACGTTCCTCAATCCATATGGACATCGTTTTTCAACTCACTTGCGATGAACAAATACGAAAATTTCGATACGAAAATATGTATATATCTTTTTTGTTGTTTTTTTTATGTTATTGTGACGGAACAAGCTCGAGGCCCACTTGATGTTAATTGTACCAACCTCTACCTATAACAGATGCATTTCATCACAAGTCATGAATTGCACTACGCCCGTCACTTTGAGACGCAGTTGATAAGCCTCATGTGCCTGTGATTTCACTGGTACTCAAGGACTGCTGCCGAAACACACAGTTAGGTGCTTGGCGACAGATTTTCTACTTGAGGGTGGTTGCTAGACAGGCGGGCAATCGCAAAATGCCCTTCCACCATGCGGTTAACTTCAAGCCGGCGGTGGGGATCGAACCAGGGACCTGCGGCGCGGCAGTCCATATCTACAACCGCTCGGCTATCATAGTGCTTCTTATGTGATTATAAATGTTATTCAAAAACTATATTTTGATTGCTTTGACTTTTTAACTTTTAACATTATTCGTTCCTAAGAAACAGACCATAAAAGAAGCACAGGCGGTCAACGGACTGACAACAAAGTGATCGTATAATAGTTTCGTTTTATGAGGTACGGAACTCTTAAAATGGCGATGAGACCTGTTTAACAGTACTCACGGAGTCTTTATAGCGAGTAGTACAAAAGATGTGGAACTTAACGTTAAAAGGAAACGAGTACTTAAGACACCATCCGGCTAGTCTAGTTACCGTATGTACTACTGGATACAAAGCTAGTTCTATTAACTGCTGCTGAAGTCGCAGTTCGCTGTCAGCAAGTACGAAAATCAAAATAAACTACCATTGATTGTTCGATCCCCACTGCCGGCATTTTGCGAATGATAATAATACTAATAATAACCACCTCATCACTTACCATTAGGTAAGATAGTGGTCAAAGGCAAACCTATCAGGCATAATTTTTTTTTTTTTTTTTAAGTTTTTTATAGTATTTATTTTTGTAATAATGTTGTAAAAAATTAAAATTATGTTGGATAATAAATAAAGATAATAATCATAATATATTTATTTCTCAAAAGGGTACAAATAAAAGAACTGAAACTTAAAAATAGCATATTAAAAGTGGCCTTATTAGTTGCAGATAATAGGTACTTGCAGAATCTACACTAAGAAGTACTCTTGTGTTGTAAATTCTGCATTCCCTTCGTAAGTACAAAATTAGTAAATAATACACAGTCTATAATGATGCTTCCAAATTCAAAATTAAAAAATACTTCAAAATTCTTGTCTTTTTCTACTGGCTAGCTTTTGACGAAATGCATCTGTTATAGGCAGAGGTTACTGCTTCACATCAGGTGGGCCTCGTGTTTATTCCGACACAATGATATAAAAATAAAACTTTATTTCGGGTATTATAACCCATATACGAAAACATAATATCAAACTCAATCATAAATATCCAGTAATCGTTACACCCCAAAGATCTTACTTCGACACTACTGGCAGTAGCATTATTGTCATGGGCAAGGACCGATTATGTCAAAATCAGAAGAAGAAGAACATAACGATTTAAGTTAAGCTTCACCTTGCAGCTTGCCAATTATAGACTTTCATGTAACTGGCATGTATCATAGCATTAGAAAAAGTATAATTAAAATAAAAAAAAATAACAGCATCGAACTTAAAATAAGCAAACATTTTAAAAATATTTAAAGCAAACATCAAATTGTTATTTCCATAAAACACTTAAAAATGTATCTAGTGACGATTCCGCCTAATTTACCTGTGAAGCTGTCGTGAAGTTACCAACGCCACGCAGCCGAAACGGAAGAATTTTTGACGCGCTTCGCTTCTACACGAAGCATCCTCAGGAGGTCTTGACTCTACGAGCGCACGATCGTGCACTCGTAGAGTTTGGTCTTGTTTGTAGTACAACTCAAGTTGAACTATAGGTGTCGCTCCCCGATACGATGGTTGAAAAACGAGATCTAAACTTAGAGTTATGAGTCATTTGTGTCATGTTAGCTCAATTGGTTCGAGCCTACCCTGGCTAAAGGGGGTAGAAGGACGCGGGTTCGAATCCCGGACATGACTATAATTTTTTCTCTCGTAAATTTGTAATATAATTTGCCAAGCAGGCGTTTTTGCAAACATAACAAAATTAAAAAAAAAACAAAAATGTTTTTCAAATAATAAAACATGTTTCAAAACCAAATATATTTTTGCAATTTTAGTTTATTGCACTAAATAATATCAATAATAATAATATCTTTACTGATAAACTTACATAGCACAGAAATTGTTGAAAGCCTTTTGCGTTCGTAAAAACTGTGTTGCAAAAGGTAGTCTCTCCCATATAATAATATCAAATAATCAATATTTTAATAAAACACTTAAAAAATACAAAAATATATCTAGTGACAATTCTGAATCCCCGAATTATCAAATATCAAAGTTAACTAATAACAAATTTTAAAGAAATAATGCATATCACTTAGTTGCCTACAATAGGTATTATATATTTTAACCTATGTCGTGGGAAAAGTTTCTATAATTATTTTTTTAAATAGTTTTAACAGGATTACCTAAATGGTGGAAAGAGAGAAAGAGAAGAGACCTGCTGGTGGTAGAGAATTTTGCGAATGCCCACCAGGCTAGATACCACATTCAAGTACAAAATCTGTCACCAAGCACCGATATTTTACAGCTGTTCTTGAAGCTAGTGATACTAGGTTAGCCTAAATAGCATCTTAGAGCACATCATCACTTACCATTAAGTGAAATAGTGATTAAAGTCTATCAGCTATTACAAAAACGCTTTTTTTTACAAAATTACAAATACACGAGGGAAAAATTTAAGTCATGTGCGGGATTCGAATCCGCGTCCATCCATCCCTTTAGCCGGGGTATGCTTTAACCAATTTGTTGAACAAAAAGGGGTGAATGGGCGCGGATTCGAATCCCGCACATGACTTAAATTTTTCCTCTCGTATATTTGTAATTTTGTAATGTAATCCGCATAGCAGGCGTTATTGCAAACATAACAATATTAAAATTATGAGGTTGCGTCATCATATACAAGAATAAAACCAATTGCAAAATTGATCTTGTTTGTAGTACAACGTAGGTTGAACTATAGATGTCGCTCCATCCCAATACGATGGTTAAAGAACGATAGGAAAAATTTGAGTTATGACTCATTGTCATGTTCGCTTTTGTTAGAGCATACCCCGGCTAAAAGGGTGGATGGAAGCGGGTTCGAATCCCGCACATGACTTAAATTTTTCCTCTCGTATATTTGTAATTTTGTAATGTAATCCGCATAGCATAGCGTTATTGCAAACATAACAAAATTTAAAAAAAATGCATTTATTATTTAGAATTGCAATAAGTGTGCGAGTTGAATTTGTGGTCATGAGATTGTGTAAGATGTCAGTAGAGTGATTTAATAAAAAAAATGATGTTACATGATTGTTAGGCAAAATTACTGCAATTATGCACCAACTTAACTTTGCAGTTAGAAAATCGATCGTGATGTAGAGAGATGTATGGAAGAATATTGTTTTCAACAGCAACGTGAATTTGTATTTCAGCCCAACCTAATTGTTTGTTTGAGCAAATTTCGTTCCTTTTAAATCAGTACTCTCCAATCACTACTCGCCCTTAACCAGTTTTTTATATCAATTTTACTTTGAAGCTTAATCCGTATTCGATTGGAGCAGCGATGGCTCAGTGGCATTGGCTATAGACTGCGCCATGCAGCAGATCCATGGTGGGAATTCCGCCGCGGGCTAAAGCTTCACCGCATGGTGGAAGGGCATTTTGCGAATGCCCGCCTTGCTGGCGACCACCCTCAAGTAGACAATCTGTCGCCAAGCACCTACCAGTGTGTTCCGGCAGCAGTCCTTGCAGCGAGTCAGAGCCAGTAAAATTACAGGCACATGAGACTTAACAACTGTCTCAAGTGACGGGCGCAGTGCAATTCTTGACTTGTGATGAAATGGATGTTATAGACAGAGGTTAGTACGCTTAACATCAGGTGGGCCTCGAGCTTGTTCCGTGACAATAACTGTGTTGCTGCTTGTTGGCTGGCTGAATGTATACGCATTTATTTCCGCCTTATCTGCGGATTTATTCTGATAACGGTGAAAACATCTGGTTCCTCGTGTTTTATTTAGTTATTTTCCGAAATCCATAAATAACATAATTATTAGTTTGTAATACCAAACAGGACCTAGCTGTGTCACATTGCGTTACTGCTTTGCAATACTTGTTGCAAGAATATTTTTATTCTACGGGCATTATAGCAACATTTGACTATTAATTTTAATATTGTTATGTTTGCAATAACGCCTGATATGCGGGTTACATTTCAAAATTACAAATATACGATAGAAAAAATTTAAGTCATGTGCGCGATTCGAACCCGCGTCCATCTACCCCTTTAGCCGGGGTATGCTCTAATCGTTCTTCCTATCGCTCTTCAACTCCATCCCAATACGATGGTTTTTTTTCTATCGTATATTTGTAATTTTGTAATTTGACTATTAACTCACCAGTTATTAAGCCGATGATCGAAGCGCTTGTAGCGAAGTGTCCTTAGCCGTCCTTAACTGATCGTCATGACTTGGATGGGTGACTTGTGACCATACTACTGAGCCCTTCCGTGATTCGGGCCGTCGGTCATGGTTGTTGTTTTACGATGGCAGTCAATATAGCACGGTGGTAGGGCATTTTGCGGATACTTGGCTGGCTACCACCCTCAAGTAGAAAATCTGTCGCCAAGCACCTAAACGTGTGTTCCGGCAGCTGTCTAACCTAAAATTACTAGATTTCAAAATCCAGTAATTTTAGGTTAGCTTATAAACAATATATTCGAACGCTTCATCAGTTACTTTCAGGTGAGATAGTCCTTAAAGGCTAGCCTATAAGCTATAAATAAAAATGACCTAGAATGTTTGGCTCTAAAGGCCAGCTGCCGGAACATACCAACAAGTTCTCAGCGAGATCTGGGTTACTTGAGGGTGGTAGCTATCCAGGCGAGATTTTACAAAAATCCTTACCACCACGCATTGCGGCCCATACTCAAAGAGGAATACAAACCATAGATTCACTGCGGTGCAGTCCATAGCTATATAGCCACTGGGCCATCGCTGCTGTAACATCTTACATTACAGTCCCACCAACTTATCTGTTCAGGCGGCAAAAAAAAAGAACTACAACATTCCTTCAAATTGTGACAGTTTGTAGTTGATTTCCTTGACCAGTAGCGCCCTCGAAAACTGCACAGTTAAGTTGGTGGTACTATACACAAATGTAATTGATTCGAGGAAGCGTGGAGCGCTTTATGTTATTTTTGGAAGCCATTACTTAATAAGTGCAGTGTTCTAATTACCGTCTGTTCGTTTATAAATCAACATTGTCTGTCCGCGGTTACTTCAGGAATTAAATCAGCGCTTCAGCAAACACAAGCCAGAAATGAGAAAAAAACGTTGAAAAAAATTTATAAAAAATTATAATTTTTTTATAAATTTATAAATTATTATTAAAAAATATTTGCGTGGCGTTTGTGACGTCATTATTGCGTGGCGTTTGTGACGTCACGCAATAATATATATATTTTATTTGTTTTTTATTACAAATATCTAAATTGTACTTAAAGCATATATCGTAGAACTATATTCTAACTTTCAGAAAAAAGCTAAATAAACAACTAATCATCAGTGCAAAATCGGTCGAACTTTATATTTAAAAGTTGGCAAGCAAATGTAATGTACTGCTACTGTACTAATAAATATAAACCGACTTTCAAAAAACGAAAGAGGGTTCTGACGTGGATTAGATTTTAGGGTTCCGTACCCAAGTGGTAAAAACGAGACCATATTACTTAGACTTCGCTGTCCGTCCGTCTGTCACCAGGCTGTATAGTACCACCAACTTAACTGTGCAGATCTCGAGGGCGCTACTGGTCAAGGAAATCAACTACAAACTGTCACAATTTCAGGGTATTTTGTAGTTCTTTTTTCTGCCACCTGAACAGATAAGTTGGTGGGACTGTACCTCAAGAACGTTGATTGCTAGACAGTTGAAATTTTCACAGATGATGTATTTCTATTACTATAACAACAAATACTAAAATTAAAATAAATTAGATATTTAAGGGGGGCTCCCAAACAATAAAAGAGGTTTTCGCCGTACCTACCCTCAATCGGACACTGCGAAGAGTGTATACGTATCTTGCAAGATTACGTTACAGATAATCGTACGGAACCCTTCGTGTGCGAATCCCACTCGCACTTGGCCGTTTTTTTGTATGCATGATCAGGCATAACTTTTTACTGAATGAACTAATCTCGGTTATTATTATTATTTTATAAAGTACCTCCAAGTTGGTCCCATTTAAGTTTCATTAACATCAGTTGGGTAGTTTTTAAAAGCACTGAAATATCACGATGTCATTTTTTTATGCTATCGCGATAGAACAATCTCGAAGCCTACCTGGTGCTTGGCGGTAACCTCTACGTTGCATCGCGTCAAGTTCTTATTAGTATTCAAGAGACTTATAGCTGAAGTGTATGCTAGGTCTGCAGTTGTTGACCTACTAACATTAATGTAGTTTTTCAAGTATTGTTCCAGACAAGCAGTGATGGCTCAGTGGCATTGGCTATGGACTGCCGTGCAGCAGGTCCATGGTTCGAATCCCACCGCGGGCTTGAGCTTCCCCGCATGGTGGAAGGGCATTTTGCGAATTCCCGCCTGGCTAGCTACCACCCTCATGTAGAAAATCTGTCGCCATGCACCTAATAGTGTGTTCTCGAAAGCCAGTAATTCTAGGTTAAGCCTGTTAACACCTTCGACCACATCATCACTTACCATCATGTGATATTATGTTCAAAGGCTTACCTATCAGCAATTAAAAAAGAAAAATGACGTCTGATCGTGAACTTTAAATCGAAAAGCGGAAAAATTCGAGTTACCAAAGAAAAAAAATACCCTCCTAATTAAAACAAAATTTGTCTTAAAATATACGGGTAGGAACAAAAAAGACTCGTTGGGAATTACAAAGGATGAGACCGTCTTATCGTGTTCCGAAAAATCAGAGGCATTTCGCTAAAATTACTCAATAAGGTTATTGAAAGCACCATTGTTATCGTAAACTCCTTGGCAAAAACATCGTACAAATATTACCAGTATGTTAATGAATCGATTCAGTCGTTACTTTGTTGAAATCTATATTTAATAATAACAAATGTTTTAAGAAAACATTAATATTTTAATAAAACACTTAAAAAAACATTAAAAAAATATCTAGTGACAATCCCGCCTAATTTTCCTGCTAAGCCGACGTGACGTCACAAACGCCACGCAGTCAAACCGGAAGAATTTTCGACGCGTTTCGCGTCGTTTTCGATTCCATAAGTAGTAAAGGTCACTAAAACAGGGGGAAGATTTTTTTTAGACAAAGAGTTATTAGTCATTAGCTTTTACGGTCAGAGAATGTCAAGGCTATAGGGGTGGATGGCGAGGGTTCGAATCCCGCACATGACTTCATGATAATTTTTCCTCTCGTAATTTTGTAATGCTAACGTCACAAAATGTTTAAGATAAACCACTGAAGCGCCTATACTGTTACAACATTTTTTACGCCGTAAAAGAGCTATTCAATATATCAGAAAGAGGTCAAAAAACAGTTTTTATCTGTTACAGAGTCGTAAATCTTTGGACAAAAGCCACTATTCGTTAGTGGATAATGTGAAAACTATGATACAGAGATGCGGGCGAAATTTATAGTTCTGACCCTGAATTGGAAGCGTTTTGTGCAAATTTGTACGAGAAGTAGTTGTTAGGCTTTGGGATATTTCCCGCTAGTTTTTTTATAGAGGTTTCTTGTCCTTTTTTCGTTGCTTTGTTGTCTGAACTAAGTGTTTGATTGAGGCAAGTTTGTTGTTGAGTATTTTGTACTGTTATTGCGACTTGGCAGAACTGTTTATGATTTTATTATCTGTATAGTAATTTTGCGAGCAGTAGACATCGCTATCAAAATCATTATTTCTCAAAATCATCGAAGCGACATCTATGTTAAAGTCACAGAATTAATCCTGTTAAAAAAACGCTTTTTGTACAAATTTGTACGAGAAGTAATTGGGAGGCTGTGGGATATTTTCCACTAATTTCTGATAGTGGTTTCTTGTCCTTTTTGTCGTAGCTTTGTTGTCTGAAGCATATTTGTTGTTGAGTATTCTGTACTGTAATTATATTTTATTGTAATAAATTCAGATTATAAAAGCCCCTGTGGTACGGCTACAAAATATCACACGAACGACTAGGCAAGAAACAAACGCATCAAAAAATTCTTCGTCACACATAAAAATATAATATAACCTTTACTCAATCCAACCATTCTTTCATCGGCCTATACCTCTATATCTTCCACTATCTACTCATATTATGTAGTTACATACTAAAACTTTGAATGTCCTTTTTGAATTATATTGTTCATAGTACTTTGCAAACACATTGCTCCGACATTTTCAAGTGTGGACCTGAGTGCTAAAACAACTGACATTTAAAGCAAGAAATTCGATATTTGCTCGTACAATAAAACTGCAGCTTGCCAGAAAACATTCTCGGCGATGCATTTGACTTGCCAACGTATTATGACGTCACTGCTTTCAGAAACAAAAGCCGTTTATTTTATTTTGTGCCAATTTTAACTGACTTACAAAAGGAGGTTGTTCTCCTCTCGTCTGTATGTTTGCTATCTACGTGATTACTCTGTCAATTATGAAATAATTTAGATGATATTATTTTCGTTGGTGGAGTGCACCTCCAAGTTCATCTCATTTATATTTAATTTTTGAAGCGCACGTAGCGAAGTTTACTTAGCTATTCCCAACCGATCAGCAAAGTTAAGCAACGTCGCGCGCGGTCATGAGTTGGATGGGTGACCGCTAGTGACATTACTACTGAGCGTTTCTGTGCTTCGGAGGGCACGTTAAGCCGTTGTCGCACGTTGTCTTAGGATGGCAGTCGTTATGGGCATGGTGGTAGGGCATTTTGCGAATGCCCGCCTAGCTAGCAACCACCCTCAAGTAGAAAATCTGTCGCAAAGCACCTAGCTGGGTGTTCCGGCAGCTGTCCTTGAGAGCCAGTACTTCTAGGTTAGCCTGAACGACATCTTCGACCACATCATCACTTACCATCAGGTGAGATAGTGGTCAAAAGCTAACCTATATGGTATAAAAAAAAATACTATATCGGTTGAGTAGTTTTAAAGTTATAGGGAATCAACTGTAAAAATTGATTTGTATACGTGGATGATATAATGGTAATTGCAACACTAGCAAAGAACATTATATACACCAGATTCTAGTGTGTTGTACTATGTAGTCAATTTCACACTTTGTGCAACTGAACTGTACTGATAGCCGTACACCTTATTTTATTGCAGTTCCGACATTTAAGAAGAGCGGTCGCGGACGAATTGGCGCTAATAATATGAAAATTGGAATGAAAGTTTGAACGTAAATAACAATTGATTAATCAAGTAGTTATGAAAATTATTTACTGTTCAAGGAAATAAATAGGTATTTTAATATTTTTTGCAATAATGTATGCTCTGCGGATTACATAACAAAATTTTACGAGATGTAAAATTATAGTATATATCCCGCAGATGGCTATAATTTTCACTCTCGTAACTTTTTAAATTAATAGGTTATGGCATCGTAATACCGCTATAAAAAAAAATCGTCATCTACAATCGTAGACTTCAACACGTTATAATAAATTGTTTATAAGACATTTAATAGTAAAGTTATTGTAGGTTCAATCGTGGAAATATGGATGTGTCATCAATAGAGGTGAGACATTAATGTAATAACCTAATTTGACTCAAATTCAAAGTCAAAATCATTTCAAAATCACAAAATATACGATAGGAAAAATTTTAAGTCATGTGCGGGATTCGAACCCGCGTCCATCCACTCCTTGAGCCGGAGTATGCTCTAACCAATTGAGCTAACATGACAAAATCATTTATTCAATTTAGGTGTCTACTACGCTCTTATGGAGGTCAATTACAAATTTTAATATTGAAATATTTCTTCTTACCGCATACCTGCAAAATGTGGAATGATCTTCCATGTAACGTTTTGCCGCAGAGCTACAGTATGGATTCCTTCAAAAAGGGTGTTCAAAGAGTACTACAGGGTTGGCAACGCATTGGTAACGCCCCCGGTGTTGCAAATGTCCATAGGCGATGGTAACCGCTTACCATCAGGTGGGCCGTTTGCTTGTTTACCTTAACATAAAAAAAGAACACTGTACTGCCACGTTCAGCAAACAAAAATTGTATAGAGCCACTGCGAGAAGAACGGGCAAGAAACTCGGGGCCATTCTTTTAAACTTCTTTTAGCAATGTCTTACATACTTATATAATAATTGCAATATTTGTTTAAATTACGTAAGTGACAGGCTAGAGCTTGGCAGAGGCGGACTTGACCAAGCTTTATGTCGTTTAAGTAATCACAAACTGTGTAGTAGGATTTCTTAATCAAAATGTTTTTGTGAACTTGAATTTTCCTTCTGTGAGCGTTGTAATATGTTTGGGAACTTTATTATAAAACCGCACACAATTACCTTAGAAGGACCTTTTAATTGTCTTTGCTAAACTAAAATCTGGCACCACTATTTTATCACTATACCTAGTGTTGTAGACTACTGAGAATGTCTTACAATTTATTAAAGTATGGAGTCTACGTTTTTTCTGATTTCACTCCCAAGCATAGATGCTAGAGCACAACACTCGCTTACCCATCGATTTTGAACTGAAAGCTCGACAAGCATTTGTGAAACTGAAACCCTCTGGACCCACTGAATAATGAATGCCCCTATGTTCTAGTATACAGAAACATAGTCACACATCATATCAACAGCCACAAAGTACCGCTGAACAAATCCCACCCCCATACGTCGTCCACATAGAAGATTTTGAAGCAATGATGGCCGAGCGGTATAGCTATAGACTGTCGTGCCGTAGGTCCCTGATTCGATTCCTTAGCTTTATTGAAGGGCATTTTACGATTGACCGCCTGGCTAGCTACCACCCTCAAGTAGAAAATCTGTCGCCAAGCACCTATCGGTGTGTTCAGACAGCAGTCCTTGAGAGCCAATGAAATTACAGGCACATGGGACTTAAAAACTGTCAAGGCTTATCAAGGTGACGGGCGCAGTGCAATTTGTCTGCGCTTGTTATGAAATGCGTCTGTTCTAGGCAGAGGTAAGCCCGCTTAACATCAGGTGGGCCTCAAGCTTATTCTGTCACAATAAAATAAAAGATATGTGAGGGTGGAAGAAAAACACAAGCATAAACAGTAGTCACTCAGCCATGATGGCTAATATTGCGAAAAAAAGCGCTCTGTAAGGAAATATTGTACAATGATATAAACACTACAATACCCTGGAAATAATTCGATGATACATTTTACTTGCAAAAGTTACAAGCCAAATTGTGAAAATGTACATTATTGTGCCTCTTATGTTATTTGTGCTAAGAAGTGGCAAAGTATCTGTTGAGCTTAAAAGCATTTGCACGGAGCACGATTTCAATTTTCCACCTTTAGAGTTGAAGCGGAAGATTCCAGTTCTCTTTTTATTTATGTCTGTTTTGTGTCAAATAAAGCTATTGAATTGTAAACGAGCTTTATCTAAATTGTGAGAATAGTTCCTTATAGGTTGTGAATAGGATAGAAGGCAAAAATGGGAATTTATGGATGGAATGAGCTGCCTGAATCCTTGACGAGAGATTTTGTACTATCTAGGGGATAGTAGCAGTAGAACTCTTTGTGAAAGAGTTCTACCGGGGTAGTACTGTCACCATACCTATATCTACCGCCAAGCAGTAATATTCGCATTACTGTATACTGGTTTGAAGAGTATGGGTGCTGGTGAAATTATAGGCACATGAGACTTAGCAATTTTATGTCTCAGCATCATCTCACTGCAGTTCGTCACTTGTGTTGAAATGCATCTGTTATAGGCAAGTTATCCCGTGGGTGCCGGGCTAGAATGTTATCCCCCATCTCTTCCAGTGGGTGTCGTAAGAGGTGACTAAGGGAAAAATACCGGAAGGTGGGCAGCAGCGGCTTCTGAGGAACTGCTATCTTACACTGCGATCCCCAAGACACCTGCCAAGCGTGGGGATTATGGCAAAAGCCCCCTTAACGGAGAGGCTATGTTCAGCAGTGGACAATGCGGCTGATACAGTACAGTCTGGCAGGTCACATGTTGACACCAGGTGCTCTTCGGGATTGTTAAAAACACAGACTCAGACAATTAATTCAAACTTTTGGTCGTGAACCACTTTGTTCCTGTCGTAAGGTCTGTTAAAACCTAGCTATTATTACCTACCATGTAACGGTATTGCATTGTCGTGCCTGATATCTAAGAATCAAACTTTTTCCATCAACAGGTCTCGCAGTCCCATTTGTGGAGCTAACGGTCACCCATGCGTCAGTCCTCACAATCCTGGCTATCAGCTTCGAGCGGTACTACGCCATCTGCGAGCCACTGCGGGCTGGGTACGTCTGCACGAAGACCAGAGCAACCCTCATCTGCGCCTTTGTGTGGTTCTTCGCTGCTTTGTTTACCAGGTGAGGCTTGTAGCATGCTGCTTGTGTGTACTTGTTCTTTAGAAGATGTTGTTTTTCTGAGCTGACTTTAATAACCTCGTTTAAAAGCGGTGTTAAAAAAGGTTGCATCTCTTGTGTAGTGACCCGGTGTCACGATTAAACTAATTAGGTTAGGTAGGCAAAAGGGATGATTTGAAGGAAAATTGTTCTTTTTTTTAATAGACTTCCAACCCTGAAAAGAAAGAGAGAACTTGTGGTAATCGGTAGGTACCATGTTGATTTAAAACCCTCTAAAGTCACGTTTGCACGGTCCTTCCACAATGCATTTCACACTGTTCAATGTTGGAAATAGGTTACCTACGATTAAACAAAAGTAAACTCGTTTCATTGATGCTTACTGTTTAGAAAATCAATAAATTTGTCACTCGCCAACACTGGCCACCATTGATAAGAATTTCAATTACTAAAAATCATCCAGGTATATTCATATAGAATCGTAGTCCTTAAAAACTATACAATCGTACAACAATCGTAGTTGCTGAAATTTAAATTGTATGAAGTTTAAGGGATCATACCCATAATGCGACCCACTTAAAACTTGTAACGCATGTGTTAAAATAATACTGTTTACATTATTTACTAATATAAACACACGCAGGGCTGATATGGATACCTATACATTAATTCATTGACATCGACGATGATGAGATCAATAGAATTTCATTCATACTCGTAAATAGACCCATATGGTCCTGATGATGCCAAAGGGGTTAAATCAGGCTTGGCTTACTTCGCACTTAAGGAACAAAACTACAGGTACATTGGCGTATCCATTCGGACGGGATTATTGTAAAGTGCATGCCGCGTCAAAAGAGATCAGAGCTATGCGACAGAAAGAGAGACGCCTTGTAGGTGAATATAAATATTAGGTACTCCGTGAATAGCAAGCTGAAGTGCACTTTATTGCGTCATATCTAGAGTCGCTTATTACTTGGAATGACTTTGAAGAGTAACACTTCTGGTCTTTTTTATTCTGTGGCAAAACATTGGTACCATACTGGCTATAATTACTTAGGATTACTCTATAAATAGACAGAAAATCGAATCTATTACAAAATCTGATGGTGGAAGTGACACTAAGCAACTATATTAAGGGCCACAAACGTATTTCCGGAGTAAAATCAGAGCCTCGTTTTACAAGTAATTAATATCTTTCCTACTTGTTTAGTTGTTAATCCAAACAATTTATGGCGTGATAATATTTCCGAATGCCGCTAATCGTGATATACGACTTTGGTTTTGAATAAACAAGCCTAAAATTTAGGCTTAAATTGAGCTTTTAATCTGATATTTGTCCACAAATATTTTATTACGTACCTTTTTATGAAGGCTTATCATTGAATAATTAATGCTTTAAGCGAAAAGCGTATCAACGTGTGCTAAATTTTGAAGCAGTGATGTGTGGTTTTGTGATGCTTAAAATAGTGAATAATAGTGATTAATAATACTGTGTGGCGGTGTTTGCAGTGATACTCAAATAGTGATGGACATTATGTATCACCGATTTACGATAGCTTGATATTTATAACATATTGTAGTGATTATTCACTTGAATCGGCAAGTGATATTGATAAGTATTTATATAATATTACATAATATGATGTCATATTATGATGGCTTTTTCGGCAAATTTTGTTTTATCCCCAATCTGACTATCAGTGGTAACGCTAACGTTTGGTGTTTTTTATTAGGTTTAATAAAAACTATATTGGAAGCACATGCAGTTTCAGGTTATTGGATAAATGACGTTATATGACATTTCAAATGTTTTTAGATTTTCCGAAATAACGCGTATTTAATTATATTTATCTAAGTACCTAAATTTTGTGCCCGTTGGTGCCGGGCTGGAATATCACCACCCCATCTCAACCCGTGAGTGTCGTAAGAGGCGACTAAGGGTAACACACCAGAAGGTGAGCAGCAGCGCTTTCTGAGGAACTGATATCTAACACTGCGACCCCCAAGATGCCTGCCAAGTGTGGGGATTATGGCAAACCATAGTGGGGGACGCTGTGTTTAGAATCAGAATCAGAATCATTTATTTATTCAGGAGTTAACAATCCGGCTGATACAGTACAGTACAGTACCTATATTTTATCTAGTGTGGCGTCGGAAGTATTGTTCCCCACACATCCATATTTTTACTAACCTATCCTCCACTGTTTTTATCAACGTATAAAAATGCTTCTTATGCTCTAAAAATGCTCCTTACTTTACAAAATTACAAATATACGAGTACGATAGGAAAAATTTAAGTCATGTGCGGGATTTAATTTAAAAAAAAAAAAATGTTTCCTATCGTATATTTGTAATTTTGTAATGTAATCCGTTTAGCAGGCGTTATTGCAATCATAACAATATAAAAAAAAATGCTCCTTACTTCCAAATTTATGGATAGTTGTTTATTTTTTTTAATTACTATAATTTAACTGTAGTTTATGCCTTTTTTATCAAAATACGAACTATATACAAAACTACAGCTATTACAATAAACCATTTAGCCAAGCTATTAGTTATTGCAGACTCACAGGCAGTCCAAATGCTCCAGCCCACTACTGAATATAATTTAATAAATAATAGATAGTAATATTGTAGATGAGCTAGTTTTTACTACGATTTTTTTTATCCATATAAAGGAATAAATTGATTTATTTATAGCATGTTTGTATATATAAAATAGATTACACCTTTATTGGTATAAATGATAGGTAATCAATTTGAAATAATCTATACTTGCAAAGGTTAGACCTGTTCACACATGAAAGCGCTCAATAAATTATTGATGCATCTGTATGGGTGACGCCTCGTTTGTAAACTACATCTTAGTGTGGGTGTATATGCTAATAGTACATTCAGTAGTTGCAAATATTTATTTTTTAGTAGCAGTAGAACTATTTGGCGATTTAATCCGGGGAATTACTGCCACCATACATATACCTATTTCTAATTGCCGAGCAATAATGTTCACATAACTGTATTCCGAATCGAGTGCCGGTGAAATCACAGGCACATGAGACTTAACAACTTTATGTCTCAGTAAGGTGGGCGCAGTGCAGTTCACCACTTGTAACGAACTGCATAAAAAAAAACACTCTAATACACTCAAACACACGGAGGGCCGCGCCTAGGAAAGGTATCAGCAAAATTATTTGGATTTGAATTTGAGTTTGAAAGGTGTACCAGGCATTTATAAAACGAAAGAGACTTTTAAAAACTAAACATGAAAATACTATTTATGAATAACCTAGACTTTACGACGGAAATACTTTATGTGACTAAAATCGTTAATATTATGCATGTCTTATGTACAAAAATTTTAGACTTCTGTTTATACAAACAAATCTACTAAACAGTACACACACTTACTTGTATTGACAAAATTAGGTGAATCGGTAATCAATATGATAAATTATATAAGCAAGCACAGATACTTGCAAAGTACCAGGCATTTATAAAACGGAGGAAATATTCAGTAAAACGGCGAAAAGATCGCTTCATTTGTCTCAATAACTTGCGCTGGGAAAGTTGGGTGGTTTTAGTAAATTCACAGAAAATTACTGTGTTTATTTATGATTTCATAAAAATGGCTTTCAATTTAATTCTATTGGTATTCTTAAGTTTTTTAGACTTTGTAAAGGTTTCTAACATTAACTATGGTATTAACTAATAAGCTACAATCAGAACTATATAGGCTTTTCTTTAATATACCTAAAGCTGGAAGATTATCTCCACCCAAAGGATATAACATCAGAAAAGGCCTAGCTCATGGTTAAGCAATGTACCATTTGTAAAAATTTAATAAACAATTTTTTTGTTTTAGGATACTTTTTCAACAATAATTAACAAGGCTTTAGAAGCGTAGCAGTTTGTCCAATATGTAATTCGTCCATAACGCAATTTGTAAATATAATAAAGTATATGTCAAATAAATTATTTCAGTCGCCCTTAAACCGCATTCCTATATACGTCCCTTTTTACACGATTCCCCAAAACGGAGTGTTTTGTTTCCAGGCTTCATGGTTGTATGTATGTTTGTGAGTTTCTTTATTCCACCATAACTTTTAAACGGCTTCATCGATTTTAATGTAAGAGATATTGTTAGATTCTTCTTGGCAAGTGACACTAGGTTCATTCAAAACATAAAGAAAAAATACTAGCGGATTTTAGACGTCATATTGTGTGATTTTTTTGTACCCCATCGAGTGGGGTATTATAATAGGGCTTTAAGAAACGATTCCATAAATATATATTAACTTGCAGTTTCAATTTCAATGGAACGATAAATTTCGTAAATAAAATACGTTTAACGAAAATAAATAATTTGCGTATTTTTACTTTTTTAATTAATAAATTAATTGTTGTTACATCATCCTTTAAACCTGCTGTTAACCCAATCTCATCATTGATTACCCTTCAACAATTAGTCTTTCTACAACCTTTATAAGTTAATTCGATTTTTACGCTAGCAAAACTCTTGTCTATTTGTCAATACTTTATTGCACTTCAAACGTAGGTACCAGGGTTTCATAAAATATAGAAAATGTGTGCGGTAAAGCGGTGAAACGATCTGTTGCCGCTATTACCTTCCTCAAAGAAGCTCCAACTTCTTGATAATATTTCATAGGTTATTTGTCTATATTTGTATACTCCGGCAGGATGTTGATGTTAGGATCATGTATGATTATTTTGAGTGCTCGTAATAGCTGAAGTAGCTTCTTTGATCAAGCGTTTGAACGTATAGTTTACGGTTCAAGAATATAAGGATCGATTCATATCCTACTATTGGATGTCGTTAAAGAATACTCTTTATAAATAACATACCATCACCAGGGGGTAGGTCTCTTCACCAACAGTCTGTATTGATAGTTCCCACCAAATTAGTAGTAGTGTGCGAAAATTGCTTTAGACGTGAAGGAGTAAAAATAGCTCGGTGAGTAGAACATGAAAAAGTCTCATTTCAAAGCCGAAACTATTAAAATTAAGTCTTTTTCCAATAAATGTTTTCAAAGTACCAGGTCTTCATAGATTGGAGGAAATGTAGAGGAAGGCAGCGTAACGATCGGTTCATTTGCCCCGATAACTCGCTCAAAGGAGCTCCTGAGTTCTTGGTAACTTTTGGGACTCATTTCACAGGAAAATTTATCCATTTATATGTTCAGGAGTTGTTGACGTGTTTATTAACATTTTGGATTGAAGTGTAGCCTTTTGTGTAGATATATTGTTCAAGTTTAGAATTCTCACATAAGTAAGTCAATTATCCTTAGCTCGAATTAATGCCAAACGAATGTTTTACTCCTTTACTGTTGTTACAAGTTCTAAGAATTACTCATAGGTTTTCATTTCTTTTAATAAGTATGCATAGCAATTTCGATACCGTTCTCTAAGGTCCTCAGATAAATAATTTAAATAAAAATGAATAATTACAAAGTATAATACAACACCAAGATAGCTCAGTTGGTGTACTGGACTGAGGTGGGACGGGTTGTACGTGGGTCCTTAGAAGCCCGCACTCATTACTACAGAGTTACGTCTTCCATAGATAACAGAAAATATTTTATATTACAAACTTATGAAGGTTATAAATAAACAAAGGAGGTACGCCTAGAACTTTTTAATGAAGTTAAGTTCATTCACCTCAAACCATGTTTTCTATCCCTTTCAAAGTTGGAGGTTGTGTTTATAATTTTTATTGTACTCAAGCTAATCCACCTATAATAACAAATATTTTATATATAATTATAAATAAACACAGGAGATACGCCTAGAGCTTTTTAATGAAGTTACGTTATGCAGGTGAATGACCTTAAACCATGTTTTCTATCCCTTTCAGAGTTGGAGACTGTTCTTGTTTTTTTGTTTTTTTTTTTAATATAATAGGTGGGAAAATGATTAGGCGGCTCACCTGGTGGTAAGTGATCACCGTCGCCCACGAACATCTGCAACACCAGAGGTATCGAGGATGCGTTGCCGGCCTTTGAGGAGGGAATATGCTCTCTTCTTGAAGGCCCCTAAGTCGTATCCGTTCGGAAATACTCTGTGTTTATAATAATAACAAGTATTTTAAGAAAATATAAATTAATATTTTCGAATATCACGTAGAAAAATATATTTAGTGACAATTCCGCTTAATTTTCGTGTTAAAGGTGAACTGGCCGGTCACTTGTCCATACAAACGTGGAAGGGTGATCACTCCCTCATTTGAGGTTATAGGTCTTGAACTAAGAATGATATCTATTGGTAATTATATTATGCCTTGTATCGTAACACATTTTTAAAAAGATACCTTGAGAGTATATATAGTATATAGTATGAGCCATTAAACAGTTTCATATACATTTTTCAAAGCACATAACTTTCAATCTAATTATCTTTTTGGCAATTCGACACGATACAAGCCTAGATAAAGAAAAAAAAATATCATGCTTAGTTCTAGACCTAAAACCTCAAATAAGGGAGTGATCACCCTTCAACGTTTTATGGAGAAGGGACCGACCAATTCAACCTTAAGCCTACGTGCCGTCATGAACGCCACGTTGCCAAACCAGAAGAATTTTCGACGCGTTTCACTTCTACACGAAGGATCCTCAGGTGGTCTCGACTTTTCGATCAAGAATGATATTTTCAACATATTTGTTATTATTAAATATGGATGTCTGCAAAGTAATGCCTGGATCTATGACTAAATCAACCTATAGTTTTCTGCCCATCTCATTTTAAAACAGACATTTATGCGTAACATAGGATATACTTAACTGATCTAGTGCAGATTATTGATGCAAAGTAGTGGTTCCCATGCATTGGCCAGCAAAAATATACTTCTAGGTTAGCCTGAACAACATCTTCGGCCACGTCATCACTTACCATCAGGTGAGATAGTGCTCAAAGGCTAAACTACCAGGCATAAAAAAATAAAAAAACATTTAAATAATTACCGGACGAATTAAAGAGAGATTAAAATGAACACAGTCTTATTATGAAACTAACCAACTTATAATCTAATTAAAAAAAATGAGCTAAATAAAATATTACGCGAATCCTACCCGGTTACGAAATAATAAGAATTGAAAAATGTTATTACAATATGAACATTACCTATGTCACAAATCCTTAAAAGAAACAAATCGGGCTACACACAAAGTGGACATATGTGGACATCATTGAAGGCCACTTTTTTTTTCAAATTCCATCTGTTTATGTAAATTATCTTCTTTGAAATTGTACCCATAAAGAAAAAATAAGACTGTATCTGTATTTTTTCATTCTGTAATACCTTAACTACTCTACTCCTTGGTATAACTGCCATAAACAACTCGTGTTGACGTACACAGAAAAAAAAAACTTCTTTAGCCAAGAATATACATTGTCTTAATAAATTCAAGACAATGCTGTATTACAACAAGAATATATTCTGAACTGAAAAATAATCGAGTCTTGATATTACACTCGAATATTCTTAGGAATATTGTTTTGACCCAAGAAATATTTCTTCACATAAAGTATTCAAATAATTATTTCAAGATAACGAAAATATTCTTATAACAATAAAATAGGAATTCTTCTGTTAACATTTTATTCTCTAAATAAAATTTCTATATTCTTTCTTGAAATATTTTTAAATATTCTTGTTGAATGTAATTAACGTGCTTCACTTACGAATATTTATGGTAAGATTCTTGGATTCAAAACTAACCATATTCGTATTTAAACACTTTAACGATTTCTCCAAAGAAGAATGCAATATATACTTTGATTCAAGAATATATTCCTGAGAATATTGTGTTCTGTTTTCAAGAATATATTGTTTTCAATATATATGAATCACAAATGTTCTTGAATAAAAACACACTGCGTTGGCTCAAGTATTCCTTTTTTTCTGTGTACTGAGGACAACAAAAGTCGTTCAAACAAATAGCCAAATTTGTCTACCTTTCCGCCGCCGCTGTAGCGTTTCACTTTTGTCTGCATTTGACAAAGTTGCTATTCAGAAATGAAAATGTGAAAAAATATAGAATATATTCAGCTAGTTTTGAAGTATGAAATGGAGAGTGCTTTGTCTGATTTCAAACCAAGATGGCGGCCGCTGCGGTGACTTTATTTGCATTTGATTTTTGTCGAAGATTTTTAGTGTACCATGTTGTATGATGAAAATTATAATTGAATAGCTGCACTGAGAAAAACGACTTAAAGGCTTAAATAAAATTTGACCTTTTACCGTTGAATTGTAACTACGTAAGATGAATTCACAACTCTTAAGATGATTTTCACCAATCAATAAAAATGTACCATGTTTTATAATAAACACAACCGTCAAAAACGCCTTCCGTAAAGTATTTTCAGAATTGAACTTGTTATACGATAATAATTGCAGTATTGACCATAAAATATACCTTACTTTTACGGCGGTTTATATACGGTGATTATCACTATAACGTACGACTTAATCAGCCTCATCGAAAAGTCCATTTTTAAGAAAGACCACAAATTAAACCTTAAATGAAGACGAAAAGAAACATTCACCTTCACTGACCTCGTTTAACGCCTTCTAGTTGGAAGGCGTTTTTGTACGTATTTACGTTTGGTCCGTTTTTCGCCTTATACCATATAAATTGGCCGTCATTAGGGCGCTTTTGACTTTAGATTTTTCTCTGTGTGGAATTCAAATGCCACTGGCTTTTTATAAGTGGCTCTTAAAACATGAAAACACCACTTGATGCGAAGTAAACATTTAGCTCTATTATTCGGTATTTTTTAATTACTTATACATGTACGCTACAGGATACCCCTTGAAGTGCCGGATTAGAATGTCACCGCCCCCCCATTATACCTGTGGGTTTCGTAACAGGCGACTAAAGTTTAAATACCGGAAGGAGGACAGCAGCGCCTTCTGAGGAACTGATATCTTAAACAGTAAATCCCAAGACGCCTGCCAAGCGTAGGATTAGGCAGAAGGACAGGACACTGGACAGGAGGTTTTAATTTTTTATGTAGCTAGTACCAAGTGTCACTTGCACTTTCAAAACAAATCTAATGAGATATCTTACATTAAAATCGGTTAAGCCATTTAGAAGTTATGATAGAATAAAGGAACTTACAAACATACCTGAACCTAGAAAACATACTCCTTTTTTGGACATTAGTAACAAGGAAGCGAACAAAAATTGGCCAAATAACTCCATTAACAATATATAAGCCATAATTCACATTCAATACGCACAATAACTAACTTAGTATCTTTGTTTGAGTCAGCATGATGTATAAGCAAGAAAGTTACACGGATATTTTCATCTTTCCTCGTATTTTCTCAATCAATTTACCATATGAATGGTGGCACCAGCTTGGCCGAGATATATGGAAACTTTATAGTTTTATATCAGCTGGTCGGTCCTGTAATAAAGATTGAGGTGTGTCCCTTAAGGCCCTTTCACCTCGGGTCCAATATCAACATTATTAGGTTAATTTTTTTGAGGCCGAGCAGTAAGAGAATTAGATTGCTATACCGCAGCTCCATGGTTCGATCTCCACGGCTGGCTAGATGTCATGGTGGAAGAGCATTTTGCGAACGATCACCTGGCTGACTACCAGCCTTAAATAGGAAATCTGTCACCAAGTACCTAAACGGTGTGTTCCGGCAGCTGTTCTTGAGAGGTTCTAGTTTAGTCTGAATAACATTTTCGACCATATCATAAGTGGTCTAGCATATCAGGCATAAAAGAAAAAGCTTGTAATACATAAGCTGTTCCAAGCAACTATCCATTCCTCCGCACAAGGCCTTAAGAGGAGGGTTCATTTATGCGGTGACCTAGTGCTGGAATAATTACCCATTACAAGTCTAAATAATTTTTAAACACTTTTTTCCAATCTGATAAAGGTATTTTATCAGATGTACGAATAAATAAAACATGGGGGCATAAATATACACATATGTTTTTTTATAGTTACCAAGCAGTAAAAAAATCCTTTATCTTTGTATCTAATGCTCTATCTAATGTCAAATTTTAAAATGGTCGCCATTCAATTAATATAATATTTTGGTTTGACCCTTGTAATTATTATCAACATTAATATCCGAGCAAAACCTTAATAATGATATAATAGATCTATATTATATCATTATGTATATAATGATATAATAATATAACTGGAAGACAATGATATAACTCGCTTATATCTATCTATCTGCCCGTGGGGTGCCGGGCTAGAATGCCACCCCTCACCCCCATCTCAACCCCTGGATATCGTAAGATACGATTTCTTTCTATATCATTATCTTATATTATCTATGACACTCGGCATTTTGCTGATCCATTTGACACATCATGCTGTACCTACAAATACAATAACTTGTCACCTACTTGTATATTTTCTAAAAGTTTGTCTTGATAGATATAATTGTTGATATTCTATGTCATGTAGTTATTATTATTCTGTCAAACAAACAATTTTTATCTCATTTCACAATTACGTACTTTCAACGTCATTTTCAAAAGGAATGAACTACTTTCCGACCAAGTATAAAATAAACACATTTCC
The DNA here is from genome assembly GCA_963890685.1 of Plagodis pulveraria. Classification (NCBI taxonomy): domain Eukaryota; kingdom Metazoa; phylum Arthropoda; class Insecta; order Lepidoptera; family Geometridae; genus Plagodis; species Plagodis pulveraria. The sequence continues at coordinate 5,666,263 of OY982972.1, read as the reverse complement.
TACAGTGAGTTTCCAGAGTGCAAGCACCCTAACCCAGTAGAGAACTGGTTCACGCGCTCTCGTCACAACGTTACTTGCAAGGCGGGCATTCTCAGCTTTGCATTTTATTGCTCTCTTGTAATACTAGCCACTGTTCCCCGTTTAGTTTTGTAAGCGTTTGCTAATAGAAATTGTTGGGATACTGTCATTCAAATTTGAACTCTATTACCAATACTAGTATTATGAAACTGGAAGTCTATGTAGCATTTAGACTTACAACCTTTATTAATATAACACTTCAATCTATATACAACACTACAATCTATATACAACACTACAGATAGAGGATAGTATACATGCAGTCTTTTGAAGCAGTGATGTCTCAGTGGCATTGGCTATGGATTGCCGTGCAGCAGGTCCATGGTTCGAATCCCGCTGCGGGCTTGAGCTTACCCACATGGTGGAAGGGCATTTAGTGAATGCGCGCCTGGTTAGCGACTACCTTCAAATACAAAATTTGTCGCGAAGCACCTAACGGTGTGTTCCGGCAGCAGTCCTTGAGAGCCAGTTATTCTAGGTTAAGCTCGTTAATACCTTCGACCACATCACTTTCCATCAGGTGAGATTGGCGTGGCTTACATATCAGTAATAAAAAATAAAATCTAAGTCTATTTGGGCTTCATGTTGCTTTTCCATTTGCTCCACTACTAATGAATAATAATACTAATAATGGTATTAAGGTGCCTTAAGGGGGCGAAGCAGATCAATTAGGGGCTTGTAATGGAAAATCTACGATCTTTTTTGTTTCTAAATCCTAAACGGGTTTTTTTTTTGTTTATTTTATTGTGACGGAACAAGCCTGAGCCCCACCTGATGTTAAGTGGACTAACCTCTGCCTATAACAGACGCATTTCGTCAACGACGAATTGCACTGTGCCAGTCACACTGAGACGTACAGTTGTTAGGTCTCATGTGCCTGTAATTTTACTGGCTCTCAAGTACTGTTGCCGGAACACACCGTTAGGTGCTTGGCGACAGATTTTCTACTTGAGGGTGGTCGCTAGCCAGGCGGGCATTCGCAAAACGCCCTTCCACCATGCGGTGAAGCTCAAGCTCTGGGCGGGATTCGAACCATGAACCTGCTGCGCGGCAGTCCATAGCCAATGCCACTGAGCCATCACTGCTTCAATGACACTAATCTAATCACGCACGAATTTACATCAAAATAATAATATTTAGACTAACCTCGACGTTTCGATCAAGTTGCATTGACCGTTTAGGATTTAGAAACATGAGTTTAGTTCTCGAAGGTTTAAAGAAAAGGATCTTTTTTGTTATCCAAAAAAACGCGAACATTAGAAAATACTGGATGCTACGAATAAATATTTATTCGTAGCCTGGATGATATGGACGCGGTTGTCCGAATTAAATTCTTTCTGCACGGATTTGTCAAGAAACTGGTCGGAATCTTTCCGGTAAATTTAAGGCGGGTTCTAGCCGGTTCCTTATAAGTTAATATGGGTAAAACTCGCGATAGTTGTCAAAGTGAAGGGATTTGTTAAAGATATAATTTGTTACATTTTAGCGGGAGCTATAGATGGGAAAACGCATCACTATGTTGGGGACGAGATCCAAAAATACAAAAAAAATGGACCCGACTTCAACACTCAAATGCGTATAATAACTTGATGAAGTCGGTACCATAATGGTTCAAAAGTACCTATTATCACAATATTGTGCGCATGATACCGACTTCGAAAAGTTATTCCACACATTTTTTGTAAAAAAATAATTACATCTATTTTAGTGACCCTTGCTACTTATATCATTGATCATTGTCTGTCACTGTCAATATCTATATCAGGATAGGAAAATACTTATCAGTTATTGGAGTGTAACTAAAAAACGACTTGACCGATTTTAACGAAATTTATATGGGACTACACGGCAATAAATCAATTCAAATACAAAAAGATCAGAAATCAGTCAAAAGGTTTGAGGTGAAAAACATAAAAAAGATAAATTGAGTACCTCCTCCTGTTTTTGACGTAGGTAAACATAATTTAAAAACAGTGACATTCCAGCCCGGCACTCCACGGAGTAATTCATTCATCAATTCAATCATTAATTTGCATTGTACACATATATTTGCTAATAGATAAGACAATAAATATCTTACTATCAATCCTTACCGAACACTTGGTATCCTAAAAACGGGTTAGGAACTTCAATAATAGTTCAGTACAAAAGATCCTAGACTTTACGAGAATAGCTGGAACTACATTATCCTCAAGAATTTTTAATAGCACTGTTTGTTGACGGCAGACGCGGCGCGCTAGCTCGGTTATTGGTTCCTAGTGTAAATAAATAGATGGCGCTGAAATATATGTCTCTAAAGACGCCATATTAAACTTGTGTCGTTCATTCTTTCCTTTTGTGCAACAATTTGTTCATTTTGTAATGTAAATGGAGCGGAGCAGTGTTTGGAGTATTTGTATAATACAATATTGGAGATTATGTAATATTTTAGTCATTATTTTACTCGATTTCAGTTTGCTTTTCCCGAATACTGGAATGGCGAGAGAATATGATTAGAATATGGTTTAAGAGATTGTGCGTTCTTGTTATTTCGAAGGAGAGCAACTTGCTCTGAGAAAGTTGACATTTTAACACTTTCAGCTGTTTTGTAATTAACAATAACTTTGTGGATTTATATAAATGTAGTGTAGTAATGTATCCCTTTGAAATAAACTTTTCCTAGAACATTATTTTCAACAACTCTAGAACTCTAGAAGAACTCTATTTTCTAGTAAATGTTTTGGGCAGTCACACGAAACGATTTTTCTTAGTAATGAGCTCTGAGTTAAATAAATAGATGGCGCTGATTTAAATCATTCTATGAACACCATATCAATTTATTGCGTTGTGCATTCTTTCCTTTTCTGTAAGTGATTACATTCATTTTGTGAAAATCCCAGTCTTTTAAGTATTTGTGATATTAAAAACCCTTATGTAGACTCCGCTAACTTCACTCTTTGAACATAACTTCACCTGAATCTTAAGTATAATGATCATAACAGTTATATATGATGGACGAAAAAAGCAGTGTAAAACGGCTACAATACACTATCATAATATTTCATACATACATATAACCACGCCTGTATCCCGCGAAGGGGTAGGCAGAGGTATGTACCCACGTTTTGCCAATTGGGTTTTGATCCCATGTAATAGGAGGCGATCCTATTGCCATTCACCGGCCAGTTTCAGGGTCATACAAAATATTTCTCCAACACACGGGAAGGAACACAAGAACATGTTTCGAATCATATGTATACGCTAACAACACAAGACAGAAACACAAGAACATATTGTATGAAATCCTGGCAGGGCACTAAGATGATATACAGCCCTGTGAACACCCTACTCACGTTAGAAGTTGCATGCAGCTAATTCGGCGCACTTTTCTCTTAGTCGCCGCTTATGAAAACTAGGAAGAAATGGGGAGGTGACATTCTAACCCTATTTAACTTGTCTCTCCCAAGCACCGGCCTTACATGAGAACCACCTTCTGTTAAGCGGCAACCTCTGCCTATAACACCAGTTCGTCTGCACTGCGCCCGTCGCCTGACACATTAAGTTGTTAAGTCTCATGTGCCTGTAATTTCATCGGCACACTTATCCTTCAAACCGGGATACAGTAATGCGAATATAACTTCTTGGCGGTAGAAATTGGTATAGTGGCAGTAGATATATCCCCGGACGAACTCGCAACAAGAGTTTTTTGCTACAAACAAAAGACTTTCATATAGTTACGGTAGTTTTTTATTAATATTTTATAGCGCTCGTAGCGATGTTTGCTTAGCTGTTCTGAATCGATCAGCAAAGTTAAGCAACGTCCGCCGCGGTCATGACTTGGATGAGTGACCACTAGTGACATTACTACTGATCGCTTTTGTGAATGCCCGCCTGGCTAGCTACAACCCTTAAGTAGAAAATCTGTCGCCAAACACCTAACAGTGCGTTCCGGCAGCTGTCCTTGAGAGCCAGTAGTTCTAGGTTAGCCTGAACAACATCGTGAGATAGTGGTCAAAGGATAACCAATCAAGCAAAAAAAAAAAAAACATATATTGAAACGGAACAAGCCCGAGGCCCACCTGATGTTAGGTGGAGTGACCTCTGCCTATAACAGATGCACTTCGTCAACGATGAATTGTAATTTGCCCGTCACACTGAGACGTACAGTTGTTAAGTCTCATGTGCCTGGAACTTTAGGCTCTCAAGGACAGTAGCCAGAATATACCGTTAGGTGCTTGGCGATAGATTTTCTACTTGAAGGTGCTCGCTAGCCAGGCGGGCATTCGCAAAATGCCCTTCCAGCATGCGGTGAAGCTCAAGCCCGCGGCGTGATTCGAACCATGGACCTGCTGCACGGCAATCCATAGCCAATGCCACTGAGCCATCACTGCTTCAAACTAGTTATCCAAAACTATCAGCTTTGGAGTTAATAATGTCTCGTTCAGCTATTTTGATAACTTACTTAATTACTTATCTGAGAAGGCAATGTTAATTAAGTATTTTGAACCTATCATCTCAAACTTCACCTGCCTTACTAGGGTTGTCAATGTAATTTACTAACTAACAAAAAAGAGGTTTTATAAGTTTGGTCATATATGTTAACCAAATATCTACGGCATGCGGCATTGCAACCAGTTTTTCCGAACTGTCTATTGAATTTTTACAAATTATATTACAATGAAATGAAAATAAATACATACACAAATAAACGAATAAGAAAATCAAAACAATTCTTACTACTATTCTTAGCTACTTTGCAATATACAAAATTTATCACAGACTACAAAATATATATATATATTATATATCAACATGACCAACCACAACCAACACAATGTCATTATTGACATTTGGTACTAAATTAAAACTTATATGGATACAAGTCTACTAATATATTACCTATATATGTAAGTTTTAAGTACAGTAAAGCATTATGGGCTTTGAGCCGACTCCAAAAAAGGAATAGGTTCTCATTGTGACTGTATTTTTTGTGTGTATCTCATCACTTTTTACTGAGTAAACCGATTTGGTTGTTTACTTTTTAAATTCGAAAACTAGTGATTGTTACTTGGTTCCATTTAAATTTGTTAAATTGATATATGACATATTTGAGTTATCCCTAATAATACGTTTCTATTATCTACTTTTTAATGTTTTTTTGTTTTAGAATATGTTCTGTTTGAAGTTGGTATTTTATTTGCATAATTCTTGGAAACATAGTCATAGTAACAGTTCTTGATTTGTGCCCAATAGATGGCAATTAGTCCACAATGATTTTTTTTGGCAATGTTTTTTTTTTTTTTTGTGGCCGAAGATGTTGTTCAGGCTAACCTAGATGTACTGGCTCTCAAGGACAGCTGCCGGAACACACCGAGGTGCTTGGCGACAGATTTTCTACTTGAGGGTGGTAGCTAGCCAGGCGGGCATTCGCAAAATACCCTACCACCATGCTATAACGACTGCCATCCTAAGACAACAACCGGGACCGACGGCTTAACGTGCCCTCCGAAGCACGGAAACGCTCAGTAGTAATGTCACTAGCGGTCACCCATCCAACTCATGACCGCGGGCGACGTTGCTTAACTTTGCTGATCGGTTGAGAACAGCTAAGTAAACTTCGCTACGAGCGCTTCAAAACTTAACTTTAAAAATACATAATAAAATAATCACCCAAGGTTAATATATTATGGTTATTTTATTATATACAATTTCATTTAAACACTTTCGTGACAGCCCTGACTTCTAGTTCGTTTTTCACCGTAGGTTGAATTTCGGTAACCTGACTTAGGTATATGTTAAGGGTGTCCAAAATGAAATTGAAATGAAATGAAAATAGGGTCTCCAATCTTAAAAAATAACTATATCATGTCATAGCATTTGTGATTTTCGTAGTAAATGTAGAAGGTGTAAATTCTTATTGTAATATAACTTCGCCTACTTTTTCAAGATTGGCGCAAATTAGTAACACACTCCCAAACATATATATGCACACCGCTATTGGTCAATATTAGCCTAACTGAACGAACTTGTTGCCGTAAGTTATAATAGCGCGAAATTTAAAAAAAGAACTTCGAACATCCAACGAGCTTTTTAATTTGCGAAGGTTTTACGGTATTTTACTGCTATCCTACGATCAGTACAATAGAATAGACAATAATTTAGAGACATATCAGGAAAACTGCCGTAGGTTATGTGCTTCCAAATAAAAAACAAACCTAAGAAAGCGATGTACAAAACCAAACGTTTCTACAACAACTATAATTCAAACAACTAAGTGCCATCAACGTCTATCGTGCAAACGAACCAAACGCACCATTCTTACAAAATATTATTACAGAAATCTCTGTGTTTACACCAAAGATTTCATCGAAGAATCTAGAAAAATATAGAACTAACCGTGCGGCTGGGTATCAACATCCCAAAACCTTTACGAAGCAAGGTAAAAAAAATTTGCTTATAATAATGTATGTGTCAGCTGTGATGTAAAAAGCTTTATGTGTATGTTTGCTTCTAATATTTGAAAAAAAAAACCTTTTCAATTTAGAATCTTATTCCATTCAAATAGAGTTGCGATCAAATGTTTTTCAATCACAGTTCTCAGTTTTCTAATGCTGTTGAGAAATCTTTATCTATTTTGCACTTTGTGCCTTTAGCATAGAGTTGAGATTGAAAAGGTTTTTTTTTGTGTACAGTGTTCGGCTTTCCTCGCGCTATTAATTTTTAGATGCTTGTAAATGTCAAAGTCTTCATTGTAAATGGTTTGTGTCCGAAGGGGCCGATGGTATGCGTTGCCAAGATAAATAGTTTCGGGTAAATTATACTGTTGTTTTGTGTATTTTTCTGTTGAGTGTCAAAAAAGGTGAGATAAAATGTTTTTTATGCAAAATTTTATATGTTTTTTATTTCTTTCAATTACATTTGAAGCAGAATAATTTTTATTTTATCCAAGAATGAGTTTTCTTCGAAAATTACTGACTGGTATTGTTTGTTATTTACAAATTTTTGGAGTACAAAATTTGTCACCTTGAGTGGGAAAGTCGAACTCATGTCCACGTAAAATCGGAGACGTGGGTTTGATTTCCATTCGAGGATAGAAATTTTGTTCTCTAAAAATGTTAATATGTGATTTTCGCATTGCGCTTAAGTGTGCTTGTAATAACATTTAGAAATAACAGTCTTTGTTCCTACATGTTAGATTTGAATCCAGATTTGTACTCGAATGTATTTCGGCCTCTGTCTGATAAATAAGCTATACAGACTTGTAGCAAAATATTCTTAGGAGTTAGTAACTAACTAGACAACATAATACTAGTTATATTGTATATAGTGAGCGTTAAAGTGTCAAGTATAACGGTGCGATGTTGTCGCTAAGGTGCCTTTCTATGGTTTGGTTTTACTATTATTTAAAAAAAAATGTTAATTATATAGAAGACTAGCTGACCCGGCAAACGTTGTTTTGCTATATAAATATATATATATATATATAACTAAAATGGCTATAAATAAATAAGGGTTGATCGTAGAAGGGTGAAAATTGAGGATTGTATGTATTTTTGTATGTTGTATCATAAAAAAATAGAAATTAAAAATTTTGTCTAAAAAATAAAAAAATAAATTTAGGGTTGGACTACCCCTAACATTTAGGGGGATGAAAAATAGATGTTGGCCGATTCTCATAGATACCGGATAAGCACAAAAAATTTCATCAATATCGGTCAAGCCGTTTCGGAGGAGTATGGCAACGAAAACTGTGACACGAGAATTTTATATATTAGAAGATTTAGCTTTTATTAAGCTGTTATTTACTATATTTATAAATATTAACTTTATCTACCTTAGGGTTCCATTCCATACCCAGACTACAGATAACAGGTACTCCTGTACCATTTTAACAAGTAGCACACATATCATCGCTGCGCCGGCATTACTTTGCTTCGGTATACGAGCGCGAGTAGTGTAGTAGTAAGGACAAGGCAGACATACAATGTTGATACAATACGACGCCGAGGCAATACGTCTGCGTTGTCATTAACTCTTCAATTAATTGACTTGTTTTTTTTTAATGCTGGCTCTCAAGGACAGCTGCCGGCACACATCGTTAGGTGCTTGGCGAAAGATTTTCTACTTGAGGGTGGTTGCTAGCCAGGCGGGCATTCGCAAAATGCCCTACCACCATGCTATAACGACTGCCATCCTAAGACAACAACCGGGACCGACGGCTTAACGTGCCCTCCGAAGCACGGAAACGAGTAGTAATGTCACTCGCGGTCACCCATCCAACTCATGACCGCGGGCGACGTTGCTTAACTTTGCTGATCGGTTGAGAACAGCTAAGTAAACTTCGCTACGAGCGCTTCAAAAATATAGAGAAAAATAAAAAAATACATAATTCTAGGTAAGCCTGAACAACATCTTCGACCACATCATCATCTACCATCAGGTGAGATAGTGGTCAAAGGCTAACCTGTCAGGATAAAAAATTAGGTCCTCAATTCGACCTGTAACTTTTTTTTATGCTTGATAGTTTAGCCTTTGACCAGTATCTCACCTGATGGTAAGTGATGATGTTGTTTAAATTTGAGTGAGATCTGACTAGTAGCATTTGAATTAAACACTTTTTTAAACGATCGCGGTTTACTAGACAACTATTAGGTATTATTACTTACGGGATTTGTACAGTGGTGATTTTTATTTTTGAGCTTCCGATATTTCGACGCAGTTGCATGCATCATGATGGCGGGGTGACTGGAGTAACGAGCGGTTGACAAAAATCAAGAGCAGATGAAACGGTCTACCGTCTTTCTTTGTCTTTAGCTACGCGTACCACTGGAACTCGAACTCGACTGAAACTTTTGACAAAATACACTCACAGTATCACTGCACATGTTATTACAGTCACTTTTATGTGAACGTAACTTTTATGTGAACGTAACTTTTATGTGAACGTAACTTTTATGTGAACGTAACTTTTATGTGAACGTAACTTTTATGTGAACGTAACTTTTATGTGAACGGAACTTTTATGTGAACTTAACTTTTATGTGAACGTAACTTTTATGTGAACGTAACTTTTATGTGAACGTAACTTTTTTCGAATTCCACGTGCCGGAGAGTTTACTTTCACCCCGCGAACATGATGCATGCAACTGCGTCGAAATATCGGGAGCTCCAAAATAAAAATCACCACGGTACAAATCCCGTAACTAATAATAATAGTTATCTAGTATATGAATTATCCATAATAACGCATATTTTATGTAACAAACTATTATTTTTTAAGTTTAATTATGAAAGGATATATTTTAACTTTCACTCGCTCACTACGATTCTTTCAAATCATCACGCATAAGTATTTTCTTTACAATTTGAAGGTGTGATCCGCGGCCCGAAGAGAAATCGGAATTGCTAAATGTTCAGTAGCAGCCCAAAGTCTCGTACTGCATCTGATAATTCGCAATATACTCTATTCTATTAATCGAGATCAAAACATGTCTGGTGAAACGAATTAAACGGTGCGCGTACGCAGGGAGTAAGGTGTCTTGATAATTATGGCTACATCCAGCGTCTTAAGTCGAAAACGCTGGAGTGAAATTTTGAGTCATATGAACTAATCACTGGGTTAAAACTTACATCAGATAATTACGTATACACACAATTCAAAAATGATTGCCATATGCTCATTTTCGTATTCGCATTAGTTGTAACAATATATAATTTTGAAGCGCTCGTAGAGAAGTTTACTTAGCGGTTCTCAACCGATCAGCAAAGTTAAGCAACGTCGCGCGCGGTCATGAGTTGGATGGGTGACCGCTAGTGACATTACTACTGAGCGTTTCCGTGCTTCGGAGGGCACGTTAAGCCGTCGGTCCCGGTTGTTGTCTTAGGATGGCAGTCGTTATAGCATGGTGGTAGGGCATTTTGCGAATGCCCGCCTGGCTAGCTACCACCCTCAAGTAGTAATTACCATCAGGTGAGATAGTGGTCAAAGGCTAACCTATCAAGCATAAAAAAAAAAAAAGATATAACTAAAATAGATGAATCAGTGTTAATTGAATCCCTAGAAAATAAATCTTGTTCTAATTATTACCAAATTTTCGAGCGCCTTAAGGCGAGTGTCTTCAGAGCGCTTTTTGTACAAACGTACTTTCGTCTTATTTTAAATACTTATTAAGTGTTCTCGGTTCAATTTTGTACATTCTTGAGCCTAATATGCTTCTGGTTAGCCAGTTTTTCGTTTTGTTTACTTTATCTCCAATTGTGAAAATATGAATTCTTATAGAAAACTATTTTTCCGAATGATTTAGAAAAAACATATATATAATATACAAATAGGCTATAGGACATGTATGCAAAATTTCAGCAAGATTGAACACTTGGTATTTAAAATATGACGAATCTACTTTAGCATTTTTTGTTTTTGAAGTGCTCGTAGCAAAGTTTGCTTAGCCGTTCCTAACCGATCAGCAAAGTTGAGCAACAATCACCGCGGTCATGAGTTGGATGGGTGACCGCTAGTGACATTAATACAGAGCGCGCATGCTTCGGAGGGCACGTTAAGCCGACGGTCCCGGTTGTTGTCTTAGCATGGCAGTCGTTATAGCATGGTGGTAGGGCATTTTACGAATGCCCGCCTGGCTAGCTACCACCCTCAAGTAGAAAATCTGTCGCCAAGCACCTAACGGTGTGTTCCGGCAGCAGTCCTTGAGAGCCAGTATTTCTAGGTTAGCCTGAACAACACCTTCGACCACTTCATCCCTTGTCATCAAGTGAGACAGTGGTATGAGGCTCGGCTGTAAAAAAAAAGGCTAACCTATCATTGGCATTTAAAAACATGTAGGGAAGGGCTACGAAGACACTTTCCTTAACTTTTCACTGGCTGTTGTATTTTTACTTGTTTGTGCTTAAAATCCAATGCATTAAAGTCTCTTTATTGTTTACCTTCACTCTTCTTGTTTACGAAGTTTTGATTGACGTGTTTGTATTGTATGCTAATATAAGACAACGTTCTTTCAGTTGAGTGCATTAGAATTGTTACCACTATAAAATAAACAGGGTTCTTAAAAAAATCGGTGAAGAAGAAAATACCTACCATTAATTTCAAAACTTAATTCGACTTCTTGAAGCGGTGATGGCTCAGTGGCATTGGCTAAGGACTGCCGCGCAGCAGGTCCGTGCCCTCAAGTAGAAAATATGTCGCCAAGCACCTAACGGTGTGTTTCGGCAGCAGTCTTTGAGAGCCAGTGAAATTACAGGCACATGACAACTTAACAACTATGTCTATAGGTGACGGGCGCAGTGCAATCGTGGCTTACGACGAAATGCACCTGATATAGGCAGAGGTTAGTCCTCTTAACATCAGGTGGTCCTCGAGCTTGTTCCGTCACAATAACAACGGGGGAAGATCACGTAATTTTTAATCCCTTTTTTTATTGCTTATAGGAAAAACTTTGACCACAATGTCACCTGGCACAGGCTTAACCTAGAATAACTGGCTCTCAAGGACAGCTGCTGGAACACACCGTTAAGTGTTTGGCGACAGATTTTCTACTTGAGGGCTGTCGCTAGCCTAAAATGTCCTTCCACCATGCGGTGAAGCTCAAGCACGCGGTGGGATTCGAACCATGGACCTGCTGCGTGGCAGTCCATAGCCAATGACACTAAGCCATCACTGCATCAATTAATTAAACACTAAAAACTATTTGAATTGTTGGAAAAAGTTTATTTTTTTTACCACCAGGTGAAGAGAAGAGTTAAAGAAACCAAGATACTTTTAATATTAGGTAGTCCTCGTGCTTATTCCGTCAAAACACATAAAAAAACACAAAAAATATCATTTTCGTATTATTTACATAAAAAATATTTCAAAATGTTTGTTAGGACTAACAGAAGTCAACCCTAAGAGGTTGTTAGCATTTTACCAATAACCCTGTATACAACACTACAGCTGCTACAATAAAAACATGTAGACAACCTACAAGCCCTTGCAGACTTACAGGCGAAAGGAGTAGGTTTTCAATTCATTGTATTTTTTTTATGTATAACGTAAAAACTTTTTACAGGTTGTACAGTTTTTTTTATATTCGACAGTTGATGCTTGTCAAGTAGTTCCATTTATATTTGGGTGAGATCTGACTAGTAATATTTGAGTTACCTATTCCTAAAAATGCGTATTTAATTGGTTTCGACTACATTGATAAAGTTCTCATTTTCACTTGAAGATGAAACATAAACAAAAAAAAATACGACGGTTTGGTTCATTTACATTTTTATAGATTTTTTGTTTTCAAATATTTCTGTCTGAAGTCGTTTATTCTGTTAAAATTTTATATGTTTTCCGGCGCGAAATCGGAGGACGCGGGTTTTTTCCGATCCGGACCAAAAAAATTGTACTCCAATAACTTGTAAAATAAATTTGACATTTAATTTTTATAGTGTAATCTAATAATCATGCTTATGCGATGCTAATTAAAATTAATAGATCAATAATTAATCATATCGTTGTAAATAAAAATAATAATCAAAAATAAAACAAAAGTAAAAAGTATCTACATCAACGTATCAAGACGGTTATAAAATATAGAACGAAGGGATAAATTTGAGCTATGAGTAACTCACTACGATAGCTCAGTTGGAAGAGCATGTCCCGGCTATAGGGACGAATGGTAGCGAGTTCGAACCCCCCAAATATTTTTCTTTCCTTTCGTTTCAACTTTGTCTAATTAATATTATTAATAAAATACAAATCAATACAATACAGATATTCTTTATTGAACGCCAATTTTAAATATTAAAACATGAAACAGACACATAAACAAATGGTTGTACAATGGGCTGCCGTATCACTAAAACAATTTCTTACAGACAACCGTTGAATGGACATAGAAATAAATGCATATTGCGGATAGTGGTGTGCAAGTTGATAAAACAATAAAATAATTTCATAGTAAAATAATACATACATCAATAGAATATATAAGTATAAATATACCTATATAATACAAATATATACAATAATGATAGAAATATATATACTTACTGTACTGTACTGTACAGCCGACTCGTCCACTGCTGAACACAGCCTCCCCTATTAAGGGGGTATTTGCCATAATCCCCATGCTTGGCAGGCGGCTTGGGGATCGCAGTGTAAGATGGTAGTTCTTTGGAAGGTGCTGCTGCCCACCTTCCAGAATGTATCCCTTAGTCGCCGCTTACGACACCCACGGGATGATATGGGGAGGTGCAATTCTAACCCGGCACCTCACGGGGGAATATATACTAATATATACTTATTTACAATAAATGCCTATAGCTATGAAGATACACTACCTAGTGTATCTTCACCATATCTTTGAAGGAAATCATGGATTTGGTATGCCTGATATTAAATCCTTTTTTTAAAGACTAACGTAGTACTTATTATGAGTAAAGTCTGCGATTTGCCAAGTTTCGCAATAAAAGGCTACATTAATTCTAATTACCGAAACAGGACATCTCTAGCCGAGATACCCACAAATAAACATGGGCAATGAAACTTTTCCTATCCTATGTATTTTTATTGCTCTCTGAAAATATATAAGCAGTAAGGGCTCTTCATAAGATGTGCATTTCGGTATTTATATACCTTCGAGTTGCACATTTTATGAAGAAGCTACTCGTATCTTCACTAAGTACTTAGCTGATGTAGGTATGTTCTACTGCGTGTAGTAACTTGACTTTATCTTGGAAACTTTTTCTTTACAAAAAAGACTACGATTTTATTAAAGCACTGATGGCCTAGCTGCATTAGTCAAATATTGTTTAGTCGCCGCCACGAACCGGCCAGCCACAGGAGCGCGGCGGCGCGCCGGTACCACAGAAATAACCCACATAACCCAAGTCGGTATCTAGGCTATCCAGACCAGACTTAGAGTCTGAGAGTTTTGAAGCGCTCGTAGCGAAGTTTGCTTAGCTGTACTCAACCGATCAGCAAAGTTAAGCAACGTCGCGCGCGGTCATGAGTTGGATGGGTGACCGCTAATGACATTACTACTGACCGTTTCCGTGCTTCGGAGGGCACTATAAGCCGTCGGTCCCGGTTGTTGTCTTAGGATGGCAGTCGTTATAGCATGGTGGTAGGGCATTTTGCGAATGCCCGCCTGGCTAGCTACCACCCTCAAGTAGAAAATCTGTCGCCAAGGACCTAACGGTGTGTTCCGGCAGCTGTCCTTGAGAGCCAGTACTTCTAGGTTAGTCTGAACAACATCTACGACCACATCATCACTTAACATCAGGTGAGATAGTGGTCAAAGGCTAACCTATCAGGCAATTAAAAAAAAGAGGGCACAAAAGATACCTTTATCAATACGTGTACTTTGCTGCTGAGAGCTTCCATATATTTGCAGATGTGTGCGTGCGTAAATCAACCGCTATGTTCAAAACGTACCTACCGTGATCTATCGGATCCGTAGTGTGGAGCGAGCTTTTGTTCCTTATGCCATCAATAAATAATAGTGGCACTATTAATCTTTGCATGTGAAATAGCTATCGCACTTCGTTGCCATAGTTGGAATCCATCACTTCTATGTACCCATCATCACAATTCTATGTACCCAAGCACCTATTTCTGTTATTTCAAACCAATATCTTCTAGATTAAGGGCCTGTTTCAGAATTTTCGAGTAAGTTTTTTTTTATGCTCGATAGCTTAGCCTTTGACCACTATCTCACCTGATGGTAAGTGATGATGTGGTCAAAAGTTCCGGTTATACTACCCAGAACATATTTAATAAATAAAACACTATCTTTGCGTTTCACAGTCATCAATTTAGCCTATCCCTCGGTTAAAGCTTGAAACGCGCAGCATGTTAACTGTCATTTTTATCATTCAGTTATTTTATGTTCTGAGTAGTATAACCGGAACTTACTCGAACATTCTGAAACAGGCCCTAAGTTTATTAAATACTCTTGTGCATATTATCACTTACCAATATATAAGATGGTACTAAATGTCATCTATGGACCGTAAACAATAAGAAAGTAGCACGAGATATATTAAAAATGTAAAGACAAAAAGACCCGTTTGATTTCAAGGACATTTCTGTGTTCATTAGGTCTTTTTCAGAGAATAGGCTTTTATCACTCATGCTCGAAAAGTATAAACGAGTTGTCAACTCGTTAAATCCGGCGTACTTAAAGAGATGTCAATTCGATTTCCCGCCCTCTTGAAGTAGAAAATTTTGAAATTGGAACGAGGCTGTTTGACGTAATATTCATATAAATTACGTAGACGTAAAGTCTGTTAAACGTATGTATCACTCTTATTGTGTATGTTTTTTTTTTTATAAATTTGTTATTTGGAGGATTATGAGAATGGGGAAGATACTCATTAAATCTTAATTCCTAGGTTACATACGATATAAGTATGTAGTAGGATGAAGTTCTCATACTGATGCTGTTTTATATTATTGTCGAACTAATGGACTATCAAATGTTGGCCTGGGAAGTAGGCCGTTACCCTTTTCGGATTTGGAGTCGACGAAATGAGTCATCTTAATGAACAAGGCGATTGTGCACTTGACCGATCACTTGGTCAGTATTGTCTTAAAGTTTCTATGATCACATGTGACAAAAATATCTTAAATTAAAATGTAATTTAATGTTTTAATTGAACTAGTTTTTTTTATTTTTGCTTGATAGGTTAGCCTTTGACCACTATCTCACCTGATGGTAAGTGACGACGTGGTCGAAGATGTTGTTCAGGCTAACCTAGAAGTACTGGCTCTCAAGGACAGCTGCCGGAGCACACCGTTAGGTGCTTGGCGACAGATTTTCTACAGAGGGTGGTAGCTAGCAAGGCGGGCATTCGGAAAATGCCCTACCACCATGCTATAACGACTGCCATCCTTAGACAACAACCGGGACCGACGGCTTAACGTGCCCTCCGAAGCACGGAAGGGCTCAGTAGTAATGTCACTAACGGTCACCCATCCAACTCATGACTGCGGGCGACGTTGCTTAACTTTGCTGATCGGTTAAGAACAGCTAAGTAAACTTCGCTACGAGCGCTTCAAAAATACCTAAACATTGCGTTATAAGTTAACTGTGAATAATGAGTATGTAAAAATAAGAGTACCTACATTCGCTCAGAATATTCTACAAACTAATATACTTTTATTTTTAATAACCAGGTACATAAATGGTAAAAAACTTCAAAAAATAATGAATTAATTTGAACTGTCAGCTAACGGCATTGAAAATACTTTGGAACGCATAATTGATTCAACGGAAAGATTGCTAAGTACATTATTCATTACTCATTATAAATCATTTGCTCAGTTGATTTTAATATAAGCTAAATATCTTAATCATATGACCATTGATAATTTTAATTTAATTCTAATATTGTGTAGGTATACGATGTTAAACATGTTTAAAACAGACGTGATATTTTATAAACATTGTCTTAAGCTAGTTTTTGCTTCATAAACTTTACCGATTCACACCTTCTGTATACATATTAGTTTTGTAAAAATGTAAACTAATATTTTGCTAAATTAAGGTTTTTTGATGACTTAAGAAACAATTTATTTTTGAATTTTAGACAAAAAAACAAAAAAAAAATTTGTACTTACCATATTAAACTTCTGTTAAAACGACATATTTATCTATTATTTTCGACATAAAAGCTATTTTTGGAAGAATTCGTAATAACAAACAATGCCGTTTTATAGAGCCACTGCGAGAAGAACTGACAGGAAACTACCAAATATGTATGTAAGCAATAATGCTTACATACATATTTCGTATATATGATGGTCATAATGATAAGAACATAAAAACAACACGTAAACGCCGATAGTCACATAAAGATCCAAATCTGAACCGTTACGATATCCGGCACCGTTGCCGTTACGCATCAGTCTAGTATACAAGCACCTTAGCTAGTTTGTCAGCATTATATCGTCCCGCCCACTCTAGATCTCTCCTAATGGAACGTGATGTTTGTTTTCTAAGTAATAGTCTTTAGGGCAATTTATAGTTAAAGTTTTTTTACCTAGTAGAATAAGCTTTATATTATTATACTTCTGGGTAATATTGACTTGGGAGCTTCGAGCAACTAACCGGGCGAGTTAAGACGCTGTCAAATTCTGAAATTTTGTCACTATCGGATTGCATAGGAGAGAAAGAGAGGCGATGCTGAAAGCGATGAAGAAATAGCGATCAATTTACGCAAAATCTGAAAGCTAAATAACACAAATTGAAGCAGTGATGGCTCAGTGGCATTGGCTATGGACTGCCGCGCAGCAGGTCCATGGTTCGAATCCCGCCCAGAGCTTGAGCTTCACCGCATGGTGGAAGGGCATTATGCGAATGCCCTTCCACCATGCTGGCTAGCGACCACCCTCAAGTAGAAAATCTGTCGCCAAGCACCTAACGGTGTGTTCCGGCAGCAGTCCTTGAGAGCCAATGAAATAAAAGGCAAAATGAGACTTAACAGATATGTCTCAAGGTGTTGGGCGCAGTGCAGTTCGTCACTTGTGATGAAATGCATCTGTTATAGGCAGAGGATACCGCTTAACATCAGGTGGACCTCGTGCTTGTTCCATAACAATAACATAAAAAAAAAAAAAAAAAAAACTTGTAACGTAAATCGAAAATGTTACTTTTTTGTCGCTCTTGATAAGGTTTTGTTATTTTATTAATATATTTTCATATACATTCATACGTAAATAATTAAGATATTTACGTTACATGCGTAATTTAGAGTCAACTTTGCAATTTTTTTTATCGAGAAAAATTTAAAGTAATGCGTTACAAATTTTTCTTTGCCTTTGATAATGTCATCAAGATTAACATATAATTTTGTTACTTCTTCAAACTAAATACATTTTGCTACAAATCTGTTCAAGTAAAGCTATTTAGCACGTGTCAGCGGCTTAACCATTGTACCTATATATATGGGCTACATATTATCCGTCTCTAACATATAAGTGGTGAATCCTATAAGTAAAACAAGGACACAACTAAAGAAGCGGTTGTAGTAATATAAAAAAGTTAAGCCGCCTTTCACACCTTAATCATCATCATATAATCACGCCTGTATTCCACGAATGGGTAGGCAAAGGTGTGTAAGCACCTACGTTTCGCGAATTGAGTTTTGGTATCATGGAGCCTATTGCCATTCACCGGGCACAGTTTCAGGGTGATATAAAATGTATTTTTCTAACACACTGGACGAAACACAAGACCATATTACGAATAATATGTTTACGCTAACATCTAAGACAGGAACTCAAGAACATATTGTATGAAACCCTGGTAGGGCACTAAGTTGGTATATAGCCCTGTTGTGCGTCTAATGCACACAATATCAACTCACAACCACGTGAGAAGTGGCATGCTGCGCATTTGGCGCATTTTTTACGTTTTATGTATATACATACAATTTTTTTTCTTTTTTAAAAGAAGTTGGGTGGATGCTTGGTGAAGAAGAGTTTGGGAAGTATAGAGCATTCTGAATACAGAGGTTAAAACGACACGTTGTGTTTTTTTACTACAAAGTAAGGGAACTCTATAGAAGTATTCGCCACAGCTTACAAATATGTAGATAACATCAACTTGGGAAGAAAAGCATGGAGCATGGAAATTTATGGACATAATTTTTTTTATGTTGCATGGTGGTAGGACATTTTGTGAATGCCCGCTTGGCTAGCTACCACCCTTAAGTAGAAAATCTGTCGCCAAGCACCTAACGGTGTGTTCTGGCAGCTGTCCTTGAGAGTCAGTAATTCTAGGTTAGCCTGAACAGCACCTTTGACCATATCATCACTTACCATCAGGTGAGATAGTGGTCAAAGGCTAACCTATAAGGCTTAAAAAAAAATACACAAAAAAAGTTTACTCCCCCAGTCGAGGGACCTTTTATTTGAAAGTTAAAAATGAAGAGCACTATGGCTATGCCTAACCACGGAGTGCATAGCACAATGCTAAGCACGGAGTGCATAGCCATTGTTGCAAATCAATATTCGTTTTCAAAGTCACGAAAATGGACATTTCGCCGAGAAAGCACCTTGTAGTTGTTTTAAAACATTTTACAACATCTACTAAAATGAGTTCTTATATTGCTTTTACGTTGAATTTATGAAAATTAAAGCAATCTAATTTTCGAGATGTAAACAAGAATCTTCATTATCTTTGAGATATCTGTAAATAGATTCGCAGATAGCGAATGGCTGTCTTGTTTATTTTATTTACAGTTTATTATTAGTTGTTATTCTGTATTCAGAATAGACGCTAATAATAAATTATTCATTTTGCAACGAAGTCCCTTCTAAAGTCTATGGTTAGTGGTTTTTTAGGGTAATGTATCAGCCGGAATGTTCACTGCCGAACACAGTCTCCCCCATAATGGGGGGTTTTTCCATAATCCCCACGCTTGGCAGGCGCCTTGGTGATCGCAGTATATATCGATTCCTCAGAAGGTGCCGCTGCCCACCTTTAGGTATTTTACTCTTAGTCGCCTCTAATGACACCTATGGGGAGAGTTGGGGGGTGATATTCTTGCCCGGCATCCTACGGGGTTTTTAGGGTACCGTTCGAAGAACGGAAAAATCCTGATCGCATGATCGTGTAGTGACGTGTAGAATCGAAAAACGTCGAAAATTATTCCGGTTTGGCTACGTGGCGTTTATGACGTCTTGTCATTATTATATTATCATATTTTTTTATGCATTTCTAAAATATTATTTTAATATCTTTGATTGTTTTTATAATATTTGTTGTTACTTTAAAATATATTTCTGCAAAGTATAGCCTAAATTTATTGAATATTTTTTTAAACTAGTTTGTGTAGTTGGTATAGTAATTAGTAGCTGCCTCCTAGTTTGACGTTTTATTAAATACTAGACATTCATGTACATTTTTAGTTTTTAATAATCAGTTTAGTAATATTGTACATATTTTTGTGTTCACTTTACTTGTAAATAGATTATATGTTTTCAGACATCGCACCACTCATTCGTAGATTCACTGTAGATATTCCTGGAAATTCAAAGAATATACCAAAGTTAAAAACAGCCCATAAATATTTATATAATTGGAATTGTTTGAATGTTAAACAAGAAAATTTATGAAATGCCAAATTAGCAAATTATTACTGGAATTTTGGGCACCCACTTTTTGGGTGTTTTGTTGCTATGTATATCTTTGGATTTTGTATCAAGGCAATGTATAGCACTGTATATAGATGTAGTAATATGAAAAAAAGTTTTGAAATTATCATGTTTATTTTTCTTTTCAGCCCAATCCTGGCGATAGCTGAGCATCACATTATCACCAGAGAAGACGGAAGCGTCTACGCGCAGTGCCTCACTCAAGCCAGCACCTTCTGGTCTATCACCTTCTTCGTCATGATTATCATACTCCTATACCTTGTACCTTTAATTATTTTAATAGTCCTTTACAGTATTATAGCTAAGAATCTTATAACGGCCGCCTCAAAAGTCGTCATGAACAAAACCTTCGACCCTTACAATGCCCGAGCCAGAAAACAAGTGATATTAATGCTAGGGACAGTAGTAATTTGCTTCTTCCTATGCCTTATGCCTTACAGAGCTCTCGCGCTATGGGTAATCATAACACCAGCTGAGTTATACGACGATCTTACTCCGGAGAAATGGTATAGCATCCTCTATTTCTCTAGAGTGATGCTGTACATAAACTCCGCGATAAATCCAATACTTTACAATCTGATGTCGTCGAAATTCAGAATCGGGTTTTGCAAAGTTTGTATTTGTTATACAAAGTCAGAAGATTTGAATCGGAGAGCGACAAGAACTATCACGAACGGTTCAACGACCAGCAGTAGTTTGACAAGAACTACAAACAGTTTGAAGAAACTATTCGGTCATAGAGGAAGCGTCGATAAAAGTGACGCCGGTGTAGAATCAGAAAGTAAAGACGAAGTTGAATCGCGCAGTTTATTCGAAAGAATATTCACACATAAAACTTTTGTAAGACAGCAATCTGCTCCAGTGTATTCAACTGCAAAACCTGCTGTTATAAACAGGATGCGAAGCGAAGGCAATATGGCATCTGTTGTCCACGATATAGAGGACAAAAACGGTCATTCCACTAGTAGAAATATAGAAGAAGCATGTCGTAATCATGGTTCGTTAAGACGTAGCGTTCTTATAAACAGTGCTAAGGCGAAAAGTATGGATAGCGATAGAAAAGTATCGTATCAGAAGATTAAGGTCGATTGCGTGGTAGCTTTCCAGAAGTCTAAGAGCGTTGATTACGACTTGCCCGAAAGTTTCGTGTAGTAACTTATGTTCGTAAACTGTTACTTGGGTACTCGTGCGTTCAGTTTGAGATCTTGATTTCTCTGAGGAATAGTTACATGCTATTCAAATTGGGTGAGATTTGCTTCCGTCTCTAATGTTGTTGGAAGTTAGTGTAGTTTGTTTTTTGTGTGTTTTAGGACCAATATATGTTAGGTAAGGAGATAAAGTTACTTTTTTGAGGTTTTACGGATTGATATGGTCAATGAAATTGGGATAATTTTCAGTGTTTCAACTAAGTATAAAAATCAAGATCAATGTTATATATTATTTTACTAGAGATAAAATTTAATCATGTTTTACAGTCTAATTTTGCGTAGTGTATATTTGTTAAACACGTACAGAAATTTCCTAATGTAAAGTTATGTTTTTATACATTTGTCCTTAGACTAAAATATTGGTTCATGCCGCATTGGTTCATGGCATAAATAGTAACTATACATATTAATGAATACCGTGTTATATAAATGATTTAGTAATACGTTTTATTTGAATACCTACTAGTTATGTGATGGATTTGAAACTCGCAATGTTAGAAGGCATAAGGCTGGTTAATATCATATAGGAACATTTGCGTGGTGAAAAAATATTGGCACATTTAACGGACTCATGCTAGTTTATTAAGATTGATCGTTTTTATGAATAGAACCCAGTAAGGCAGGGAGGGCTATATACGAGTATACTAAGTATAATACGTAAAACGATCTTCTTTCTATTAAATTTCCTATAAGTTTAATCAATTTTATTTAAGCGCGCAATATTTTATCTTATGCTACGAATAAATATGTATAGAAGTGTAACTCTCGTAAAGTTACCGCTTTGATTTCGGACTCATCATGTTCAAAATTAACAAAACACAAACTCAAAATTTCCAAATTCATTTGGATTGGTTAAGAGGCATTTTACATTATGCAGCCCTCTCACTCGCACTTTTAAAGATCATTTCAAATAGCAACAATATGGTTTATAGTTTTTAAAATGTGGTCAATCATTATATCGCTGCATGCAACTATAGATGTCCTCAACATATTTTTACTTTGTTACATGTTGAGTCCAATTAGAATTAGAGGCCCAAAATTTAAAATAACTAAATTACGCGTTTTGGATCCCCCATTACAGATATAAACATGAAAATTAGTAGAGAACATCTATAGTTGCATGCAGCGAAATAATGATTGACCTTATTTAAAAAAATATACACCATATTGTTGCTATTTGAAATTATCCTTAAAAGTGCGAGTGAGAGGGCTGCATAATGTAAAGGGCCTCTTAATTGATTTTGCGCTTAGAAATGATCGCATCCAGGCAATGTTGTTGCACCGCATGGTACACTTTTTAAACGTCGCCCACGCGGTATTGTTTGCGTTATGCTGTTCAGCTTGACTTACATTTCTTTATATATTTATTCGTATATCCTATGTTATCTATATTCTATAATAGAAGAGTAACTAATATATATGGTGCGCCGTATTATATAATATTCCGCTATAATACTTTATAAATGTAATGTTTGAAAAGTATACCATAGTGTTCGGAAACATATAAACAACATTTAGAAGTAAGGCTCAATGAATTGTGGAAAGGATTTTTTTTTGATAGTCCACTTGTTTCGGTCAGACTATAAGTAGATTTAGACAAATAGCCGCACCGTCACATAAGTTGGTGTAAAATTAATATAATCGTGAAATTCGCTCTACCACTGCTTGTCTAGGTAGCTAAGTTGGCTAGGAGGTGCCGCGCGTATACCCAGAAGACCCGGATTTGGGGCCAGGGGTCCAATTCCCATCTTTAATTCATTCTTTTTTTAACCTTACAACAATTTTTATTTGCATATGTCACTATGGTAAATTTACATTAGAACTTCAACGTGAGAGCGGGCTGCATATATTGAATCGAGACATATGTGCAATAGAGATAGCGCTATATGAACATTATTGTATCGTGACGGCCATGGTGCGAATCTTAGTATCTATATTTTAAGTTTGATAATGATGTTGGTTTTCCATAATAGTTTGTGAAAGGTGAGAGTTGGGCCCCAGGTGCTCCAAAAATTTGTTATCGTGATGTTTGTTGAACGTGGAATAATGCTTAGTAGTTTATATAAAAAGAATTGTTTTACATGCTTCAATTTAGCAATAATAATATTGCATTATTAATGTTTTACGATGTAATTTTTTTCCATAGTTTAATTTATTGATGTAAAGGACATTATTTTTAAATTGTTCATTACCAAATTATTATATTATTCAACATAAGTAAAAAAAATAGGTCAACACTTTTCGTTTATTACTAATTCAACTTAGGTATCCGAAATTTAATTGCAAATTTATATGAGGTACATTTTTCTTAATTTATATTTTTATGTCACAAAATAGGGTAATTTTTTTTTTGATTAGAGGTAGAAATATACCTAGGACAATTATTTTTTTTTGATGGATAATGCACTGTGGTTATGAATGGAAGCGTTGGAACATGAATAGACGGCGAACGTAATCTGACTAGAACCTGTTGGATTTGAGACCTGCTTCATCTGCTCCAATTTCTTAATGCGTATAGCGCAAAAATGGAGCTCCCCGCCGTCTTCTGTTTTTCATGAGAAATACAATTTGGGTGTCTTCAAGGTCGGAGTGAAACGATATCTTTTACGTCTACGTGCTCCAACCACGACCACACCACGATTTCGACGACATTTACGTTGTGTCGAGTTGTTGACCACCGTAAAACAATATTATTATCAAAAAAAACGAAGACGGGAAAAGATCCTGGTTGTTTTCTTTCATTATCACTTTAATTAGGGCGTGACGTTGCGTATTTATGTTTGTATGAATAATTTTAGGCTTGTTGAATAAACATCTTGTTCCAGGCTATTTTAGTGTATTCTTGGGAGAAATCAGATAAATAATTTAAAAGTAATTTGACCGTTATTCAAATTTAGTTGGAGTTATCTACCCCGTTCTAGGGAAATTGACTGTAAAAACTACGTAGATGTACGAAATATTAATAAGATATTGTTATTTCATAAATTATAATGATTTTTCCTATAAATTACTCCAATAAATGTTTATAAATCGAGCCGAGCACACAAGCCTCCTCCAGGGAGGAAGGGACTTGTTTGCTGGGCTTGATTAGCACCCCTGCCCATTACTTCTTTTGGCAGTCGTAATAGGCGGTGGAGGTGCAAGTGCCAAAAGGTGGGCAGCAGCGCCTTTTAAAGAACTGCCGTCTTACACTGCGATCCCAAAAAAGCCTGCCAAGCATGAGGTATTGCATGAGGGGCAAACCCCATAACGGGAGAGGCTTTGTTCAACATGACAGAGGACGATATGGCAGCTGATCATGAAGATAACTATGAAATACCAGTGATTAACTATCCTTAGACATATTGAAAATGATGTAGCGTATTTAGTATAGACTTTGGTTTGGTTGTTAGGTTTCATGCAACATTGCAAAAATTACATTTGCCGGAAAGTACATATCTAACTTATCTTATGAGCTATTTTTGCAGGTTTATAGGCGAAAGGAAATATTAACGAATACAACTTAGGTACAAAAATAGGTAAGAAAAAGGCAATTTATAAATGAAAGCATTATTTTGAGAGTATTCAAATCCTGGTAGATAAAATCAGTCAGTGGTATAAAACTTCCTTCGTCACAATTCAAAACACGAGATCTAGGTAATGCGATAAAACTAGAGACGATATAAATTTAGTTTTCACTGGAACATGGTAAGATAGTATATGTAAATATAATATTTTCGTGACAAGCTCCGTATGGTACGGGTCTATGTCAAGTATAGCATATCTAGATTAGTATATCAATGAGTGGTTGATATTAGGTTGATATTATTTGAGGTCATCAGCACTAGAGTGCCTCTCTGTTGCAGAGACACAATTTAATTTCTAATTGTGGTTTAAAGAAATAAGCTAATATATAAATAAAAACAAATAATTAAAACACTAAAAAAGCCCGGCCATAACATAAAGTGAACTAAAAAATTACAAACAAGTTATATGATTTTAATGTTTAATGGCCACAAGGTAGGTACTAAATAGATTATATTTACACAATTGCGCCCAAAAATGGAAAACTGATAACCAATCTTTTCATCTAAGTCGGGGGACTGTAAAGAACTATTCCAAGGAACCTTCCACCGACTGCAATGAAAAGATTGTTTGTCAGTTTTCCATGTTTGGGCACAATTGTGTTTTAATTGATCCACGACGAATTTGGCTTGTAGTGTCTTGTGCGCAATGCAAGCGTAGAAACTGATAAGACAATATTTATTTATTTTGTTATTAGTAAACGACTGCATATAGAATACTACTGTTATATATTTTTGTTATGTACTAAGCAAACTCTAGACGCTGATAGTTCAGAAAGTAAAATTTTAAAGATATAAAAATGTTTTTCTCCGTTTATATCATGAACCGTTGCTCCCGCTTTATGTTTTTTTTTAAACGTTCACTAGCCTATGTTACCCGGAATAACTCAACGCTTCTAATGATATCACATACCTACATCAAAATTGGTTAAGCCGTTAGGAAGTTATCGTGGAATAAAGAAACTTACAAACATACATAGGTACATACATGAACCCTGAAAACAAAACTCTCCTGTTTTTGGGCAGTCGTGTAAAAAAACAGATCCAACTTTCAAAACAGAGAGGTTGATATAACTTATTATAACCCTCAATGCGGAACCATGCTGATGCAAAACCTCACATTAATATGATCCGACTTTCACAAGTTATTTCATACTTTTCAGTCTTGGAAGCAAGTTCCGTTAATTTTTTAAAATATTTATTCAGGGACACGATACCCACAAAACGATTTTAAATATTTGTATAAAGTAGTGGTTAGCAGTTTAGACTTAAAGAAGTAACGCTGAAAAAACTAACAGCTCCAAAAGTAGGTAATTGAATAAATACAATGTAATCCTTTAAAGTTAAGATAATAAACCCATAGCAGTAACTTAATGTATTCCAAACATATCGTATCGGCATCTTCAGTGAATACGAACACTTAACCGCCACTTAGCTTTGCACACAATAAGCACATAACTTGGGCAACTTGCAATAACTTAGCGCGAGGATGCTAATCTGACGGCTATTGTTTCGCCACAGTGCAGCCGACTTGAGAAGGATAACTTGAAGGAGCTTATTTTAACAACACTAAGTACAAGGCATTGATAATAGCAATGTGTTCTTTGGCCTTATATCATTGACTTCTGTAGTAAACTTTGCCATCCAAACTTATTTATGTAAATAATAATGGCGTTCGTAACAAGATATTGCATAGCAGCAATCAAAAAGTGTCCTATAAAGGAATCTGTATCACACCTACAAGATTTCATGTGTCAGAAAACATATTAAGTCGGTGCAAAGAAAGTTTATTCTCAAGTTCAACTCGGTTTATGAAGTTTCTTGTCAAGAATCGACTGCTCACTTTAATGCCGATGCTTTAATGCAGGTGCTTTAGCGCGTTTTGCGTAAAAAAAGTATTTTTGTTTACTGCTAATAGTTACAAATAAAACCAACTAGTCACCCCGTGACCACGATCACTGCAAATTGTTTGAAACGTCGGGACAAAAATAATGATAAATATTCGATTTAAACCGTTTTAAGTTATACATTTACAAAAAAATGTAATGTTAAAATTATTTTTATAAACGACTAGCTTTCCGGCCGTGGCTCCGCCCGCGGGTATATAGGTTATCGCATAAAACCATAAACCTCTTTTTGCGCAGTTGGATAAAAACTATACTATGTCCTTCCCCGTGTCTCAAACTATTTCCATCCCTAATTTCATCCCAATGATCCAGTAGTTTCAGAGCATAATAGTTTTAGAGTAGATTCAATGCACACAAACAAACAAACAATCAAATCTTTCCTCTTTATTATATTAGTTTGGATAAGACAAATCCACGTCTTCTGTATATATAAACAAGTTTGAGAAGGTGTTCTGTCTCACAGACACTATGTACAGAATTGCGCAGTGGGTTTGTCCTCGTAGCATCAGACTATAAATAAACTACTGCCACCCGATATTCAATAGAGCGCGCTTTAATCGCACGTTGCACAATATACACCCACACTATATCCAGGGTGTATCAGCTCAATGCGATAGGAAGGGGAAGTACCTATTCGTATATTGAAGGCAAATAAATTTTTATTTCAGTGAAAATGTGTAAAATATTAAAAATAAACCATTTCCGCAAAAAATATACCGATAATGTAACATGCAGAAACTATTTTTTTATATTGTTAGGTTTGCAAAAACGCCTGCTATGCGGATTACATTACAAAATCACAAATATACGATAGGAAAAATTTATCCCGCACATGACTTAAATTTTTCCTATCGTATATTTGTGATTTTGTAATGCAGAAAGTAATTAATTATCATTTAATATAGGTTTTTATAAATTAGTATAGATTCAGTGGGTTATAATGGGGAGTCCAAAGGGCTTTAACAGTCAATGCCTTTTGGTAAAGCTTCGTGTAGAAGCGAAACGCGTATAATCTATATTCGTCCTGTTTGGCTACGTAGCGTTTATGATGTCAAGTTGGCATAGCAGGAGAATTAGGCGGCATTGACACTAGATATATTTTTATACGTTTCCGATGGTTTTCTCAATAATTTAAAAATACTTATTTCTTATTATTAAATATGGATTTCCGGAAAGTAAAGCCTAGAGCTTTTAACTAAGATCTATTCACCCTGTGGGCGTCATAACAATAATAATAAAAAAGTAAAATTTAAACAAAACTTGTAAATTAATATAAAGAAAGTACGCACTAAAATGTCTAGAGCACCTTTATTTTTACAATAATATAATTAAAAAATAACTTGTGAGCGTACGCCATACGAACGCAAAGTTTATTGAAATATAACGACGTTGAACAGTGTTAGAAGACCATCATCAACCGTGAGTCTACTGTAGATAATATAATACATATTTCACAGGCATCTGTGTTTTATTTCATATTTAAAATGCCATTGGCCATTAAATGCAGCGATTGCCCGTGGCTTTCAATTTCCGGGGCGGAAGTCCCAGTTACTCGAAGCTTTCAATTTATCGTCAGCCCACTAATCGAAGGCCCAACCTAATCAACTTCTTCCGTTCCGTGGCCATCACTAGTTCTTCGGCGAATACCCTCGTGTCAGATTTTATTGCGTACAGTAAATCCACATGGTATTAGTATCTATATTATTATTTTCTTTTTTTTCTCTTGGATAGGAGGGCGAGCAGGTGACTCAGCTGGTGGTAAGTAATCACCGTTGCCTACGAACATAAGCAACACCAGATTTTTATAGTTGTGCTTAAATTGTTCCTTATGACACAACTGTGCAGTCATTTGAAACATTAAGATTAGAGCGTATAGAAAGAGAAAAGAAAATAACACTTTATTTGGAAAGATGGTACGCCGTACAAATATGAATAAAATATATTTTAGAGGATACAAAAATACGATGCTTGATCCGAAAACAATATCCCATAATTCTCGTTGGAAAAAATAATGAATAGATCTCTAAAATTTCGCTCTATCAAGTTCTGTGTCGATGTGATTGTGACTAATACAAATTTTATTTCTAATTTATTATGTAACAACCATACAGTACCTAAAAGATTATTTCCCTTTAAAATTTTTACTGTATGATCATTATATTTAAAAAAACGCTCATGCTATTTAAATATTGCGTAGTTCTGTTTCACTCACTCGCATGTGAAACGAGATATCTCCGTCCTACGCCCACTTTTTAAAAGACCACTATGTCTTAAACAAACCAGGTCGCCTGTGAATATCTCGCCATAGAAACGTCTCAATTCAAAACATTTACAGTTGTAACGCGCTTGAACTCACGTAGAGTAACGACCTATATGATTATTGTTTTCACGGGTACAATATTGTCCAAATAATCATAAAAAGTTGTTGAACAATAATAGACGTGATTCCATAAGTAACCCTTTAAACCGTCATAAATATAAAAATTACATTCATGCGTAACAAATGTACTTACTCAATTAAACACACTAAACACAATAAAAAATTTAATACAAGAGTTCCTCGGCCTAGCAACAAAACAAAGTAATTTGTTTTTCTAAATAAAGGAACCGACTGCAACACTCAAATGTGTGAAAAAACTGGTTGAAGTCAGCACCATGATGGTTCAAACGTACCTATCATCACAATTTTGTGCGCATGGTACCAACTTGGACAAGTTATTTCACACATTTGAGTGTTGAAGTCGATTCCATTTTTAAGAAAATAACAATTTTTCACCCTTTTTAGCGACCCTTGCTACTTATGGGATCGATTATCATTCACTGTCAATGACTATATCATCAAAATAGGAAAATACTTTTCACTTATTGGAGTGTAACTTAAAAAAGGCTAGACGGATTTTGATGTTATTTAAATGGGACACGGCAAACATCAGCTTACAAATAAAAAAATCATCTAAATCGGTTGACCCAGTCAAAACTTCTGAGGTAACAAAGATAAAAAAAACAGACGAATTGAGTATCTCCCCCTTTTTTTTGAAGTCGTTTTTTTAAATATTAGGTCCTTACATATGAAATTGGCGTTTTTCGTACTGGCCACTTTAATCACGAATTTCTCCTCTTTGGTAAGGAATTCCAAATTCAAATTTGTACAGCTATAGACTCATGTATTTGTGCTTCGATGATCGTCATTCATTTGTTTTTTTTCTTCTGTTTTTTTCTGTTTGCGTCACTCATTTTACAAAATGGAAAACCTTAAATATCGCATTATTTACGAGTACGAGTTCCGCCGTGGCACTAGTGCTGCGGAAACAACTCGAAGGGTGAATGATGTGTATGGCGGTCGTGTTGCAAAAGAAAACACAGTTCGTTTTTGGTTCCAACGTTTTCGTTCTGGAAATTTCGACCTGCAGAACAAGCCCCGTGGACGGCCTGAGACTCAAGTTGATAATGAAGAGTTGAAGGCTATTGTGGAAGCGGATCCATCGCAAACCACGTCCGAGTTAGCTGCAGGCTGCAATGTTAGTGATAAAACTGTTTTAATTCACTTGAAGCAAATTGGGAAGATTAAAAAGCTTGAAAGGTGGGTACCTCACGAATTGACTGAAACAAACCGGCAAACGCGCGTCGACTGCTGCGTTACATTACTAAACCGGCACAATAATGAAGGTATTTTAAACCGAATCATTACCTGTGATGAAAAATGGGTTCTTTACGATAATCGGAAGCGCTCAGCGCAATGGTTAGATCCTGGCCAGCCAGCCAAATCCTGCCCCAAGCGAAAATTAACCCCAAAAAAGTTACTTGTAAGCGTTTGGTGGACTAGTGCCGGTATTGTTCATTACAGTTTTCTCAAATCTGGCCAGACTATTACGGCTGATGTCTATTGTCAGGAATTGCAAACCATGATGGAAAAGCTAGCGGCTAAACAACCTAGGCTGGTCAATCGCTCCACGCCACTGCTGCTTCACGACAACGCTAGACCACACACTGCGCAACAGACGGCTACTAAATTAGAAGAGCTTCAATTGGAAAGTCTAAGACATCCTCCGTACTCCCCGGACCTTGCTCCAACAGATTACCATTTTTTTCGAAATTTGGATAACTTCTTGCAAGGGAAAAAATTCAACTCCGATGGGGCAGTCCAAATCGCCTTCAAAGATTTTATTGATTCCCGTCCGACTGGTTTTTTTAGTAAAGGGATCAATGAACTACCTATGAGATGGCAAAAGTGCATAGAAAATAATGGTTCATACTTTGATTAATTAAATATATTATATTAAAAAATATTCGACTTTTTGTTCCTCCCATACAAAACGCCAATTTCATATGTAAGGACCTAATATTTACTACCTGTACATAAACATCAGCGTTCACCACAAGTTATTCAAAACACATACAGGGCCTGTTCCATTAGTCGCTAAGAACGTAAATTTCGATAATTTTGATCACATTCTGCGTCTGTGGTTGTGATCACGTGATCGTTTGTAACTGTCATCCCCGTTCCATTTTTGGATAAGAACGCTAAGAATGCCACTAAAACTTGCAACTTCTGTCACTTTTGACATTAGATGTAGCGTTTAAGGCGAAAATAACGCCAAGACCCATGTGGAAAACTTTTTGGGAGTGTGATCGTTTTTAGCGTTTTTAGCGAATCTCACTCAAATGAAACGCACCCACAGTTGTGGACATCCCACACCAAGTCCAGTAGTTTACGGAAGATCGAAAGTAGGTATCATTATAATTTTAATACCGGATATCTCATAAATATAGCCTCTATCTCATCACCCAGGCCAATATACCAAAAACCCAGGGTGCATAGTCTTTGTCCAGGCCTGTTGAGTATGTCACGTAGAACTATCAGCAAATATTGAATATCGGGAATACTTGTATTATGAGCTCCAGTTTACGGAAGGTCGGCAATATCATTATCGTTGTAATTCGGATATCTCATAAATATAGCCTCTATCTCGTCACCCAGGCCTGTAGAGGTTGTCACGGGAACTATCATAACCTTCAGTGAATATTGATTATGGGAAATACTTATATGAGCTTGATAAATGCTTATCTGTTCTTCGATTTTAGTCCACGACTCCTGAAACATATGGAAATGTTCGCGTGTGGATAAATTTACTTAACTTTATCGATACTTACTGTATCAGCCGGATTGTCCACTGCTGAACACAGCCTCCCCCATTAAGGGGGGGTTTGTCAAATTTGGGGATCACAGATTCAGATATCAGTTTTTTTTTTATGTTATAGTGACGGAACAAGCTCGAGGCCCACCTGATGTTAAGCGTACTAACCTCTGCCTATAACAGATGCATTTCATGAAAAGTCACAAATTGCACTGCGCCCGTCACCTTGAGACATAGTTGTTAAGTCTCATGTGCCTGTAATTTCACTGGCTCTCAAGGACTACTGCCGGAACACACCATTAGGTGCTTGGCGACAGATTTTCTACTTGAGGGTGGTAGCTAACCAGGCGGGCAATCACAAAATGCCCTTCCACCATGCGGTGAAGCTCAAACCGGCGGTGGGGATCGAACCAGGGTACTGCGGCGCTGCAGTCCATAGCTATTACCGCTCGGCCATCATTGCTTCAAAAGTTCCTCAGAAGTCGCTGCTGCCTCCCAGTATCTTACCTTCAGTCGCCTCATACGACACCCACGGGTATCAATGGGGGGGTGATATTTCAACCCGGCACCCGTCAGGGCATTATTGACACTTACTTTTCTTATCTTTCTTATCAGGTATATACGCGGACATAGCTGAAGGCACCTACTGATATTAAGTAAGTTGTGGCTTTCAAAGTACGCGTCAATCTGGATTATAGAGCATCGATCTACATAATCCGGATTCCCTCGATCAAACGAGCGCCGAAACCATCGTCAAACAGCTGTTCTGATACTGGTAGTGTCACTATATAGAAAATATCGTCATAAGTACCAGTTATATTCCTTTTATTCTGATTTATTGTATAACTAGAGTATATTTTGCTTATTAGGTAATAAAGAAAAATCTAGCACAGAGTTACTGTATGTCGTACGAAATGTTCAAATTACAATTGAAGTCCCTGTTTTTGTTATTCCTGATAGGTTAGCCTTTAACCCCTATCTCACCTAACAGATTTGGCCCCGAGTTTCTTGCCCGTTTTTCTCGCAGTGGCTCTATACAATATATTTGCTGGACGTGGCAGTACAATGTAGAATATTTCAATACTAAAATTTGTAATTGACCTTCATAAGAGCGTCGTAGACGCCTAAATTGAACAAATGATTTTGACAT
This sequence comes from Plagodis pulveraria, assembly GCA_963890685.1. Taxonomy (NCBI): domain Eukaryota; kingdom Metazoa; phylum Arthropoda; class Insecta; order Lepidoptera; family Geometridae; genus Plagodis; species Plagodis pulveraria. Next base: position 5,633,094 of record OY982972.1, on the reverse strand, counting down.
TGACTTAAATAATATACTCAAATGATAGCATTTACATTACAAACCTGATTTTTAAGCTGTCAATTTGCAAATTACGTCGTAGATAATAATTACCAAGACAACTGCCAAACTGACAAAAGTCCATATCGACTACAATACTGTCCTTAATTTAGGCTAGATAAAAATGAATCTCGTAAAATAACGGAGGCAATCAACTTAGGGTTGTCGATTAAATGTTAACAATGTCTACTTTTTCAATTAGAACGCGACAGTACAAATGCATCAAGCCAAGGCAAAATTTATTATTGTTTCGAGTCCGATACAAAAGTATTTCAATCTATTCACTTCAGGCACAGACCTAAGCAATTCTAGGAAACAATTTTTACGGAAAGCAAGATAGAACGGACGTAAGATCGATATTGTGGTGGTATGACTGGTGTTTCAGAGCTATTGATGATAGAAACAAAGCCGTCAAGACCACCATGTGCGTTCTAAAGTTCTAGTTCTGAGTTCTGAGTTCCGTGTTACTTACAGCAAGAGGTCTAATTCTTCAGTTCAAACTGTTTCTTCTACAAAAACATAACAGGAGAGACGAATAACAAATCGTTGCTAGGTAACAACATCATCGATAAACAAGTATAATTAATACAAGTATAATAGTTTTTTATTTAGGTTCGCAGTTGATCTACCCGGTAGATGGAGATTAATCAAGGGTTGATTAATCTCCATAATTAATTGAAAGTTTTATCATTCCCTTGAAATTATCACTAACACAAGTTATATATATATTTATGGAATCGTTTTTATAGCCTTCATTTTGATATCCATCGATGGGATTGGAACAAAAAAATATATTTCTTACTATATGGTGTCCAAAATACACCAGTTTTTTTATATATCTAATACCTCTCGCGCTATCAAGACTAATCTAACGATATAGCATACATTAAAATCGGTAAAGCCGTTTCGAAGTTATGGTGGAATAAAGAAACTCACAAACATACATACATGAACCCTGAAAACATAACACTCCTTTTTTGGGCAGTCATGTAAAAAGGTTAGATGCCTTTCCCAAAAAGTTTATACACTACAACAGATTCAAGTAGAACTTTAGAACGTGCGTTCTCTTTGACCGCTGCAGTCGGACTTCAGTTGGGTGTATTTACGAGTATCTAAGCGATTGCATACTGTTTGGCAGAGTGTGAGCGCAGGGCCAATGTGGTTGTGAACAGGTAGAAATAAAAGATTGACTCTCGTGAAATCTTCCTGTATTGATCACCAATTCAAGAAATATTCCGACTCTTGATAAGATGCACATGGATTAGCTTTAAATAATTATGAACAGTACAAAAACAGCGAACAGTTAACACGGGTAGAAATGTATCGTTGAGAAAGTAAAGAAATCAACGATGGTAAGATAATAGCCCGGTTACATCAAACATAGTTATCATAGAAAAGTGTAAAGGTTTACCACAGAGCATGTTACATCATATATATGTTGTAGAGCATAGACTATTTTTAACACATACATCACAAAGGAAGCAGATCGCAGAACTCTAGACTGCTCACGTTGGGTTCGGTGGCTGATAATTTGGTTTTTCTTAAAAACTATAATTAATTGCTGTTTTCATTATTTGTAGTATTTGTTGGTTAAAAGAAATATATTTAATAACATACCAATTTCAGATTTGTAACTAGTTAAGATTATTAAATTGCTCTAGTAGCAAAATTAATTTCAATAGATAACTATGACCACCAATTTCGCTCTGTGTTAGATACATAAATATAAAAAAGTATTTGTGCACTACTCAACAATATCGAGACTGGACCTCGTAATCTATAGAGTGCGTAGAACATAACACTTAAATTTCAGACTGGTATCTCATTAAAATTTGTTACTCTCTAAAAATTCTAGTAAAGACGAGATAAAGTAACAGTATCTTAGTTTCTAAAAAAAACTACAGGCTCTGCATCGAAGAAGATTCGTCTCGGAGTTCGCTTCAAGTGGTTTTCTTCTGGTTTTTGTTAATGCAGATTTTTATTTATTAGCTGAAAGGCTAACCTTTGACCACTATTTCACCTGATGATAAGTGATGATGTGGTCAAAGATGTTTTTCGAGCTTGCCTAGATTACTGGTTCTCAATTACAGTTGCTGAAAAACACCATTTGGTGCTAGGCGACAGATTTTGTACTTGACAGTGGTAGCCAGCCAAGCGGATATTCATAAAATGCCGTCCCACCATGCTATTCTTGGATTCACATTGGAACATAAAAAAAGAATTATGTTCAATTGAAAGAAAATAGAAAAGGAATTATGTTCAATTGAAATTCTTGTCTATAGTCGGTTAAAAATCTCCGCCGTGATAGCCCTACATAACTCGTAATATGGTAACCACTAAAACTGATATAAAAGTATTGTATATTAATAAAAATATTGCTTAGTTTATCTGTGACTGTAACACAAACAAAGATAATCGTGAGCATACATATTATACGAGTAGCAGTAAAATTAATTACTTTTTGTTCTATCTGAGCCCCAAATACGTGAAAGTACTGATTGGGTTTTAAATAGTTTTTTTTCTTTATGATATTGTGACGGAACAAGCACGAGGAACCCACCTGTTGTTAAGTGGACTAACCTCTGCCTATAACAGACGCATTTCGTCAACGACGAATTGCACTGTGCCCGTCACACTGAGACGTACAGTTGTTAGGTCTCATGTTACTGTAATTTTTCTGGCTCTCAAGGACTGCTTCCGGAACACACTGTTAAGTGCTTGGCGACAGATTTTCTACTTGAGGGTGGTCCCTAGCCAGGCGGGCATTCGCAAAAAGCCCTTCCACCATGCGGTGAAGCTCAAGCCCGCGGCGGGATTTGAACCATGGACCTGCTGCACGGCAGTCCATAGCCAATGCCACTCAGCCATCACTGCTTCTAAATATTATTATTCAGAACAGGTTTGCGTTTGACCACACCCTGCCTGATGTTAAACATTGATGTGGTCTAAGATGGAGCACCTACCTAGAAGAAACCTATTTACTCTCAGTTTCACCATGATTTATTCATTGGGAAAAACTGATAGTGTATAGTGTCTAGCTAGCCTTTTACTAGTATCTCATTTGATGGTAAGTGATAATGTAGTCGAATATGGTGATCAGGCTAACCTAGAATCACTGGCTCTCAAGGACCGCGGCAGTCCTTGAGAGCCAGTGATTCTTATAACACACCGTCAGGTGCTTGGCGAGAGTTTTTCTACTTAAGGGTGGTAGCTAGCCAGGCGGGCATTCGTAAAATACCCTACCACCCGAAGTTCTACTGTATTACGCACGAGAAAAGTGGAAATGGAGTGCTTGGTACGAGTACAGTAAAAGCTCCTTAATCGCGGTTCCTTTATTCGCGAATTCGCTATTCGCGGCTACAAAACTTGCGACTTGTTTCCTGTATTCGCGGATCTTGTCGCTACATTAACGCGTCGACATCCTTTGAGTACTACTGGGACGAGCCGGTGCGGCTTTTATAAAGGCTTCTCCGGTTGCACCGAAAGTACAACATATAAAAAGAAAAATAAGTCTAATAAGACTGTCGTGTTCGGTCACTGTGACTAAAGTTCATTGTCAAATGCGGCCGCCGCCCTGCTTTATTAAAAGCCGAATTGAAAGACCCTTTAAAAGCGGCAAAACAAGAAAAAATTACCTACTAAGCTTTATAAACCTTTGATCTAAGCCAGTTAATAATAAGTAGTTATTGTTAAAAAAACGAGTTAAGTTACCTATGTGATTAAATTGATTTTTAGTATGATGTTTTCTTTTATTTTGAGTTCTTGGAACGTTTCCCCTATATTCCTATCCAAATAACCGTTCCGTATCCACGATTTCTGTATTCGCGGCATATTTACGGAACATATACAAATTGGTTATTATTATTAGTTGTTATCGTTTGGTGAAAGACAGAATTATTTAAATATTGTACATGTCAATTATAATATGCCTCTATAATATTATAATGTAAGCTTTATAAAAAAATGTTACTGTACCGTACTGTATCAGCCGGATCGTCCACTGCTGAACACAGCCTCCCCTATTTAGGGGGTATTTGGCATAATCACCACGCTTGGCAGGCGGCTTGGGGATCGCAGTGTAAGATGGAAGTTCTGTAGAAGGCGTTGCTGCCCACCTTCCAGTATTTTTCCCTTACTTACTACTCTTACGACACCCGCGGGATGATATGGGGAGGTTCAATTCTGACCCGGCACCTCACGGGGCGATACCGATGAATAATAGGCAAATATGGCACCAATATACGAGTATTATACTAAAGATACTTTTAGTTACATATTCTGGATGCTAGTTAAAGCTGAATAAGCATTGCAATTCAACAGGCAATGCTGTCAGCATGTTGGGCACGCTTTTTTTATACCTGACTGGTTAGCACTTGACCACTATCTCACCTGATGTTAAGTAATGATGCGATCGATTGGGCACGCTTTCCCTGAAGGTATGTATTCACTCGCGTTTGGAAGTCCCCCATATTGTATTTAACCGGAAACACAGACTCGGGCAGGGTGTTCCATTTCCTGGGGGTTCGTATGAAACGAAGACGGAAATCGCTTCGTTCGGGTAAATGGAATATCATACAGCGGTGGCGCTTCTGAGTATCTCTGAATGTCCATTTATAGAATGGGGATGGCGTTAAATTAAATACAGTGTTACATTTAAAGGCAGCTTCCAATATACACCGTTAGATGTAAGTGTTTTGTGAAGCAGTGATGGCTCAGTGGCATTGGCTATGGACTGCCGCGCAGCAGGTCCATGGTTCGAATCCCGCCACGGGCTTGAGCTTCACCGCATGGTGGAAGGGCATTTTGCGAATGCCCGCCTGGGTAGCGACCACCCTCAAGTAGAAAATCTGTCGCCAAGCACCTAACGGTGTGTTCCGGCAGCAGTCCTTGAGAGCCAGTAAAATTACAGGCACATGTGACTTAAGAACTATGTCTCAAGGTGACGGACGCAGTACAATTTATGACTTGTGACGACATGCATCTATAGGCAGAGGTTAGTCCGCTTAACATCAGGTGGGCCTCGAGCTTGTTCCGTCACATTAAAAATATATATATATATATGCATGGTTACCGATTTTCCACTTGAGCCAGTGAGTGAGTCAGCAGCGAGAGACTACGAAGCATGGAAGCGCTCAACGAAATGCCATTAGTGGTCACCCATCCAAGCTTCCATTCTAGGTTATGCTTGTTTACCTTCGATTACGTCTTCATTATCGCAGGTGAGATTGTGGTACAAGGAAAGCCAATCAGCAGTAAAAATAACCCGTTTACTAATACATGAACTAATACCTTTTTATGACATGTGTATAGCCTATAGGTGGCTATAGCCAGTGAGCAGTCACAAGAAAACCTCTCGAAAACATCGTATGTAACAGTTAAAGTTATGGCGGGAGAGACAAACAAAACTTTGCTAATAGGTTTCGTTGTTTCGGACACTATAGTTTCTTTTGTGTATATTTCTTATTTTCACCAGACACGTTTATAAAACATTGTTTTGGCTTGTGTATCTTTAAAAAGTTTCCGTCTTGGCGGGTACCACTCACTCAGATATTCTGCCTCGAAGCAATGGTGTGAACACTACTGTGTTTAGACGAGAAGGGTAGTGAAGCAAGTGAAATTACTAGGCGGAAGAGATGTAAGAACAGTCTTAGAGTAACGAGCACAGTGTAGTGGCTAGCAGAACAATGACGGTGACACTGCAATGTACAGGTGTGACGCTTATCAGCAGCCGGGTGACTTGTCCGCTTCGTCAGTTCAAAAAATAAAGAAATTATTACGGATGGAAAAAGATAACTTCCAGCGGGACGCTAAACGAAAACATAGAAATTATTATGGATGGAAAAGATAACTTCCAGCGGGAAGCATGCGTTAATGCTCTTATAAAATAATACTAGTCAAAATAAAAACTAAGTTACATAAATAATCCTGGTACAATCAGGATATATAAGGATATTAATATATGAGTATCAACAATACTGCGGGAAGTGGTGTGGAATCGATAATTTTGCTAATCTGGCCTGCTAATTATACATCAGCTAATTTTGGCCTGGACCTAATTATAATATCAATTGTATCAAATAAGGAAAAGGGCAATGCTGCCAGCATGCTGGGCATGCTGCCAACTGGTAGTGGGCTGGAGCATTTGGACTGCCTATGAGTCTGCAATGACTTATAAATATCTAAATGCTTTTATTGTAGTAGCTGTAGAGTTGTATATAGTTCGTAGTATTTTGTTAAGGCATACCGCCGGTAAAAAAATAGAAAATCAATTGTATGCTATTATTAAAAGTTTCCATTGTCACGTTCAGCAAAAACGCTATAGTCTGCAATAGAGTTGAAAAGCTCCAGATAAAAGCTATTTCTCATTACAGTCTTGGGAACAAATTGACTTTGTTCTTCTAGAGGCGACCAAACTTATTACAAAAGAAAAGTCATTAGGCCAAAAGACTGCGTAATTCAACAATGGTAAGCTATGAAACATTGAAGTAGGAATAAAATTAGACGTTTTTGTAATGGTTCGTAATTAACTCGCAAACAAAAGATGAGTAATGGACTCCATCAAACAATTTAGCTCGAGAAGTTCATTTTGTATAACAATTAGTAATCTGTTATTTCATTAAGGGCCTGTTTCAGAATGTTCGAGTAAGTTCCGGTTATACTACCCAGAACATGTTTAATAAATAAAACACTCCCTTTGTGTTTCACAGTCATCGATTTAGCCTATCCATTGGTTAAAGCTTGAAACGCGCTGCATGTGAACTGTCATTTTTATCATTCAGTTATTTTATGTGTTGGTTAGCAACCCGAAACTTTATTAGGACATTCTGAAACGGCCCTAAATGAAACTCATCTCTGGATAAGAAGTGCTTTCTTTTTTTACAACAAAAATGAGGTATATATCGTTACAGACCTTATTACTTATTAAAACGGCCCATTCAATAGTTTATTACTGACGCATATTTCTACAGGTAAACCTCTTCTTTACCGACTTTAAAAAAGGAGGAGGTACTCAATTTGTCTGTATTTTTTTATGTTTGTTACCTCAGTACTTTTGACTGGGAGAACCGATTTTGTTCATTCTTTTTTTAATTTGAAAGCTGATGCTTGCTGTGTGGTCCCATATAAATTTCATAAAAATCGGTCAAGGTTTTTGAGTTACACTCCAATAACTGAAAATTATTTTCCTATCTTGATGATATGAGCGTTAGAAATAAGTATGGTTTACTACATGGGTTGGTTAATCCCCAGAAGTCGATGACTGAAGGGTTTCTGAGTTGAGGTTAGTAATTCCCGTACCGGCCGTGAAATATACGTTTTTCATCACATTTTTGAGTAAATAAATAAATATGAATTGTAGCTTTAATAAATAAGTCAGCACAAGTATTATTACGAAATACGTGATTTTTTTTTAAGCGAATGGCGGGAATTTTGCCCTTGCCACATATTATACAAATGTTTCGTTCAGAAACGTTAAGGGCAAAAATACTTACAAAGGTATACAGCTATGATGGAACGTAAAAAAAATCTAAGTTTTGATACCAAAAAACTATCAAAATCGATTATTAAGAAAATTAGCTGAGTATTTAAGTAACATGTAGCGAGATTGCAATGAAATTCCTGTTTGGATAACATTTTAAGACAATTTTTCAATTGCGTGGTAACTCTTTGCTTGAACTTGCATGACATGTGTGTTGTGCTATAAATAAAAAAAACCTTTCAGACCTTGGGTTTCATGACAAAAAGAAAGCTCTAAGGTTTTATAGGGCGCATTACGGCCAAGTTAACCTGTATGTTTAGATACTGTCAACGTGCGATGAAATATAAATTATTTAAATAACGAGAGGAAAAATTATAGTCATGTGCGGGATTCGGACGCGGCACGGGTCTACCTTCCTTATAGCCGGGTATAGCATGCCCTGCTATACCCGGCTACTACAAACAAGACTATTTTTTGCAATTATCTTTAAACTTGTTAACGATGACGCAACCCTATAATTTATTTATTTTTTATTATTGCAATAACGCATGCTACGTGGAGTATTTTTTTTGTTTTTATGTCATTGTGATAGAACAAACTCGAGGCCCTGATGTTAAGCGGACTAACCTCTGCCTATAACAGATGCATTTCGTCACAAGTCACGAATTGCACTGCGCCTGTCACCTTGAGACATAGATGTTAAGTCTCATGTGCCTGTAATTTCACTGGCTCTCAAGGACTGCTGCCGGAACACATCGTTAGGTGCTTGGCGACAGAATTTCAAAATGCCCTTCCACCATGCGGTGAAGCTCAAACCGGCGGTGGGGATCGAACCAGGGTCCTGCGGCACGGCAGTCCATAGCTATTACCGCTCGGCCATCATACGAAATTACAAGAGGAAAAATTATAGTAATGTACGAAATTCGATCCCGCGCCATCCAGCCCTATAGCCAGTGCATGCTCTGCAGTTATAGTAAATAGTTGGATTCACCTGCCTTCAAGTACACTCGTAGTTCAATTCCAAGAGCCAAAGTCTACACTACGTCTCACTTGGTGTGTTTACTCTCTCCCACTATCTGTCGACTGAAGCATTCTTAAGTTATTTGAAATGCCAGGGAAGATTCTAGATGCTCAGACATCATTTCATAAAGTCAGCAATACTTTGACTCGAGATTAACTAGATAACCTAGGGCCTTATTATCTAACTAGAATGGTAGTGTAGATGTTCATTTTGACATTTGAATTTGCAACGTTCTCGGATTAATAGTGCAAAAATTAAGTAGTAATGAGCTTTAAGAACGAATGAATATAAGCGAATGTTAAAACATCCTATAGTCTTATCTTTGCCTGGTACTTTTTACTGCGAACATAAAAAATACACATGTCAAAACTCAAAAAGGTTTAATATTAAATATTTAAAAAAATGAGATTGGATATTTTTTTGGACTCCATTTGCAATGAAAGGAGGTTGGCAAACTTTTTCTGCACTACGAAAAAAGCGCAGTAGTTTATTTTGTTTTGTAATTTAGTTTTGTACTAAATTGATAATTTAACAATACGCTTTTAATTTTCCAAAATGTAATCTGATAGTAAGAATGACGACGCCACCAGAAATTAAAAATACAGCTCCTGAAGTCATAAAGAACTTATAATGATTTTATTTTCCTCGTAGGTGTAGTACAATGCACTATGTATCACTCGGGAGAACGTACTATTTCTGTTTCCTACCTTACTCTTGTTTTCTATCGTATTCTTTGGTGTACAATTTACTACCTATAAAAAGTGTATTTTCAGTGGCGCGTGCTTTATACAGGAGTTACACTTTACTTCATTAAATTAGTAAGACGAACAGAAGGTGTACTCCTGCTGGACAATTACCCAGTAGACTTCTACTGGATATTTCATTGAAAAAGTAAAAAAATAGCACTTGACTGTGTAATAACAGGTCAATGCGTTACATTAAAAAATATGTTTTAACGGATTTTTACTTTAAGCCATAAATAAATCCCAACATACTATTTTTTTTTTGTTAGGTTAGCCTTTGACCACTATCTCACCTAATGGTAAGTGATGATGTGGTCGAAGATGTTGTACAGGCTAACCTAGAAGTACTGGCTCTCAAGGACCACTGCCGGAACACACCGTTAGGTGCTTGGCGACAGATTTTCTACTTGAGGGTGGTAGCTAGCCAGGCGGGCATTCGCAAAATGCCCTACCACCATGCTATAACGACTGCCATCCTAAGACAACAATCGGGACCGACGGCTTAACGTGCCCTCCGAAGCACGGAAGCGCTCAGTAGTAATGTCACCAGCGGTCACCCATCCAACTCATGACCGCGGGCGACGTTGCTTAACTTTGCTGATCGGTTAAGAACAGCTAAGTGAACTTCGCTACGCGCGCTTCGCTTATTCAACATGATAGGATGAAATGTTTCAAATACTGCACAAACTGCACCTTATTGCCTTATTAACCTATGCTCAATGATTTTGTATTTTCTCCAATATCATTTGCTGGTATCATGTTTCAAGGATTTCATGTACTTATTCGTTTACTTGTTCCACACGTTAAAAGTTTTAGCAGCACATTGGCACAACATACCATAATTAAGATTTTTCAATCTAAAAGTGCACGGCCGAACTATGTCTTTGCTCCTACATGTAAAAATATTGTACATATATGCAATACACGAAGCCTCATCAATATCATGGGTTTATCAGTTATTGTGGTGTGTGTGCGATTTGCGTGGACATGACACAATGTCATGTCATGTCCGAGTTCACAGTAAAATCGCTGCTGCTATGTGTGCACACATTTAATTAATCATGTTTATTGGGGAGGCGTTAATTTTTAGACTGAAAATACACATTTTGTGACAATGCCATCGAGCTACCTATTAAGGTTCAAAATATATATGACTAACGTAAAGTAAGTCCATCGTACCTTTAAGAGCTGTAGGGTTAGTAACAGGGTCCTGTTGCTCATAAGGAACCCTAAAAACGTTCAAGAATTTCAGCATAAACTAAGGTATATATAGAAAAAACAATCAGACTATATTTCTGGTAGTCTTTGTGTAGAAAAGCAATCAGCGTAAATCAATGTCCTTCCAATAGTAATACAGAGATTTGGGTGAACGAAAAAGCCACTTTGTGGAAAGCTAGCGGTCCAAAGAAAACAATGGGGATAACTTAGGTTTAGATGGCGTGGAATAATATAGGGCTTCTATTGTCTGCTGTTTGAAAAATCACTGATTTATCAAATATCTATGGGTGGCGATAAACTTCTTGCTGTATTATAAGATATTGATTAGATACGTTACGTTATAGATGTATTTGAAGTGCTCGGAGCTTGCTTAGGGTACAATTTTTTTAATGTTTTATTTATGGCTGATAGGCTAGCCTTTGGCCATTATCTCACCTGATGGTAAGTGATGATGTAGTCGAAGATGTTGTTCAGCGTAACCTATAATTACTGGCTCTCAAGGACAGCTGGCGGAACATACCGTTAGGTTCTTGCTACTGATTTTCTACTTGATGGTGGTAGCTAGCCAGGCGGGTATTCACAAAATGCATTACCACAAAAACCGAGACCGATATTGCCTCCAAAGTTTGCATTTTGCATTTCGCCGAAATTGCACGCTCAGTAGTAATGCCACTTGCGGTCACCCATCCAAGTCATCACCGCGGCGGACGTTGATAGGTTAAGAACGGCTAAGCAAACTTCGCTACGAGCGCTTTAAATGAACTGTTACACCAAATATATTACTGACCCGAATCCCTCACAAACCTATTTACGCGTAGTTAGCAGTATATATCTCCATATAAACGGTGGCTTCCAAAATTAAGTGATCAGGATTATTGTGATAACTCCAGGAGTCACCAGACTCAGTACATACTAATCTCTTCAGGTGGAACTGCCCAAACTTTTTTTTTTATGCCTGATAGGTTAGCCTTTGACCACTATCTCACCTGATGGTAAATGATGATGTGGTCGAAGATGTTGTTCAGGCTAACCTAGAAGTACTGGCTCTCAAGGACAGATGCCGGAACACACCATTAGGTGCTTGGCGACAGATTTTCTACTTGAGGGTGGTAGCTAGCCAGGCGGGCATTCGCAAAATGCCCTACCACCATGCTATAACGACTGCCATCCTAAGACAACAACCGGGACCGACGGCTTAACGTGCCCTCCGAAGCACGGAAACGCTCAGTAGTAATGTCACTAGCGGTCACCCATCCAACTCCTGACCGCGCGCGACGTTGCTTAACTTTGCTGATCGGTTGAGAATAACAGCTAAGTAAACTTCGCTAAGAGCGCTTCAAAAATATATAAAATAATAATTAATAGCAAAAGTCAATTGCGGGAAAATGTAAGTCATCATGTAAATATAATAATCATATATTTCAAATAAAATAAATGTGTGTGTGTGTCCCTAAGTTCTTTTTTTAAGATAACTGAATAGGTCCACACATACACAGAATTCAGAACGATTCCTATTAAGTAGGACCTTATAACCAAAAATAAAACAAACGTGAATCGACTGAAGTTCAATACCGTTGCACGTGGTATCTATACGACCTTTTCTTTGTCCGTAATACGCGAACATTTGAGAAAATAACACTTCGTTTATGTGCGATTATTCAATTATTTTTTATTTTCAACACGGATTTATGGAGAATAAAGTAGCTCACAGTGTGAGTTAGACGTAATAATTCACTATCTTTGAGGAGTTCCAAAATTAATTTTAAAATTACTGTATTTTTTTTTACCACAGGAAAAAACCTTCGTTGCGGATTTGTTGCCAAAACGTCCGTGTATGCTATTTTTTTTCTGAATTCAAGTAATGATCCTCCGCAGAGAATTTCCCCTCCAAGGTGACCAAAAATCCGAGGATCGCCCTCTTAACCGATGAACTATGGCGCTGCGTGACCGCGAGTGGTATATAACTTGGGTGACCGCTAGTGGTATTTTACTACTGATCGCTTCCGTGTATCGTTGGGCAGGGTTGCAGTTATTCTAGCATAATAGAAGGGTATTTTGGGAATGCCCACCTGCCTAGCTATCACCCTCACATAGAAAATATGTCACCAAGCACCTAACAATATGTTCCAGCTGCTGTCCTTGAGAGTCACTTACTATCAGGTGAGATATTGAGCAAAGGCTAGCCGATTAGCTATAGATAAAAAATGTGCACACTGTTGCCCGCTGACTTTACACTAAAAATACTATATCGGAAGTTAAAAAATGAAAAAAAGATACCTACAATTTAATAACAGATTTTAAAAACTATATAATTATATAGAATCTTTAATTTTGTCAATAACATACATTTATCTTCCTTCACAGCCCCATCCTCGGCGTTGCAACATTCACCTATGAAGAAGACTCAGATGGCTCGCAAGTCCCTGTGTGCCTCACCCAAGCTGACACCTTCTGGTCTGCGTTATTTTTCATCCTGACCATTGCAATCTTCTTCATCGTCCCTCTTGGCGTACTTCTGGTTCTCTACAGTGTCATCGCCAAGAACCTAATGGAGAACCCCGCCATCATCGCACAGAACACTAAAAACACCAACAGCTCAGGCAACGTCATCAGATATAGAAAACAAGTCATACTAATGTTAGGGACCGTTGTTTTATCTTTCTTCATTTGTCTTCTTCCATTTAAAGCATTAACACTGTGGATTATAGTATTCCCACCAGAGACAATAATGTCATTAGGAATAGATGGTTACTATATACTTTTGTATTTTTGTAGAGTTATGCTGTATTTAAACTCAGCTATTAATCCAATATTATACAATTTGATGTCTTCGAAGTTTCGAGAAGGATTTGTTAAGCTGTTAAGAATAAACAAGATAATGAGATGCAGTAGGAGTTTAAGAGAAACTATGCAAAGAAGGGACACTTTCAATACTACCACTTCAACAGGTTTCTCCAGTAGTCAAAATACATCTGACTCATTTTGGAGAAGGTACAGTAATCGTGCTTCTTCTCAAAAGAATATTCTTAATCGTGAAAGTAAAAGAATCAAAGAAACAGATAAAACTGTAAATCAAATCAAGATTGGCGAAATCATTAACGTAGAAAATACAAGACGAAACAGCATGAAAATCATTGCAGCTTTGAATGAAATGAATGATTTACAAGTTGAAGTTCATGATAATCATTATATTAATGATGACTTAGAAATAACTGATACGGCCACTGAGAACAATAAACAAATACAAATATTAAACTTAGATGTGAAAACCAATAATGTATATTCAATAACTTTAGATGTAAGTGAGAACGAAGGGCGTAATAGATTTGTATGTGTACCAAGTCAAGCTAAAGAAAATAGAAATATATTTATATACGATTATAGTAGTAAAGAGAGTTTCGTGTAACTTTGTATATGTGTTTAATTGGAATCGGTGCGATTGGCCGCAAGCCAAGTAAATCAATGCATTTAGAGTGCTGGCATGATTAATATTCTTTCGTATTATTATTGATAAAACGGCGTAAGTGCTTTACAAAAAACGCAGATGTTTCGTCTTTTTAATGTGATACTTTTGTGGTCTGGTAAATGAAATTCAGGCTGTAGTAAACGACTCTGACTAGATGAATTATGAGCCGCAACAGTTTGATTGATGGTGTTATAAATTGTCTGTTTATTTTCTAAAAATCGAGTAACATTTGTAAAGCTATTCTCAAGTTGATCTTACACATATTACTGGCCTAATTTATTGACGTTAGAATTAATAATGTATAATTAAATATAGTTATTGTCTCTGACATCACTGCCAGTATAATTAGTTAATTGAATTTGTTTTACAACTATATTGAAGTCTTAATACAATATAATATACGTATATGTAACCGGTACTTAAAAAAAATATTAACGTTGTTAGTAAAACTAACTTAATTAATTGTAAAGTCATTAATAAAGTGCTCCCTAGCCAATTAATTAGTCTGAAGTTATGTTTACGAATTATGCAGAAAATATAGTTTGTTACAGTTAATTTCTATTTCGTTTCTTAACAATAGATATACTGTTATTCTGTGATAATTCTCACAGCCGATCCTTAGCAATTGATGTATCATCTGGATTGTCCATTGCTAAACTCAGCCTCCCCCATCATGGGGGTGTTTTCCATAATCCCAGTGTGAGATATCAGTTACTCAGAAAACGCTGCAGCCCACCTTCTGGGCGTCAAGTCTGCTAATCAATATGAATCTATAATGGACTCGGCCTGGTAAATTTTGACAGTTTTGGTAGTCTACTAACTTCATATTGTTCATTTTGAGTTCTAAATAAAAAAAGAGAATATTGATTCAATCTCGGTTTCATATGAAAACGAAACGAAATAATAAAATAATAATGAATAATAAAGAAATTGTTTTCTGAATTATCTTACACTTCTCTTTTTATTTTTTGTTGGCAATATCTTCAAACCAGCCTAGATTGATCATAGATTCATAAGGGATTCATACATTAATAAGGGATCAGCAGACTACCGATTCTGTCTCATATAAATCTTGAATGAATCTATGCTGAATATGAACATGTAATTAGCAGACTTGGCCCCTGGTGTGTTACCCTTAGTCACCTTTACAACACCCACGGGTAGAGAGGGTGACATTCTCGCCCGGCTATCATTGCTAAATAAAGCAGAAGTGGCCTAACACCTATGTTTAGAAATTAAACAAACAAGAAACAATATGCACAAATTTCTTAGAGTGTGACGCGCAGTGCACCGGTAACCCTAAAAGTAAAATGGGCAGATTAATCTTACTATCATCAAATTTTAAGCAAAAAGCCTCAACTTACGGCATGGCAGAAAATGCAACGCGCGTCATTGGCATGATGTGCGGGTCACAGAGATAGTTTCTTAGATTTCTCAGATTCAGATTTAGTTTATGATTTCGATAGTCGGATACATATACAACTCGTATAAATAGAATGCTTATTGCTTTCTAACTTACTAGGTATAATTATTTTGATAGGTCCCAACAGTGGTTTCACCCGCATTAATATCGAAATATTAATGCGGTTGAAACCGCGCCTGTGTCATATGACCTAGTCTACAACATCAGAAGGCCATTATGTAATTTACTACTAACAAAATCTGACTGAAATCATAGAAAAATTGCAGTTTTTTTACGATATCGTATGCATATATTTATTACTAACTAAAGCTGTTATTATAAAATTACTAGGAAAAATTATAGTCATGTGCGAGTTTCGAACCTGCGCTATCGACGCCATCTCGCTCTTAACTATGATTTACGACCTCTCGTCTCGTCTAGAGATTAGAGTCATATGTCATTAGAGATTAGAATTATGAGTCGTATGTCACGTTAGCTAAGCGGTCAGAGCATACCCGGGCTATAGGGGTGGATAGCGCGGGTTCAAATCCATGGCTATAATTTTCCAGGCTACCCGCAGAGCATGCGTTATTCCAAAAATAAAAATATTAAAATTATAGGGTTGCATCATATACTTAACAAGTTAAAAGCTAATTGAAAAAATTAGTCTTGTTTGTAGTACAACGTAAGTTGAACTATAGATGTTGCTCCATTCCCATACGATGGTTAATAACGAAGGACTAATTAGAGTTATGAGTGATATGTCATGTTATCTTAAAGGCCAGACCATATCCCGGGTCTAGGGTTGGATGGCGCGGGTTTGAATCCCGCACATGACTATATTTTTTCCTCTCGTAATTTTGTAATGTAATCTGCAGAGCATGCGTTATTTCAAAAATATTAAAGCTGTCATGTTACGTTATCGCGATACTGCTATTTTTCTGTGATCTCTGTCAGATTTTGTTACAAATTACATAATTAGCCTTCTAATGTTGTAGATTAGGTCACATGATACAGTATTACCGCGATTAAATTTTTTTTTATGTTATTGTGACGGAACTTGCTCGAGGCCCACCTGATGTTAAGCGGACTAACCTCTGCCTATAACAGATGCATTTCGTCTCAAGTCACGAATTGCACTGCGCCCGTCACCTTGAGACATAGTTATTAAGTCTCATGTACCTGTAATTTCACTGGCTCTCAAGGACTGCTGCCGGAACACACCGTTAGGTGCTTGGTGACAGATATTCTACTTGAGGGTGGTCGCTAGCCAGGCGAGCATTTGCAAAATGCCTTTCCACCGTGC
This sequence comes from Plagodis pulveraria, assembly GCA_963890685.1. Lineage (NCBI taxonomy): Eukaryota > Metazoa > Arthropoda > Insecta > Lepidoptera > Geometridae > Plagodis > Plagodis pulveraria. The sequence goes on along the minus strand of OY982972.1, from coordinate 5,616,422 downwards.
GGTGAAGCTCAAGCCCGTGCCAGCATTCGAACCATGGACCTGCTGCGCGGCAGTCCATAGCCAATGCCACTGAGCCATCACTGCGTCTATATTATATTCTAATTCCTGTGTATATAATTGAGATATTAATGCAGGCGAAACCACTTGTGGAACCTATCAAAATTTTTATAGTTATTCAATTCAATTCATTTTATTTCAGACATAGTCCATAGTTTAACATTAAATAAAGCGTATAATAATAATAATAATGTTAAAAACAACTACCGCTGACAGAAGTCGCCTTTTTTCACAAAACAATTTTAAAATTGTGTTTTTACAGTTTTTGTAAGAAATTTCATTACTTTATACAACTCCCAGTATTTATTAAAACCTGCTATAACATAATAGCAAAACAGCTAAGAGAATATTGCAAAAGAAACAGCAAAAATGACTCCAAAAAGTAATATTGACACCTTACGTCAAAGAAATATAAACAACAACAAATTACGAGTTAAAACAGAAAACTAAATGATTAAATGATTACAAGATCAAAGGCGAGGGAGAAAACTACAGCGGAGACCACCTGCGCACGTGTCCAATCATCGCCTACCCCGTCATCTAAGAGCTCCTCGTCGGGAGACGAATTCCACACTCCCCGCGAATCGAGTGCATCGAGTGATGGGGGTGGGCCACCGACGCCGCCGCCGCCGCCGAGACCTGTGCGACGGGGACGTCCCCCGCTACCGGCACGCTTGGAGCCTGTGGGGCAATCTGCTCCGCGCCCGGCCCCCGCTACCGGTGGTGTAGTGCGCCGCATGCGATGGACCCCATCAATAAATGAAAACTGCATGCGTGCCTACTATGAGGCTACAGAGGGAGGAACCATCTTGACTGCGTACCGTGATCGTATGCTGCCTCTGTTTCAGACCCTTGAGCCGACCGTCGCCGTATCTGCTCAACGCCTGTCGGATCAAGTACGAGCTATCCACCGATGCAAGCTGTTGGACCAATCTGTGCTTGATCGGCTCCGCCTGGAGGCGCTTACTACTCGCGCGGCTCCTCCCCTAATGCAGGATCTACCTACCGCGTTGTCGACCCCGGCCCTGGCTGTTATACCGTCACCGGAGGTGACACCAATGGCAATGGTTGATCTTGATGTTGGGGAGGGAGATTGTGCGAGTATGAGCGTGACTAACCAGGTGAGTGAGCAATTGAGGAGGGCTTTGGAGGACGCGATTAGCCAATATCGATACACACCCGACTCTAGGCCGCGACTACCACGTTTGCCTACTCATAGACGCAATCTAGCGTTAATGGGGGCCTTGAATACTTTGCTGGCCCCGTATTTGCGAACTAGCGAAGATTTAGTTGATACCCATTCGATATTGTACTGTGGCGCCATTGCGGCGTGTCGTGTTGCTCGTGTCAAGTTCCCGGACACTGACCGAGCACCGCGTCCCGCCGGGTGTGCGCCCGCATGGCAAGTACGGATCGAGCGTCGTATCAATTCATTCCGGACTCTCATTGCTAAACTACTCTGCTTCAGTCGGGGCAATAACCGCCCCCGAGTGATGCGTTTCGTGACCCAGGCCTTTGCCGGAACCGGTGTCCTGCCCCGAGACTACATGACCTGTGTCACGGATCGCATTGACTTTCTGAAACAGAAGATCTATGCGTGGGCGAGTCGTATTCGTCGCTACAGAGAGCGTGTTGATAGATACTGGCTTAATCGCCTCTTTCAAAGAGATCAGAAGAAGGTATACCGGAAGTGGGAAGGGACCAATCAGAGTGTGATCGACGGACAACTACCTGATGCTTGTACCATGAATGATTTCTGGCGTGGCATCTGGTCGATGCCCGTCGAGCACACAGAAGGTGATTGGATTAGTGTTGTCCAGCGGGAATGTGAGTCTATCGAATCCATGGGGTCTGTTAATATAGACCCCGTAGACGTTACTTGTGCAATTCGTTCGACCCAGAACTGGAAAAGTCCTGGCCCGGACGGATTGCACAACTTCTGGATAAAATGGATTCGTTGCTCACATGACCGATTGGCAACTCAATTTCAAGAGGCCCTTGAGCTTGGTTCTCTTCCCCGTTTCATGACTACCGGTATCACCTTCCTGCTCCACAAGTCCGGTAGTACCACGGATCCGAAAAACTATAGACCTATCACGTGCTTGCCTACCATCTACAAGCTCCTTACATCCATTCTGACCACAAAAATTAACACGCACATTGTTGCGAACAATGTTTTAGCCCCTGCTCAGAATGGATGTAGGGTTGGGTCCCGTGGTACTAAGGAGCTCCTCCTCATAGATATGACCATTAGCCAACAAGTTCGGCGGAACAGAGGGGCTCTCTCTGTTGCCTGGATTGACTACAAGAAGGCCTATGATTCAGTGCCTCATTCATGGCTGGAAAGGATATTAGAGTTGTATAAAATTGATGCAACCCTAAAATCCTTTTTAGCTGCGTGTATGAGACAGTGGACCACAGTCCTTCGTCAACCAGGTGGTAGCAACACTTCCTCTGACCCGCAGGACTTTATAAGGATTGAGCGGGGCATCTTCCAGGGTGATAGTCTAAGTCCATTGTGGTTTTGCCTAGCGTTAAATCCTCTCAGCACTTTGCTGAAGGATTCAGGGCTAGGCTTTCGGCTTCGAAGAGGAGGTGAGGTCATTAGTCATCTGCTGTACATGGACGATCTCAAGCTGTTTACTCCGAAACGCCAAGACTTGATGGAGCTACTAAAAACTACACAGGTTTTCAGTAGTGCCATTAGGATGGAGTTTGGTGTAGATAAGTGTGCGGTCTTGCATGTACAGCAGGGGAACGTTGTAAATTCTCCGAATTTGCAGCTTTCTGAGACAATGACTTTCAGATCTCTCTCCGAAGTCGAGACCTACAAGTACCTCGGTATGTCAGAGTCGTTGGGTATTTCGGTAGAGGACATCAAAAAATCGGTAAAGGAGCGCTTCTTTTTCCGCCTGACAAAAGTACTTAAAAGTCTTTTGTCTGGAGGCAACAGGGCGCGCGCCTTTAACGGTTGGGTGATGCCTCTACTGATATACTCCTTTGGCATACTGAAGTGGACACAGACTGAGCTGGACGCCCTGGATAGAAAGGTCCGACAACTGCTCACTTCACATCGCATGCTACACCCGCGCTCGTCCGTTATGAGACTGTACATTCCACGGAAATGGGGAGGTCGCGGCTTTTTAAATGTCAAGACCCTTCACAACCGTGAAGTGTGCAATCTCAGGGATTATTTCCGTAACCACGAGTGCGGGATGCATCGCGATGTCGTGGCGGTTGACAAGGGCCTCACACCGCTCTCCTTGGCGAACGATAACTGGCGCAAACCAACGATGCTGAGCACCGATGACCGCAAGGCAGTATGGAAAGGCAAGGAGCTGCACGGTAGGTTTTTCCGGGCCCTAACAGGGCCTGATGTGGATTTACCAGCTTCGGTGAATTGGCTACGCTTCGGAGACCTCTTTGGGGAAACCGAGGGTTTTGCCTGTGCAATTGCAGACGAAGTAATGATGACGAACAACTATCGGAAATATATCTTGAAGGACGGTACGGTCGACATTTGTCGAGCATGCCGCCGACCCGGAGAGTCACTCAGGCATATCATTTCCGGTTGTTCGCATCTTGCTAACGGCGAGTATTTGCACAGGCACAACCAAGTGGCCAAGATCATCCACCAGCAACTTGCCCTTCAATACGGCCTTGTTGAGTCAGAGGTGCCGTACTACCAGTACGCACCGGCGCCAGTTCTCGAGAATGGTCGTGCATTGCTCTACTGGGACCGCTCTATCATCACGGACAGGACTATTGTTTGCAATAAACCTGATATCGTGGTGGTCGACCGATCCCAGCGCCGGGCAGTGCTCGTAGATATCACCATCCCACATGACGAGAATCTCGTTAAGGCCGAAAAGGATAAAGTCAGCAAGTACCTTGATTTGGCTCACGAGGTAACCGCCATGTGGGATGTTGACTCGACGATCATTGTCCCGATAGTCGTTTCGGCGAACGGCCTTATAGCGAAGAGCCTCGACCAACACCTTAAGAGGCTCTCGCTAGATGGTTGGATCAAGGGTCTGATGCAGAAGGCAGTGATACTGGACACAACACGCATTGTCCGGAGGTTCCTCTCTCTGCAGCCCTAACCATTGGTCGCTTGGGCTCTGCCCCGCGACCAGCGGCACCCTAGTTTTAAGTTTTTTATAATATTTATTTTTGTAATAATGTTGTAAAAAATTTAAAATTATGTTGTATAATAAATAAAGTGAATAATAATGTCAATATCAATAATAATTAATGTCAATAGCAATAGCAATATATATAGTTATTATACTAAGTCTCATCAAAATACGGTCAGCTCAAGTGAGTTTGCACAAACACGCCTCAAGAATATATTTGTACATTTATTTACTTTCGCATTTAATTTTTTTAAGATAAGGTTATTTAACTATGTTTAGAATATATTGAAAAAGTTTGTCAGGGGAGCACTTTTATTTGTGCCAAAATCCAGGGCTCTAAAGGAACTTAGAAATGGTAGAATTGAAGTATCTATCGTGAATAAAGAGTTTGTATTCGATAATGCCTTAATTGTGCAAAATTTAATTACATGTATGTTTACAAGGACACTGTGTTTTATTTTCATAATACCCTTATACAAGAATACAGATGTGTCTGCTCACGAAGACGCTGTAACAGCCGACTCGTCCACTGCAAAACACAGCCTCCCCTATTAAGAGCAGTATTTGCCTTAATCCCCACGCTTGGCAGGCGGCTTGGAGATCGCAGTGTAAGATGGCAATTCTTTAGAAGGCGCTGCTGCACAGCTTCCAGTATAATTCCCTTAGTCGCCTCTTACTCTCACCATATTGTTTTGATTATTATTGCGTCTTTTACTGCCTGTCTAAGCGATCACATTTTACATTTCAACCGAATTCCAATAAAGGTGGAGGTTGTCAATTCGACACGTTTATTGTTTTAACCGACTTCAAAAAAGGAGGTTCTCAATGCGTTTGCATGTTTGTTGCCTCAGAACTTTTTACTCGGTGAACCGATTTTGATCTTTCTTTTTTTATCTAAAAGCTGATGCTTTTCGTGAGGCCCCATTTAAATATCGTCAAAATTGGTTAAGCCATTTTTAAGTTGCACTCCATAACTGAAAAGTGTTTTCCAATCTTGATGATATAATCATTGCCAGCGAATGACAATCGTTCCCGTAACTAGCAAGGGACACTAAAAAGGGAGTTTTTTTTTACTGAAAAATGGAACCGATGCGTTGATCTGACTTCAACACTCTAAAGTGTGAAATAACTTGTCGAAGTTGGTACCATATACGCACAATATTGTGATAATAGATACTTTAGAACTATCATGGTACCGACTTCAACAAGTTATTTCACATATTTGAGTGTTGAGGACGATTCCAGTTTTTGCTAAAAAAAAAACATATTCTCACCTGTTCCGCGCTGATAATAATGTTGAAGGCCTAATAAAAGAAACATCGCAAAACGCAGGCCTCCTGCTCCTGTTTTCTCAGAGAGACCTTGTGGACCGACGAGGCGAGGTTGCTTTTGAAGTAGTTTTATTACCTTTATTTCGCAAACCGGCCTTCCACCAATCGAGGGTCGAACCATGGACCTGCGGCACGGCAGTCCATAGCTATTATAGCTAATTAAACCTGAAACGAGATGTTTTACTACCCTTTATTTCACATGATGATGGCACGATTGTTTTATTTTTATAATGGTCATTTACCGGCTTTGACCACAGTCTCACCTGATGGTAAGTGATGATGGGGTCCAAGGTGTCAACAGGCTTATCCTAGCATTACTGGCTCTTAAGGACAGCTGTCGGAACACATCGTTAGGTGCTTGGCGACAGATTTTCTACTCGAGGGTGGTCGCTAGCCCGACGGGCATTCGCAGAATGCCTTTCCACCATGCGGTAAAGCTCAAGCCCGCGGCAAGAATTCAAACTATGGACCTGATGCGCGTCAGTCCATAGCCAATGCTACTTAGCCATCACTGCAATATGAAAATGTTATAAAACTCGACCTAAAATGGGAATTCATTATCAAAGACAGCGGAATACACTGTTAGGTGCTTGGCAACAATTTATTAGATTACCCAGGCTAGCACTGTAATTAAAACTAAAGAAATTGGCTCTTATCCCCCATATTTTTAGGAGTCGTAATTGGCAAAAAATGCGCTAAATGAGCAGCGTGCCACTAGTCACGTCGATATACGATATTGTGAAAGGTAACTATTATACTATCAGATCGTTGGTTTTAGCCAGGAGGACATTTGGCAACAACGAATAACATTTGATTGTGACCAAAGTAATTGGCAATAATAGTAGTTCCTCTTTTTTATTTTGGCTAATTCTTAGAGCACTGTCTCACCTAATTATAAGTTTTAATGCGGTCAAAGATGTTCCATCATCATCATCAACATCACATCAACCGGATAGTCCACCGTTGAACAAGGTCTCCTCTATTTGCCATAATACCCACGCTTGGCAGGCGTCTTGGGGTTCACAGTAGAAGTTGTCAGTTTAGAAGACGCTGCTTGCCACCTTCTGGTATTTTTTCCTTAGTCGCCTCTTACGACACCCACGAAAAGAAATAGGGGGTGACATTCTCGTTAGAATGTCACCCCCTATTTAATTTTAAGGTGCCGTTGCACCTTACGGGGACGTAAAAGATGTTTGCTAACCTGAACTTCCTAGCTCTTGCGAATAGCTGACGAAACATGCCTTTTGATGCTTGGTGACAGATTTTCAAATTTAGGGTGGTTGCTAGCCAGGCGGACAAGTGCATTACCATATTGCTATAATTTCTGCCATCCTAACATAAAAACTGGGAACAACGTGACGGATTAACGTGCGTTCCGAAGGTGGTCTTCAGCATTAACTGCCCCTGGCGGTCACCCATCCAATTAATGACCAGACCTAGATGACCGGTTTAAAAGACATTCAAATCAAAGTAAACCATTTTGTTGTTGTCAATCAACTGGTATAAACTCGTCGCTGTGGAAAATTTACAATCATGTACATAAACTGTACGTAAATAAGTGAGTATTAGATTATGCAACATAAATATCAAGTTCTTACCCTTAACCCACTCATGTTGGGTCGTTACAATACGGCTGGTGTAACAACATAATACAACACCAGGATATAAATGTAAAGGATATAAGGATATAAAAGTGTTGAGTTATCTTAGATGGTATGGAGCCCTCGCCAACACCACACTAACGTTATTTTTTACGTAAAAAAACCTGATGCACGGATTTTTTACCAACATGTCCGTACATAATATATTTTTTATTGAATCCAAACCATGATTGTCTGAAGGAAAGTTACCCTCAAAGTGATAAAAATTGAAGAATATCTTAACACCCTTAAGAGGTTGATTCCTTAATTTTTGTAACTTTGAAGGTACGGGTTTGTTATCGAGTCAATTGTAGTGGCGGGTTATCAAGATTGAGATAGTTAAGTTTAAGAAGTCCTCCACGATATAAACACTTCTGTAGCGAAATATGAAAATTCCAGGATTGTAACTTATTCCATTTACTGGCTACACGAACCGTGACATACAGACACACGAACAGTCAAACAGGCAGAATCAGCGTTCTCTTAATAGAGCTCCGTGTTACCCTTTGTGAATCCTAAATCAATATCGTGGGAAAAAGTCCCATATTTTTTTACAAGCGGTCGAAACAAAACGATTACAGTCTTTTAATTAAGTCATAAAATTCAATGAAATTGTATATAAAATTTACTTGATAAATACATTAACAAAATTCATTAATTTCAACTTAAAAGTTTCGAAATAATATCAAAGCTATTAAAATTTCAATTTAATGTGATCCGAATAACTTTGCCGAGAGATTGAAACTGCCATTAAAACAAAATGGCGGTTATATCTTTTAAAGATATTTTTTATGTGAAATTAATACTTTTATATAAAAAGGTGGGTGAACTAACAATATAAAACCGAAAATGAAACGTTTCGGGCAATGATATTATAATGTTCATTGGGCGGGTAATAAACTTGATGGTGGCCACGATGCTCAGTTTGGAAGCATGGGAATCGGTTTAATTTGATTGCGTACGATAATTTTCGAGCAATTCAGAAAATTGGGATGAAATCTAGCTAATGTATTTTTATATAATCTCATTCGGTAATATCTAATTATGAAATGAAATACAGACTTTTATTCTTTTATTAGCATATTTTATTTACATACTTCTTTAAGAAAATTAAAAAGTTTTTTTTTTTAACGGCGGTATGCCTTTATTAAACAAATACTACAAACTATATACAACACTACAGCTACTACAATACTACAGCTACTACAATAAAAGCATTTGAACTCATAGGCAGTCCAAATGCTCTACCCCACTATCAGTTGGCAGCGTGCCCAGCATGCTGGCAGCATTGCCCCGTTGAATTGCAATGCTTATTCTTTGAGCCAAATAGTTGCCAGCATTTTGATCACGCGTCGCATCGACCAAGCGCTCTGATAAATTTTGGAAAATACGATGAGCTCCCGGTCCCCACGGCCCCAACGTCTCTACACCAAACCGCTCAAATATGTAACCCATACCGAGGTTAGCATACTTGCACCGCTTGAGTTGCTCTGCCGAAGTAGCCGCAGCGCCAGCCCTCACGTGGGTTTCAGAAAGATGTGACGGCGCTAAAGTGTCTACGCATGTAGCGTCCCACACTAAGGGCCGTCCTAACTTCCATGGAACCAGAGTCATGCCGTCAGGTCTTTTACCATCGTCACGCATCAGACCGTTCGGTTCGAGAACAGCTGGAACATTGGCGCAGTTAAATTAAAGTATTGTTCTCACAAAACAATGCTTTAAAACAATGTGTCACGACCAACTAATGCAACTGCATATGATTAAGGTATTAAACACTCGTGTAATCTTATTTTGAGACTCATTTCAAAAAAATACACTCATGTTTTAATACCCTCTATTATATGACAGTTGCATAAACTACTATTATTGCTATTAATAGAAATGCTTCATTGACCACAAACTTAACTGATGGTGTCTAGGTGGTTATCTTTGTGCCTATCATGTCATTTTTTAGTACTGTACTGTATCAGCAGGATTGTCCACTGCTGAGCATAGCCTCCATCCCTTGGCCCTTAGTCACTTCTTACGACACCGGTGGAGATAGAAGGGTGATATTCTAGCTCGGCACCTCACGGGCCAATTTTTAATTATAATTATATTTTAACCGACTTCAAAAAAGGAAGAGGGCCTCAATACGACTTTTTTGGGTGTTTCCTAATACAGGGTGTATCGATTTAGATGTTTTATTTTATATTCAAAGGCTGGTGCTTGTCACATGGTCACATTTAAATTTCAGTGAGATCTGACTTGAATTGATGAAATAAAGTTTTGTGTATCTACATTAACCCACCTACAAAAACATGTCTTAAAAACTATCAACATATTTAAGGAATAACTAGGTATGTACATAATATATTAAAGTTAGTTAAGCAAATATTGTAGGCGAGAAAAAAAAAAAAATTACGTGTCCCTCAAAATGCGTATTTAATTGACTACATTGATGATGTTCACATTTTCACTTGTCGTTCTAAAATTAAGAAATAAAACTATAATATAATAATAAACCAAACCATAGGATAGGTTTGGTGTATAGGTAGGTGTATAGGTTTGATGTTAGAACTTAGAATGTTCTCTGTTTGAAGTCAGTTTTTTTGATATAATTTTAACACTTCGATATTTTTTTTTTTCGATCAGATGAAGTTTAATAGTATGATTGAAGGCCGCATATCGTCCCCTATGGTGGTTAAATTAATACAATTGGAGGAAAAACTTTCGCCTTGAAACAGTGTTTTACTGTAACCAAGTGGTTTAGGCATACGGCGTGAAATCGGAGAATAGGGGTTCGATTCCCGCCGGGAGAGAAAAAATGTGCTCCATTAATTTGTAAATGTATAATTTCTGGAAACTTCGAACTGGAAACGTGGACTTCCTTACTCGTGCACTGGACATGATCAGTGGCCTGAACTTACAATATAATACGTTGGGTCCGTGGTGACCGGGAGCTCATCGTATTTTCCAAAACATATCAGAGCGCTTGGTCGATGCGACGCTTGATCTAAATTTGACTCAAAGAATAAACATTGCAATTCAACAGGACAATGCTGCCAACTGGTAGTGTGCTGAAGCATTTGGACTCCCTGTAGGTCTGCTATGACTTATAGGTTGTCTCAACGCTTTTATTGTAGTAGCTGTAGTGTTGTAGGTACTCGTATATAGTTCGTAGTATTTCGTTAATAAAGGCAAACCGCCAGTAAAAAAAAATATTACTAAATATAATATATTATACACTAAATAAAACACTAACGGCCTGTTTCAGAATGTTCGAGTAAGTTCCGGTTATACTACCCAGAACATAAAATAACTCAAGCATTAACCGATGGATAGGCTAAATCGATGACTGTGAAACGCAAAGATAGTGTCTTATTTATTAAATATCTGTAAGCTATGATATATGTGTCACAACTGAAGGGTTATTTTTTAAAGTTATTGTTACGGATCAAGCCTGAGACCCACATGATGTTAATTTAATAATAATAATTATATTGAAATTATTACGGATGGAAAAAGATAACTTCCAGCGGGACTTGAACCCGCAACCCCCAGAATACCGTCCTGGTGCACTACCAATTGTGCCATGGAAGCGGGCGCTGGACAGTCGAAAGTTCTCCATCCGTTTGAATACACGTCTTTTTGACGTTGGCGACATCTACCCAAATAGCAGAGGACTATTTACTTAGGCTGGTAGGTTGATATACGATCAACACTGAACACCAAATCGATGAAACCATTTTTAAATTTGACTTTCGACTTTTTCAAGTCCCGCTGGAAGTTATCTTTTTCCATCCGTAATAATTTCTATGTTTTCGCTTAGCATGCGTCAATGCTCCTATAAAAATAATACTAGTCAATAATTATATTGTTTCTATAACAGACGCATTTCATCACAAGTGACGGAATTGCACTGCCCCCGTCACACTGAGACGTACAGTTGTTAGGTTTCATATGCCTGTAATTTTATTGGCTCTCAAGGACTGCTGCTGGAACACACCGTTAGGTTCTTGGTGACAGATTTTCTACTTGAGGGTGATCGCTAGCCAGGCGGGCATTCGCAAAATGCCTTTCCATCATGCGGTGAAGCTCAAGCCCGCGGCGGGATACGAACCATGGACTAGCTGCAGGGCAGTCCATAGCCAATGCCACTGAGCCATCACTGCTTCAAGGTTGAAATATAGCCTAACTACTAGCATCCTAAACACAACTACGACGATGGCCTGCGGGTTCTCCGAGGTACGGAAGCGATCAATAGTACCTAAATACCTCCTAGCACACATCTAAGTAGTGACCTTCGAGAACATTGCTTAGCCTTGAAAGATCAGAAATGACTAGGCAAGCTTGATTTTGTGAAACCTCGCTTTCATCAAGCTACGAGCGCTTCATCAGCGCTCGTAGCGAAGTTTACTTAGCTCTTCTTAACCGATCAGCAAAGTTAAGCAACGTCGCCCGCGGTAATGACTTGGATGGTTAACCGCTAGTAACATTACTACAGAGCACTTCCGTGCTTTGGAGGGCACGTTAAGCCGTCGGTCCCGGTTGTAGTCTAACGATGGCAGTCGTTATAGCATGGTGGTAGGGCATTTTGCGAATGCTACCACTTAGCTACTACCCTCAAGTAGAAAATTTGTAGCCAAGCACCTAGTGGAGTGTTCCGGCAGCAGTCCTTGAGAGCCAGTACTTCTAAGTTAACCTGAACAACATCTTCAACCACATCATCACTTAAAATCAGGTGCAATAGTGGTCAAAGGCTAACCTATCAGGAATAAAAAAAAACCCAAAACAGAACTTTCTGGAAGTTTCTCAGCTGTTTTATGTGAAATCAATGCAAAGCCTTATCCTATAACCCTTCCATAAAACCCTTTACATGTAGATTTATATTGTTTTAGTTTCATGACCGTTAGTTTAAAAAGCCTACTTCAACCCACATTTTACGATGTTTTGGTCAAAACATGTTTGTACTGGGACAAGTAGCGTGGTATTAAAAAAAAACCTTTTTTATGTTATTGTCACGGAATAAGCTTGAAGCCCACCTAACGTTAAGCGGATGAACCTCTGCCTATAACAGATACATTTCGCCATGTGATGAATTGCACTGCGCCCGTCATCATAGCACGTGCAAATAGTAATGCAACTAGCGGTCACCCATCCTACTCTTGACCGTAGCGAAGGCTGTTGTTGTTTTTTTTTGCCTTGTACGTTAGCCTTTGACCACTATCTCACCTGATGATAAGTGATGATGAGGTCGAAGATGTTGTTTCTAGAGACGAAAAGTTTTAAGAGACTAACCTAGAAGTATTGGCTCCCAAGGAAAGCTGCCGGAACCCACCTTTAGGTGCTTGGCGACAGATTTTCTACTTTAAGGTAGAGCCAGGTGGGCATTCGCAAAGTGCCCTACCACCATGCTATAACGACTGTCATCCCAGAACAACAACCGGGACCGACGGCTTAACGTGCCCTCCGAAGCACTCACTAGCGGTCACCCCCATCCAACCAACTGATCGGTTAAGAACAGCTAAGTAAACTTCGCTACGAGCGCTACAAAGTTGTTAATCGGTTAAAACCTGACTAGACAAACTAGGCAACGAGCGGTTTTAGTTATCCTGTATTTTATATAGTTACGTTAATATGAGTTCTAGTAATAAGGATTTTATTGTATTGGTTCTCATAAAAAGTCATCGGAATAACCGCGGGCAGTCAAATCAGGTATTTAAAAACACGATCAGAAATGATTATGCTTATGTTTACGATACCACTCAGAGTGGGATAAGTCGGTTTTTAATAAAACGATTTTGCATTAGCGAATTGAGAACACTGTGTTTTTACGGTCAGCTGTTTATGATATCATAATTATGGATGCCGATGCGCTTGCTTTGCTTCATTAAAAATTATACTTAATGTTTTTATATTAAAAAGCTTGTTTGAAATTTTAAGCGTATTTCTACTGCCATTTAAGAACAGTATATGATGCCGGGTAAGAATGTAAAATTTCTTCCCGAGGGTGTCGTAAGAATAGACTAAGCGAAAAGTGCGCCAAATGTACAGCATGCCACTTTTCACGTGGATGTGTAAAGTGTTGTAATATGCTCCAAACAATAAACGTATTCGTAATATGCTCCAGTTTGTTAGAGAGAACATTTTGTATGACCGTGAAACTGATTTTTTTTATGTTATTGTGACGGAACAAGCCCGAGGCCCACCTGATGTTAAGTGGACCTCTGCCGTAACCTCTGCCTATAACAGATGCATGTCGTCAACGACGAGTTGCACTGTGCCCGTCACACTGAGATGTACACTTGTTGGATCTCATGTGCCTGTAATTTTATTGGCTCTCAAGGACTGCTGCCGGAACACAATGTTAGGTGCTTGTTGACAGATATATTACTTGAGGGTGGTCGCTAGCCAGGCGGGCATTCGCAAAACGTCCTTTCACCATGCGGTGAAGCTCAAGCCCGCGGCGAGAATCAAGCCATGGACCTGCTGCATGGCAGTCCATAGCCAATGCCACTGAGCGATCACTGCTTCCTATTAAAAAGCGTGTTTGATGTTTGCTGCATGGCAGTCCATAGCCAATGCCACTGAGCCATCACTGCTTCCTATTAAAAAGCGTGTTTGATGTTTTAAGCGTATTTCTACACTGGCATTTAAGAACAGTATATGGGGCTTGAGGGTTAGAATGTAACCTCCCTATTTCTTACCGAGGGTGTCGTAAGAATAGACTAAGGAAAAACTTCTCCAACTTCTCCCGTGAATGTGAGTACGGTGTTGTGGACATTAATTAGACGCATAACAGGGCTGTATACGTTGTATACCATCTTACAGCCTTACTTATAAAATGCCCGCTCACTGTGCGACTAGCTAATCCCTAATCAGTGCATAAATATTTCTTACTTATTTAAACGTTAAGTAAGGCCTACTTAGTTAATCAGTCGCTGATGAGAGATTATTAAAGTTGTGTTTCATTGTGATCTCACGCTTACAAAAATTACAAAAGACGTCAGTTACATTGTGCGGCTCCTCTTGCAAGTACTGTAAATTTTTTGATGCAAAGTCCAACAGTAATCAAACGGGCCCGGCTAATGTAATACGGTTGAAGAAATAAAGGTAGTTTAAACCAATAATAAACGAGCTATGCAACAAATTAATATTACTTAGCCCGTTTCGTAAAACTTCATATTCAGTAGCCATCCTCAACTTGATAATGGTACAAAACAAGTTCAATAACAAAAGCGCGCTCACAAACAATCTAAGAACCAAACACAGTCACAACACGACTACATGTCTAGAAATAGTAGTAAGTATAGTAGTAAGTAATACTAAATGTAATATTATTAGGTCATGAGTTTGAAATTTACACCTATATAAAATTAAACAAAAGGTGCTAAAAAGTATGTTAAGTCTTAGCGCTTGGTCGAACGCATGCTCAAAGGCACCTATTTGTCACAACGAAAAAGCATTGATAACCAACGGAGTAATGCTGCCAGGATTCTGGGCACGCTGGGAGCGGGCTAAGGCAATGGCCTCTGGTTGCTTAAATGCTTTCATGGTAGTCTATAAATAGTTCACAGTTCTTTGTTAACAATACCACTGGTCAAAAACTAAAACGTGAAGTTTCTCCACGTTTGCAGGTTAAAAGTAACAGTTTGTTCGTGAGTCACTTTTGCTGGCATTAAAAAACTATTTTTTCAACACACTCGGGGCCGGAACATAACTGGCCTTTAAATGCACCGATTTTACTGTCATAATATATTACGCACTCGTCCTTTTTTTTTACTTTACCGCACTAGTGTTTTAAATAGAAAAAAAACAACGTTTCCACACTTCTCCCCAAGGAGATTGTATTTTGTTTCGTTCGTTTTTCATAAAAAACAAACCAAAAAGTTTTTAACCTACGAAAGTAGAACTTTAGAAGATTTAACTATAAACTTTCTTAATCAGATTATTATTGCTATCAAAAAGATCAAGAAAATATTTTTGGAAAAAAAAATTTCGTATTCGTTCCTCGCAAGTATGTTGAAAAACGTATGAAACTCGTGCGCGTTGTTTATTACAATCGCTACTCCATTTAGGCCTTCGATTTCACCGTAAAACCCACACATTCTAGCCTATCACCCCATGGGTATATATAGAGCTTCGATGGTTTCTTTAATTTGATCCCTAAATAGAGTAGAAGGGTCTGCCGAAATTGCGAGCCCCATTGCATTTCTTCAGTGTCCTAATGACGACTAGAAAATACCAAGTCAGACGTGATGTACGTAGTTGTCGTACATCTAAGCTTTTTTAATGTTGCTTATTGACTGCTGTGTCTAGAGATGGTGTTCCTCCCTTGTGAACTATCTTTCTACCAAGAAATTTAAATGGCACAATTTCCGCAATTATTATTTTAGTCCGCTTACACTGGGCATAAACTAGTATTTAACTACATATAATATGATATTCGTACTGAAATAATAATTTAAGGGAAGGTTAGATAATAATTTACCGCATTTCAATAGATAATAGATTAAATTGATCAAGTGTAATGGTTGTTTTCGCATGAATGCTTTGATTAATGACCCACGGTTGACTGATACACAACAATGTGAACTGAATGCTGTCATTAAAGGCAAATGATGCTGAAAATTATCTGACATCGCTATTTGTCTATTGTATCTGTATATACATTTTATTTACTACTGGCGAATGGCTGCAACTTCACATATTCGCTGTCTATACAAGGTGTCCCAAGAAGTAGTTATATACTGAAACTGGGAGGTAGAGGACATATAGGGCTATCTGAATCACAAAAAAAATCAAGCATCTACCACAATAATTCACGTCACCATAAATAAAAATCTCATCGTACTCAGCAATAAGTGAAAAATTTTAAAAAAAGTCATAACTCCGAAAACACGAAATATCGCGGAACATACATGGGGGTGATTCAGACAGTCCTCTAGGTCCTCTACCTCCCAGCTTCAGTATATCACTACTTCTTGGGATACTTTGTATATACAAAGTCCACAGCTTATTTTATATTACTGATATGCAGTAAGGTTGCAACATATAACGTGAAACTAAAACATATCATATTTCGAAGCAGTGATGGCTCACTGGCATTGGCTATGGATTTCCGCAAAGCTCGTCCATAGTTTGAATCCCGCCACGGGTTTGAGCTTCACCGAATGGTGGAAGGGCATTTTGCGAATGCCCGCCTGGCTAGCGACCACACACAAGTAGAAAATCTGTCACCAAGCAACTAACGTTGTGTTCCAGCAGATGTACTTGAAAGCCAGTAATTCAAGGTTAAGCCTGTTAACACCTTCGACCACATCATCACTTACCATCAGGTGAGAATGTGGTCAAAGGCTTACCTATAAACAATAAAAAAGCTATTTTTTTTTGGTGATTGGCAATACCGTCGTAACTTATAACGTGAAACTAAAACACATCAGTATGACATCAATTGACGTTGCCATGATGGTACAATATTTTGGAGTAATTTAGTTAACGTATAGAAAGAATTTATTGTATCAGAATCATTCACAAGTTTCGCTTCTCAGTGATGAAACTTTAGGCTAAGTATTGGAAGAAAATATGTAACTTATTGTCACGGGAATGTATATACTAGAATTATGCTTATTTGTTAAAAACAACTTCGATTAATATTAAAATACATTAGAGTTGCATATGAAGCAGACACCGGTATCGTAACGATCTGTACTTTATAATAAAATCAATGATTTTCAGTAAAAGTACATACATCTAGACTATTAATGTCTTCAACTATCTTGCGACCCTTGCTATTTCGGCGGAACAACTCAAGCGGCGCAAGTATGCTATAATATGCTCCGCAGTGGTTATATATTTGAGCCGTTTGGTGTGGAGACCATGGCACCGTGGGGGCTGGGAGCTTGTCGTATTATCTAAAACTTATCAGAGCGCTTGGCCGGTGTGACAAGTGATCATAATGCTGGCACCTATTTGGCTCAACGAATAACCATTCCAATCCAAAGGGGCGACGCTGCCAGCATGTTGGGCACGCTGCCAACCGGTAGTCGCCTGGAGCATTTGGAGTATCTGTGGGCCTGCAATAGCCTTTAAGGCAACCTAAAGGTCATTTGAGCAATCAAATGTTTTTGTTGTAGTAGCTGCAGTGTTTTATATACGAGAGATATATAGAACTTCATCTAAAGTTACTCGATTTAACGGCATACTCCCTAAAGCGTCGAAATCACTGGGCTTTGGTTGGTTTAGTATTGTCTTAGCTAGTCATATCTTCCATACAATGATACACTTTATATATCATAAACCATAGGTGCGTTCACTGCCCAGAGTAAGGGAATGTATACTTTGCTTGTTTTACTCGATTTTTGTAGACTTCAAAAGCTACATAAGTTGATCCTTTCATAAATCTTGATCTTTTAATATCTTAATTATTTCTTTATCGTTTCGACTATAAGACTTCAAAATGGTTCAGAAATTATGTCACAGATCGTTTTCAACATGTTACAACAATGAAATGACAGTTCTCTATTGGAGTCTTACAAAGTGGCTGCACGCAGCTGATCTAAATTTCACATTTATGGAGATGATATTAAGTTAGTACATTTATGTTTAGCCAAAGACATTTTTTTCGTTTCATTTTTTTCCTAGGTAACTGCATTTATAATAGTTGAACGAGTTAAAGAAGTATTTCTTTAACTCGTTCTTTAACACAAAACGACCCTAAAATGGGGTAAGAAGAAGTCGATGATGACCGAAAATTTCCATGCAATAACAAATTTGCGCTAGCTGGGCGAATAACAAAACTACACAAAACTAAATTAGCATAAAATATTATCAGCGATAATCAAGAAATCCATTGTAGATTCTGGCTTTATCATTAAAGATCCATAAATGTATTAGTTTGGATACGATGTCTGGTCGTATAGGTAAGGAGATGCGGGACAATTTAGTTACTTGTATTATTGTTAGAGTATATTATTGTACCTTCTCTACTGGCAACGCAACCATGAGACCTCTGGTGTTGCGGTTGCTGCAAGCGACGGCTATCACTTATTGAGAGCCAGTAATTCTAGGCCTAATCAGTTTACAGTCCTACACCACATAATACTTAACAAAAGGTGAGACAATATATATTTTTTGAAGCAGTGATGGCTCAGTGGCATTGGCTGTGGACTGCCGCACAGCACGTCGATGGTTTGAATCCCGCCGCGGGCTTGAGCTTCACCGCATGGAGGAAGGACATTTAGCGAATGCCCGCCTGCCCTCAAGTAGAAAATCTGTTGCCAAACACCTAAAAGTGTGTTCCGGCAGCATTCCTTGAGAGCTAGTAAAATAACAGGCACATGAAGCTTAACAACTGTATGTCACAGGGTGATGGGTGCAATGAAGTTCGTCACTTGACGAAATGAATTTGTTATAAGCAGAGTTTACCACTTAACATCAGGTAGGCGTCGTGATTGTTCCGTCACATCATAAAAAAGAGGAGATGCAACCAATACCGCTAAGATTACTGCAAAGCAGTTAAATACATCATACAAATCCAGTAAGAGTAAGCATTATTGTCTGTTACTCCTGAACTATGTATGTTTTATTCAAGCCATATCCATCGCTGTCCCTTGGTATTTGTTAAATCGCTTCTGATGCTTTATAAATTGCTTCGGAACTTTGTCTTCTAAGATATTTTTGGTTGGTAAGTTTAAGAGAGCTTTGTTGAGATATTTTGGGGCATTACGTCCAAGATGTTGTTTTAAAAATGTCAGAATAATAAATATTAGAATTTGCTCCTAATATATGAAGAATAGGGTCCAAATTTGACGTCGTACTTATTTTCTATAATATTTAGTTAAAACCTCAGTGGAATTTATTGATAAAGTAGGACGTTGGTGGCCAACCAGTCATCGTCTTTACACAAAGGAATCTTATCATCCCAGAAACTATTATTACATAGCGGTAAGAGCTTACCCCGGCTATAGGGGTGGATGGCGCGGGTTCGAATCCCGCACATGACTATAATTTTTCCTCTCCTAATTTTGTAATGTACGAATAATCCTCAGAGTAGGCTCATTGCAAAATAACTTTTCCCGTGGGTGTCTTAAGCGGCGACTTAGGGTAGAATACCGGTTGGGCAGCAGCGCCTTCTGAGGAACTACTATCTTACACAGCGATCTCCAAGACGCCTTCCAAGCGTGGGGGCTGTTCAACAATGGACCATCCGGCAAACAAAAGAGGAAAGAACCAAAATGTATTTACTAATAAGCCTATACCGGTATAACTTAGGGGAATTGCAACTCTTGTCAATGGTGACCGGAATAGTTGGCGAGCAACAATAGATCTTGTAAACAGTATGCATACATACATATAATCACGCCTGTATTCCTCGAAGGGGTAGGCAGAGTTGTGCAAACACCCAGGTTTCGCCAATTGGGTTTTGATCCCAAGTAAAAGGGGGCGAGCCTATTGCCATTCACCAGGCACAGTTTCAGGGTCATACAAAATGTTTTCTCTAACACACTGGACGAAACACGAGAACATATTACGAATAATATGTTTACGCTAACAACATAGATAGGAATACAAGAATATTGTATGAAAACCTGGCAGGGCACTAAGATGGTATACAGCCCTGTTCTGCGTCTAAGCACACAGTACTCTACTCTGGCATGCTACTCATTAGGCGTACTTTTCCCTGAGTCGCCTCTTACGACAGTCACGGGAAGAAATTGAGAGGTGACATTCTAACCCGGATCAAAATAATATTTCATTTCTGTAAGCATAAATGATGCCGACTTGCCTTTTTTGATTATGGCTAGTTACACGTAATTACTGCCAAGAAATCTAAGATGCTTCTGCCTACCACTACTTGGGTATACATGGGTGATGTTGATATTGTACTGATTTATCCAATTAATAGTGCTCGTGCCGTGAGTTCTACGTATCTATCTATAACCGTGGCACGGCATGTTCCAAATATATTATTTTAACCCACTTACAAAAAAGGGGGAGGTTCTCCATTCGACATTATATATTTTTTATTTTGTTTGTTCGTCACGCGTTTTTTCCACCTGTTGTGAATTGATTTTGATGATTCTGGTTTTGTTAAGAAGAATATACCCCAAGTTTGTCCCATTTAAGTTTCATAAATATCGGTCAAGTAGTTTTTATGTTACAGTCATTTAACTGAATAATGTATTTCCATACCTATATTAATTTGGCGCGTATTTTAGCCGACTTTCAAATAGTAGGAGGCTCTCAATTCAACTCAATTTCTTTTTTTATATGATATACGTGATTTCTCCGCCAATTATGATCTAACTTTTTGTTGGGTAGAGTGTGCTTCTAAGTTTATTATTCATCAAAATTGGTTGCGTAGTATTAGTAATTAAATGAAAAATGTATTTGCATTCGTGGATGATAGAAATTGCAACTTTTGTCGATGGTAAACAGTACGTTTGGCAATTAAAAAAAAAAGGTTACCCTAAAACGCAGTAAAAGCCCAAAAAAGTATGTAATAACATGTGGTCGGACCATGATAATGTCAAGTCAGTGTTTTATATTAGCATGGTACTGACTTCAACGAGTTATTTCATACTTTTATTATTTTTTACCTCCGCATAGATGTCTTTTTGGATCAGTTGGATATTTGCTTTCTTTTTGCTTATTTTATTACTTAATCTGTGTGTAATATCAAAGTTTGTTAAGGTTAGTAGGCTTAATATGTTAATTAGTATTTTTTTATTATTTACAGTCCCTTTACATCATCCTAATGAATATTGCCCGTGGGGTGTCGGGCTAGAATGTCACCCCCCCCCCCCCATCTCTACTACTGGGAGTCATAAAAGGCGACTAAGGGTAGCACACCAGAAGGTGAGCAGCAGCGCTTTCTGTGGAACTGATATCTCACACTGCGATCCCTAAGACGCGTGCCAAGCGTGGGGATTATGGCAAACCCTCCCATAATGAGGCAGGCTCTGTTTAGCAATCCGGCTGATGCAGTATTCTAGTGAATAGGTAATATATACTATATCAGCTGGATTGTCCACTGCTGAACACAGCCTCCCCCATCACACCTGATAGTAAGTGATGATGTGGTCGAAGATGTTGTTAAGGCTAACCTAGAATTACTGGCTCTCATGACAGCTGCCAGACCACACCGACAGATTTTCTACTCGAGGGTGGCAGCTAGCCAGGCGGGCATTCGCGATATGTCCTACCACCATGCAAAATATATGTTGTAGCATGCGCATAATTCGGTATTTTTGGTAATGTGCATTTACATAGGATTATATAAGGTTTTTTTTTTTTTTATCTTATTGTGACGGAACAAGCCCGAGGCCCACCTGATGTTAAGTGGACTAACCTCTGCCTATAACAGAAGCATTTCGTCAGCGACGAATTGCACTGTGCCCGTCACACTGAGACGTCCAGTTGTTAGGTCTCATTAGCCTGTAATTTTTCTGGCTCTCAAGGACTGCTGCCGGAACACACTGTTAGGTGCTTGGCGACAGATTTTCTACTTGAGGGTGGTCGCTAACCAGGTGGGCATTCACAAAATGCCCTTCCACCATGCGGTGAAGCTCAAGCTCTGGGCGGGATTCGAACCATGGACCTGCTGCACGGCAGTCCATAGCCAATGCCACTGAGCCATCACTGCTTCAAAGGTGGGAAAGTTACTACTGGTTTTGTGTTTGTGAAAATTAAACATGACTGAAACACATTTGGTTCTCGATTGCACACCACCCCCCGCAGTATTGTTGATACATTAATATCCACCTTATATACAGGTCGCCCCACGGCGATACCACATGGAAGGAAAGTACCTTGAATATTGTAGATGGAAAATTTTACTGAAAGAAGACATTATATTAATTTAAGAAACAATTTGAACTGCATTCATGGATATTTAAATAATTACATGGAACCGGGAATCGAACCCGTTACACGAGAAAAAAATCACCAGTAGTTTCATACCGATCGAAAGATTTCATCATAAGGATTATTTTTTGCCACATAATATAGTGTCGGAAATAAAATAAAGACCGTAAATTTTAACATTTGATGTGAAATGTTGAATTATTCCATTATAATCTGCCAGCCGCATTGCGATGGACAAAATAATTTACGCGTCTTTCGGATCAGGATACGGTTCGATTTGTTACATACAATCTACTAATTACGTATTTCTTTATCATGCACTTAAATTATAATAGGGAAATGATTTTCAAGTGGTTTCCCTTATTAGTAATAGGTACTTACGATAATGTCAGTTGTATGTCATTACAGCAAAGTCAGCTTTTCATGTTTCTGAACAAAATTTCATATCATAAGTTAAAATTAATGGTCTTCTTTTTATTTCTGACACTACGTTATTTGGCAAAAATTATCCTTGTGATGAAATCGATCAGTATGATAAAACTACAGATGTTTTTTTACTCGTGTAACGGGTTTATTTAAATACCTATGAATGTAGTTTAAATTGTTTTTTATTTAAATAATGTCTGTTTTCAGTAAAATGTTCCATCTACAGTATTCAAGGTACTTTTCCTCCATGTGGCATCGCCGGACGCCCTGTATATACAAGCCTATGTAAATGACCATTTCCAAAGACACCGATTTATGCGCATGCTAAAACATAATGAGATAAATGTAGCTACTAGTTCCAAAGGCCTGATTCCAATTTGCTGCAATGTTTCCAGAGATGTCCGACCAAGGAATGCTCGTTCACTGAGACACTGAGTAATGGCTGAACTTAGTTTAATTTCGACGAGGCCTGCAAACAAGCAGATACATGTCCATGAATACCCCCGGGTTAAATGTGATTGTTTTGTTAAATTAAATTGTAAGAATGAAAAATTGTTTGTGTGGTGGAGAGAAGAATGGTCTTTAGAAATGGCAGTTTACTTATAATATTACATGCCCAAATATAATTATTAATTTTGACAGTCACCCCGTGACTACGATCACTGCAAAGTGTTTGAAACGTCGGGACAAAATAACGATAAATATACGCGATTTAAACCGTTTAAAGTTGTTTAATTACTATGTGTAATAATCGCGAAAACCTAAGACAACATAATCATTTTGACTTTGACTTTGACTAGTACACTACGTCTGAGTGTGCTTATAAATGCTAATGGTACATAAAGTAAAACAATAAAATGAAGCATAAATGATTGCTGCAGTAGTTTTAGAGTTTTTTAAGGTAATTGGAATTACGTAGGTACAAAAAATATGGAAAGGCGCAATTTTGTCGGTGGGAAGGGCTGCAATGTTGATTTGTTTGAGTTTTGAAGCGCTCGTAGCGAAGTTTGTTTCGCCGTTCTGAACCGATCAGCAAAGTTAAGCAACGTCTCGACGGTCATGAGTTGGATAGGTCACCACTAGTGATATTACTACTGAGCTTTTAAAGGCAAAATTAATACAAGATTTCAGCAAGTACTAAACATTTTATAAATTTGATTGGACACATATTCAAAATATGATGACCAATCAAAATACCAAAACAGACCAAGGCCAATAAAACCTTTTTTCATGCCCTTTTTGTCATATGTACTAATATGTTTGGGGCTCAAAACAAATTAAATTATAAGGGTAGTATTTAATTACATTGTGCCCGAAGCTCGGTTCGGTGCCCACCCTCTAACATATCTTAATCAAGAGCTTTTTGTCCCAAATTTTACATCTATCTAATTTACACACATTAAATACTTTCTATCAATTTGACTATTAGTATTATTTAATTAATTTAAAATTGAAAGAAGAAATCCGAAGTTTTAGTATTATTAGGTTTGCAATAACGCCTGCTATGCGGATTACATTACAAAATCACAAATATACGGTAGGAATTATTACTTAATTTTTCCTATCGTATATTTGTGATTTTGTAAAGAATTTCGAAGTACGCGCTTATATTTTTTATTTATATATATTACCTATGTACCTACTAGATGCTCCCGGTGGTAACACCCGCGTGATGATGAAAAATTATACTATGTGTTTATATATACATACATACATATAATCACGCCTGTATTCCCCGTAGGGGCATGCAGAGGTGTGTAAACATCCACAGGTTTTGGCCCATGTGATAGGGGGCGAGCCTATTACAATTCACCAGGCACAGTTTCAGGGTCAGACAAAATGTTTTCCCTAACTTAGTTGAGGAAACAAAAACATAATAATATGTTTACGCCAACAACATATAAGACAGGAACACAAGAACATATAGTATGAAACCCTGGCAGGGCGCTAAGATGGTATACAGCTCTGTTGCGCGTCTAATGCGCACAAAAACATACTTACATCGACGTGAGAAGTGGCATGCTGCTCATTTGGCGCACTTTTCCCTTAGTCGCCTCTTACGACGCCCACGGCAAGAAATGGAGAGGCGATGTAGAATATCGCCTCCCCATTCGCCCGGCACCCCACGGGGTAAGGAAGACAACGCTATTATATAATTCTAAGCAATTATAATGCTATAAAATGTCGTTCCATCCCTATACGATGGTTAAGAACGAAACGAAAAATAAGTCATGATGTCATGTTGGCTTAGCGGCTATAGCATACCCCGGCAATTTTTCCCCTCGTAATTTTGTCATCCCCTCCCCGTCACCCCCCATTGCTAAAGATAAAATACCGGAAGGTAGGCAGCAGCGCCTTCTGAGGAACTGTTATCCCAAGACGCCTGCCAAGCGTGGGGATTAGTGCAAATCCTCCCATAATAAGGGAGGTTGTGTTTCGCAGTGAACATTCCGGCTGATACAGTAAATACTGTTAGGTGCTTGGCGCTACATTTTCTACTTGACTTTCTTTCTATGTTACAAGAACGTGAACATAGACGCGGGCAGATGCTAGATTCAGATTAATTTGGTAGGTATACCCGTATGTACTCCGAGTATTTCTTAATCAAGATTTTTACCCGACATGTAATAAGGCAATGTCCTTTCCTTTCGATATTAGGGACAGCTCTGGATTTCGATTACGTATTATTGAAAGGGATTTATCATTGTCCATCTCCTTCCTTCGTCCTTCTAACTTATAATAAAAAAGGTATACATTGTTATGTTTGCATTCACGCTTGTTAAGCTTAATCGCCTACAATCACAGAAAGTATTAAAAAAACCGGTCAAGTGTGAGTCGGACTCCCGCATCCAGGTTCCGTACAAACCTGTAGCTATATAAGTAAAAGTAATGGTATAAAAAACACCATGTTTCTTTTTCTGCAAACGAATATTTTTGAAATACTTTTTATTTTACACGAAGATTCCGAAAGGTAAATAATTCTTTTCCATTTTGACACGTACCAAATTAGTTAATAGTTCCAAATGAATTACTGATGTCATATTTATTCTTCATCATATATATTATTTTATGTGTCAGTTATTTTGATGTCCGCTGTCCTGAACGCAACCCTTTTTAGGGATGATCTCGTTAGTAGTACGCCAAATTTACTCAAAGGCATTGAGATGGTAGAGTTCCCTGTTGTGAAGCCAATGTGCAGCAACACTTTACTAAAGTCGACGTAAATAGTGATATACTGCATATTTAGCGCATCTTATAAAGCGCTCGTAGCGAAGTTTGCTTAACTGTTCTTAACTGATCAGCAAAATTAAGCAACGTCCGCCGCGGTCATAAGTTGCTTCCGTGCTGCGGAGGGCACGTTAAGCCCTCGGTCGGTTGTTGTCTTAGGATGGTAGTCGTTATAGTATGCTCGTAGAGCATTTTGCGTATGCCCGCCTAGCTACTACCCTTAAGTAGCAAATCTGGAGCCAACTGACCTAACGCTGTGTTCCGGCAGCTATCCTTGAGAGCCAGTAATTATAGGTTAAGCCTGTTAACAGCTTCGACCACTTCATCACTTACCACTAGGTGAGATAGTAGACAAAGACTAGCTAGGTATAAAAAAAAGTAAAAGATGTAATGACGAACAAAGAAACGTCGCGAAAGAGTTGTATAATTATTTAACAACTCAAAAACTTTAAAATCGGCACGAGTTTTGAATACAAAATTCAACAAAAAAGCTTAAAATTTTGCTCGTCGTAAAGACATAAGTACCTTCTTAGTAATATTATGTCTCCTTTCAATTTAAAGAAAAAGCTTATTGATAATTAAAATAAAGTTCAACTTAAAAAATGAACAGAATTGCTCCATGTTCGCCTTACTGAAGATGTTTAGGTAGAGTAATAGAAACAATATGTATATCCCGAATGTTGGTAGGTAGGATACTTAATGCCCTAGTTACGTAGCTTGCGTAGCTATTCTAGACATAAATATAGAAACCAGGTTTTTATGGGCCTAAAAATAATTAAACTAACGGGCAGTGCTCGAAATTTGATTTGCTAGATTCCTCCCGGAACGAATGACAATAAATACATACATATGATCACGCCTGTATTCCCCGACTGAGATTAGTCAACACCCACTTTTCGCCAATTGGGTTTGGTCCCATGTAATAGGAAGCGAGCCTATAGCTATTCACCGGGCACAGTTTCAGGGTCATACAATATGTTTTATCTAACACACTGGGCGAAACACAACAACGTATTACGAATAATATGTTTACGCTAACAATATATAAGACAGGAACACAAGAACATATTGTATGAAACTGATTGGGAATTAAGATGGTGTACAGCCCTGTTGTGCGCCTAATGCACATAAAACCCTACTCACATCCGCATGAGTAGTGGGATGCTGCTCATTTGGAGCACTTTTTCCTTAGTCACCTCTTACGACACCCACGAGAAGAAATGGGGAGTAGACATTCTAACCCAGCACATAAAATTTTAACCAATAAAAAACAGACTTCTATCAGAAAATATTCTAAAAAGAAAAATGAACTAAAAAGTAAATAAACCAAACCATCGTTTACAGTTTTCTTTGTCCATTTTTGTTATGAATATTGAAGCGCTCGTGGCGAAGTTTACTTAGCTGTTCTCAACCGATCAGCAAAGTTAAGCAACGTCGCCCGCGGTCATGAGTTGGATGGGTGACCGCTAGTGACATTACTACTGAGCGTTTCCGTGCTTCGGAGGGCACGTTAAGCCGTCGGTCCCGGTTGTCGTCTTAGGATGGCAGTCCTTATAGCATGGTGGTAGGGCATTTTGTGAATGCCCGCCTGACTAGCTACCACCCTCAATCAGGTCCAAGGTTAACCTATCAGGCAAAAAAAAAAAAAACATTCAAATCGTTACATCCTGTACAAAGTTATAAGGTAACAAACATAACAAAAACTATCAAATTGAGAACCTCCTTTATTTGAAGTCGGTTAACAAGAAAGTGTATTAATAAAAACGTCGCAAAATAAAAATAGGTCAAAGACTTACACAAGATAAACAAAAATCGGCTAAGTGCGACTCGGACTCGCGGACGATGGGTTCCGTAGCATTATCTATACAACATTAGACACAATATTATAACCTTTTATTAGTTTTCACTACGGGTAAGTATAGTAACCCTTCATGCACGAGTCTGACTTGCACTTGGCTGATTTTAGTATTTGTTGTTATAGGGGCAACAAAAATATGGATGGATGGGTTAACGCTAGTGGCATTACTACTGAGCGCTTCCGTGCTTCGGAGGGCAAGCCGTCGGTCCCGGTTGTTGTCAGTGGAGTCTTAGTAATAAGAGCCCGTTTTTACGTACGGAACCCTAATAATGATCTGGAAAAAAGGTCTCTTATGTTTTTTTTTATATAAAACCATCAGTGGCAACTGATACCCTTGAGTGAGCCACACTAGACTTCCTGTGGCGATGTGGTAATGGAATCCACTTTTATATCAAAAGCTTTCCGTTCCAAGTGACATTTTAAAACGCATTAAGAATGTAGAAATAGAAAATTAAAATGTTTTCCCTTGCGCTAGTAACCTTTACACCCACTACAAAGGGCACCTTACTTTATTACTACATTTAATCCCATTTCTTACACCACTATGTTCAGCTGGACTGTAAAAAAAAATTTTTCTGCTTCCACCTCTACGTTTTAGTGGATTTCGTAACAATCCGCCGGTCAATAATTTAATTTGAACTTGGAAATCATTAGTTAGTAATCGTAGAAAAATGCGAGACTGAGGGCGTAGGTCGGAGAGACCTCGTTTCTCATGCGAGTGAATGAAACAGAACTATGCAATATTACTATCAAACAGATGAAGTAAATATTTTCGTATCGAAATTTTCGTTTTTGTTCTTTGCACAAACATGACGTTTTTCAACACACTTGTGTTAAAAAACCTCTTATGACATACGTGTGCTTTGATAATTACAGCCTCTGCTTTCTTGTAGCCCGAGCCGTTTCGCTTTGGCTGTAATTTTCAACTTACTGCACTATAACATAATGTACTATAATAATGTGAAGATTAAAAATGGAATCCCGTATGAGCTAAAACTAATGTTTGATATTAAAATTCTTATCTTATCTATTTTACTTCTTGGACATTGATAAACTATTCTGCGAGCAATCAGCTTTAATCTAAGCCGACGAGACGCGATGGCTTTAAAACTTTTTTTTTTATGTTATTGTGATGGAACAAGCGCGAGGCCCACCTGATGTTAAGCGGTATCCTCTGCCTGTAACAGATGCATTTCATCACAAGTGACGAACTGCACTGCGCCCATCACCTTGAGACATACCTGTTAAGTCTCATTTTGTCTGTTATTTCACTGGCTCTCAAGGACTGCTGCCGGAACACCGTTACCGTTAGGTGCTTGGCGACAGATTTTCTACTTGAGGGTGGTCGCTAGCCAGGCGGGCATTCGCAAAATGCCCTTCCACCATGCGGTGAAGCTCAAGCTCTGGGCGGGATTCGAACCATGGACCTGCTGCGCGGCAGTCCATAGCCAATGCTACTGAGCCATCACTGCTTCATAAAACTGCTAAAAGACGACGTCAAAGATGTGTTTCTTTACCTTACGTCTGTAGTTCAATAGTTGCATTCACTCCGGAATTGAGTAAATATATTGTAAAGCCAACAGAGTATCTTATTATCTTCTCCAGCATAAGTTAAGCAAGATATGATAGTAACAAAATAAGAAACACGTATTGGCGCGAGTGTATTCTTGTTGTATTCCTAACACGTCTCGAAATAAATTCGATTTGGCGTTGAACCACAGTATATAGAACAGTGTTCAAGTAACTGAACCTCACGTTGAAAGTGCTGTAACCTTTGAACCGAACATTTTTCTCGATACTTTTGGATACCAATATGCAGATTCTAAGAGTACCAAAACATTCTTACGTTACTATCTGGAGATGGAGAGAGTTTTTTTTTTATGTTATTGTAACGGAACAAGCTCGAGACCCGGCGGACTAACTACAGATGCATTTCATCACAAGTGTCACGAATTGCATTGCGCCCGTCACTTTGAGACATATTTGTTGAGTCTCATATGCCTCAATTTCACTAGCTCTCAAAGACTGCTGCCGGAACACACCAGTAGGCGCTTGGCGACAGATTTACTACTTGAGGGTGGTCGCCAGGCGGGTATTCGCAAAATGCCCTTCCACCATGCGGTGAAGTTCAAGCCCGCGGCGGGATTCGAACCATGGACCTGCTGAGCGGCAGTCCAGCTAATGCCCCTGAGTCATCACTGCTTCAAAACGTTCCATTAGTTACTAATTGTGTTTTATATCTACATTATATATGGCAAAAAGATATGAATATGTTAATTCGTATATATTTTATCAGCCGTATGACAAAACATTACAAACTATATACAACACTGAACGCATTTAAGCAACCCAGAAGCCATTGCAAGCCTACAGGTAGTCCAAATGCGCCTGCCCACACTACCAGTTGGTAACATGCGGAGCTTTCCCCCGTTGGATCACAATACTGTTTCTGCCGGTATGTCCACTGCTGAACGCAGCCTCCCCCATTATGGGGGGGGGGTTGCCTTAATCCCCACGCTTGGCAGGCGGATTGGCAGACTCAGAAAGCGCTGCTGCCCACCCTCTGGTGTGTTACTCTTAGTCACCTCTTACGACACGCACGGGTAGAGATGGGGCGTGACATTCTAGCCCGGCACAACACGGATCGCAACGCTCCTTGATAACAATAATAATATTCTTAAAATTTATTGCTATTAAAATACTCTTTAATGCACACAAATAATGCATTAAATTCGGCCATAATGATACAGTCTATATTCTAACATTAAAATGTATACACCGCCTGCTAGACATGACATTTCTTAAAATGTTTGTGTAAAAAAATCCAAAAATATAATATTTACTTCCTATTACAATTTGTAGTAAATTTTAGGTGAAGTTTTTTGTTTCTTTAAATTTTATTTAACCTAAAATAAATAGATTAAACCATAATTATTAATTAAGCTGCTTTACGAGCATCCAGCATTTTACCTTGCTGGAGTGAGGCTCGCTCGGCAGCAAAGTAATATTGCATCTCATACCTTGGAAACCTTCGGTACGCTCACGGTTTTTTGAACAAATCGCGGCGCTTGATGTTCAATCTAAGAACCTTTCGCTTCCTGAAGTTTCAATGGAAGTTCACGCGACAGATAACTTTATAGCCTTTCATAATTAATAACTATCGCTAGGATAATTGAATTCAAAAACCGCCAATTTCATGCTGAAGCATTAAAAATGTACCTACTAATATGTCTATCGTGCTAATTCCTTCATCGCTTACATACTATAATTATTCTCTGTTAATCGTATAAGTTCTTCTTAACAAATTACGTAGCTTA
The DNA here is from genome assembly GCA_963890685.1 of Plagodis pulveraria. Classification (NCBI taxonomy): domain Eukaryota; kingdom Metazoa; phylum Arthropoda; class Insecta; order Lepidoptera; family Geometridae; genus Plagodis; species Plagodis pulveraria. The sequence goes on along the minus strand of OY982972.1, from coordinate 5,585,579 downwards.
CAATACAGTTAAGCCCGGGTCTCATTACTGTGTAATTATGTGCCTTGTTAAATTTCTCATTGTGAACTGAAACTACGGCGAGGTGCAATAGTACATTATGCAACAAGTGCGCGAAGTTGTTCATTACAATCGAGATGGATCCTGAGATCGAAGATTGAATATCGATAAAAAAAAACACGAGTGCGTAATAGACTATACTATGCCAATAATAACAAATATTTTTAAAATATTTTATAAAACATCAAATTAATATTTTAATAAAACACTTAAAAATACAAAAATATATCTAGTGACAATTCCGCCTAATTTTCCTGTTAAGCTGACGTGACGTCACAAACGCCACGCAGCCAAACCGGAAGAATTTTCGACGCGTTTCTACACGAAGCATCCTCAGGAGGTCTTGACTCTACGAGAGCACTCGATCGTGCGCTCGTAGAATTAGGAAAATTAGGCGGAATTGTCACTAGATATATTTTTGTATTTTTAAGTGTTTTATTAAAATATTAATTTGATGTTTTCTTGTTATTATTGAATATGGATTTCCGCAAAGTAACGCCTGAATCTATTTATTATACTATGCCACTAAAATCGGTGCATATAAAGGCCCGTTAAAAGCGAGTGTGTTGAAAAACAATTTACATAAGCTACAGGTATCTATCTCATCTAATTGAATACATATTACGTATGAATGTCCCAACGGTTGATTGTAAACACCCACTTTTTAACTCAAATCTACCCACAGGCCGCCGCAAAAGTTTCCTCGACTTCATCAGGGCTTTGACAGGACACCCAAAGAAAGCCCGCATGGAACTTTGGCAAAAAACGTGCCCTCCCCCACCCAACTAAATTGAGCCGGCTGCAGAACTTCCCGCGGGCAAAGATCTAGCGTGGCCCACTAAACCGACTTCGGACTCAAGTGGGTTGTTGCCGGTTTAATATGGCCAAATGGGGTTACTCTGATGTAGGAACCCAATGTAGTTGTGGCGCTACGCAGGACATGCGTCACTTGCTGTCTTGCCCTCAGTATCCCAATGCTTGCATTTTGGGTGACCTGTTCGAGGCCTCTACCCTTGGGGTGGCTACAGCTCATTACTGGCAGTCATCCATCTAAATGCGAGTTGTCGACACGAATAAGACGATGCGGTTAATTACCGGGCAGCTCTAGTAGATTGAATGTTAAGCCATAGAATAATTGGACCACAAGACCGTAGTAAAACCAAACAGTAGTTAGACTTCATAGAGCGGTACCAAACGTGGTTTATACATGTGCGGGTCCAGAGCGAGGTGATTTATTCACCTTATCAGCTGGATGGTCCAGTGCTGCACACAGCCTCCTCACTAAGCAGGGATTTGCCTTAATAACCATGCTGGGCAGGTGTCTGGGGAACACAGTTTAAGATATCAGTTTCTCAGAAGGCGCTGCTGGTTACCTTTCGGTATTTGACTTTTAGTCGCCTTTTACGACACCCGGAGGTAGCAATTAGGGGGGGGTGAAGAAATACTATGGCCCGGGGAATTTGGCTCTCAAGGACAGCTGCTGAAACACACGTTAGGTCTTCTACTCGAACACCCACTTTTCGCCAATTGGGTTTGGTCCCATGTAATAGGAAGCGAGCCTATAGCTATTCACCGGGCACAGTTTCAGGGTCATACAATATGTTTTATCTAACACACTGGGCGAAACACAACAACGTATTACGAATAATATGTTTACGCTAACAATATATAAGACAGGAACACAAGAACATATTGTATGAAACTGATTGGGAATTAAGATGGTGTACAGCCCTGTTGTGCGCCTAATGCACATAAAACCCTACTCACATCCGCATGAGTAGTGGGATGCTGCTCATTTGGAGCACTTTTTCCTTAGTCACCTCTTACGACACCCACGAGAAGAAATGGGGAGTAGACATTCTAACCCAGCACATAAAATTTTAACCAATAAAAAACAGACTTCTATCAGAAAATATTCTAAAAAGAAAAATGCACTAAAAAGTAAATAAACCAAACCATCGTTTACAGTTTTCTTTGTCCATTTTTGTTATGAATATTGAAGCGCTCGTGGCGAAGTTTACTTAGCTGTTCTCAACCGATCAGCAAAGTTAAGCAACGTCGCCCGCGGTCATGAGTTGGATGGGTGACCGCTAGTGACATTACTACTGAGCGTTTCCGTGCTTCGGAGGGCACGTTAAGCCGTCGGTCCCGGTTGTCGTCTTAGGATGGCAGTCCTTATAGCATGGTGGTAGGGCATTTTGTGAATGCCCGCCTGACTAGCTACCACCCTCAATCAGGTCCAAGGTTAACCTATCAGGCAAAAAAAAAAAAACATTCAAATCGTTACATCCTGTACAAAGTTATAAGGTAACAAACATAACAAAAACTATCAAATTGAGAACCTCCTTTATTTGAAGTCGGTTAACAAGAAAGTGTATTAATAAAAACGTCGCAAAATAAAAATAGGTCAAAGACTTACACAAGATAAACAAAAATCGGCTAAGTGCGACTCGGACTCGCGGACGATGGGTTCCGTAGCATTATCTATACAACATTAGACACAATATTATAACCTTTTATTAGTTTTCACTACGGGTAAGTATAGTAACCCTTCATGCACGAGTCTGACTTGCACTTGGCTGATTTTAGTATTTGTTGTTATAGGGGCAACAAAAATATGGATGGATGGGTTAACGCTAGTGGCATTACTACTGAGCGCTTCCGTGCTTCGGAGGGCAAGCCGTCGGTCCCGGTTGTTGTCAGTGGAGTCTTAGTAATAAGAGCCCGTTTTTACGTACGGAACCCTAATAATGATCTGGAAAAAAGGTCTCTTATGTTTTTTTTTATATAAAACCATCAGTGGCAACTGATACCCTTGAGTGAGCCACACTAGACTTCCTGTGGCGATGTGGTAATGGAATCCACTTTTATATCAAAAGCTTTCCGTTCCAAGTGACATTTTAAAACGCATTAAGAATGTAGAAATAGAAAATTAAAATGTTTTCCCTTGCGCTAGTAACCTTTACACCCACTACAAAGGGCACCTTACTTTATTACTACATTTAATCCCATTTCTTACACCACTATGTTCAGCTGGACTGTAAAAAAAAATTTTTCTGCTTCCACCTCTACGTTTTAGTGGATTTCGTAACAATCCGCCGGTCAATAATTTAATTTGAACTTGGAAATCATTAGTTAGTAATCGTAGAAAAATGCGAGACTGAGGGCGTAGGTCGGAGAGACCTCGTTTCTCATGCGAGTGAATGAAACAGAACTATGCAATATTACTATCAAACAGATGAAGTAAATATTTTCGTATCGAAATTTTCGTTTTTGTTCTTTGCACAAACATGACGTTTTTCAACACACTTGTGTTAAAAAACCTCTTATGACATACGTGTGCTTTGATAATTACAGCCTCTGCTTTCTTGTAGCCCGAGCCGTTTCGCTTTGGCTGTAATTTTCAACTTACTGCACTATAACATAATGTACTATAATAATGTGAAGATTAAAAATGGAATCCCGTATGAGCTAAAACTAATGTTTGATATTAAAATTCTTATCTTATCTATTTTACTTCTTGGACATTGATAAACTATTCTGCGAGCAATCAGCTTTAATCTAAGCCGACGAGACGCGATGGCTTTAAAACTTTTTTTTTTATGTTATTGTGATGGAACAAGCGCGAGGCCCACCTGATGTTAAGCGGTATCCTCTGCCTGTAACAGATGCATTTCATCACAAGTGACGAACTGCACTGCGCCCATCACCTTGAGACATACCTGTTAAGTCTCATTTTGTCTGTTATTTCACTGGCTCTCAAGGACTGCTGCCGGAACACCGTTACCGTTAGGTGCTTGGCGACAGATTTTCTACTTGAGGGTGGTCGCTAGCCAGGCGGGCATTCGCAAAATGCCCTTCCACCATGCGGTGAAGCTCAAGCTCTGGGCGGGATTCGAACCATGGACCTGCTGCGCGGCAGTCCATAGCCAATGCTACTGAGCCATCACTGCTTCATAAAACTGCTAAAAGACGACGTCAAAGATGTGTTTCTTTACCTTACGTCTGTAGTTCAATAGTTGCATTCACTCCGGAATTGAGTAAATATATTGTAAAGCCAACAGAGTATCTTATTATCTTCTCCAGCATAAGTTAAGCAAGATATGATAGTAACAAAATAAGAAACACGTATTGGCGCGAGTGTATTCTTGTTGTATTCCTAACACGTCTCGAAATAAATTCGATTTGGCGTTGAACCACAGTATATAGAACAGTGTTCAAGTAACTGAACCTCACGTTGAAAGTGCTGTAACCTTTGAACCGAACATTTTTCTCGATACTTTTGGATACCAATATGCAGATTCTAAGAGTACCAAAACATTCTTACGTTACTATCTGGAGATGGAGAGAGTTTTTTTTTTATGTTATTGTAACGGAACAAGCTCGAGACCCGGCGGACTAACTACAGATGCATTTCATCACAAGTGTCACGAATTGCATTGCGCCCGTCACTTTGAGACATATTTGTTGAGTCTCATATGCCTCAATTTCACTAGCTCTCAAAGACTGCTGCCGGAACACACCAGTAGGCGCTTGGCGACAGATTTACTACTTGAGGGTGGTCGCCAGGCGGGTATTCGCAAAATGCCCTTCCACCATGCGGTGAAGTTCAAGCCCGCGGCGGGATTCGAACCATGGACCTGCTGAGCGGCAGTCCAGCTAATGCCCCTGAGTCATCACTGCTTCAAAACGTTCCATTAGTTACTAATTGTGTTTTATATCTACATTATATATGGCAAAAAGATATGAATATGTTAATTCGTATATATTTTATCAGCCGTATGACAAAACATTACAAACTATATACAACACTGAACGCATTTAAGCAACCCAGAAGCCATTGCAAGCCTACAGGTAGTCCAAATGCGCCTGCCCACACTACCAGTTGGTAACATGCGGAGCTTTCCCCCGTTGGATCACAATACTGTTTCTGCCGGTATGTCCACTGCTGAACGCAGCCTCCCCCATTATGGGGGGGGGGTTGCCTTAATCCCCACGCTTGGCAGGCGGATTGGCAGACTCAGAAAGCGCTGCTGCCCACCCTCTGGTGTGTTACTCTTAGTCACCTCTTACGACACGCACGGGTAGAGATGGGGCGTGACATTCTAGCCCGGCACAACACGGATCGCAACGCTCCTTGATAACAATAATAATATTCTTAAAATTTATTGCTATTAAAATACTCTTTAATGCACACAAATAATGCATTAAATTCGGCCATAATGATACAGTCTATATTCTAACATTAAAATGTATACACCGCCTGCTAGACATGACATTTCTTAAAATGTTTGTGTAAAAAAATCCAAAAATATAATATTTACTTCCTATTACAATTTGTAGTAAATTTTAGGTGAAGTTTTTTGTTTCTTTAAATTTTATTTAACCTAAAATAAATAGATTAAACCATAATTATTAATTAAGCTGCTTTACGAGCATCCAGCATTTTACCTTGCTGGAGTGAGGCTCGCTCGGCAGCAAAGTAATATTGCATCTCATACCTTGGAAACCTTCGGTACGCTCACGGTTTTTTGAACAAATCGCGGCGCTTGATGTTCAATCTAAGAACCTTTCGCTTCCTGAAGTTTCAATGGAAGTTCACGCGACAGATAACTTTATAGCCTTTCATAATTAATAACTATCGCTAGGATAATTGAATTCAAAAACCGCCAATTTCATGCTGAAGCATTAAAAATGTACCTACTAATATGTCTATCGTGCTAATTCCTTCATCGCTTACATACTATAATTATTCTCTGTTAATCGTATAAGTTCTTCTTAACAAATTACGTAGCTTACAATACAGTTAAGCCCGGGTCTCATTACTGTGTAATTATGTGCCTTGTTAAATTTCTCATTGTGAACTGAAACTACGGCGAGGTGCAATAGTACATTATGCAACAAGTGCGCGAAGTTGTTCATTACAATCGAGATGGATCCTGAGATCGAAGATTGAATATCGATAAAAAAAAACACGAGTGCGTAATAGACTATACTATGCCAATAATAACAAATATTTTTAAAATATTTTATAAAACATCAAATTAATATTTTAATAAAACACTTAAAAATACAAAAATATATCTAGTGACAATTCCGCCTAATTTTCCTGTTAAGCTGACGTGACGTCACAAACGCCACGCAGCCAAACCGGAAGAATTTTCGACGCGTTTCTACACGAAGCATCCTCAGGAGGTCTTGACTCTACGAGAGCACTCGATCGTGCGCTCGTAGAATTAGGAAAATTAGGCGGAATTGTCACTAGATATATTTTTGTATTTTTAAGTGTTTTATTAAAATATTAATTTGATGTTTTCTTGTTATTATTGAATATGGATTTCCGCAAAGTAACGCCTGAATCTATTTATTATACTATGCCACTAAAATCGGTGCATATAAAGGCCCGTTAAAAGCGAGTGTGTTGAAAAACAATTTACATAAGCTACAGGTATCTATCTCATCTAATTGAATACATATTACGTATGAATGTCCCAACGGTTGATTGTAAACACCCACTTTTTAACTCAAATCTACCCACAGGCCGCCGCAAAAGTTTCCTCGACTTCATCAGGGCTTTGACAGGACACCCAAAGAAAGCCCGCATGGAACTTTGGCAAAAAACGTGCCCTCCCCCACCCAACTAAATTGAGCCGGCTGCAGAACTTCCCGCGGGCAAAGATCTAGCGTGGCCCACTAAACCGACTTCGGACTCAAGTGGGTTGTTGCCGGTTTAATATGGCCAAATGGGGTTACTCTGATGTAGGAACCCAATGTAGTTGTGGCGCTACGCAGGACATGCGTCACTTGCTGTCTTGCCCTCAGTATCCCAATGCTTGCATTTTGGGTGACCTGTTCGAGGCCTCTACCCTTGGGGTGGCTACAGCTCATTACTGGCAGTCATCCATCTAAATGCGAGTTGTCGACACGAATAAGACGATGCGGTTAATTACCGGGCAGCTCTAGTAGATTGAATGTTAAGCCATAGAATAATTGGACCACAAGACCGTAGTAAAACCAAACAGTAGTTAGACTTCATAGAGCGGTACCAAACGTGGTTTATACATGTGCGGGTCCAGAGCGAGGTGATTTATTCACCTTATCAGCTGGATGGTCCAGTGCTGCACACAGCCTCCTCACTAAGCAGGGATTTGCCTTAATAACCATGCTGGGCAGGTGTCTGGGGAACACAGTTTAAGATATCAGTTTCTCAGAAGGCGCTGCTGGTTACCTTTCGGTATTTGACTTTTAGTCGCCTTTTACGACACCCGGAGGTAGCAATTAGGGGGGGGTGAAGAAATACTATGGCCCGGGGAATTTGGCTCTCAAGGACAGCTGCTGAAACACACGTTAGGTCTTCTACTCGAACACCCACTTTTCGCCAATTGGGTTTGGTCCCATGTAATAGGAAGCGAGCCTATAGCTATTCACCGGGCACAGTTTCAGGGTCATACAATATGTTTTATCTAACACACTGGGCGAAACACAACAACGTATTACGAATAATATGTTTACGCTAACAATATATAAGACAGGAACACAAGAACATATTGTATGAAACTGATTGGGAATTAAGATGGTGTACAGCCCTGTTGTGCGCCTAATGCACATAAAACCCTACTCACATCCGCATGAGTAGTGGGATGCTGCTCATTTGGAGCACTTTTTCCTTAGTCACCTCTTACGACACCCACGAGAAGAAATGGGGAGTAGACATTCTAACCCAGCACATAAAATTTTAACCAATAAAAAACAGACTTCTATCAGAAAATATTCTAAAAAGAAAAATGCACTAAAAAGTAAATAAACCAAACCATCGTTTACAGTTTTCTTTGTCCATTTTTGTTATGAATATTGAAGCGCTCGTGGCGAAGTTTACTTAGCTGTTCTCAACCGATCAGCAAAGTTAAGCAACGTCGCCCGCGGTCATGAGTTGGATGGGTGACCGCTAGTGACATTACTACTGAGCGTTTCCGTGCTTCGGAGGGCACGTTAAGCCGTCGGTCCCGGTTGTCGTCTTAGGATGGCAGTCCTTATAGCATGGTGGTAGGGCATTTTGTGAATGCCCGCCTGACTAGCTACCACCCTCAATCAGGTCCAAGGTTAACCTATCAGGCAAAAAAAAAAAAACATTCAAATCGTTACATCCTGTACAAAGTTATAAGGTAACAAACATAACAAAAACTATCAAATTGAGAACCTCCTTTATTTGAAGTCGGTTAACAAGAAAGTGTATTAATAAAAACGTCGCAAAATAAAAATAGGTCAAAGACTTACACAAGATAAACAAAAATCGGCTAAGTGCGACTCGGACTCGCGGACGATGGGTTCCGTAGCATTATCTATACAACATTAGACACAATATTATAACCTTTTATTAGTTTTCACTACGGGTAAGTATAGTAACCCTTCATGCACGAGTCTGACTTGCACTTGGCTGATTTTAGTATTTGTTGTTATAGGGGCAACAAAAATATGGATGGATGGGTTAACGCTAGTGGCATTACTACTGAGCGCTTCCGTGCTTCGGAGGGCAAGCCGTCGGTCCCGGTTGTTGTCAGTGGAGTCTTAGTAATAAGAGCCCGTTTTTACGTACGGAACCCTAATAATGATCTGGAAAAAAGGTCTCTTATGTTTTTTTTTATATAAAACCATCAGTGGCAACTGATACCCTTGAGTGAGCCACACTAGACTTCCTGTGGCGATGTGGTAATGGAATCCACTTTTATATCAAAAGCTTTCCGTTCCAAGTGACATTTTAAAACGCATTAAGAATGTAGAAATAGAAAATTAAAATGTTTTCCCTTGCGCTAGTAACCTTTACACCCACTACAAAGGGCACCTTACTTTATTACTACATTTAATCCCATTTCTTACACCACTATGTTCAGCTGGACTGTAAAAAAAAATTTTTCTGCTTCCACCTCTACGTTTTAGTGGATTTCGTAACAATCCGCCGGTCAATAATTTAATTTGAACTTGGAAATCATTAGTTAGTAATCGTAGAAAAATGCGAGACTGAGGGCGTAGGTCGGAGAGACCTCGTTTCTCATGCGAGTGAATGAAACAGAACTATGCAATATTACTATCAAACAGATGAAGTAAATATTTTCGTATCGAAATTTTCGTTTTTGTTCTTTGCACAAACATGACGTTTTTCAACACACTTGTGTTAAAAAACCTCTTATGACATACGTGTGCTTTGATAATTACAGCCTCTGCTTTCTTGTAGCCCGAGCCGTTTCGCTTTGGCTGTAATTTTCAACTTACTGCACTATAACATAATGTACTATAATAATGTGAAGATTAAAAATGGAATCCCGTATGAGCTAAAACTAATGTTTGATATTAAAATTCTTATCTTATCTATTTTACTTCTTGGACATTGATAAACTATTCTGCGAGCAATCAGCTTTAATCTAAGCCGACGAGACGCGATGGCTTTAAAACTTTTTTTTTTATGTTATTGTGATGGAACAAGCGCGAGGCCCACCTGATGTTAAGCGGTATCCTCTGCCTGTAACAGATGCATTTCATCACAAGTGACGAACTGCACTGCGCCCATCACCTTGAGACATACCTGTTAAGTCTCATTTTGTCTGTTATTTCACTGGCTCTCAAGGACTGCTGCCGGAACACCGTTACCGTTAGGTGCTTGGCGACAGATTTTCTACTTGAGGGTGGTCGCTAGCCAGGCGGGCATTCGCAAAATGCCCTTCCACCATGCGGTGAAGCTCAAGCTCTGGGCGGGATTCGAACCATGGACCTGCTGCGCGGCAGTCCATAGCCAATGCTACTGAGCCATCACTGCTTCATAAAACTGCTAAAAGACGACGTCAAAGATGTGTTTCTTTACCTTACGTCTGTAGTTCAATAGTTGCATTCACTCCGGAATTGAGTAAATATATTGTAAAGCCAACAGAGTATCTTATTATCTTCTCCAGCATAAGTTAAGCAAGATATGATAGTAACAAAATAAGAAACACGTATTGGCGCGAGTGTATTCTTGTTGTATTCCTAACACGTCTCGAAATAAATTCGATTTGGCGTTGAACCACAGTATATAGAACAGTGTTCAAGTAACTGAACCTCACGTTGAAAGTGCTGTAACCTTTGAACCGAACATTTTTCTCGATACTTTTGGATACCAATATGCAGATTCTAAGAGTACCAAAACATTCTTACGTTACTATCTGGAGATGGAGAGAGTTTTTTTTTTATGTTATTGTAACGGAACAAGCTCGAGACCCGGCGGACTAACTACAGATGCATTTCATCACAAGTGTCACGAATTGCATTGCGCCCGTCACTTTGAGACATATTTGTTGAGTCTCATATGCCTCAATTTCACTAGCTCTCAAAGACTGCTGCCGGAACACACCAGTAGGCGCTTGGCGACAGATTTACTACTTGAGGGTGGTCGCCAGGCGGGTATTCGCAAAATGCCCTTCCACCATGCGGTGAAGTTCAAGCCCGCGGCGGGATTCGAACCATGGACCTGCTGAGCGGCAGTCCAGCTAATGCCCCTGAGTCATCACTGCTTCAAAACGTTCCATTAGTTACTAATTGTGTTTTATATCTACATTATATATGGCAAAAAGATATGAATATGTTAATTCGTATATATTTTATCAGCCGTATGACAAAACATTACAAACTATATACAACACTGAACGCATTTAAGCAACCCAGAAGCCATTGCAAGCCTACAGGTAGTCCAAATGCGCCTGCCCACACTACCAGTTGGTAACATGCGGAGCTTTCCCCCGTTGGATCACAATACTGTTTCTGCCGGTATGTCCACTGCTGAACGCAGCCTCCCCCATTATGGGGGGGGGGTTGCCTTAATCCCCACGCTTGGCAGGCGGATTGGCAGACTCAGAAAGCGCTGCTGCCCACCCTCTGGTGTGTTACTCTTAGTCACCTCTTACGACACGCACGGGTAGAGATGGGGCGTGACATTCTAGCCCGGCACAACACGGATCGCAACGCTCCTTGATAACAATAATAATATTCTTAAAATTTATTGCTATTAAAATACTCTTTAATGCACACAAATAATGCATTAAATTCGGCCATAATGATACAGTCTATATTCTAACATTAAAATGTATACACCGCCTGCTAGACATGACATTTCTTAAAATGTTTGTGTAAAAAAATCCAAAAATATAATATTTACTTCCTATTACAATTTGTAGTAAATTTTAGGTGAAGTTTTTTGTTTCTTTAAATTTTATTTAACCTAAAATAAATAGATTAAACCATAATTATTAATTAAGCTGCTTTACGAGCATCCAGCATTTTACCTTGCTGGAGTGAGGCTCGCTCGGCAGCAAAGTAATATTGCATCTCATACCTTGGAAACCTTCGGTACGCTCACGGTTTTTTGAACAAATCGCGGCGCTTGATGTTCAATCTAAGAACCTTTCGCTTCCTGAAGTTTCAATGGAAGTTCACGCGACAGATAACTTTATAGCCTTTCATAATTAATAACTATCGCTAGGATAATTGAATTCAAAAACCGCCAATTTCATGCTGAAGCATTAAAAATGTACCTACTAATATGTCTATCGTGCTAATTCCTTCATCGCTTACATACTATAATTATTCTCTGTTAATCGTATAAGTTCTTCTTAACAAATTACGTAGCTTACAATACAGTTAAGCCCGGGTCTCATTACTGTGTAATTATGTGCCTTGTTAAATTTCTCATTGTGAACTGAAACTACGGCGAGGTGCAATAGTACATTATGCAACAAGTGCGCGAAGTTGTTCATTACAATCGAGATGGATCCTGAGATCGAAGATTGAATATCGATAAAAAAAAACACGAGTGCGTAATAGACTATATTATGCCAATAATAACAAATATTTTTAAAATATTTTATAAAACATCAAATTAATATTTTAATAAAACACTTAAAAATACAAAAATATATCTAGTGACAATTCCGCCTAATTTTCCTGTTAAGCCGACGTGACGTCACAAACGCCACGCAGCCAAACCGGAAGAATTTTCGACGCGTTTCTACACGAAGCATCCTCAGGAGGTCTTGACTCTACGAGAGCACTCGATCGTGCGCTCGTAGAATTAGGAAAATTAGGCGGAATTGTCACTAGATATATTTTTGTATTTTTAAGTGTTTTATTAAAATATTAATTTGATGTTTTCTTGTTATTATTGAATATGGATTTCCGCAAAGTAACGCCTGAATCTATTTATTATACTATGCCACTAAAATCGGTGCATATAAAGGCCCGTTAAAAGCGAGTGTGTTGAAAAACAATTTACATAAGCTACAGGTATCTATCTCATCTAATTGAATACATATTACGTATGAATGTCCCAACGGTTGATTGTAAACACCCACTTTTTAACTCAAATCTACCCACAGGCCGCCGCAAAAGTTTCCTCGACTTCATCAGGGCTTTGACAGGACACCCAAAGAAAGCCCGCATGGAACTTTGGCAAAAAACGTGCCCTCCCCCACCCAACTAAATTGAGCCGGCTGCAGAACTTCCCGCGGGCAAAGATCTAGCGTGGCCCACTAAACCGACTTCGGACTCAAGTGGGTTGTTGCCGGTTTAATATGGCCAAATGGGGTTACTCTGATGTAGGAACCCAATGTAGTTGTGGCGCTACGCAGGACATGCGTCACTTGCTGTCTTGCCCTCAGTATCCCAATGCTTGCATTTTGGGTGACCTGTTCGAGGCCTCTACCCTTGGGGTGGCTACAGCTCATTACTGGCAGTCATCCATCTAAATGCGAGTTGTCGACACGAATAAGACGATGCGGTTAATTACCGGGCAGCTCTAGTAGATTGAATGTTAAGCCATAGAATAATTGGACCACAAGACCGTAGTAAAACCAAACAGTAGTTAGACTTCATAGAGCGGTACCAAACGTGGTTTATACATGTGCGGGTCCAGAGCGAGGTGATTTATTCACCTTATCAGCTGGATGGTCCAGTGCTGCACACAGCCTCCTCACTAAGCAGGGATTTGCCTTAATAACCATGCTGGGCAGGTGTCTGGGGAACACAGTTTAAGATATCAGTTTCTCAGAAGGCGCTGCTGGTTACCTTTCGGTATTTGACTTTTAGTCGCCTTTTACGACACCCGGAGGTAGCAATTAGGGGGGGGTGAAGAAATACTATGGCCCGGGGAATTTGGCTCTCAAGGACAGCTGCTGAAACACACGTTAGGTCTTCTACTCGAGGGTGTAAGCTAGCGAGGCAAGCATTCGCAAAATGCTCTACCACCATGTAATAACGACTGCCATCCTTAGACAACAACCGGGACCTACAGCTTAACGTGCCCTTCGAAGCACGGCAGTGCGCAGTAGTACAGCCACTAGCAGTCACCCATCCAACTCATGAGCTGCAGACTTTGCTTAACTTAGCTGATCGGTTAAGGACGGCTAAGCAAACTACGCTACGGACACTTCAAAATACTTATAAAACACCTTGCATTGCATCTGTGCATTTTTAAATCTCCTTAGTGCTTTCACTATCAGGAAAGATACTGATCTAATGCTATATAAGCAAAAAAATAATTGTGGCGTTTTCAAAACGTACCCTATACAACTGTGTTAAGGTCAAACGTACCTATTAGAAAGAATTGGAATATTTGCTCAGACTTAAAACGCGCTAAAGTCCTTTTATTTCTTTTAGATATTTTCCTGTTTACTGAAGCCAAGCGTCGTTTACTTTACTTAAGGGTAAGCCCGACGGCTCGATTAACCTTCGGGTAACAGTCGAAGCGGTGACCTCAGTAGGCCGTTGCGATAACTACTGTGCGAAAATTGGAATACAATACACTGTTGGGTGATTTTACGAATTGAATTGCGTTTTATTTCGCTCCCTAATATAAGCAAAGTATTGGATAGTAGGAGCTAAGACACAAATGCCTGACAGCACATTTCCCTCTTTTAAGTTGCGTAACGATTAATATATGAAAGGATTAATGAGTGTATATGAAGCGAAAGAGATATGTAAGGATCGTAGTAAGTGGAAATCCGTGGTCTCTGCCTACCCCTACGGGAAAGAGGCGTGATTTTATGTATGTATGTATGTAAGTTGAGTAACCAAAGGACAAATTGTGTGTCGAAATAATCCTCTTTCATTTCCTCTTTCACATTATCACCTCATTTGTTAATTTGTGACTGTCCACATATACTCATCATACTTTCATTCGTAATTCAAATTTAACAGCATCGCCGCATATCTTACCTGTTCAACACACTCCACCCTGCCAGTTAAGCTATGTTTAAATTTAGAATATTATAGTTTTCATGTCAAAAAGTTTCATTCTGAGACCTGGCAACATGCAGCTTTCGAACAGCACTAGAGGTAATTCGAAGTGGTCAGTGCGCTTAAACGGTAACATCGCAATTAAACCTCTATACTTTTGGTGTAGGCGTCTGCAGACGAAAAGCGTACTTAACCCTGTTAAAAAGAAGTATAATATCTTAAGTACTTTTGTTTCTTTTAGATGTTTTCCTGTTTTCAGTAAACAAGCCAAGCGTCGTTTACTTTACTTAAGGGTAAGCTTGACGGCTCGATTAACCTTCGGGTAACAGTCGAAGCGGTGACCTCGGTAGGCCGTTCCGATAACTACTGTGCGAAAATTGAAATACAATACACTATTGGGTGATTTTACGAATTGAATTGCGTTTTATTTCGCTCCCTTATATAGCCGTCTTATAAGTAGGCGTCTGCAGACGAAAAGCGTACTCAACCCTGTTAAAAAGAAGTACAATATCATAAGTACTTTTATTTCTTTTAGATATTTTCCTGTTCACTGGAGCCAAGCGTCGATATTATTGAAGAATTATCGAAGCTGCTGATAGAAAAGACAAACGAACAAAGGGCTGGCACTTACCTCGGCCAGCGAATAGGTATAGCCATTCAACGAGGTAATGCTGCCAGCCTTTTGGGTACCCTGCTCGTGGACAGTGACCTGAGCTTTGTTTTCTACTTATGATTCCCTTCTGGTAGAAAACGGAGCTCACAATTTTTTTCCCTAACATTTTTAGGTAATATACTTATAGATTTAGTTACATTTTTTATTATTTATGTGTAATAATTAATTAAAGTTGACTGTCTTAAGCAAAAGTATTGGATAGTTGGAGGTAAGACACAAATGCCTGACAGCACATTTCCCTCTTTTAAAGTTACGTAACCAAAGGGCAAAATATATGATGAAGTCATCCTCTTTCACCACATTATTACCCCATTTATTAATTTGTGACTGTCAAAATATGCTCATCATACTTTCCTTCGTAATTCAAATTTAACAGCATCGCCGCATCTCTTACTTGTTCAACACATTCCACCCTGCCAGTTAGGTTTTGTTTAAATTCATCACTTACCATCAGGTGAGATAGTGGTCAAAGGCTATATGAGGAATAAAAATAAATGCATACTAAAATCTAACACACATTTGTTTACTTTTTAAAGGCATAGTAAATCCTTTCTTTGTAGACCGTACCTAAGCGTCTGTGTGGCGTAATCGACACAAGGTGAAAACTTAGCTTGGTCGAGTTGTAGACGTATTTGTTTTACAAGTTTTCACTAACAAGTATCTTACTACAAACCGACCGTCCGAATGTGGTGTCCCTCATCCTAGCGTACTCACCTAAGAAATTTTTGATTTTTACTATGCCAAAAAATAGTGCTGAAATAGTGACAAATAGTGCCGTAAGAAAGAAAAATAGTGCCACGATATAAAAAAAGTTACAGCTATAGTTTGGTGAGGTCGCTAGAATGATATCATTCTGGCGTATTCACCTCTCGTCCGTAAAAACGGCTCAAGCTACAATTAAAATTAATATCTCAAAAAATAGTGCCTAAATAGTGACCACAGTATACCAAGTCTCAAAAATAGTGCTTCACACAGTCAAAAGTTATTCAGGTCTCTTGGTGAGTAAGCTGGGGTGAGGCTCATCCTAGCGTACTCACCTCGATATCTCAGGAATGGCTGCGAATTTCAATTAGTTCATGGTCTCAAAAAATAGTGCTGAAATAGGTGAGTACGCTAGGATGAGGGACATCGAATGTGTCGCCAAATAGCGAAATTCTTGAAAATCACAACAGTGATGTGGATATTTTCAATCGTGATTATTATTAATTTAAAAAGATGTTTTGGCCACTCTCCTCCGAGAAGACACCAAGTTGCAGTCTGATGTGTCTTGACACTTATCATGATATATGTAACAATAACTATTATCATGTAATTTAATCTATTTTTTTTATTTATTTTTTTATGTTATTGGGATGGATCAAGCACGAGGCCCACCTGATGTTAAGCGGACCTACCTTTGCCTATAACAGATGCATTTTGTCACAAGTCACGAATTGCACTGCGCCCATCACCTTCAGACATATTTGTTAAGTCTCACGTGCCCGTAATTTCACTGGCTCTCAAGGACAGCTGCCGGAACACACCGTTAGGTGCTTGGCGACAGATTTTCTACTTGAAGGTGGTCGCTAGCCAGGCGGCGCTAGCCAGGCGGCAGTCGCAAAATGCCCTTCCACCATGCGGAGAAGCTCAAGCCCGCAGCGGGATTCGAACCTGTAACGTTGTACGTTACATATGTATTAGTAAATAAAAAAAAAACTAACATAAATAAACCAAGTTAATAATAATTATACTGTAACCTAATAAACAACAAAATCTACTTATCCTAATACAACGAAATCTACTTAAAATAATAATTATCTTAAAGTAATTACATAAATAAATTCATCAACGCGAGCAACATTTTAGTCGCGTCTCTTATCTCTGCTATTGTGTTGAGGCGCAGCGGCGGAGGTCTGACCACGAGCTCAGCTGGACTCGGGCCGCCCCGCATACCGCTTACTGGTTTCGAGGAGAACGCACGTTACAATAGCCATACCGGTCTCTGCTACGTACGCTATTTTCCTATATAGTAAACGTAACCGCGAATGTTTGAAACGTCCCTATCGTTCCCTCAAGACATTTAACTTATATTAATTAGTGTGATTTCGACCCCACAATTGGGTAAGTGGTTTTATTACGTCGTTTAACAACATTTTATTTTCAACACTTTATAACGTCGGGTAGACCTTAGATTATATTCATTAGCAGCAAATCATTTATTTTTTATTGTATGTAGTTTTGCTCATTTTCATTGGTGTTTCTGTAAATTAGATATTCTCATATTTCTTTATGGTATTCTATTTTCTGTATAAAATCAACTCCCTTTCGTAGTAGTTACCTCATCTTCATTCTTGTATTATTAAAAATATCATTTTCATTCTTGCATTGTTAAATATTTTGATCGAAATTCTTATCGCAAACATTGTTATCTCCGTTTCTGATTGGACATCCACGGCAACACAACTACCTAGCAGTACTTTCCATCAGCTGTTGTCGTGGGTCCACATTAAAAGGCCTGGCTTTAACGCCATTGTTTTATGCGCGTTCCAGGGTCCAAAATCCACCCTATCTGACCGTAGACGGCTAGACGGCCACCACTGCTGGCAACAAACACCGGAAGCTGGAGCGCCTCCTGAACCCGGACCCTAGCTTGCGCCCACCGACGCCGTGGCTCACTTCCGGATAAAAGCAGGACAGTACTGGACCAGCAGAAAGAAAGAATATGTCAATAAGTAGGCTCTAACCCACGCTATTTGCCCCTGCCGCAGCTTGGCCCTTTGGCATTAAAATAAAATTAAATTTTGTGATCACGAAGCTGCTTTATTATTTATATACCTAGAAGTAGCCCCGTGACACGTGGCGCCCTCAGTCGTGGTAAAAATACAATATACTATTCTTTCTTTTCTTCTTGGTTGTGGTTGGTGTTTGTTTGTGGCTTGTTTTAATGTAAAACGTTATTATTTTGGTTTTTCTAAAGTTACTAAAGTGTACGCAACACATAGTATAAAATAACATATATACATATAGTTACATTTGTTATCATAATCTTGTATTTATATTACTCAATTTCACTAATTTGTATCACTTAAAACCTGCATTGTTGTTATTGCAAAGAAAAAATATCGAGTTCGAACATTCCATTCGGAGCCCTAAAATGGTGCTTTTATAAATTCTTTGCACATTGTTTTTTTTTCTTTTAATATTATTTTTGTTATAAGAATATTGTTTTTGTTACGAAGCAGTACACTTTAGTAGCAAGTTTATTTGATTTTGCTTGGTGTTTTTTAATATTAAAAAAAAAAAAAAAAAAAAAAAAAACCCAGACGTTTAGTAAGTAACTATTATTGTAACAGAACGGAGAGCGTGTGTGTTTTAATTATCGCTTATCACCACTTATCCAATTGTTTTTTTTTTTTACCACCATGCTGCCCATTAAGTACTTGTCTCTTCAAAAGTCCGAACTAGAATATGAAGTTCGTATTAGAGGGGTTACTCCTGCATCTTCAGTTGAAGAGTTACGTAAGCAAATTGTTAAACTAGCTCCACAAGTTCCGTCAGAACATATATTAGAATCTCCGCTTGAAGCAAGTCAAGACCTTAAAGGATGCATGGAAGTTCTCACTAAAGTTCTGACTAATTTAGATACACCTGACCCTAGTGCTTCTTCACTTTTAAGAACACAGAATATGTTAAATCATTTGCATAATCTCAATTGAGAGGATAACGTGTAGCGACGATGTCAAAAGACAATACGACGATGCTGTTCAAAGCTATAAAATCCTATCACAAAGACTTTTAGCTCTTCAAGCTAAAAGACCTAGCAGCAATTCGTTTAGTGTTGATGATGTTCCATCAAAAGAACCCTTACCCTCAGCACCAGAGATTCAAAACTTGATAACGGTAACGTGCGATCGAACCTCATCAGATTTGAGTAGGTTGAAGTTCAGTGGTAAAACGTGCGTGCGTTCGTTTATTCAACGCGTTGATGAATTTATTGAAGCTCGGAATATACCTTCTTCGAAAGTTTTAAGCTATGCGTCTGAAATATTTCAAGATGATGCTCTTCATTGGTATCGCGCAGTGAAAGATAAGGTCCATTCTTGGCCAGAGTTAGCAATATTACTTAAAGATGATTTTGGACAGGCTGACTATGACTATCGACTTATTTCCGAAATCCGGTCTCGTACTCAGGGAGAACGTGAAAATATCACGATTTATCTCTCAATAATGAATGGATTGTTTTCACGTTTAACCAAGTCTCTTACAGAAGCGGATCAACTCGAGATCCTCCTGCACAATATAAGACCTTGTTATGCTAGTACATTAGCCTCGGCACCTCATATAATGACAATAGATTCCTTGCGTTCCTTATGTCGTAATTACGAGATCATTCAAGCTCGTCTCTCACATTTCCAGGAACCGCCCAAGGTTACGTCAAATACTCTAGCTCCAGAATTTGCATACACTAAAGATGCAAACAAAACTGGGTACAGTACTAGTCACAATTATAATAGATATGCTAATGCCCGAAATCAAAGTAGTAGTAACAATTATAACGAACTTAGATATAACAATTCTCATCAAAATAATAACAATAAATTTAACAAAAGTAATGATAATAATAGTCTTAAATATGTACACGCAGTCGAGGTAAACAAAAAAGAACCCTATTGCCCTAGATGTCGTGTTAATACACACCACATTCGGCAATGTCAAGCTCCTCGTGACATTGTTTGCTTTAAATGTGGGAAGAAAGATGTGAAAACACCGGACTGCCCTAACTGTAATAAAAAGTCAAAAAACTAATTGAGCAGAGTTGTAGTCATTCTGACAAGCAAGATTGGGACGCTTGAATTTCCTTTATAAGAACATTTTCTTCTACCTATAGAGTTTCTACAATTCTGCAGCCAAAATCAATTAATCATCCTAGGCCATATGTTAACATTAAGATTAATAATATTGATGGGTGTGCGTTGCTTGACTCTGGAGCTGCAGTCTCAATTTTAGGCAATAGTTGTCACCAACTTTTAGAAGACTGTACTTTGCATCAGGACGCCACATTTACAGTAATAGCTGCTGGAGGTCAAGAATTAAAGAGCAATGGTTATATTAACGTACCAGTAACATTTGAAGGTCAATTTCACATTATTAAGTTTTATGTAGTTCCCGAAGTTGAGACACCAATCATTTTAGGTGTAGATTTTTGGCGTGCCTTTCAGATCTGCCCTAAATATTTAGGTAGTATTACTATGTCGAACGCCTCCATAGCGGAAATGAAAATAAGGCACAGTGAAACATTCATTCATTCGTATGATAACTTAAGTGTTTCCCAAAAAGCTATAGCTGATAACGTGATATCTCAGTTTAGGTCAATATCAACTGAAAATAAAGGATTAGGTAGAACCAATGTAATTGTTCATCGTATAGATACTGGAGATGCTCAACCAATAAGGCAACGTTATTACAGGATGTCTCCCGAAAAACAACGTGTTTTGCTTGAGCAGGTAGATGAAATGCTGTCATTGGACGTAGTAGAACCATGTGAGAGTGCGTGGTCCTCACCAGTACTCATCGTCAATAAGAAGAACGGGCAGCCCAGATTTTGCCTCGATAGCCGTAAGCTTAATTCGATAACTAAGCGCGACGCTTACAGTTTACCGTATGTTGCGGAGATATTGGACAACCTACGCGACGCAAAGTACCTCTCGAGCGTCGATTTGTCCAAGGCTTTTTGGCAGGTACCTATAGCTCCGGAGGACCGGGATAAGACAGCGTTCTATATTCCTGGAAGGGGAACGCTGCGTTTCAAAACCACAGCTTTTGGCTTGACCAATGCTCCAGCCACTCAACAGCGACTTGTAGATTTACTGTTTAGTGATATGGAAGGTAATACGTTTGCATATCTTGATGACATAATAATAATAAGCTCCTCGTTTGATGAACACGTCTCACGTCTATTACGTGTTTTGGAAAAATTAAAACAGGCAAATCTTACGGTAAATTTTGACAAATGCAAATTCTTTCGTAGTGAACTCAAATATCTTGGATATGTGGTCGATTTTCATGGTTTACGAACAGACCCAGAAAAAGTGGAGGCTATAATTAACTTCCCGACCCCCACCAATAGAAAAGAACTAAAACGCTTTCTCGGTACTGCAACTTGGTACCGACGTTTTGTTCCAAATTTTAGTACCATAGCCGGTCCCCTTAATAAGCTCACTGCTAATAGTAAAAAGGCCCCTCCTTTTCAATGGTCACCTGAAGCTGACGCAGCTTTTAACGCTTTAAAGGAACGTTTAGTCTCCGCGCCAGTACTTTCCTGTCCAGAATATACAAAACCATTCGAAGTACACACCGATGCAA
The DNA here is from genome assembly GCA_963890685.1 of Plagodis pulveraria. Lineage (NCBI taxonomy): Eukaryota > Metazoa > Arthropoda > Insecta > Lepidoptera > Geometridae > Plagodis > Plagodis pulveraria. The sequence continues at coordinate 5,564,254 of OY982972.1, read as the reverse complement.
GCAATTACGGTGTTGGCGCTATGTTAACCCAGACTCTTAACGGTAAAGAGCATCCGATTGCCTACATGAGTAGATCCTTCACCAGTGCCGAGAAAAACTATAGCATCACCGAAAGGGAGACCCTTGCTGTGTTAACTGCTCTCGAACACTGGCGATGTTATCTCGAAAATGGTCAAACATTTACTGTGTACACGGACCACTCTGCGCTGAAATGGTTTTTGTCACTAGATAATCCAACAGGACGATTAGCGCGTTGGGGAGTACGGCTGTCATCATTCAATTTTATCATAAAGCACCGTCGTGGAGTTGATCACGTAATACCTGACGCTCTCTCACGAGCTTTCCCTAATGCTTCCATATCTCTTTCTAATTCTGTCACCAATACAGACGATACTTGGTATAAAAATATTTTTAATGGATGTCTTAATACACCAAGTCACTATCCAAATTTTTTAATAAAAAATAACTCATTGTTTAGACTTTCGAAAACTAAATCCCCACTGACATCTGAATTCGCATGGAAAGAAGTTGTGCCCATCGAATTTCGTGAAATCATTATAGCAGAAAATCACTCCGAACCAACAGCTGGACATCTTGGCATTTTTAAAACTTACCGGCGTTTGGCACTGACCTACTTTTGGCCTGGAATGCACCAAGATGTTGTTAAGTTTGTGAGTTCTTGTTCTACTTGTTTATCTTATAAAGCACAGAATCACACTACATTGGGTGAAATGGGTCGGCCAAAACAATGTTCCAGGCCTTTTCAAATGATTTCTATTGACTTCGTTGGTCCTCTACCAACTACCCGTAAGCAAAACAGCTATATCTTCGTAATAACATGCTGCTTTTCAAAATATTGTCATATTTTTCCATTACGTCGTGCAACTTCAGATGCCGTAATAAAAATTTTGGAAGATTCTATTTTTCTAGTTCATGGCATTCCACAAACTATTTTCCTGGACAACGGTAGTCAGTTCATTAGCTCTATAACTGACGCGTTGTTTAAAAAGTATAGAATACCGAACATATACTTTACACCCAAATATACCCCGCAAATAAATACCGTGGAACGTTACAACAAAACCATTGTTACTAGTTTAGCTACATTTGTTCAAAACGACCACAGATCTTGGGACACTTTTATCCCTAAAGTACAATTTGCAATAAATAATTCTGTTAACGAGTCTACCGGTTATAGTCCCGCATTTCTTGTGTACGGCCGGGAGCTGGTCTTGTGTGGATCGCATTATACGGATAACGACTTGGGTGACGAAGTTCTGTTCCTTCCGCGTGACATTTATGCCGAAAACCTGGGTTGTCTTACGTCAATATTTAACGAAGTGCAAGCTTCGCTGTGGCATGCACACGAAAAGAACTCTGCGCATTACAACTTACGTAGGAAAGCCGCAGAATTTAACGTGGGTGATGTAGTATTTAAACGTGCCTTTATTCTCAGCGACAAAGACAAATACTTCAGTAAAAAGCTAGCGCCAAAGTTCATAAAATGCCGAATTTCTAGAAAACGATCTCCTCTTGTATATGAACTTGAGGACATGTCTGGTAAAGACATAGGAGTATGGCATATAAAGGACTTAAAACTTGTAAAGAGTTTTAAATAGTCTCTATATTTGTAATTATTTGTAATACACGCGTACCTCATCTTTTAATAACACCTTGCAGCTAGCAATAGTCACCTGTATAATTGATCACAGTGCCTGTATTTTATGAAAGGATGCGTCGACAATCTTTTGATTAGTTGTTGTTGCTATAGTACGTTTAGATGATTTATGAATGGTTGAATGGAAGACAACTGCATGAGATAGAATGAATGCATAATGCTAGTAGTAAATTTAGACGAGTTTTGTTATAGAACAAAACTCTTTCCTGACAAGGGGGGTAATGTAACGTTGTACGTTACATATGTATTAGTAAATAAAAAAAAAACTAACATAAATAAACCAAGTTAATAATAATTATACTGTAACCTAATAAACAACAAAATCTACTTATCCTAATACAACGAAATCTACTTAAAATAATAATTATCTTAAAGTAATTACATAAATAAATTCATCAACGCGAGCAACATTTTAGTCGCGTCTCTTATCTCTGCTATTGTGTTGAGGCGCAGCGGCGGAGGTCTGACCACGAGCTCAGCTGGACTCGGGCCGCCCCGCATACCGCTTACTGGTTTCGAGGAGAACGCACGTTACAATAGCCATACCGGTCTCTGCTACGTACGCTATTTTCCTATATAGTAAACGTAACCGCGAATGTTTGAAACGTCCCTATCGTTCCCTCAAGACATTTAACTTATATTAATTAGTGTGATTTCGACCCCACAATTGGGTAAGTGGTTTTATTACGTCGTTTAACAACATTTTATTTTCAACACTTTATAACGTCGGGTAGACCTTAGATTATATTCATTAGCTGCAAATCATTTATTTTTTATTGTATGTAGTTTTGCTCATTTTCATTGGTGTTTCTGTAAATTAGATATTCTCATATTTCTTTATGGTATTCTATTTTCTGTATAAAATCAACTCCCTTTCGTAGTAGTTACCTCATCTTCATTCTTGTATTATTAAAAATATCATTTTCATTCTTGCATTGTTAAATATTTTGATCGAAATTCTTATCGCAAACATTGTTATCTCCGTTTCTGATTGGACATCCACGGCAACACAACTACCTAGCAATACTTTCCATCAGCTGTTGTCGTGGGTCCACATTAAAAGGCCTGGCTTTAACGCCATTGTTTTATGCGCGTTCCAGGGTCCAAAATCCACCCTATCTGACCGTAGACGGCTAGACGGCCACCACTGCTGGCAACAAACACCGGAAGCTGGAGCGCCTCCTGAACCCGGACCCTAGCTTGCGCCCACCGACGCCGTGGCTCACTTCCGGATAAAAGCAGGACAGTACTGGACCAGCAGAAAGAAAGAATATGTCAATAAGTAGGCTCTAACCCACGCTATTTGCCCCTGCCGCAGCTTGGCCCTTTGGCATTAAAATAAAATTAAATTTTGTGATCACGAAGCTGCTTTATTATTTATATACCTAGAAGTAGCCCCGTGACAAACCATGGACCTGCGGCACGGCAGTCCATAGCCAATGCCACTGAGCCATCACTGCTTCAAAATTTTAATTAACTGTTTTTCTAAATTTGTTTTAAACTGTTTTATATAGTGATGCTGTGTGCACATAGTTTAGGAACATTGTACTGTCTAAAACCTTGTGCATATTGTAAATTTATGTCATTTTATTGACACTGTCCTGTTTTGTGTGCTTAATAAATAAATAAATTTAAAATATATATACTCTGAATCGCTCCCATAGTGACAAGTTGCTAGGGTCACACGAAACGAAAGAATGGTTTTTAAACTAATTATTTCCTACCAATTCAAAGTCAAAGTCAAAGTCAAAATCATTTATTCAATTTAGGCGTCTACGACGCTCTTATGAAGGTCAATTACAAATTTTAGTATTGAAATATTCTACATTGTACTGCCACGTTCAGCAAATAAATTGTATAGAGCCACTGCGAGAAGAACGGGCAAGAAACTCGGGGCCATTCTTTTAAACATCTTTTAACAATGTGTTACATACATACTATATAATAGAGTTATTACAATATTTGTTTAAATTATGTAGGTGACAGGCAATAGCTTGGCGGAGGCGGAATTGTCCAGGCATTTTTGTCGTTTATGTAATCAGAAACTGTGTAGTAGGATTTTTTAATCAATATGTTTTTCACATGCAACTTGAATTTCCCTTCTGTGAGCGTTGTAATATGTTTGGGAACTTTATTATAAAACCGCACACAATTACCTAAGAAGGACCTTTTATTTGTCTTTGCTAATCTAAAACCTGGCACCACTATTTTATCTTTATTCCTAGTATTGTAATCGTGATTGTCACTGTTTAATTTAAATTTACTCAAATTTTTACGAACATACATAATATTTTCAAATATATACAGACTTGGTAAAGTTAAAATATCAATTTCTTTAAAAAGATCCCTCACAGATTCCCTAGGACCCATTTTATATATGGCTCGAATTGCACGCTTTTGTATGATAAAGATTGTCTCTATCTCAGCAGCAGTTCCCCACAGCAATACGCCATACGACATAATACTGTGGAAGTACGCGAAATAAACTAGCCGAGCAGTAGCTACGTCTGTTAACTGTCTTATCCTAAGAACTGCATATGCAGCAGAACTAAGTCTTCCGGAGAGATCATGTATATGTGGATCCCATTGTAAAGTGGAATCCATTTTGATTCCCAGGAAGACTGTCGCTTTGTCAATAGGGAGTTTATCTGGGCCAAGCTTTATGTTTGGTTCAACATAAGGAACATTTGGTAAAGAAAACTTTAAACATTTCGTCTTTTTTGAATTTAGGAGAAGATTATTAGCGGCAAACCATTTACAAATCTTAGATAATACAAATTTCATTAACTATCTTAAAATCAACATTATTTTAAACCACTAATTTGCCAAACAAGCATACGGCAAGCAGTTACCGTAGCCTATGGACGCTTGCAACACCAGGAGTATCACTCGCGCGTTGCCAACCCTGAAGAAATCTCTTCACGCCCTTTTTGAAGAACCCCATGCTGTACTTCATCGGGAAAACCACGGCGGGGAGCTCGTTCCACAATCTGAGTGTCCGCGGAAGGAAGCTCCTTTGAGCCCGCACAGTACGAAACAACTCTGGTTTCAATGTGTGGGGTTGGACTCCCCGTCGATGGCGAGAGTTGCGATGGTGGAAGGTAGCCGTGGGCATCAAGGCGAATAATACCTTAGAACACTCTCCGTTGTACAAGCGGTAGAACACACATAAGGGAACATTTTGTGTAAAATAAATATTTATGTTGCGTTTTTATTATTAAGTATATATTAGTGTTGCGTACACTGCTCAAAATGTCGGAAAACTAACAATAATAGTTCTGTTGTTACTCCAACAACTTATCACAATCAACTCGGCCGCCAAACTTTAGTTAATAACAATTTAGTTCTGAAACTTTAGATTTTGATAAACTCTCTAGTGTAATATGACGCAAATATTAAACTGTATATATACTATTTATAATTAATTTATTTATTTATCGTAATAATAAGGATAATCCAGCTAGGTTACATCATTATTTCAAAAAAATCATGTCGTTAATTAATCAAAGTTAATACATTTTACAATAATTTAATGTATCAGCCGGACTGTATGTACCCGGATACTATATGGACCGGATGTCGACAACCTCCAGGTTGCCTACATCTCAAAGTGTTATAGGTATCTGTGAAATATACAGGGTTATTGGTAAAATGCTAACAACCTCTTAGGGTTGACTTCTGCTAGTCCTAACAAACATTTCGATAAAAAATGTTTTTGTTGTTTTTTTGTTTATATCTTTCATTGTATTTGTTTATTTGTATACAAATATGTCATGTCATATATGACGGAATAAGCACGAGGACCACCTGGTGTTAAAAGTTTTTTGTGCCTGTAATGTAATATTTCATAATTTTTATTACTTAGCTCGATGTAAATATTTAAAAACTCTTTTCAAAGGGAGCGCGGTGCGGTCCAGTGTTGCCGCGGCTTTCATGATTATTTATTATGTGGTACGTATTTCTCTATGAGGAGTCAAACTACTTCTTTTACTATGGTAATACTGTGGTATGGGCTTAAATACTAATGGTAAAGACCCACCAACTTATCTGTTCAGGTGGCAGAAAAAAGAACTGCAACATTCCTTCAAATTGTAACAGTTTGTAGTTGATTTCTTTGATCAGCAGCGCCCTCGCCAACTGCACAGTTAAGTTGGTGGTACTATAAGTACAATTATTATATAGTAAAACAATAAAATTTTAAATATGATAGCTTGGGTACGCGCCTTCGTTTCGCCTTCGGGTCCTAGGATTTTTTTTTATTTGAACCTCCTTATTAGACATTATTTTTATGGGGGAATGTAAAATAATATAAGGCCTCTGAAATGATTCTATATATTCAATTATTTTTCGGATCCTCACATAAAGTTACAAAGAACAAATACTGACATCCACACTTAGAATGATGATTCCTAGCTTTGTGGAATGTCGCAACACCCTGAAAAACCATTCCAGTTTTACGTGGTGTTCAGGATAATACGTCGGTGAATCTGAGTTACAATTTTGGTGGATTCATTACTTAATATAATTTAATTTTTAATAACAAAAATTTCATATTTTATTTTTTGGTAGCCGTATTAAGCTATATTGAGGATAAAAAAGAAAAATAAAAGTAATCAGTCTGGCCATTTTGAGATTTTTTCAAAATCGGCAATAGATTTTTGTATGTATAGATGATTAAGATACGAATAAGTAAAAATTAATTTAAAAAAATACCCAAATGCAACACATAATTTTTTTTCAGGCGTTTTATCGTACTTACTATTGAAATTAAAAGTTATATATATAGAATAATTTTTAAAGCATTTCATTTTCACACTCCACTCAAAGTGGAAGAAAAAAAAATCTCTCAATATGGCGTCTATAATCCGCCAGTTTGTTTCTTTTTACCTTTTTTATAAAACCATTATCACCTCGCTATCAAGACAAATCTAATGATATATCATACATTAATATCGATTAAGCCGTTTAGAAGTTATGGTGGAATAAAGAAACTCACAAACATACATATACATGAACCCTGAAAACATAACATTCCTGTTTTTAGGCAAGCGTGTAAAAATATTGATTTCTGAAAAGCAACAGCTCTAAATGAAATTCTCGTGACTTTTACACATATTTAAATATATACAATAACCGGCAATACACTCGTTGAGGATCGAATACATCTCGCGGGTTTCAAGCATGTCAGATGCTCATCATCAGGGCGAGTGCGCAGCTGCGTCTGCGAGCTCCCGGCTATTGTACAATATTTAAATACTTCATAATTAACCAATAATTACTAAGACACTTTATGGAGCCAAACCGGTTTTCATTTGCGACAACTCGTAGCAATAAAACTGCCGACAGCAAAGCGGCTAACTTAAGCCAATATAATTTCAGAGTTTCTTTCGTCACAGAGTTGTGTTAGAAAAAGTTTTGTTTTTTATTGAACAAGTTCTTGATTATTATTCCAAGAGCGTCGCGGTCGCGCGACCGATCTTTGTAACCCGAGTTTATAAAGGACTTTTCAATTCGAATAGGACTAGGGCAATAACGATAACGGTAGGCGATCTTTACTGACTTGGAAGTAGCGCCCTTGTACTGACTTAGGTATATATTACTTCGTAAGGACAGGCCCGACGCCATTTTGAAATGTTGAAACTCTTTCGGTGTCAAAACAAGGAAGTGACACCGATGCGGACACAGTCAACTACGTTAAGTCCAATGTGATCCCTTGTGCACAAAATTCCAAACTATATACAAATATTTTTTTTTATGTTATTGTGACGGAACAAGCTCGAGGCCCACCTGATGTTAAGTTGACTAACCTCTGCCTATAACAGATGAATTTCATAACAAGTCACGAATTGCACTGCGCCCGTCACTTTGAGACATAGTTATTATGGTGAAGGGTTGAAGCAACTCATTCTAAACGCCAGTAAAATAATGTTGCACTTCTAAGAATCGTAAGCTTAGCAAGTTAAGTGCACAATTTGAAAACTAAACTTCCAATTACATTAGATGATCAAGTTAAATATTCAAAATATATTTTGCTTAATCGGTCTTAGATGAGAGGTGCGTCATACCACATATTATGTAGATAATAGTTACTAGTTAAGGCTAGAGTGCTCGTGGGGCTTTCCATACAAACTTAGTTTCTTTATAATATTGTTTACGTGTTCAAACTTGGTGAAACTTTACATGTAGGTATGTCCTTGAGCTTAATATATATGCTTCTGGTTTGTGAGATTCCCGTAAAAAGTTTTTATTAAAAAAAAACAATTTTTATGGGTATTGTTATTTCACATTTAGGGATAAAATAAATCCAAAAATTGGAAAACTAGAAGCACAGAAATAAGGCTCAGTAATATGTATAGAATATTTCACCGAGTTTGAACACTTGGTATTTAAAATATGACAAAACTACGTTTGTATTTGAAGCGCTCCGTGCACTTTACTCTTAAGTCTAAGCTAAGTATTTTAGTGACCATGAGGTCCAAGAGATGGCGTGGACTTTTCGTCACGAAGAATTAATTGCATTACAATTTCGTCGTTTATGCGTATCTTTACATTGAAATCATTGCACTAGTGATGGAAATGTTGATGATAATAGTTTTTTTTGTTGCAGTGATACATATGGATTGGGAGTCCAGGCTAAGTTAGACTAAGTAGTAAAATAGAATATGCGCACGAGGAAATGCTTGTTCTCTAATATTTCACTTACTTTAGAATACGTTATTCAAGATGAAGCCAGGTAATACAAGAATATTTATCTTTGGTCGTGTACATACATAACGTCATGCGGATTTCCACTTGCTTACTTCTCTTGCTGGCTCCACTACTACTATACATTTTTTGTTACTGCAAATAGACTGCTGTAGCTGATATTCTGGCCTTTCACCATTTCAGCTGATGGTATTAAGTAATTATGTTGTCGAAGATATTGATTAGGCTTACAAAAACTTAATAGCTCTCAAAGAGAACTATGTATATAAAGGTGAGAAATTAATTCAGATTATTATGAATAATTAATTCGTACTCACACTAATAGGATTTCGCCCGTAAAAAGTTTTTTACTTTCTGGTACTGCGGTGATACCCACCAAAATGAACTCCACGGCACTATTAAGAGGACAGTGACGAGCTTTTAAAAGTTTCTGCTTTGAAATCCAAAGTTAAGAGGCATTTCACATTTTAATGCGGTATACGAAGATTTTAAGCGCTTAATTTACTATCATAGGAAATATCTACAAGTTGTTTAATAATTGATAAAAATAGAATAATCTGTTTTCTTTTCAGTTAATGTACCAGATTTACAAACATAACATTAATTATTTTGTAGTGACCAATCTCCCGCACCTTGTTTTACGAATTAAAGTACACATAGCCAACTTCAGAGTTATATCTCTTGTATAAAGATTCATCAAATTAACTAAAAAATAAAACTGTGCATCAGGCATATAATCTTGTTGACACATAGTGTACTAGAATATCGCTAATTAATCGTCATTGTTGAAAAAAAAATAAAGATCTTGCGCCAATTTCCACGAATTATATCAGCAGTTTACCACCATATATTGCGCTTAATAAAGTGTAATGCCAAAGAGATATTATATAAAAAGAAAGTTAATTCTTTAATTAATCTGATCTTTAATAAATTGTGATATTAACTCTGTTTTGTTAGACTAGAAAAAATATTTAACATAACTCGAAATGCACATAAATTGAAATGTACACGCGCGAGGCAATCAGTACCGCGCGAGCGCCCATCGAGGTAGGACCTGTGTTCGTTTTCCTTGCTCTGACGTCTCGTACGCGGAACGCTTAGATGCAAGTTTATAGTGCGACCACAGAGTTTTGATCATGTCGATATTTTTTTTAAGTAACAGACTATACTTTATTTTTGTTGTCCATAATATAAGTATTGTTGTCTTGTTAAGTAACTACATCTTTAGTTTCTGTTCATCCATTGTGTTAAAAAAAGGAAACGTCACAATTATGCAGCCTTATACAGCGTTATTGGAAAAATGCTAACAACCTCACAGGGTTGACTTCTTCTTTTTGGTCTGCTAGTTTTTATATTATTCTAGTTTAAATTAGTAACTCACTATAACTTTTGTTTTAGGAGGATTAGATGACAGGCGAATAATTGATTTCCAATATTTTTGGATTCTGTTAATGTCTATAAGTGAACACAGCGATAACTTCAGCTGGAAATTAAACTACCTTCTATTGAAAATTTGTACAAACCGGCCTCCCGGCTTTTCCATCATTTGTACAAACCGGGATACCAGTTAGCGGTCGATAGTCGTATTTACAAATTTACCATAAATCTGCGTAAGTCCGACTTTCTTAATCCAAATGGTTTTCAAAAGGATGCATCCTTGCCCATACAAGAAAAAGTCCATATATTTCTGAGATAACGTATGAAGTAGGAAGTATTTTGAATATTTTGATGAAATCTGAAACCAGCACAAATTACATTTTGGCCCCAAAATATTACGTCATTTCATATTACTATCGTAACTACTTCAACAGTTATAAATCTAGAAAACCGCAATTTTGCATATGTATAAGTCATTTTTCACTCGATATATTTTGCAACGCAAACACTTACCGATGCAAATTTGCGTATTAAATAATCTCGTAACTAATTTTAAACTTCTAAACCAAAAATCTGAAATAATACAGGTGTATAAATTACATGTAAATAAAATATCAAAGAAGGACCAAAGCCGTAGGTGGTATAGTTTTTCAGAAAAAATAATTGCTCTCCAATACAGTTTTCCCGCCAAAGTTCTTAAAACAAATGGGTTGTTTTAATTTTGTTACTTTAAAATATTTGGCGTATAAATCTGTAACAATTCATGGCTAAAGAACAATAGTAAATTATCATATTAAAAGAAGATCGAAGTTCTAGGTGAGTTAGTTACGAAAAAATAGAAATAGCAATTAAATTACTATTTCCCACCATTTTTGTCGTGTGTTCAAACCCCATTTCCAGTATTTTTTTGTATAAAAAGGTGTATTATCATTTATTTTCTATAGAGGAAATAGTGAGCATAAGAGTATATAGTGAGGATTGCATTGGTACCAAGAAGTATATACATACATACATAAAATCACGCCTCTTTCCCGTAGGGGTAGGCAGAGACCACGGATTTCCACTTACTACGATCCTGACATATCTCTTTCGCTTCATCTATACTCATCAATCCTTTCATACATAAGCGTCGGTTTAGGGTACTTTTGACCTGGCCTTTTTTCAGAACGTCTTCAATCTGATTTCGGAAGTATATATATGTTGATTATAGATTGCATCAAAGATATTCGATTTAAAAACAAAAAAACCTCAAAATCTGTAAATATATATTTACATTTCGCTGTTTGGTCTACTCAAACTAAATGGATGAAAATGATATTTTTTTAATGGTGTAGGTGATATATTAGGGTATGGGAATATGAGGGTGACATGTTAAAGTAATGGAAAACCAAAAACGTCGGGACGTTTGTGGTTGGTACTAAGTTGTTTTCCGGATGCACAGAAAAATAAACCTCAATCCTATGCATGGTCATTATGACAGACAGTGTTAACGACTGGATATAGATACTGAAGAGTGTGAACGAGGAAAACAGCAATTTTTGGAAAATTTAAAAGAAAGAGATTTTAGTCCGCAGCTTTTAATCAATGCCGTTACATCAAATATTTATATAATTTTAAGCCGTATAATTTTTTAATTATTTAAGTTTTTTGTTACAATAAATGATTCAAACATATCTATTTTTATTCATCAAGGATGAAATTTAAATAAAAGATTCACGATGCAGGTTGACTATTTAATGTACATGCCTACTTCTTTTCTATAACATTAGCAAGTAATCGACAAGAAATTGATTATTTACTCATGCCAATCACACAATTTTTTAATTCGTAACTTAAGATTTCTTTATTAATGAGTGCTAGTATCAAAATATGTTACTCACAGTCACGCTATTCCGTCGTCACTTCTTTCGCTTGTGTAAGCGATGCGCTGGCATTTACCTAAACTTCAGTAGCGTGATTTTGTGAAATGGCTCTTAAGTACAAGATATTAAATCTATTAAAAGTATTAATAATTTATACCTAATATTAGTATCATTTCGCAAGTATTCAAAAGACAATTTATAGAAAGTTCTATCTTGATTGAAAAGAAATGAAACGTTTATTGTTACAGATTGTAGGATATAGGGGTGTTACAAAAGTACACAAAAGTACCTGTACAATCTACCTTATTCAGGATGTGCAACATTAATATCTTAATTCAGAAAGCAAAGCTAGTTTAAATAGATCAGTATTACAAATAATAACCGTACAAAAATATATAAGTAGATACACTATACGTGTTATCATTTCGTTTCCATCATGAGCTAAGAACACAGTAATAACCTATGATTTAACGACGCTAAAAGAAATAGATACGCCAAGAGATTGCTCAATAAATACTATATTAATATGATAGATAGGCCAATTAAAGAGAGTAGTGGCCACTAGACCTTTGGCACCATAATGCGATGATGTATGCATGCTTAAATGATATTACTAATAACACTCTCTAAAAATTAGGTTACACACACTACAAACACAAAGACAATATTAGTATTGAAAAGAAAGGAAATATATTTATTTGGCACACGCAAACCGCATATTATACAGTAAATATTAAATTAAATAGGTATGTAAAGAGTTGTTCAGGTGTTGCCGAAAAGGTAATATCTCAGCGAAATGCCGAACGTCTGAGACATCCGGCGCTGGTTTCCAGATTTAGTCTTGAAATATAAAAACTATAGAATAGTATAATTCTTTTGTCAAAACCCATTTCGAAAGAAGATGTATTATTTCTTAATCGAAACCCATTTCGAAAGTTGAAATATTATTCTTATTTAGCCGCTAAAAGAGACTTGAGGACAACTGTACCCACAAAAAACCGTACAAGCGACTTGGGGGCGAATGTACCTATGCGGCGAAATCGAATTTTTTTATTATGGTATTTATGTCTACAATAAGTACTCAATCCAGTTTATAATACCTCATGGTACGTGCTTTGTCATAGAGTATCTAAAAATAATGCTGTCTTAGGTTTTCGCGCTTATTACACATAGTAATTAAACAAATTTAAACCGTTTAAAGTTGTTTAATTACTAATAGTATACTAAAATATTATAATCTGTCCTTAAAATATAAAAATTAATCCTAGACCAAAAAAAAATTACTTACTAGCTTTCAAGGACTCCTACAGGAACACACTGTTAGGTGCTTGGCGTCACATTTTCTACTTGAAGGTTAGCTACCACCTTGAGGCGAGCATTCATAAAATGCCATTCGACCATGCGATGAAGCTCAAGCCGGCGTTGCCGACGTCATAAACGCCACGTAGCCTAAGTAGAAGAATTTTCAACGCATATCGAGTCTACGAGAAGCATGATCAGCACGTCTTGATTCGAGCACACGATCGAGAAAAACTTCCTGTAAAATATTAAAAATATTGTCATATTATATATTTATATGTTATTTGAAATTGTTTTTATTAACCTTATATTCTTAAGCAGTACAATATGACTCAAAGCAAATATCTCAAATTGTGAACGGATTGGTGCTTCTGCAGGTGGACTCCACTCCTAGTTTCTATCAAACTTGCGTGCTTCAAACTTGATTCGATCTAGTCTCGTGTTCGGCTGCTGTTAGGGCTATGAAAAAAGCGGGAATAAAGACAAAAAAATCTTTTTCACCTCACAAGCTGTGTTTTTCTCCGCTAGCGTGAAAAAATATATTTTAGCTTACTTCCAAAAACTAGGATGAAGGTCGCCTATTTGGAGCTAAATTATGATCGTACAGCAATATTTTTTTTTAAATTATGTGTTTTTAGATAATGCAAAAACAGGTTGAATCACACAAACAACACATACACACACTGACGAACACAGACACACACACACACGATCGCGCATGCTCTAAATCCATAATACACACACTCTAACACAGCCTCACATCACTCTTACACATATGATCCCTCCCTCATTCAAATGCAACACTATTAACTCCAGCCTAACATAATCATGTAAATAAGGTTTATGTAAAGTAATATCTATAATTACATAGTATGTCACTTTAATAATCGAAGGGTAACAATAGAAATGTTTTAATTTGTAATTTTTTACTTATATTTATACTAATAATTTGTATTTAGTGCTTTAATTCATCAAATATTATTTTGTGTAATATTTTCCAGCCATCGTGAGTATATTTTGTCTCCCATTTCTCCTTTCCATTTTTCTCCTATCTCTTTAGCTTATATTTATTTTTGTTTCTATTTCATGTTTCTGTTTCGAAGGAAATTGTGTCGATCCGCAATATAATTATATAAGAGTATCATTATAATTCTAGGTAACTAGTGACATATTTGAGCCCAAGATCATACCTATATCATATTTTAAAATTAAGATGTTTTTGTGAACTTAACACAAGTCTACTTCAGAATTAAAAATATTTTTATTATATTAGATTACATTGTTTCTAAATATGACAACAAGAACTATCGCATGCTGAACGATGATCAGATTAATTATTGAAACACATTTTTTTTGTACCGGACGAGAAAGTAAATTGTGCTCTAATAATTTGTAAATTAGGTGCTATTATTTTTATTAATTTTATGAATGGCATAACTCTTACTATAGCCGATCTTGATAATTATTTTATTGTTTGGTCGAGTATACTTTATCATTGTTCCGTTTTCAATTTCATCATTCTGATTCTGATCTGATATGTCGTCATATCTATCAAAGGTGACGGGTGTTTTGGGCGAGTGAAACACGATCTTGTAAACAGCAAGCGTTGACTTTTAGTGCTACCAATTGTAGTAATTTTACTTTTAATTGTAAACACAAAAAACACTACAAGTACATTCGTAGTTTACAATATTGTTTTAGCTGTTGTTCTTGCTCCTACCATTTTCTCACCGTAGAGATGTGAATAATTGTTTGTATTTTGCGTCTCTTATAAGTTACTTTGTATTGAAAATTGGTTCAATTCATACATTTTTCATCCTCTCAGATATACGCACTAAATAATAATTTTGCAACCTTGTACAACAAATAACTTTATTTTAATTCCACGCTGACGTATCGCACCGGCTACGGAGCGAATATCAAGTTCTCATTCTCACGGCTATTCGCGAACTTATCCCATGTCAAAACGATGCCAATACGGCATTGTTACCTACATATCGTTGTTGTTTGGAGTTCCAAACAACGAATACTGAACAGCTTGAGTTGACACCATGCCGCTACGGTACCGGCTAGATCTGTTTGCTTATTTTTTTTTATCCTTGATAGCCTTTGACCATTATCTCTATGCTATAACGATGCCATCCGAAGACGACAACCAGGACCGACGGCTATACGTGCCCTCTGAAGCACGGAAGCGCTTAATAATAATGACTACCGGTCACCCATCCAACACATGACCGTTGCTGACGTTGCTTATCTTTGCTGATAATGTTAAGAACAGCTAAGCAAACTTCGCTACGAGCGCTTTAAACAAGCGCTGGAGCGTTAGCTCCAACCATAAACTGGAAGTCTTGATGGGAAAACCAAAATCGAACATCTTAGTGCGATGTTTTACTTTGCGTGTTCTCATGTAACAATGTTAGTGTGTAGGTTAGTGATTATTTCCGAGTGTAAGCAAATGATACAACACCAAGTACTGTTTCGACAAATCTCCATATAAAGTTTAGGCATAATATACAATACATACAAAAAATTATATTGTGTGCAAAATTTTCGCAGTGCACTTCGCCATTGGCAAAAGTTGGCACTCTTAAAATAAGATATTAGCAACGCTTGAAGTTTATATAGAAAATTTGTATTTGACATAATCCCCACGCTTGGCAGGCGTCATGGGTATCGCAGTGTATCTTTATCAGGCTAATCTTCACTCTGCCTTTCAAAGTCACTCACCTGCATTAATTCGACTATGATATTTCTTCTACTTAACCCAACTTTCAATACCATACTTGTTTCATTAAAATATTGTGTTTATGCCGACATGAATGGCAGCACAAATCTCTAGTTTAGTGGCCCCACTGTAATGTTCCAACAGCTCACATAACGGTGTACAGGTATTGCGAGAAGTCCGTATGCACAAGATTTAACTATGTTAATAAACTCTTCAGAACTCGAGTGGAACATTTTGCCGCTAACGATGAGACGCAGCGCTTTCTTCTGTAACTAGTTGAAGCACTTTTACACGACTGTTCAAAAATGAGTGTTATGTTTTCAGGGTTCATGATCAGAGTTTCTTTATTCTATCATAACTTCTAAACGGCTTCAATGATTTTTATGTTGGAAGCTGACGCTTGCCGTGTAAGCCCATTTAATAACTGAAAAATATATTCATTTATTGGAGTGTAACCTTTATCTTGATGATAAAGTCATTGACAGTGAATGAATATCGTTTGCGTAAGTAGCAAGGGTCACTAAAACGGGTGTTATTTTTTTTTACCAAAATATGGTTCCGACTTCAACACTCAAAAAATGCTTATATGTAGAGCCAAATAGGTGCCAGCATTTTGATCACGCATTGCATCGACCGAGCGCTCTGATAAGTGTGGAAAATTAGATGAGCTCCCCACGAACCCAACGTCTCTACACCAAACGGCTCGAATATGTAAGCCATACCGAGGTTAGCATACTTGCGCTGCTTGAATTGCTCCTTCTTACCGTTTTAACTGTATGAGGTAAAATAGAAATAACTCAACCAATGTTAAGGAAATTTTAATAGCACCCGCTTGAATGTATACACTACTCAACTTCGCTAAAATACGAATAATAATTGTTCTTTAAAAAATATTTTCTTTGCAATCCTGTGAAAAGTATTATATTTTATAATTTTCGCGCATTTCAAACTACTGGATTGTCGTAACCACCACGTGCAGTGCGCATTGAGATTAAACTTTATTTAATTTGTTTTATTTCCCATTACAAGGTTTTAATTCATCTGCATCGCCCTCTTTACGACGTGTTGAGATCTTAACATATTCTACACGATATTTAGTTAGGAAATTTCACGATGACGAATAGTTAATGACTTCTCAAATGATAAATGTGGAATAAATCAAACTGAACAACGTCTTAACTCAAAGTTCACATTGTGTAATGTTTACAAATTATAATGAAGAACAGATTTCAAATGAAGCATTACAAAATACCACGTCTATAAATCTCTTATGCGCGTTCGTTTACAAGAATCCTATTCTAGGTTAGTCGATATAATCTCTGTAACTGATATTGTCGATATCGAATCCGATTATAGGGTGCCATTTCAGCAAATTCGTGAAAATTTCTTCGTGAGAAAGGGATGGGGGAGGAACGGGAAAAAATACTTATATCAATTTCTAGCTAAAATTATTGTTCTCCGAAATATATGAATTTGAATTTGAATTAAAACTTTTGGAAGCTCGCAGACGCAGCTTCGCACTCCCCCTGAAGATGAGCATCTGATGTGTGTCAAAAATGGGTCGACTTATTCGATCCTTGTTGTGCCTGTTTTGCCTTAAAATTTTTAATATGTGTGGAACTCAGGAGAAATAAATTATAAAGATAATATATTTTTTGATTATTTTTGCATGATTAGCCAATATCACAACCACACATTATCAGAGCGCAGGCAGCAGCGAAGTTTTGCTTTATCGAAAAAAAATTAAAAGTGATTATCGCTAGGAATGCGATAGTGCTTGAAAATCATATTAAGAAGAAGAGAAGTGACATTATCAATAAAGTATGAGTGTTAGCTAGTTAAAAAATCTTACTGCTAGTTATTTATTTTCTTTAAACGTTTTATCATTCTATTGATATTAAAACTGCATGTTTTATATTTTAATAGAATTGCTTTTTAAAGCCATTTCGATACCCGCTACTCGATCGGTATGGAACAAAAAAATTAGTTTGTTCTAACAATATGGCATATAAAGTCTCCCAATTGTGTTTTATTGTCACTTGCGCTACCAAGACCAATCTAACAATATGTCAAACATCAGAATCGGTTAAGCCATTTCGAATTTATAGTGGAACAAAAAATCTCATAGACATAACTCATACACATGCATATATGAACCCTGAAAACATATAAATCCTTTTTTTAGGTAGCCCGTGTAAATAGCATTTGGAATGGTCACATGGTTTTTATCGTGCGAAAATAGTACAAAATTTACAAGAAGTCGAACATGACAATTTGTCTACTTTAGACATAATATCGCTTCCAACAGAATCGCCCACCTGATATGCCTAAAATAAAACATACAGCACGACATTTATTCGCGTTCCGTGATTCATGTACTTCGGTTATTTCTGTAGAGATTGGACGAATTGCAATGTGGGTTACGGTATACGCGTCTTGCAGTAACCGTAGCACTTACAAACATTAAAACATGCCGTTATCACGCCCGTATATATCAAAAGCGGTAGAATGAGCTGTCAACAAATCTACTTTGGCTCGATACTTCACGCCGCGCTCATTTGGGTGAAATTTTATCGTGCTTTCAAAGAGCCGCTCTTCGATTATGATCGAAAAAGCACCTAAACAGGGTTTTGAAAAAAAAATTGACTTCTGTCAATTCTAACATTATATTATTTTTGGTGCATTAGGTTTTTGCATTGCAAATCTATAGCGGAAGATCTATAGCGGAAGCTCTATAGCGGAAGTTCTAAAGCGGAAGCACGAACCGTACGTGGCTGGTTTTCATTATTTGTTGTTGTATATAAATATTGGACAATAACACTGAATAAACTGGACCAGAATGATCAATCCGCAAACCCATTCCAATAAATAAACGACACTAGCTACGAAGCAATAAAGTGCACTTTAGCTCGCAAAACACGGCGTACCTAATATCTATTTATATACACCTACAAGGCGTCTCTCTTTCTATCGCATAACCACGCGTAGCTCTGATCTCTTCTGACGCGGCACGCAGCGTAGAATAATCCCGTCCAGAAGGATACAACCCATAGACCTAAGATTTTTTCGCTACGGTACATCCTAAGCCTATGGATACACCTGTGTACCTGTAGCTTTGTACCTAAAGCACATGGATAAAGAACCATATTTATTACTAAAGTGCGGATTGAGCCAGGCCTTACTATAATCACATCAAATTTTTGCTTGTATACATGTTATTACGAGAGCAAAAACAAAGTACATTTAATAAAATACGTTTCTAGTATGGCGACGTCTATTATTGTATTTTTTATTATTTAAATTTGTTAAGCCAACGGATATACACATTCAATAAAATTTCAATCGGTTACCTTTTACAGTTCTATAGATAAAGACCTCAGACGGACGGACGGACGGACAGCCGAGACTTAAAATAGGGTCCCGTTTTTAGGTAACAGCCACGAACGCAGCGGACTTAGTTGACTGTTGAGAATGACTAAGCAAGCGGAGAGCTGTCATTTTCCATTCATATAGTGACAAATAGAAGATTGTCAGATGCCCGGGTAAGAAGCATACTTGGTGTGGCTACTTAGAGTGGAATAAGGACAAGAGAAAGAAGAAATATCTCAAATCAAAAGAGCAATAAACAGTTTATCCATATGTGTCATCGTTTCGTCAGCTTTAACTGCTAATCATCACATACGAAAATCGTTTCTGCGCAATTCGCGCTCGGAAAATTTCATTCAGCCGTTGGGCAATTCTGTAATTTGTATCGTGTTGCCGTGGCTTCATTATAGATATAGACGTATTAAGAAACGATGATCATGGGATAGTAACAGTGTGCCGAAGTCTGTCATCATCATCACATTATCGTCTCATTTCAAAACTCACTACTGTCCACATACATTTTTCATACTCCCATTCTTCATTCAAATTCAAAACTCCACAATTCACACTTGCCTGATTTGACGAATTCCGACCTGAGCTCTCTTTGTGAGATCTTTACCTATATCTGCAAATAATCTGAAAGATATCGGAAACTTTATTTATAATTGATTATTTTTCTGTAATAACAATTAATTAAAGCCTTCGTCTTATCTTCGTGTTCTTGTTTGTCCTGCTACACTGTAATATTGTTTCTGTTCCACCCCCATATACAAAACCTCCATCTTCCACTTCCGTACACGGAGGGTTCTCTTGAGCCGGCAGGTGGCTTTCGGGGAACCTCCAGCGTAACAATAGTTTTTAGTTCATCATCATCATAAGAGTCTTGACGTCCACCGTTGAATAAATGCCTCCCCCATTAGAGGAGGTTACCGTAATCCCGATGCTTCGCAAGCTTTTTGGGGATCGCAGTATTATTTTGTTATGTAATAGGCGGAGCATGCGTTAGTTGCCTTCCGGACCCATGACACAACTACAATGCTCAACTGGTTGTGCCATGGGTACTTTTGATTCCCTTCTACGCAACTGATTGGTCCGTTGGTGAAAAAAAACGTACCTATGGCACGACTGACGAATGCTCGAATCCCTGGTTGTGCCGTGGGTTCTTTTGAGACACAACTGATTGATCCGCTGGGGGCAAAATGTACCTATAGCACAACTAACGAAAACTGGACACAAGCGGCCATACACTGCCAAAGTTTTAACCGCTTCATACCGGCCTAGTATCAGTAGTCCGATAATTTAGTTCGATGATCGGACTAATTTTACCATTTCGTCTCAGTAGTCCGGCAATACTGACAATCGGACTGTGAGCCGTGGTGCCATTGGTTATTTGCCGAATTTTCTCGTTACGAATCTTATCACGCAAAGAAACGCCGAGCATAGCTTTCATGGCTCGTTGTCCATGAGGGCCACAGTCTTTTTTTATGTTATTGTTGCAGAACAGCGCGAGGTCTCTGCCTGTAATAGATGCATATTCGTCACAAGTGACGAATTGCACTGCGCCCGTCACACTGAGACATACAGTCGTTAAATCTCATGTGCTCGTAATTTTACTGGCTCTCAAGGACGCACGCTGGAATACATTGTAGGTACACTGTTAGGTGCTTGGAGACTGAGATTTTCTACTTGATGGCGGTAGCTAGCTAGGTGAGCATTCGCAAAATGCCCTTTCATCATGCGATAAAGCTTCAGGCGGCTGTGAATCGAACTATGGAGCTGCGGCATGGCAGTTCATAGCTATTACCGCTCGGTCATGGCTTCAAAACTCGGAGCTTATCCATAGGAGATATAATTAAGGACCTGGCCTTAGTGCCATTAAATGCTATAATTTATCACTAGCAACGGCAACACACAATGATTGAAAACTATGCTTTAAGATGTGCTTAAAGCATTATGCTTTATGTCATCGGCGAAACAAAAGTGATACAGTTACCAAAGATGTTCAAGCCGAATTCTTCCAAGTTCAAGAGCTAAACGTCCACCAATGCGTACGTGAACAGTTTCAGATAAATAACGTCTCCCTGTCTCACGCCTTGACCACCGTTGAATTTTGATCGTTTCCGAGCTTTTTCTGTAGTTAAATTGAAATGGTTACGTTTGTATACAAAAACTTCAATGCTTCGACATACCTATACTATGTTTACCTATTTTTAAATAGACAAGCACTATCGCGTACTAAGCAAAAATAAATTTAACAGATAATTTGAGCATAAAATTCTCTACCGTCAGGGGCTTGGCATGAATCCGGGGGATGCGGGTTTGATTCCCGCTAGGGACAATAATTTTTTGGTCTATCAATTTGCAAATGTCGATTAGGTCTCGCTGAGACTGAGTAGTGTAGGGAGAGATAGTACCGTCCAGGTTACGATTGAATTGAAGGCATTCTCATGTCCAACCAGCACTAGACATAATGGCCGATTATACTTCTCAATCTTCTGTATAATATGGCGGAGTGTATTGATGTAGTCTATGGTGCAAAAGCTTTATCGGCAACTGAAAAAAGGCATACAGATTTAGTTAAGAGCAAAACAATTTATTATGATCTCAGTATGAACTACTTGGAAACCTTTTAGATGAAAATAGCAGAATAGTCCCCAGTAATGTCCGCCAGGTGTCGACAAGTGTCAGGAGATTGACTGACACCGTTAAATTTTACGTCTTTCGAGTAGTTGATTGACCTATATCGAGTTTATAGCACTACACGCTGTCAGTAATTTGTTCGGGAAACTTCTTTTTGTATTTTAAGTGTTAGATGTAGTAATTTAAAGTATGATGCGGACCCGACAATGTCTTTTTATGAATGAAATCAATTATTATTATTATCATTATGCGCATCATCACTACATAGTATGAATCAAAGTCGCTTCCCGCTGTCTGTCCCTATGCATGGTTAGATCTTTAAAACTACGTAACTGATTTGGATGCAGTTTTATTAAAGATATAGAATAATTAAAGAGGAAGGTTAATGTGCAGTACCTATGTGAACACACCGTTTGTAAGCTCGGTAGGTATCCACTGGATGGGTACTGGCACATATACACTATCGCTGGATTGGAGGGTTGGAGTTGTTCTTCCTGAATAAAAGCTTCCTTTCAGAATTTGCTTCCTTTTATTTCCTGTTTCTTATAGATGTTATCCCTTAGGAGTGTGGTTCGGTACTACATGCTCTCTGCACAAAACTTCTTACTTATATACCAAACTTGGCTACAATAAACCTTTATTCTTATTTGCTTACTAATCACGTACGACTAATCAGAGCTACTTGAATCCATTTCTGTCGTACAAACAAATTTCTAACATAACAAGGGTCTAATATAACAAAGCAATACTTATTGCATTAAAGTAAATATTTCGTCTACTGAACACCTGTCTAAACAAAGTTATAACATAAATAAAAATCTAAAGTTCCAATAACAAACAAAGTAATTCTAAGCCCTACAGTAAATATTTATGTTGTGCTAAACAATGAGCTGTTCTATTCTAGCTATATGAACAAAGGTCCAATGTTTCAATATAAGCAATCTAATGTTATGCTTTAACGTAAATATTGATGTCGTCTTGCACATTTCTCCCGCCGTGTGACGCTGTCACATCTTCTACCGGTGCTGTGACGATTTTGTCCTCAATCGGTAGGATAACCAGTTTTCTCACCGGCCTCCGTAGCACTCCTCCCTTGGTCTTGATGTCAACGGTGCGCACGACGCTGTCTGGCCCAGGATACGTTGCGATGACTTTGCCTCGGACCCACACGTTTCGAGGGAGATTGGGGTCAAAAAGTTGTACTAAATCCCCAATTTCAACTGTAGAACCTCGTCCGTGGGGCTCCCGCCGGTTTTGAAGCTCGGGGAGATATTCCCGAATCCATCTGGTCCAGAATGTATCTGCCAGTCTTTGTGTAGCCCGCCAGCTGGATTGGGTGACTGTGTCTTGTTCATGAAAGCTTCCCGGCGTTGGCACTCGTCCTGGTCCCCCCAGCAAGAAATGATTGGGGGTGAGGGCTTCTAGGTCTTCTGCACTGACCGATACGTGAGTGAGTGGTCGGCTGTTTACTGTATACTCCACTTCTGCCAGTAGAGTTGTGAGGACTTCTTCTGTTGGATGTCGCTCATGCAGGGTTGCTGTTAGAGCTGTCTTCACTGAGCGTACCATTCTCTCCCAGGCACCACCCATGAATGGCGCCCCCGGAGGAATGAAGCGCCACGAGATATTCCTTTTTGCTGCTTCTTCTGCAGTTGCTTCGTCGATCGCCTGTCGCAGTTCTTTGTCCGCTGATTTCAAATTAGTGCCATTGTCTGACCAAATCTCTGTTGGAGAGCCTCTTCTTGCCATCATTCGTCGCAGAGCCATAATTGCTGAACTGGTACTGAGTGACATGGCTACTTCCAGATGTATTGCTCTCGTAGTCATGCAAGTGAATATAACGACGTATCTTTTCTGATTGGAGCGTCCTACAGTGACCGTCAGTGGGCCAAAATAGTCTACTCCGGTGAACGTAAACGGGCGCTGGTGATGAGCTAGGCGGCATGATGGTAGATCTCCTGTTCTCGGATGTGGTGGTACTTGTGTCTTCATCCTGCAGTGTAGACATTGACGAAGAATCGTGCGAGTTATGGGGCGCACGCGCAAAATCCAATACTGTTGACGACACTCGTTAACTGTTGCTTCGACGCCGGCGTGGTGTAGCTGGCGGTGGATGTTCTGTATCCAGAGCTTAACGGTAGGATGATTTCCATCCACCACCATCGGTCTTTTCAAGTATTCTGGAACCTGCTGTGTGGCCTCGATGCGACTTCTCAATTTCAGAATTCCGTTAATGTATTCGATGCTTAATTGATGAAGTCGACTTTCTTTGTTAACAGCCTTCTGTTTTTTTATGTCTTCTATTTCTTGCGAGAAGCTATCTTCCTGTGATGAGCGCATGAGAAGTTCTTCCGCCTTTCTTAAGAGTTCCGCTGTGACGGGAAGATACTTCTTTTCTTCTTTTTTTGTTTTCTGTTCCTGGCGCTGTACTATTACTGTTTTGTTTGTCTGTCTTTTCCAATTTGGATCTTTCTGTGAGTTCTTCTTGTTTCTTTTATAACATACCGTTTGTTTGGTGGCCTTGCAGAGTTGAATGAATTGGAGAACTCTTGCTGTCGTGTAGCGCAGTCTCTCCCAGTTAGAGAATCGGGAGACTTCTGGCAGTGCTTCAGAGAGCTTCTGTATTCTTTCTATAACTACATGATGTATTCTTTCCTCGCCTGTCGGTTCTGTTGACGTTGATGTGGACGCTTCTGTTGGCCAGGAGTTTTCATCTTCATAGAGGAACTCTGGTCCTTTGTACCATCGATGCTGTGTGTTGAAGGATGATGGCACATCTCTCGTTGCGTCATCGGCCACATTCAACTTTGTTGGTACCCATCGCCATTCGTTGACTGTAGAACTCTCTTCTATTGCAGCAAGACGATGAGCCACGTAAGGTTTGTAAGAGCGTGACCCTGTCTTTATCCAGGTGAGTACAGTTTTGCTATCTGTCCAGAATGTCTTGGAGTCTGGTTTTCTCTCGTGTTCTTCAATGACGGTTTCAGCGAGGCGTGAACCCATGACGGCGGCTTGCAGTTCCAGTCTTGGTATAGAGGTGAGTTTCAATGGAGCCACCTTTGCCTTTGCCAGGATGAGTGAAACATTGACGTCACCGTTCGGAGTTACTGTTCTCCAAAACAAGACCGCTGAGTAGGCTGCTACGCTGGCGTCCGTAAATATGTGTAGCTGGACTGAAGTGGCATTGCTGTAGTGTAGGTAACATCTCGGTAAAGTCACGTTGCCTAGGTTTCGTAGCTGAATGAGCCAGCTTAGCCAATGTTCTGCGAGGTCATCATCAATCTCGTCGTCCCAAGCTGTTCCACGACGCCAAACGTCTTGCAGAATTTGCTTCGCTCTGATTGTAACCGGCGAAGCAAAGCCAAGTGGGTCAAAAAGTGACATCACTAATTTCAATGCTTCTCTCTTAGTTGGCTTCTTGCCTTCGATCAGTGCTGGTGGGATTCTCGCTAAGTTAAGATTGAAGGTGAACTCGTCACTGGTTGGCTTCCATATCAGACCCAGTACTCTCTCTGTTGTTTCTTCTGTTTTGTAGAGTTCTATGTCCTCTTCAGTTTCTATTTCCCCGATGGCTTCAAGGAGTCGTGGTGTGTTTGACTTCCACTGTTTAAGTTCAAAGCAGGCTTTCTTATGGATGTTTCGAACTTCTGTTGTGATGCGTATTGCGTCTTCAAGGCTACTAAAGCTGTCCAGATAACCATCAACGTAGTGTTTCTGTATGATTGCTGTTGTGGCTTCAGGATTGCTTTCTTCGTGCTTCTTGGCATTCAAGTCTTTGACGTAAATTGCTGTTGATGGAGAACTTGATGCCCCGAATATCAGTGAAGTCATTCTGTACTCTTCTGGAGGTTGGTCATCTCGTCGGTCTTTGCGCCATAGGTACCGAAGAGCATCTCTGTCTTCTTCTCTCAGCTTGACTTGCACGAACATTTCTTTTATGTCTGCTGTCACTGCGATCATATGCTGTCTAAAACGCATGATAACCCCTGGTAGTGACTGTAGTAGGTCCGGGCCCTTGAGGAGTAAGTCGTTGAGGGCTACTCCCTTTGTTTTGGCGGCTGCGTCGTGGACTACTCGCAGTTTTTCTGGTTTCATTGGGTTAATCACGCCAAAGTGTGGTAGATACCATGTTCTGTTTGCTGTCTTTTTCTTCGGTGCTGGCTCGGCGTAACCTTTAGTGACCAGAGCTTCCATTTGTTCGGTGTACTTTTCTTTTAGCTGTGGGTCACGATCGAGTTTCTTTTCGATGCTGAAGAGTCGCTTTAGTGAGTTTTCATAATTGTCAGGAAGGGTCACATCTTCTTTTTTCCATAACAGAGCAGTTTCGTATCTTCCTTTTTCTGTGTGGACTGTATTTTTCTGTAAGATACGTAGAGCTTGCTGTTCTGGATCTGTCTTCGGTTTCTTAGGGTTGATGCAAAGTGAGTCCATTGCGAAGTACTGTTTTATCAGATCTTCTAAGTTCTGTTCAACTGGCTCTTCTGTGACATGAGTGACGAAGTCTATGCTTCTTCCGAGAGTGCGAGTATGGCTACCGTGCAATACCCATCCCAGTGGCGTGAGTGATGCCACTGGTTGGTTTTTACTTCCTCGTTTGACTTTCGCTGTTAAGAGCAGATGCCAGTTGTCTTGGCCGATGAGTATTCTAGGCTTTGCATTTTTATATGTGATGATGTTGCTTATGTCTCGTAGATGTTTGCATTCTTCAATTCGTTCCTTTGAAACTTCTTGCGTTGATACATGAAGATTCTTTACTGTTCTCGCTTGAATTATTTCTTTGTGATTGTTGATACCCTTGACTGTGATATTAACTCTTCGTGACTTCACCTCAGCCGTCTTCATTTCATTGATCGCTTCTATACGTAGTGGATCGATGGGTCCTGTAGCACCAATGTCGTTGGCTACGTCGTCATCGATAAGAGTTACTGTTGACCCATCATCCAGCAGTGCAAATGTGTTAACTGAACCTGCTGGTCCTGATACCGTGACTGGAATGATCTTCAAGTAGGACTGTTTTCTTATTGAAGTCCAAGCTGAGTTGATGGCTTCTGTTGACCCTTTGTTCTGTTCATTGCTGTTTTCTGGCTTTTCTGTTTTCTTTGTGTAATGCAGCATCCTGTGGTGATAATATTTGCAGCTGTTGATACCGCAGGTTTTCTGTTGACAGCTGTGGGTCTTGTTTCTGAAGCGAAGACATCTAAAGCATAGACGTCGATTCTTCGCAATGTCCCATCTTTCATTTTCATCCGCTTTCTTGAACTTCTCACAATCTGTTGTAGTGTGTCCTGTCTCTTCACATACAGGACATCTTGTTGTTGATTGCTTCTCTGTAACTGTGTTGACTTTTTGTTGACGTCTCTGTTGAGTAGGCTGTGTTTGTGAGCCCACTTGTTCGGGTTGTGCATAAGGTCCGCACAAATCAGCTTCTCTCTTCAAGAACTTATCAAATTTCAGAAGTTCTGGTTCTTCCTTTGGCATTGTTGCAGCAAAGTCAAAGTATCTGAATCTCAGCGTCGGAGTAAGCTTCTCTACCATGGCTTTAGCGACTTCTGGATTGTACAAGTAGTAGATGCAGTTCAATGCTCGAAGAGTAGACACGGCATTTGTCACTTTACTTGAGAATATGCCGATATCTCTTGGTGACTCTGTTAGGCGCGGCAGCGCTCGAAGTGTGTCTATCTCCATCATGGCAATTGATTCTGGTCTCCCGAATCTTGTTTCCAGAGTTTTTACTATATCAGATGGTTCGGCGTTGGTGATAAGTAGACCATCAACAGCTTCCTTTGCTCTTCCTTTCAGGTTTCTTCTCAGGCGGTTGATGTTTTCAATCTTTGTAAACATCTTCTCTGTTTCATAGTATGCAGCGCGGAAGTGTAGCCAGTCTTGATGCAAACCATTGAATATTGGTAGTTCGATGAGTTTCGGTTGTTGTGCGGCTTTGACAGCGAGTGTGATTGCCGTAGCCAGTTGTGAGAGATCTGGCTGGGCGTGGGTACTGGCTGTTACTTGCTGTTGCTCAGATCTTCTTTCTTCTGTAGTGATTGGTTTCTCCAATCTTTCATTTTCTAACTTGATTGTAGGCTTCAATCTTCTGTCTTCTGTAATGATTGGTTCTTCCAATCTTCTATCTTGTAATCTTCTTTCTTCTAAGGGAGGCTGGTGTAGTTCATTGGCGATTGCTAACATCGTTGGTTCCGGCTGGTTGTTCAGCCAGGTGTTCACACGAATGTCAGCTTCCATCTTCGAGTATGCGGAGACGTCGTCTTCATCATCTGAATCCGCTTCTATTGCGGCGAGTCGAGCTAGGGCTAGCTCAACCTGTAGGCGCGCAAGCTCTTCTTTGGCTTTCGCTATCTTGTAGGCTTTTGTCTTTGACTTGACGGAGCCCGTACGTCTGTTTGTTTCTGTTAGCTTGCTGGCTTCTAGCAGACAAGCTTTCTTCTGTATTGCTCCTCGTTCTGTTGGCGGTGCAACCTGCCGAGTAGTAGGCGGGATGCATGTTTGAGGAGCGTCTGTAGGTGATGTTTCAGTATCCGAACCCCCTCTGGGCCTCATTACTTGCTTCATCGTCTTTGCTGTTGCCTCCGTCGCGGTTGACTTCGCCACGGAGGCGCTAGTTACCACAGTTGTCTCTGTTTCCGTCGCGGATGATACTGTTGCCCCGGAAGTTTCGTCGGTTGTAGAAGTTTCCGTAGTGGCGGTCGTCTCCGCTGAGGAGGACGGCTTTGTTTCCGTCGACGGGTTACGCCCTTTTCCAACTGAGCGTGTAATTGGCATAATGGCAACCAGCACAAATTTCTTCTTTCTTCAATTAACCCTCGAAGATCCCGCTCGAATGACCATTAAATGTGCAGTACCTATGTGAACACACCGTTTGTAAGCTCGGTAGGTATCCACTGGATGGGTACTGGCACATATACACTATCGCTGGATTGGAGGGTTGGAGTTGTTCTTCCTGAATAAAAGCTTCCTTTCAGAATTTGCTTCCTTTTATTTCCTGTTTCTTATAGATGTTATCCCTTAGGAGTGTGGTTCGGTACTACATGCTCTCTGCACAAAACTTCTTACTTATATACCAAACTTGGCTACAATAAACCTTTATTCTTATTTGCTTACTAATCACGTACGACTAATCAGAGCTCCTTGAATCCATTTCTGTCGTACAAACAAATTTCTAACATAACAAGGGTCTAATATAACAAAGCAATACTTATTGCATTAAAGTAAATATTTCGTCTACTGAACACCTGTCTAAACAAAGTTATAACATAAATAAAAATCTAAAGTTCCAATAACAAACAAAGTAATTCCCTACAGTAAATATTTATGTTGTGCTAAACAATGAGCTGTTCTATTCTAGCTATATGAACAAAGGTCCAATGTTTCAATATAAGCAATCTAATGTTATGCTTTAACGTAAATATTGATGTCGTCTTGCACAGTTAATATATACAATACATTTATTTATTTATTTCAATTACCAGCTACATTTACAGCAACGCCAAGGCATGCAACTAGACAACAATTAGAGAACAACTAGAATTAATATTATTATATGAAATAAATATCACACAGTCAATTTATCAAGTTATCTAACTATTACATAAAATAATAATGTCAAGTTATAAATATCATAAATCCAAATTAAGGTTTAGTAAAATTATTCAAAGATAAATTCAAAAAATGTCAAGATCTGTTAGTTGCATAACATAATAGAGAAACACTGATAACTTTAGAGGTTTCTAATGGGATGTCGTAAATAAACACATTTACGCTTACATTGCAAACGCTGGCTGAACTCTACGAGATAGATCATAACAATGTACTACAAGTATTGTACATCTTAAAAAGGTCTACAAAAAAGTTCCAGATGATATATGTCTATTTAGTAATTAAACAACTTTAAACGGTTTAAGCGGGGTGACTCAGTGACCCCGTGACCACGATCACTGCAGTTTTTGAAACATTGGGACAAAAATCATGATACATATACGCGATTTAAGCCGTTTAAAGTTGTTTATTTACTGTGTGTAATAATTGCGAAAACCTAAGACAATATTATATGTCTATCTATTAAGGATAACCCACAATTACCATTTTTTATCTTTTACTTTTTACGAGAAACAATGGCTTATTTAGGAAGCGATTTAAAGCAATACAACATTAATCTTTATCCAATTAAATACCCTAGTTACATTTTGTATTAGATCAATATGGGCTTTTACAGCAGCGTGCGAAGCAGAGGCGGGTCGCTAGTGTATTTAAATGACTTACTAATTTTTTAGACGGTAATGTGTGGTTTTGATCGAAACTCTCGATTTGAAATGAAAATTTTTATGAGAAATGAGATGTTTTTGATAAGATTTGACTTATTTGCTTCGATCAATTTATCATTATTTACACATAGCAAAAAAGAAGGGTTTTTTTTTGTAAGTGGAAATGTGAGGTTTTGTTCTTTACCTCCTCATATTAGAAAAACAGTTAAAAACATATATAATACATTTAGTGTCAATTCCACCTTGACGTCATAAACGCCGCGTAACCAAACCGGAAGATTTTCGAAGCGTTTCGCCTTTTCACGCAAGCATCCTTAGGAGGTCTCTCATAACTCTTCGAGAGCACGATCGAAATATTTGTCGATATATATATATATATGTGTTTTCCTAAAATATGAATTTAATGTTTACTAAATATATTTTTAAAATATTTGTTATTATCATTTAAAGTTGTTGTTTATTTTTATATAAAGACTTAAATTACAAAAGGCAACCTGCTGAAATATAACTCACATCACTAAACGAGGCTCGGAGCGTTAATGGCATTATAGTACCACCAACTTAACTGTGCAGTTCTCGAGGGCGCTATTGGTCAAGGAAATTAACTACAAACTGTCACAATTTGAGGGAATTTTGTAGTTCTTTTTTCTGCCCCCTGAACAGATAAGTTGGTGGGTCTGTAGCTACCTCGCAAGCCTAGTGAGGGGAGTAATGTGTGTGGAAGAGATGGCGCTATGAGGGTAGAAAGAGATGACTGCTACAGCGGGAAATGGAGTTGCCTATTTCAATATACAGGGTTATTGGTAAAATGCTAACAACCTCTTAGGGTTGACTTCTGCTAGTCCAAAAAACATTTCGAGATGTTTATATTTTATTTTCCTTTTTTAACATTTTTTATATATATTTTTGTGTATTAATTTTAATGCCTACTCCGAGCCAAGAGCGCCCACCGCGGCAACACTGGACCGCGCCGTGCTCCCTTTGAATAAAGTTTTGAATATTTACATCGAGCTAAGTAATAAAATATATGAAATAATACACCACAAGCACAAGAGACTTTTGTCATCAGGTGGTCCTCGTGTCAAATTTTATTTTTATTTATTCAGTTATTCAGTCAAAAACACATAAAAAAACAAACCGCAGTCCAAAACTATAACCCCTAGGCTATATATCATTGCTTGAAAAATTCAATATATTTTTCACCATATATATTAAAACAACAAATACTAAAAATGCTGATATAAATTTATTTTAAGCTGTGATGATGTGATCAAAACAGCCAATTTTATGGTCTCTAGCGTTGCGTCAATATAGCGAGGAATGACTTCCATTTGGATAGTTATAGCTTCATGTGAGAAATTACCCTTTCGTTTGATATACTTTTTTTGTAGTTAAGACGGACAAAAATATATTTTTATACCATTAAGCAGAAAATTCTAAACGAAGCAAGACCTCCTACATTCAAAGCTACAGAACCAAATTTTGAAGTAATGATGGCCGAGCGGTAATAGCTATGGACTGCCGTGCCACAGTTACATTGTTCGATCCCCATCGCCCGCGCCGGCTTGAGCTTCATCGCACAGTGGAAGGACATTTTGCGAATGCTAATTAGCTACCACCCTCAAGTAGAAAATCTATCGCTAAGCATCTAACAGTGTGTTCCGGCAGCAGTCCTTGAGAGCCAGTATACATACAGGCACATGAGACATAACAACTGATTGTCTCAGGGAGACGGACGCAGTGCACTCCGTCACTTAATTTAATTTTAATTCAATTTAATTTATTCCTGATAGGTTAGCCTTTGACCACTATCTCACCTGATGGTAAGTGATGATGTGGTCGAAGATGTTGTTCAGGCTAACCTAGAAGTACTGGCTCTCTGTTCAGGCTAACCTAGAGAGACTTGTTCTGGGGAGACAAGGTAAGGCAGCAATCTGGGACAGCGGCAGGACAACTGTATGTCTCAGGGAGACGGAGCAAGGCACTCCGTCACTTGTTCTGGGCAGTCAAGGTAAGGCAGCAATCTGGGACAGCGGCGGGGCAGATTGCTGCCTTGCCTTGACTGCCCAGAACAAGTGACGGGGTGCTGCACTGCGCCAGTCTCCCTGAGACATACAGTTGTTATATATATGTGTGAGCCTAATTTCACGTTGATCTGGTCGATTTTCGTACTGATCAGCATCGTGTTGCTCATTTGGGTACTAAAATTAGGTTATGTTTGAAAACACGGGTGTTTGAACGTGAAAAACATACTATGAGTCGACATCACTATCGACGTAGATAAATTAGGCCATCCTTATACCTTTATCATTTCTTTATGCTATAGACAATGTTTCGATTTCTACCGGAAGCCTTCTTCAAGTAATCGAAACATTGTCGATAATGATATTGACTCATAGTAAGTTGTTATCGCTCAAACATCCGTGCCTTCAAACATAAAATATAAATATGAGCGTAAGTTTTTATAATAGAATAGGTTCGTGCTGAGCGCAAAGCACATTAACAAATTATTAGAGTATATTGATGAGCAGAGTGCGGGGGAGTAGCAGCATCATCTTGAAAACTGTGGCAGATGATCAGAGATCACCTTTTCTTGGACATTTTATGCGAACAATGTTTTGGCATGGAATACCTCGTAGTTACATGATAAAACGTTACAGTTGTGGTTTGTAGGTAATAATAAACAATAATCTTCGAGCTTAGTATAAATAGTTTTGAATTTTTTCATTTTGTACTAATAAAATCTAATCCATGTATAAACTTTTTATATATGGTTTTCTGTTGTACGAAATAATAAACATTTTGATTGATTGAAAATGTTTGTGTCCGACGGGAGTCGAACCCGGGTCCTCCGAATTCGCGGGATACTTATTCCATCCGGCCACCGGAACCTTACTCATTCTAGTCGAAATTTTGTGCTCAAATGTATTACTTTCACCGTCATAGGGGACGGTGCGCGGTCACCAACCAGACTACTAGACTTTATCTGACAGAAAGAAGTGCTTTTTTTAAACACTTAACACTCGGAATGATGTCGCTACCTTTCTATATTTGCGACCGCGGCGGTAGTACCACACTCAACATCCTGAGGAAGGCTTCCGGTAGAAACCGAAACATTGTCGATATTCATATCGACTCACAGTAAGTTTTTTCACGCTCAAACACTCGTGTTTTCAAACATACAATATGTATACATATGAGCGTAAGTTTTTAAATGATTTGTCTAGCCGTTTGAGGGTAAAGAAGAAACAAACATACAAACACGTATAACAATCGCATATATAATATTATACAGTGTGATATGAATTGTTGCCAGTTACTTACGTAAAGTGACACATTATGTTAGTAAAACATGATATCCTCACCCGACACGTTCACAAGTTTTGCTTAGAAGTCACGTTCAATACAAAAAGAATATATGTACCTAGATACTGTTCTCGGTAGCTTATTGAAATTGTATTTGAAATATAATGCTTCCGTGTGATGGGATAGTGGAGACTTGGAATTTACATTCTCGAATGTGTAATATATATAACTTGTAAATTGCATGCTGGGCACGATGCCAGCTGGTAGTGGGCTGGAGCATTTGGACTGCCTGTGAGTCTGCAATGACTTATAGGTTGTCTGAATGTTTTTATTGTACTGAACTGTTGTATATAGTTTGTAATTTGTATATTATTATGTTTAATGTCTGATTCCCGGCGGAGTAGGCAGATTACCATTTCCACATGTTGTCTTATTATGATCTTGGCATATTTCTCATGCTTCTTTCATTTTTATTTAGGCCTAATTAAGGTACATTTACAAATTATTCGAGAACAAAATGTTTTGTGTCTGACGGGAATCGAACACCAGGTAGCCAGGAATAGAAATCCGGCGTGAAATCGGACGAAGCGGGTTAAATTCTCGTCCGGAACAATAATTTTTTTTTAGTCCAATAATTTGTAATTGTGATAAAAACAAATATTTTTAAAATATTTTAAGAAAACATCAAATTAATATATTAATAAAACACTTAAAATATATAAAAGTATATCTAGTGACAATTCTGCCTAATTTTCCTGTTAAGCCGACGTGACGTCACAAACACCACGCAGCCAAACCGGAAGACTTTTCGACGAAATATTGTCATAAGGAATTTCTAATTAACCTAATTATAGCACCCGAATTAGCAACCCGTTGCTGATCAGTACGAAAATCGACCAAATCAACGTTGAAATTAGACTCACACACATATAACGTAACTTCTTATTAGGCAGCAGCGTGATGGTTACTATAATCGCTCCTTCCAAAATGATTATATTTTATCTCTTTTATAAAAGTTTTTTAACAGTACATATCAGTTAAACACAAATTAAAAACTACCGAACCTGTATTTATTTTGGGGTACAATGCAATCTTCAGGTTCTAATCTAGTAATACAACGTAAGTTTATACTGTAGGTGTCGCTCTATCCCCATACGATGATTAAAGAACTAGAGGACTTGAACGCTTGCTGAACCTTGTAGCGCTCGTAGCGAAGTTTACTTAGCTGTTCTCAACCGATCAGCAAAGTTAAGCAACGTCGCGCGCGGTCATGAGTTGGATTGGTGACCGCTAGTGACATTACTACCGAGCGTTTCCGTGCTTCGGAGGGCACGTTAAGCCGTCGGTCCCGGTTGTTGTCTTAGGATGGCAGTCGTTATAGCATGGTGGTAGGGCGTTTTGCGAATGCCCGCCTGGCTAGCTACCACTCTCAAGTAGAAAATCTGTCGCCAAGCACCTAACGGTGTGTTCCGGCAGCTGTCCTTGAGAGCCAGTGATTCTAGGTTAGCCTGAACAACATCTTCGACCACATCATCACTTACCATCAGGTGAGATAGTGGTCAAAGGCTAACCTATAAGGCATAAAAAAAAAGAAGGAAAAATTGGAGTTATGAGTCATTGTCGTGATAGCTCAGTCAGCTAGATCATACCCCGGCTATCATCATGCCCACCTCCCCCCCGGATGACGCGGGTTTGAATCTCGCACACGACTATTATTTTTCCTCCGGTTAATAAAAATAATTTTATCATTCTAATCTAGCATTTTGCAAAAAACATTTCGTTTCGATGTCATTGCACCGTTGTACCGTGAAAGAAGCACGAAATCAACGACACACTGTATCAGCCGTATTGTCCACTGCTGAACACAGCCTACCCTATTATGGAGGGTTTGATATAATCCTCATGATTGGCAGGCGTCTTGGGATCACAATTTTAGATAGCAGTTCGTCAGAAGGTCACCTTCCGGTTTTTTACCCTTAGTGTTTTCTTACGACACGTACCCCTACTGAACCCATTTCCACCCCATTGTCGACATTGTGACATTCTACCTGGGGTAGAAATAGGAGGGTTACATTCTATCCTAGCATCCCACGACACTCTAGCTCCTTTATAATAGGTGTGAAGCATTAGGAAAATGTGACAAACATCTCGTTCGTCCATCGTATCTATCGGGCGTAAGATCCATCGCGTTTCTTCAATTCGTTAGTTAAACTCGATGTAGTAATGATGTGTAGCAGCGTTACACAGTGGAAGATCGGCGATGTGAATTAAGTTAAATGTGTTCCAGCTACAAAAGCTTCCGATGTGCGATCTTTCAAAGCATTGTAAACTTTTCTCCAAGCGATTTGCTTCATAACTCGTAGTCTCGACAAAGGCAACTCGTCTAGTGAGAGGCGATCGCACCGGGCCGACAAAGACCGTCATTTGCTGGTCGCATTACTGTCTCGCACCGTAGTGATGTAAAAACAATCGAAACATCATATTCATATTCATATTCATTTATTTGGTATTATAATATACACGTCAAAAATACATTTCAGTATGTGTAAAAAAGAAACAGACATATTACACTCTAACATAATTAAAATACTATAATCTATGTCTCTGAATTTATCAAATTAATTAAATAATTTGAAATATCATAATCATATATGTCGAATAATTGAATAATAATAATAATACGTCAAAAATAATAAAAAAGAAAAAAATACATGTCAAAAGTAAATACAAACAGAAAAAAATAATAATAATATTATAACGTACTTATAAATATATGTCAGAAACATAAAAATACAAATTCATCATAAGTAGTAAGGAAGAAGTACTCACAGTACTCACAATCAATAAATAAAAAATGCCTACCACCTATGTATAAGAATTCCTATACATGTGATAGGAACTCCTCGTAGCTGTAAAACGTTTGATTGATCAGCCAGCGTTTTAACCTAGACTTAAAAATGCATAGGTTCGACGCACCGGTTATGTGCTCAGGAAGCCGATTGTATACTGTCGGGCCCATGATGTGCGTCAACCGTTTAGATTTAGTTAGACACCTTTTGATAGATGCCAGCTTTCCTCGACTCCGGGTTTGGTATTCGTGTTTTTCACCTATTCTAATAAAAGAGTCTAAGTTATTCCGGGTGTAGACAGCCACCTGGAATATGACAATAGCTGGGAGTGTCAGTATTTTTAGCGATTTAAAGTGCGGCCTCGCTGATGTGTCCTGTGACACTCGCGCTACGGCACGGACCGCGCGCTTTTGTAGTCTAAGGGCTCGAACTGATTCAGCACCGAGCCCCCATAGCTCGGCACCGTACTGCAACAACGAGTGTACGGTGGCGAAATAACATGATCTCACCACATGTGTAGGCAAAAATCTGGAGAGACGGCCCAGAGCAAAACTGGCAGCACTCAATTTTCCACACACTTTATTTATGTGGGGCTCCCAGGTAAGGCCGCTGTCCAACTCAAACCCCAAGAACGTGGTGCTGGTCATTTGTTTCAATTGTATGCCGTCTGCAATAACCGTGAGGTCATTTCGCTTTTGTCCAGAGAGATTTATGTGCATGAAGTGAGTCTTCGTGAGGTTAAGTGCCAGCCCATTTACACTGAACCATTTGACCAATTGAGCTGCAGCGTTGTTCATTCTCTGCTCCACTAGGTTGTATGAAGGTGCCGTTACTATTGCAGCCACATCGTCAGCGTACATTAA
Source organism: Plagodis pulveraria (assembly GCA_963890685.1). Lineage (NCBI taxonomy): Eukaryota > Metazoa > Arthropoda > Insecta > Lepidoptera > Geometridae > Plagodis > Plagodis pulveraria. Next base: position 5,527,305 of record OY982972.1, on the reverse strand, counting down.
TACGTCTGCGTCAATTATTGCACAAGGCAGGTCATTAAGGAGCAAAGAGAATAAAATATTAGACACCGATGACCCCTGTGCAACTCCTAACGTAGTGGTCAGCGGGTCGGATCTCTCACTTCCGGCATCTCCTACCACAATTTGGGACCTATGAATCATCAACTCGTTTAAGAGAGACAAAGCACTGCCGTGAATCCCATAGTGGCGCATTTTCGTTGCGAGCACATTGTGATCTGCGACGTCGAAGGCCTTTGAGAGGTCACAACACAATATTGCCACGTGCTGACCCCTCTCGCGGGCCGCCATCACCAGTCGCAGCAATTCACGCGTCATGGATGTGGTTGATCGACCTTCTCGGTACGCGTATTGTCTATCGGACAGTGCTTGTATCGACGATAAATGGGCTACTAACCGACGACTGATGCCATTTTCGAGGATTTTAGCAATCGCAGGTATAATAGAAACAGGCCTATAGCTATCCATGTTCTGCCTTTTTCCTTTTCCCTTAAATATGGGCGAAATTTTGCTTATTTTTAAACATTTGGGATAGATGCCGTCATGAATAAATCTATTATATAAATCTGCCAGAATCGGTGCTAACGGTCTGGCAGCTATATGCACCAACTCCATTGAAATGTCATAGACATCTTTTGACTTCTTAGCTGGAATGCGTTTGGTGATGACTTCATATACCTCCTCTGCGGTAAATCTGCGTAGTCGCAACGAGCGATCGGCGCAAGCACATGCTCGTGTCAATGCGCTTACCACTTGTCCAATGTTTGCTCGCGGCGCCCCGCAAGTTGCCGCAGCACTCACAAACCTCTCATTCATGGCATTAACAAGTTCCTTCTTTGACTGAAAGTCATCACCATTTGCATTTTTTACAATATTGGTGAAGTCTACATTACATGTATTATTCTTCCCCCTTTGCTCGTTAACAATCGTCCACATGCACTTTGAGGTATTTTTACTATTCAACAACGTCTCTCGATAATAGTCAGATCTTTTTTGAACCAATAAACGGTCATATTTTCTATTGAGATCATATATAAATTGTTTCAAAATGTCAGAATTGGGAGATTTATTCATAAGTTCAATCATATCAAATAATAGTAATCTTAGATTTTTTAGCTCGTCAGTGACCCATGAGCGTTTATTATTTTTCCTAATTGTATATCTCAATGGAAAACATGCTTCAAATTTATTACGTACCGTGTTTATTAATGCCATTGTTAAATGCTCAGTCATGCTATTGCGGCTCTTTACTTCTATCCAGTCTACACTCTCTATTGAGCGTACAAAGTTAATTCTATTAATATTTGAATAACTTCTACTCAGAACAGGTGATGTTCTCAGAGGAGGACTTACTGTGCGCACTATCTCGCCACGAGTAGCTAAATGATCACTCAACTCAGTGGTCACAGGTGTCACCGTTATAGAGGCTGACATAATGTTACTATAGAAATGGTCAAGACAAGTGGCGCTTTGTGGTGTTATACGGGTAGGGAAGTCAGCCAGGTTGACTAAATCATGGGAGGACAGTATATCATTCAAGTGGTTCTTTTCGGAGGTACATTCTGCTATAGAGTTTACGTTAAAGTCTCCGACGATAACGCATTGCAAGTCGAGGTCACTGATCTTATCAAGCAAACGTTCCAAATACGGAAAGAATTCCTTTGCAGTAACTGCATTTGTCCTATATACACAAATAACAGATATATGGTATTCTATCAGATCTATTGCTTAAATTTCGCAATACCGTTCCATGGCGAGTTTTGTTAGTTCTAGATTTTCTACCGCTTTGATTCCATCTTTGATGTATATACAAGATCCGCCATGGACGATTTCCTGTCTACAAAAATATGATCCTAGTTTATATCCGTTTAAATGTACACACTTTAATCTAGACTCAGACAACCAGTGTTCGGTTACAGCCAGTACATCACAGCTTAAACTACTTTCTAATTGCACTTCTAAATCTAAGGTCTTAAAGTTAATCGATCTAATATTTTGGTGGCATACCACAAGTCGCTCATTCGTATATTTCGTACCCGCATTTATGCAGCTGTGGCGACGAAGTGTATCGTTGTCAAACTGTGCCTGAACCAGCGACGACAGCGGACAGTGTGCGCGCTGCGGTGCATTCCTTAGATTGCTTGCCCCGATCGACGCGGGGCCTACTCTGAAACCATTCTGATAACATCACTCTAGGTGGCCACGCTGCGGCAGTAAATATTTGGTCAAACAGGTTTTCTGGACAACCGATTACAAAAGCAGCATGCCTTGTCGTATTTATTACACGTTTTTCTACAATGTATTCGTCATTCTTTACGATATTATTTAGATAATTAAGAATATTCTGTATATTCGTATCGGGCTTAAATTGCCATGCCTGCATAAATTTAATTCTGTCAACTGTCTGTAATTCTAGGTTTTCTTTACCTGACCCTTTTACGACTTTGCGTTTGGAGGAGGGGCGTTTATACGTCACTGTATTCCAGTGATCTTCATTCTCAGACATAGTTTTGTCTTTTCCTTTGTGTTCGCTGTAATGTTCCGGTTTATAAGTCATAATTTCAGCATCATTTGCTTGTTTTCGCACTTTCATAGTAGCATCCCGTGATGTCATCGCAGTTGTTGTTGTTATCGATGCACTGGGATAAGTCGTTCTTGCCTTGCTATTAGCTTCAGTTCTAGTCGGTGACGGCTCGGCTGCGGTTGACATGCGCTTGTTATTATTTGCTGTAGTCTTCGTCAGTGCAAGTTTATTGGATATTGCTTGTGTTGCTAACCGGACCTGGCGAATTGGGCGCTCCGTTTGTGTTTCAACAATTTCTTTACGGGCATTTATTGGCTTCTCCGTCAATACGTTTTCAAATCTCGCTTCAACAGCTGACTTAAGGTCTATAATCACTTGATTCTGATTGTTAATAATGGCGGTTTGTTCTCCGAGTTTGCGGTTCAGGTCATCAATTTTCCTGTTTTGGTCAGTAATTGTGCACTTCAAACCACGAACTTCACTCGCCACATCAGTAATAGATTTTAGTAACTCGCGTACATTACTTTCCGTCACTTTTTGAGCCATAATTATAATTTTAAATTCAATTAACACGGGAGTGAGTTAAGTAGCGTGCGGTACCCACACATCGATATAGTATCGATAGATGCTCTGCGAAGTTTTCCAAAGTATTTGCATGTTATTACATCTGAGACAAAAGTAAAGGCAATCTTTTTGTAATTTAAAAACGATAACACGATAATCTTTCAACAACTTTACAATCTTTCGCAGATTCGAAGTCGTATTCAAAAATTTCCTTTGGTTAATTTATCATACGTAACAAGTACCTCTTAATATAAGTACAACGCCCGTGGGGTGCTGGGCTAGAATGTGACCCCCCATTTCGACCCGTGGGTGTTGAATGAGGCGACTAAGAGTAACACATCAGGTGGACAGCAGCGCTTTCTTAGGAACTGATATCTCACACTGCGATCCCCAAGACGCCCGCCAAGCGTTATCCCTACGCTTGGCAAACACCCCCAAAATGGGACAGGCTATGTTCACCAGTGGACAATCCGACTGATACAGTAACAAGAACATTCAAATCAGAAGGATATATTAGGCCTACTCCACTGAATGCCAAGTGAACAAATATTAGCCATTACAACTCCACCAAGCTAAGTTTACACCTCAATTTTTGTGTATATTCTAATGTACCTATGTATAATATAATGTTAATAACAATAAATGCAAAAAAATCTACCAAAAAATTGCTTACTTTTTTAAAGTCACAGCGAATCCTTTTTGCAGACCGTGCCTAAGGGTTAGTGCGACGTAATTTATGCGAGGTGCAAACTTAGCTTGATCGAGTTGTACCTACATATTTTACCAGTCAGTTTCCCAAGAGTACGACTTGTTGTGTGTAATGGTAGCCACTCCAGAACTAATTTTCATATGAATTATGGGTTCTTCGGCCAATAACCTATTGCCAACCTTAACTCGAGATTCTTACGCTGTGCCACATCAGTAGATGTAGGATAATTTGCCGAAAAGTGCGCATCAGAGTTGGATAAAAACGAATTTGTAAGGGAGGCTGGAAATTCAAGCACCCCGAAGCAGAAAGCCTTTTGCGAAGATTAAGTAAGTTTCTAAGAAATCAATATTATTCAACTTTTAAACAAATTGTTACACGTTTATCTTGTTAAACAGCACCAATATGTGCCTAAATGTAAAATTTTTCAATATATTTTAAGTTAATATTCATAGCCAAAGAGAAAAAAAACTAGTATTTTATCAAATAGTTTACTTTTGCCAAAAATATAAATACAAAGCAGTGGTCTATTCTATGTTCAACATATATCAGGACATGATACTATACTTTCTTAAGTATCGATACTATCAGTGTAGAGTTTATATGGACATTACCCCAACACTAACCTTTGATAGTAAATGATCCCGGATAGCTGAACAACTTTGGACTTGATTGAAAATCATTTACGATAGATGTTTAAAAGGATTATTGGAAAATTTCTGGAAATGAACCGTTTGATATAAATTATAGATTAAGGAATAATATACAAAAATAAGCTGCAAGTAAGCTGTTTACCTATTGTTTGAATTGTGTAGTCCAACACTGCGGTGCGGCGTTGAACTATGTACAGCACGGAAGTTTTGTCTCCAGCCAATCTAAACTTCGAGCATTTTTCTTACCTGTCATTTTGAAACGCTCGTAGCGAAGTTTGCTTTGCCGTTCTTAACGGATCAGCTAAGTTAAACAACGTCCGAGGCGGTCACTATTTGGATTGTGGCCGCTAAAGACATTACCACTGAGCGTGCACGTGCTTCGGAGAGCACGTTAAGCCGTCGATCCCGATTGTCGTGTTAGGGTGGCCGTCGTTATATTATGGTTGTTGGGCATTTTTCGAATGTCCTACTACTCTCTCTGTGGATAGAAGAATAAAGAATAATGGAAGATTGTATTCTACCAGTAGGTGGTAGCTAGCCAGGCCGGCCTGGCTTTAGGTTAAGCTTGCTGTTTACCATCTTCGTCATTCAGATTAGATGGTATAATTGAAGCATTCTATTACAATTATATATGATACATTTAACCATAAATATCTTTCTAAGTACTTCACAGCTCATAATAACAATAATAAATTAGGCGGAATTGTCACTAGATATATTTTTTATACTTTTGGAGTGTTTTATTAAAATATTAACTTAATGTTTTCTTAAAATATTTGATAAATATTTGTTAGTAATTTCCGCATAGTAACGCCTGAATCTATTCATCACTTAATAGCTGCAAACACTACAGCCAGAATTAAAACCTTCTCTTTCTTATACGTTTATTTAATATAACCTTACCTTAGGTCTCGCACCTAATTTTCAGACCACAAAATTTTTTTTTTGTATTTTTATATACTATCAGATTTTGAGCCCATGAACAGACATCAGTGACAGTCATAAAACCGAGCAATTTTACCTTTAAGAACATAAAACATGATTCTATGTTCCTTTTATGGAGCTTCTCTTTATTCTGTAAAATGGTTTTTTGTTAAGCTATCATAGTTGATATAGATTGATTTTGCGCGTAAGGTTATATTAAATAAACGTATAAGAAAGAGAAGGTTTTAATTCTGGCTGTAGTGTTTGCAGCTATTAAGTGATGAATAGATTCAGGCGTTACTATGCGGAAATTACTAACAAATATTTATCAAATATTTTAAGAAAACATTAAGTTAATATTTTAATAAAACACTCCAAAAGTATAAAAAATATATCTAGTGACAATTCCGCCTAATTTATTATTGTTATTATGAGCTGTGAAGTACTTAGAAAGATATTTATGGTTAAATGTATCATATATAATTGTAATAGAATGCTTCAATTATACCATCTAATCTGAATGACGAAGATGGTAAACAGCAAGCTTAACCTAAAGCCAGGCCGGCCTGGCTAGCTACCACCTACTGGTAGAATACAATCTTCCATTATTCTTTATTCTTCTATCCACAGAGAGAGTAGTAGGACATTCGAAAAATGCCCAACAACCATAATATAACGACGGCCACCCTAACACGACAATCGGGATCGACGGCTTAACGTGCTCTCCGAAGCACGTGCACGCTCAGTGGTAATGTCTTTAGCGGCCACAATCCAAATAGTGACCGCCTCGGACGTTGTTTAACTTAGCTGATCGGTTAAGAACGGCAAAGCAAACTTCGCTACGAGCGTTTCAAAATGACAGGTAAGAAAAATGCTCGAAGTTTAGATTGGCTGGAGACAAAACTTCCGTGCTGTACATAGTTCAACGCCGCACCGCAGTGTTGGACTACACAATTCAAACAATAGGTAAACAGCTTACTTGCAGCTTATTTTTGTATATTATTCCTTAATCTATAATTTATATCAAACGGTTCATTTCCAGAAATTTTCCAATAATCCTTTTAAACATCTATCGTAAATGATTTTCAATCAAGTCCAAAGTTGTTCAGCTATCCGGGATCATTTACTATCAAAGGTTAGTGTTGGGGTAATGTCCATATAAACTCTACACTGATAGTATCGATACTTAAGAAAGTATAGTATCATGTCCTGATATATGTTGAACATAGAATAGACCACTGCTTTGTATTTATATTTTTGGCAAAAGTAAACTATTTGATAAAATACTAGTTTTTTTTCTCTTTGGCTATGAATATTAACTTAAAATATATTGAAAAATTTTACATTTAGGCACATATTGGTGCTGTTTAACAAGATAAACGTGTAACAATTTGTTTAAAAGTTGAATAATATTGATTTCTTAGAAACTTACTTAATCTTCGCAAAAGGCTTTCTGCTTCGGGGTGCTTGAATTTCCAGCCTCCCTTACAAATTCGTTTTTATCCAACTCTGATGCGCACTTTTCGGCAAATTATCCTACATCTACTGATCTGGAACAGCGTAAGAATCTCGAGTTAAGGTTGGCAATAGGTTATTGGCCGAAGAACCCATAATTCATATGAAAATTAGTTCTGGAGTGGCTACCATTACACACAACAAGTCGTACTCTTGGGAAACTGACTGGTAAAATATGTAGGTACAACTCGATCAAGCTAAGTTTGCACCTCGCATAAATTACGTCGCACTAACCCTTAGGCACGGTCTGCAAAAAGGATTCGCTGTGACTTTAAAAAAGTAAGCAATTTTTTGGTAGATTTTTTTGCATTTATTGTTATTAACATTATATTATACATAGGTACATTAGAATATACACAAAAATTGAGGTGTAAACTTAGCTTGGTGGAGTTGTAATGGCTAATATTTGTTCACTTGGCATTCAGTGGAGTAGGCCTAATATATCCTTCTGATTTGAATGTTCTTGTTACTGTATCAGTCGGATTGTCCACTGGTGAACATAGCCTGTCCCATTTTGGGGGTGTTTGCCAAGCGTAGGGATAACGCTTGGCGGGCGTCTTGGGGATCGCAGTGTGAGATATCAGTTCCTAAGAAAGCGCTGCTGTCCACCTGATGTGTTACTCTTAGTCGCCTCATTCAACACCCACGGGTCGAAATGGGGGGTCACATTCTAGCCCAGCACCCCACGGGCGTTGTACTTATATTAAGAGGTACTTGTTACGTATGATAAATTAACCAAAGGAAATTTTTGAATACGACTTCGAATCTGCGAAAGATTGTAAAGTTGTTGAAAGATTATCGTGTTATCGTTTTTAAATTACAAAAAGATTGCCTTTACTTTTGTCTCAGATGTAATAACATGCAAATACTTTGGAAAACTTCGCAGAGCATCTATCGATACTATATCGATGTGTGGGTACCGCACGCTACTTAACTCACTCCCGTGTTAATTGAATTTAAAATTATAATTATGGCTCAAAAAGTGACGGAAAGTAATGTACGCGAGTTACTAAAATCTATTACTGATGTGGCGAGTGAAGTTCGTGGTTTGAAGTGCACAATTACTGACCAAAACAGGAAAATTGATGACCTGAACCGCAAACTCGGAGAACAAACCGCCATTATTAACAATCAGAATCAAGTGATTATAGACCTTAAGTCAGCTGTTGAAGCGAGATTTGAAAACGTATTGACGGAGAAGCCAATAAATGCCCGTAAAGAAATTGTTGAAACACAAACGGAGCGCCCAATTCGCCAGGTCCGGTTAGCAACACAGGCAATATCCAATAAACTTGCACTGACGAAGACTACAGCAAATAATAACAAGCGCATGTCAACCGCAGCCGAGCCGTCACCGACTAGAACTGAAGCTAATAGCAAGGCAAGAACGACTTATCCCAGTGCATCGATAACAACAACAACTGCGATGACATCACGGGATGCTACTATGAAAGTGCGAAAACAAGCAAATGATGCTGAAATTATGACTTATAAACCGGAACATTACAGCGAACACAAAGGAAAAGACAAAACTATGTCTGAGAATGAAGATCACTGGAATACAGTGACGTATAAACGCCCCTCCTCCAAACGCAAAGTCGTAAAAGGGTCAGGTAAAGAAAACCTAGAATTACAGACAGTTGACAGAATTAAATTTATGCAGGCATGGCAATTTAAGCCCGATACGAATATACAGAATATTCTTAATTATCTAAATAATATCGTAAAGAATGACGAATACATTGTAGAAAAACGTGTAATAAATACGACAAGGCATGCTGCTTTTGTAATCGGTTGTCCAGAAAACCTGTTTGACCAAATATTTACTGCCGCAGCGTGGCCACCTAGAGTGATGTTATCAGAATGGTTTCAGAGTAGGCCCCGCGTCGATCGGGGCAAGCAATCTAAGGAATGCACCGCAGCGCGCACACTGTCCGCTGTCGTCGCTGGTTCAGGCACAGTTTGACAACGATACACTTCGTCGCCACAGCTGCATAAATGCGGGTACGAAATATACGAATGAGCGACTTGTGGTATGCCACCAAAATATTAGATCGATTAACTTTAAGACCTTAGATTTAGAAGTGCAATTAGAAAGTAGTTTAAGCTGTGATGTACTGGCTGTAACCGAACACTGGTTGTCTGAGTCTAGATTAAAGTGTGTACATTTAAACGGATATAAACTAGGATCATATTTTTGTAGACAGGAAATCGTCCATGGCGGATCTTGTATATACATCAAAGATGGAATCAAAGCGGTAGAAAATCTAGAACTAACAAAACTCGCCATGGAACGGTATTGCGAAATTTAAGCAATAGATCTGATAGAATACCATATATCTGTTATTTGTGTATATAGGACAAATGCAGTTACTGCAAAGGAATTCTTTCCGTATTTGGAACGTTTGCTTGATAAGATCAGTGACCTCGACTTGCAATGCGTTATCGTCGGAGACTTTAACGTAAACTCTATAGCAGAATGTACCTCCGAAAAGAACCACTTGAATGATATACTGTCCTCCCATGATTTAGTCAACCTGGCTGACTTCCCTACCCGTATAACACCACAAAGCGCCACTTGTCTTGACCATTTCTATAGTAACATTATGTCAGCCTCTATAACGGTGACACCTGTGACCACTGAGTTGAGTGATCATTTAGCTACTCGTGGCGAGATAGTGCGCACAGTAAGTCCTCCTCTGAGAACATCACCTGTTCTGAGTAGAAGTTATTCAAATATTAATAGAATTAACTTTGTACGCTCAATAGAGAGTGTAGACTGGATAGAAGTAAAGAGCCGCAATAGCATGACTGAGCATTTAACAATGGCATTAATAAACACGGTACGTAATAAATTTGAAGCATGTTTTCCATTGAGATATACAATTAGGAAAAATAATAAACGCTCATGGGTCACTGACGAGCTAAAAAATCTAAGATTACTATTATTTGATATGATTGAACTTATGAATAAATCTCCCAATTCTGACATTTTGAAACAATTTATATATGATCTCAATAGAAAATATGACCGTTTATTGGTTCAAAAAAGATCTGACTATTATCGAGAGACGTTGTTGAATAGTAAAAATACCTCAAAGTGCATGTGGACGATTGTTAACGAGCAAAGGGGGAAGAATAATACATGTAATGTAGACTTCACCAATATTGTAAAAAATGCAAATGGTGATGACTTTCAGTCAAAGAAGGAGCTTGTTAATGCCATGAATGAGAGGTTTGTGAGTGCTGCGGCAACTTGCGGGGCGCCGCGAGCAAACATTGGACAAGTGGTAAGCGCATTGACACGAGCATGTGCTTGCGCCGATCGCTCGTTGCGACTACGCAGATTTACCGCAGAGGAGGTATATGAAGTCATCACCAAACGCATTCCAGCTAAGAAGTCAAAAGATGTCTATGACATTTCAATGGAGTTGGTGCATATAGCTGCCAGACCGTTAGCACCGATTCTGGCAGATTTATATAATAGATTTATTCATGACGGCATCTATCCCAAATGTTTAAAAATAAGCAAAATTTCGCCCATATTTAAGGGAAAAGGAAAAAGGCAGAACATGGATAGCTATAGGCCTGTTTCTATTATACCTGCGATTGCTAAAACATGAGTATTATACATAACAAGCGCATGCATTATCTTATCTTATCTTAAAATGTATACATAATGTCAATACGATAGTGTGGATGTTAAGTTATAATTATTATAACATACGGGATATTTACCGTGTTTTTGATTACTTTTGAGCTCGCGATATTTCAGCACTGTTGCAAGCGCCATGATCACGAGTAAACTGAAGTCTATGCGAGTGGATGGTAGGCACTAAGAGCAGACGCACCGGTCTACCCTCTTTATTGTACGTTTTTTTTGGCGGCGCTTGCAACAGTGCCGAAATATCGAGAGCCCAAACTAATTAAAAACACGGTAAATATCCCGTTTGTTATAATAATTATAGTTTTAATGACCGTGACAGTTAAAAACTGTATGTTAAGTTGGTGTATTTTACTAATCATCGATAAAACATATATATAATATATATATTTGTGTTAGCTAAATATCTATTTGTTTATGCCCTGATTTCAAGGGGGATAATAAGGTAGGAAGGCAAATGATGATTAGTAGCTCTCGAGGCAATAATGTACGAAATTTCACGCAGTCAAAGTCAATAATATTGTAAATACTGTAATTAAAGGCTTAGGAATTCATAGCAATTAAAGAGGGATCGAGCCTTGGGAAGCATATACAGAAAATTTACGAATTCGACGATTCGTATCCCCATGATTTCTCCTCCAAAAATTCAGAGCGCATTCAATTATGTTATGAGTTCTTTTTAATTTTTTATGTAAGCTTTATCATTTTCTCTTATATTAAAATACATTTAAATTTTTCTAGTGGTATAATCCAATTTATATTAGCTTACGTACTCAATGATATGAAACTCTCGAATACAGAAAACTGGCAAACACAGGTACAATTCAATTCACGAAACTGCCGAAGCAGCGAAACTGCAGAATCAACGAATAGAGGATAGAGGATGTGTCAAAAAACCTGCTACTGAAACTTGAAAATCCATTGACTGCAGTCATATGGGATCTAATTATGAAAAAAAATTAAGTTGTTGATGTTAATATTGGTTATCCTCCACCTCATACATTTTCCAGTTATGAGATCATAGATTCTTTTTATAAAAAAATGCGTTTCTTCGAGTTTCTTTTCGTAACCTATCGAAAAGGTGTATCATAACATACTACATTATTACATTTCGGCCAGTTGTATCGTAAAAGATAAAAATAGTTTTATAAACACACACGAAAAATAGTTTTATAAACAGTTTAAAAATATTTTAAAAATCGGCTGAGTGCGAGTCGGACTCGCGCACAAAGGGTTCCGAACCATTATCTATGCAACATTTGTAGTATTTTAAGAATTTGTAGTATAATAAATCGAAAGTTATATCAATTTCATGTTAAGAAATAAAAGGGTTAAACTAAAGGTAATCTTCAAGTTCTCGTAACACTGGTCAGTTTTCCCCATCCGCCGTTTTATGGCTAGTTTCATCGAGTTGGTTAATCAGTTTTTCTGTTTCCACAGTTGCGCTAATTCCACAATTCGTTGATTCTGCAGTTTCGCTGCTTCGGCAGTTTCGTGAATTGAATTGTACCTGTGTTTGCCAGTTTTCTGTATTCGAGAGTTTCATATCATTGAGTACGTAAGCTAATATAAATTGGATTATACCACTAGAAAAATTTAAATGTATTTTAATATAAGAGAAAATGATAAAGCTTACATAAAAAATTAAAAAGAACTCATAACATAATTGAATGCGCTCTGAATTTTTGGAGGAGAAATCATGGGGATACGAATCGTCGAATTCGTAAATTTTCTGTATATGCTTCCCAAGGCTCGATCCCTCTTTAATTGCTATGAATTCCTAAGCCTTTAATTACAGTATTTACAATATTATTGACTTTGACTGCGTGAAATTTCGTACATTATTGCCTCGAGAGCTACTAATCATCATTTGCCTTCCTACCTTATTATCCCCCTTGAAATCAGGGCATAAACAAATAGATATTTAGCTAACACAAATATATATATTATATATATGTTTTATCGATGATTAGTAAAATACACCAACTTAACATACAGTTTTTAACTGTCACGGTCATTAAAACTATAATTATTATAACAAACGGGATATTTACCGTGTTTTTAATTAGTTTGGGCTCTCGATATTTCGGCACTGTTGCAAGCGCCGCCAAAAAAAACGTACAATAAAGAGGGTAGACCGGTGCGTCTGCTCTTAGTGCCTACCATCCACTCGCATAGACTTCAGTTTACTCGTGATCATGGCGCTTGCAACAGTGCTGAAATATCGCGAGCTCAAAAGTAATCAAAAACACGGTAAATATCCCGTATGTTATAATAATTATAACTTAACATCCACACTATCGTATTGACATTATGTATACATTTTAAGATAAGATAAGATAATGCATGCGCTTGTTATGTATAATACTCATGTTTTATGCAAATAAATGGTTATCTTATCTTATTATATTCTGGTCAGTACCTCACATTACCCTCACATTACATTTTGAAGCAGTGATAGCTCAGTGGCATTGGCTATGGACTGCCGCGCAGCAGGTCCATGGTTCGAATCCCGCCGCGGGCTTGAGCTTCACCGCATGGTGGAAGGCGGGCATTTTGCAAATGCCCGCCTGCCTAGCGACCACCCTCAAGTAGAAAATCTGTCGCCAAGCACCTTACGGTGTGTTCCGGCAGCTGTCCTTGATAGCCAGTGAAATTACAGGCACATGGGATTTAACAGCTATGTCCCAAGGTGACGGGCGCAGTGCAATTCGTGACTTGTGACGAAATGCATCTGTTATAGGCAGAGGATAGTCCGCTTAACATCAGGTGGGCCTCGAGCTTGTTCCGTCTCAATAACATAAAAAAAAATATAATCAGACTTCTACAAGTGGTTTCAGTGTTAAACCATACTTTTCAGTGTTTTTTTTTTAATTTTTAAATACTGCACACTACAGACTCGTGGTCGGTACTCTTATTTGATTATTACTTTTTTTTTGTTACATATAATTATTTTTAACTTTGAGTTCATTCTCCAACTTATCAATATTCTTCCTGAAGGGAAGTTAGCCTATTTAACTAAAATATGTTATAGCTAAAGTAAGTCCATACTTATATAAGTTTTTTTTGTCCTTATATCTAGTTGGTTAATTCATTACGTTACGTAAGTTTGTCGTTGAAGGGCCGGCCACAGATTCCGGCGATACTTTTCAGTGTTGGTAATTATATAAGTCTTTTTTTATTCTTTGCATAATGTGCGTGACCAATAGTGACATTACTACTAAGCGTTTCCGTGCTTCGAAGGGCACGTTAAGCCGTCGGTCCCGGTTGTTGTCTTAGGATGGCAGTCGTTATAGCATGGTGGTAGGGCATTTTCCGAATGCCCGCCTGGTTAGCTACCACCCTCAAGTAGAAAATCTGTCGCCAAGCACCTAACGGTGTGTTCCGGCAGCTGTCCTTGAGAGCCAGTACTTCTAGGTTAGCCTGAACAACGTCTTCGACCACATCATCACTTACCATCAGGTGAGATAGTGGTCAAAGGCTAACTTATCAGGCATAAAAAAACCTACATGGCATTGTAACTCCAAAAGCTACAAAATATGCTACTACAAAAATGATATGTTTATTGAAATCTTTGGTAGGTACCCTTAGTAGTTTCTGTACAATTCGTTAAAAGTATAAAAGTTCGTAAAGTATAAAAGAGAGTGCACGCACACACACAAACTTTCGCATATACAGTATGATAGAACAGGATTTTAAAAAAATAGTAGAATGGTTGGCTTTAACAAAAAATAACATTAATACAGTTGAAGTCAACCTCTGCCAGTTCGGATTAAATTCAGTCAAATAATTTTCACTATCTACATTTTTTGCAACCCAATACTCGACAAAGGAACTGCTAGTCGGATCTGTAATTCTTTTGTACAAAGTAACTTGACTTTAAATTCACTTCCTTCAAAGAAACTTGTCCTTTCTCATTTTCAATCAAGACTTTTTTGAAGCAGTGGCTCAGTGGCATTGTCTATGGACTGCCGCGCAACTCGATGATAGCAGGTTCATGGTTCGAAATTCGAATCCCGCCGCGGGCTTGAGCTTCACCGCATGGTGGAAGGGCATTTTGCGAATTCCCGCCTGGCTAGCGACCACCCTCAAGTAAAAAATCTGTCGCCAAGCACCTAACGGTGTGTTCTGGCAGCAGTCCTAGAGAGCCAGTGAAATTGCAGGCACATGGGACTTAATAACTATGTCTCAAGGTGACGGGCGCAGTGCAATTCGTGCCTTGTGACGAAATGCATCTGTTATAGGCAGAGGTTAGTCCGCTTAACATCAGGTGGGCCTCGAGCTTGTTCCGTCACAATAACATAAAAAAAAGACCTCTACCGATTTGCCATAACTTTTTTTTTAATAAGCGCTAGCTTTTTTTTAAACAACTGCCATGAAATAAAATGTGAATCGTGATAGGGTTACCTATTAACTACCAATCAGTTCCAGAATACAAGGCTCAGACTGTTATAGAACCTCCTTTTAATTTAGATCTCGTTAAAGATGGCTTTGGAGAAAATGCGCCTAATGAGCAGCCATCACTGTTACTGAACATTGAAAGAACAACAAGGTTTCTGACACTCTTGACGTTAGCCATTCAAATGCTTGCAGGTATACTACCAACGAAAGCATTCACAATGATAGTAAGCTACTAACAAAACGTTACCAAAAAATATTTGTTCTGATTTTTTTTATGGGTTTGAGTCGGTACAAGCACGAAGCTCACCCGATGGTAAGCGGTAACCTCTTGCCTATAACAGACGCAGTTCATCACAAGATGAGATGCACTACGCCCGTCACCCTGAGACCTACAGTTGATGCCTCATGTGCCTGTAATTTTACTGGCTCCCAAGGACTGCTTCAGGAACACAGTGTTAATTGCTTAGCGACAGATTTTCTTCTTGAGTACCTAGCCAGGCCAATATTTGTAAAATGCCCTTTCACCACGCTGTGAAGCTCAAGCCGGCGGTGGGGATCGAACCATGCACCTATAGCGTAGCAGTCCAATGCTCGGCTATGATTGTTTCAAAAGCAAAAATGGAAGGCAGTCGGTCAAACAACCGAGGCAAACATTTTTTACAATTATATCTTTGTATTTTCCTTTGTTTCTTCAGAGAAGACATTTTGCACCGACCCCACATGAGTGTGGGATAGTGGTCGGAAGATGATAATGATTATAAGAGAAGTCATTGAACACTGATCTCTTCTGTTGGTAAACATTACCTTGAATGCGTAACGTATCTTAAGGACAGCTGCCGGAACAGATCGTTAGATTGGCGAGTTTTCTACTAAACGTCGGTAGCAACCACCAGGCTCTGGAGGCTCTGAAGGTTCAGCTGGTGTGGTAAGATTCATGCCTACGCACACATAATCAACATTCATAAATAATTCCCTAGCATACATCATTGCTAGATAAAATAATAGTATGTGATATTTCAGGAGACATTTTCTATTAAAAATTGATATCATGAACTGTACCCGGTCGATGGAGATTAGCTCACCCCTGGGACAAAACATGTCTGCCAAAACATGGGTTCAAGAAACATCTACCTACTTCTTAATACAGAAGGAATACAGGCGTGACGATATATTTTTTTATAACGACCAAGGCCTGAATCTTTATATTTCCCACAAATTCGCAAACAATTCGCAATAATTTTAACACTATTTATAAGCTTTACTTCGCTGGTTTTGTAATAAAAAAAAAACTCGATCCAATACTCCAGCAATTTCTCTGAATGTTCTGCAAAAGAAAGGTTATATAGAAGGCATTAAGGTTGCTGGGCCGGCTGGCAGGAGTTAGTAACATTCTCTGAAAGTCTTATATTATTTCGTTGATGATTTTGTAAATTAGCCTGTTTATAAAAGGGTTATATATTTACAACTTTATAAAAATATAAACAGAGGTACTACAAAGAAAAATGGTCAGTTATTTCAACCTACGAGTATAATGTCAATATAAAAAATACTCAATTAGTAGTATACATGATACATTTGAAGCAGTGATGGCTCAGTGGCATTGGCTACGGACTGCCGCACAGCAGGTCCATGGTTCGAATCCCGCCCAGAGCTTGAGCTTCACCGCATGGTGGAAGGGCATTTTGCGAATGCCCGCCTGGCTAGCGACCACCCTCAAGTAGAAAATCTGTCGCCAAGCACCTAACGGTGTGTTCCGGCAGCAGTCCTTGAGAGCCAGTGAAATTACAGGCACAAGGAGACTTAACAACTATGTCTCAACGTGACGGGCGCAGTGCAATTCGTGACTTGTGATGAATTGCAACTGTTATAGGCAGAGGTTAGTCCACTTAACATCAGGTGGGCCTCGAGCTTGTTCCATCACAATAACATTTAAAAAAAAAAGACGTTTCCTACCTACTAACTCCAATTATTTTAACTGCCATAACATGAGCGTTTTGCAGTTTTATGACCAATATGTAATATGTACCCTTATTATAGTCTGTTATCGCATCAAACAAGCCGCAATCCTTTATTTAGTTTCAAAACCGAAAAAAGGTTGTTGGCACCTGAATTCACGCAATCCTAAATTGGCATCAAACACCAACATCGTGAAATGGGAGGCGTTTATCCAAATTGCACTTAGTAAATTGCGATTGAACGTGCTCACGGCAATACGGGTTTTGTTTATACGCTGTTAACACAAACACCTTAACAGTTTGCACGAATTAAGGTATACACTGAAAACAAATATTACAAACACCTACTTAAACACTTTAAATGATTTTCAAGAATATTTTGTCCATATCATTACAAAAATCATTTTAAGCAAATTTACTCGGGAGTGTTTTGGGCGTACTGACAAAATATATGTACAATATACAGTTCTATTGGGAAAATGCTGACAAACTGACAACCTGTCATATAGATACCATTTCTATTTAACATAATAAACATCTGTAGTCCTATGACTTTATACTGATAAAAAAAAAGTTTTTCTAGTACTATAACACTTATGGGTTCTTATTTATTTATTTCGTACACAACACAAATTACAATCATAACAAAATACATAAACATACTTAAGGTTAAGAACTAGATTTGTTTGTTCTGTGTCTCTTAGAACCCATTTCACAAATCTAGGGTTAGACTTATACGCAGATAAATTTTACAGTATATATAGTAATTTTTAGTATATAGTTACTATAAACCATCAAAATCTGATAGGTTTTGCCTATTATGGAACATCACACCTAGTCAGCAGTACCTAAGTTTCTTGGATGTCCGTTGTGGGAAAAGGAAAACTTATTGGTTTTGAATTTATGCCATGTTGATTGATGTTACATGAAAATTTTAAAAATTCTACTGCTAAATCATCTTTCGTTTTTGATGACCAAGGCCCATAATTTTACGTTGCATACAGACATTAAAGTTATCCTCGATACCCTGGAATGATAAATTTACACTTATTAAACGAAAGGAAGGGAAATTCACCCTTAGTAAAGGCAACAATGCTATATAATTAATAGTGTTATGTCTATTAAGATCAAATAAAATCAAGTTAAGACTGGTTGCCACAATCCACCTACTCTTGGCAGGCACCTTGGGCATCACAGTGTATGATGGTTCTTCAGGCGCTGCTGCTAGCCTTCTGGTGCATGCATTAGTAGGTAGGTAGTCAAGTCGCCTCGCGGCTCTCGCTCGGTTGTTCGAAGGAATAGATGCGATGAGCGAATTTCGCCAATTTCACCCGAACCAAAACGAGCAAGCGTGCTTTATGCCGTGAACAGAAAAGGAGTATCAGCCATTTTGTTTTTAATCCTGACGTGACTGATAAATTTTAAACAGGGATCAGGGTGAAAAATTGTTTTCAAACAAAAACATAATGTTACACTTACTTTAATATAAAAAAAAATTAATATTCAACATCGTCGTCGTGTCGCCCGCGCCGTCGCTCGGTCCTTGGATTACATTAGTTTTTGGTGCGAATGAAATCGTTCGAGAGATATTGTTCGGATTATTCGAAAACTCAAATTAGTATACGACTAATTTCTTAGTCGAACAATGAAATTAGTAACAAATGAAATTTCAAAATCTGTTTTCGTTCGCAGTCGCGCATCGCCAGCAAGACTGACTGTAATAAGTAACAGAACGCTTCCCTCCTACCACTCGTTTGTGGTAGGGTGCACGTGACTAGGGAAAGTCAATTATCGCCCGCTTCCATAGCATATAATTGGTAATGCACTAAGACGGTATTCTGGGGCTTGCGGGTTGAAGTCCCGTTGGAAGTTATCTTTTTCCATCCGATATAATTCTATGTTTACGCTTAGCATGCGTCAATGCTCTTATAAAATAATTCTAGTCAATAAAAATGGTTTCATCGATTTGGTTATCAGTGTTGATCGTATATCAACCTACCAGCCTAAGTAAATAGTCTTCTGCTATTTGGGTAGATGTCGCCAAATTAAAAAAAGAGACGTACATTCAAACGGATGGAGAAGATTCGACTGTCCAGCGCCCGCTTCCATAGCATAATTGGTAATGCACCAGGACGGTATTCTGGGGGTTGCTGCTTCAAATCTCGCTTGGAGTTATCTTTTTCCATCCGAAATAATTTCTATTAGTAAACATCATTCAAAAACGATATACCTAATTATAATTGAGACAATCCGTGTTAAATAAACATTAAAACATTGTTTTTACAATAATCAATTGCGTGTCCAGACTGCATTGAATTAAAAAAGAATATAATTATTAATAATCATAAAAATCGTATGTGTAGGTAGCTACAAATTGATTTGCTATAATATACCTATACGTATTACATAGATGCCGAGACAATTTAAAGAAGGCTTATATTCTACTATATACTATTTAAATATTCTACCAACCTCGAGTCAAATTAATTTTATGACTTTACTATATAGTCCTAGACACATATGTGTCTGTAACTATTTTAGCCTATAGCGCCTTACTGACACAACGCGTCCGCAATAATGTTGACCATTTTAAATTATTCAAAATTAATATTTTACTTTAATTGAATACAGAAAAGAAAATGTATCCAACCATTGGAATTAAATATTGGAATTTTTGTAGATCAAGAGCAGCAAAATATTTGTCTTCAGAATATTTGAGATACCCAACGGTGGGCGGTTGAAATAATTGAAAACGGTTAACAATGCTATCAGAGTTGATACTTTCAATTATTTTGCTGATGCGATTGATAAAATAATTTTCACACTGGCTTCGGATTTCGTGTTGTTTATATTGCGATCCTCGGAAATTATTCGGTAAGCCGGAACTAAAAGGTCTTTTACAACAATTTTAACTTATCTCATCAATAGGTGTTTATAATTACAAAATTACAAATATCTATACGATAAGAAAAATTTAAGTCATGTGCGTGCATAGCAGGCGTTATTGCAAACATAACAAGGATTAACGATTAAAAAAAAAAGTGTTCAATATTTTTTAGCAGCACTCTTTGTGGGAGTTTGTCCGTGGAACTGCCAACAAACCAATTTCAACCGCCAAGCAGTAATTTTCACATTACTGTGTTCTAGTTTGAAGGGTATGGGCGCCAGTGCACTTAAAACAACAACTTTATGTCGCAAGGTGATGGGCGCAGTGCAGTGCGCCACTTATAACGAACTGCATTTGTTATAGGCAGAGGTTACCAATTAACACCAAGTGGGCCTCGTGCATGTTCCATCACCATAGCATAAAAAAACTTTATTCACGCACCTCGCCTCTCTTAGTATACCACCACAGACACAAGCAAATAAAGCTTCGCATATTCACCATTAGTAGATAGTGAACTAGACAGAAAGGTCACATAAAAAAATTGCTGATATGAATACTAATAATGACTGAACAAGCTCGAGGGCCACCTGGTGTTAAGTGGACTAACATCTGCCAATAACAGATGCATTTCATCACAATTCACTTCTCAGTTGTGGAAGTCGGATTTCTTTAATCCATTTTTCTAGAACTCGATCTGCAGTATGAAACTCCCATGAACTTCTGCTCTCCTGGTACGCTTAGAAATCGTATGAATATTTTTTTATGAGAATGTAAGGAAACATGCACAAAACTAATTTCGTCAGTGACAAACTGCATGGTGTATAACCATAGCATGGTGGTAGGGCAATTTGTTATAATGGCCGCCTGGCTATATAGCTACCAATCTTAAGTAGAAAATCGGTCACTAAGCACCTGTATGTGTTGCGGCATGTGTACTTGAGAGCCAGTAATTATAGTTTAACCTGCACAGCATCTTCGACCTTATGTGAAATAGTGATCAAAGGCTAGCCTTGCAGCATTAACAAAAGAAGCTCATGGGTGTCGCTTCTGCTCGCTGTAAGACCGAAGTATTCTAAAACTCAGTGTAGGAATGTTGCAGAGACTTATTGGGATCGTTCTAACTTTAGATCATCCAAGACAAATATACATATGTGCGTAAAGCTATTCAAGGTTAAGCTTTAATATTAATAAGATTTCCTATACTTATAAAAAAAAAAAAAATTGTGACGGAACTAGCTCGAGGCGCACTAACCCCTGCCTATAGCTGATGCATTTCGTCACAAGTCACGAATTGCACTGCGCCCGTCACCTTGAGACATAGCTATTAAGTTTCATGTCCCTGGCTCTCAAGGACTACTGCCGGAACACACTGTTAGGTGCTTGCCGACAGATTTTCTACTTGAGGACGATCGCTAGCCAGGCGAGCATTCGCAAAATGCCCTTCCACCATGCGGTGAAGCTCAAGCCCGCGGCGGGATTCGGACCATGGACCTGCCGCATGCGACTGCGCGGCAGTTCTTAGCCAATGCCACTGAGCCATCACTGCTTCAAATTATACTACGACGGAGATCAGATTTTTCCCAAATGTTACAACTGTTTTGTTCCTCGTTCTTCATTCTGTCTTCGCTCTCACTCTTTTATCTTTTCAATAAGTGCTTTATACGTTAACAAAGTAATAAATCTATTCAAATGGACATCACCATTTTATAAAATTAAGTCTTATTTTTCTCTGTCGACGGACAAATATAATATAAATAACTATATTGAGGTTAAAAGATCAATGATGTTATATGTTTATTATGTTTTACGTTTAGTTTCACATTTATTTTAAATAATATTTGGTTCATTTATTTAAAATGGAGTAAATGAAAATAAAAATGTCATCTCAGTGATTTTTTTAAATTTATGATACGATTTAATGATAGGCGTAATGTCGCTTAATCTTTGAGGTCCAGGGGTCAATCGCTGGATTAGACAGTAATGGCGTCTTTCTGCTAAATAAATGTTTAATTCCAGCGTAGAACTTTTATTTTATTCTATACTTGATAGGCTACCCTTGACCACAATCTCACCTGATGGTAAATGACAATGTGGTCGAAGATGTTGTTTTGGCTTAATTTTACTGGCTCTCAAGAACAGTTGCCAAGACACACCGTTAGGTTCGTGGCAATCTGGCAACCGATTTTCTACATGAAAGTGGTAGCTAGCCAGGCGGGTATTAACATAATGGCCTCCCTACTAGCACACAGTTGAAATCGCCTTTGCCGAGCCTGAAGGAATTTTATGAGATATTCCCTTTCATTTTATTCTTGGGCTCTACAACAGCTTACTAAAGAGCTTTTTAACAGGCAGGTGGTACAGTAGCTCTTCAGTGGTGTTGTTTATCCCCCATGTTCGCAAACTTATCATATCAACCTCCATGTCGTAAAGATATCTACAAAAAAAATGTATATAATATTTATAATAGGATTCCCGAAAAAATCAAAGTTATGAAAGGTGATTTATTTAAAAATCGATTATGTGACTGGCTATTATGTAAATGTTTTTATAGTTTTAAAGAGTTTATAGACCTAAGTGACAAAAATACTTTTTAATATTTGCACGCTTGCATGCAGGCAAAATACAAAAACGAATCGCCATAGTGTTTAAGATCTTTTTATGGCTATGTATTCTTGTAAATAAACGATTGATTTGATTTCATTTGACATGGTGTTGGAGAAGCGACGTGTAGCTACACTTTACAGGTGAGTGATGTAATGCAGAGTTCTCATTTTCTATTGTTACGCT
Organism: Plagodis pulveraria; assembly: GCA_963890685.1. Taxonomy (NCBI): domain Eukaryota; kingdom Metazoa; phylum Arthropoda; class Insecta; order Lepidoptera; family Geometridae; genus Plagodis; species Plagodis pulveraria. The sequence goes on along the minus strand of OY982972.1, from coordinate 5,504,710 downwards.
ATGAGATCTAGAAGTGAGATTTTTAAGATGAAGGTGTTTGAAATGTCTTTTTATTATCTTTTCTAACTCTGTTCAGATTCAATAAACATTTTGTGGAACTATATCCACAGGAGAGATATATATCACAATTATAACAACCAAACTGATTATGAAAGACCGTGACTCTCTTTCTCTCTCTCTCTCTCTCTGAGAAGAAGGCACGTGTCCCAGCAGTGGGACCGTGATAGACAGATACGCTAAAACGAAACTGTGTTACGTTTACGGGTACGTAGGGATACGCTAACCAAATATTTACTCCTGTATACGTAATAGTTTATTACGTACACATCAAATACTTTCAGCACTTTTACTTCAAAGAGGTGTGTAGAGATCTAAGAACTTACAAAAATGTAGATATTTTGTAATATAAGAAGAAGCCGTATGGTATAGCGCAGACAATACTAGCTTGTTTTGAAGAGCTCGTAGCGTAGCATGCAACTAAGTTAGGCAGCATCCGCTGCCGTCAAGACTTGGATGGGTGACCGCTAGTGGCATTACTGAGCACTTCCGTGCTTCTGAAGGCACTGGAAGGCATCGGTGCCTGCCTTAGAAAAGCATTGTGGTAGGGCATTTTGCTAATACTCACCTAGTTACCACCCTTAAAAAGAAAATCTGTCGCTTACCTAGGTGATGGTGATCCGGCAGCTGTTCAGTAGAATTCAGTTCAGTTAGTAATTCTAGGTTAGCCTGAACAACATCTTCGACCATATCATTACTTTCCATCAGGTGAGATTGTACCAAAATATCAGATTAGCTAAAGTACAGAAACAAGGTCGTCATGCGAAAATACTGATGTACAATAAATACCAAAAAGCTTGACCACCTAAAACTGTAGTTTGTTAACATTTTGAAAACAATCCCTTCTACACATCTTTATCAATATCTATCTGTACTTATAATTAAACTGTAACAGATCCAATTCTGTACATGGCAGGAATTTAAAAAAAAATTGAGTGGTCTCTGTAGCTGACACTGATGCCAAATCTGTATTTTTTTAAATTTTTGTCTGTCTGTCTGAATGTCTTTCTGTCTGTCTGTATCCCGGGTGCGCATCACTCCATAACTACTGAATGGAATTCAATGAAACTTAACACGATTTGAGTTCATACTACGAAGAAGTTTATTGTATACTTTTTATCCCGAAATTCAGCACGTTTCCCTCGGGAAAGGGGATGAAAGTCAAAATGTACACTTAGTTGTAATTTATTAACGCGTAGTCCGATTTCAATTATTCTGTTTTTGTTAGAATAGTGACGAGTGAGCTCGGAACCCCAGGGGCAGCCCGCACCCCAAGGGCATTCCAGTATCCCATGAGCATCCCGGTACCCCACGGGCAGCCTGGCACCCCACGGGCAGCCCAGCACCCCATGGGCAGGTCGGCACCCCACGGGCAGCTCGGCATCCTTATTTAGATTTGCCAGTATGCTAAGATAAAACTCTAAAATCTGTAACATTCGCCACAATCAGTTTTTTTAACCATCTATCTTTTGCCGGATACGTTTTGGAGAGATTTTCGTTCTACCGCCAAACAAGGAGAACCTTGGCAAAAAGATGCCGTTTTATAATCGAAAATCCAAAAAAACGAACTAAGTACTTTGCTTCAACATTTATTGAGCGAACCGCGAAGGAACTCTCTGAGTTACTTAACTACTGTCTTCTGAAAAATACAACCCGGGAGTTTTCCAACCCATAGTAAAAAGCTCACAAGCTCACAGCGTTGCCTAATATGAGATAAACAGTGCTCAAATTTGCAGGTACAAGTTTGCAGGTACGGCAATCGAGAACGAAGTCGCTGGTACAGCTAGTTAAAAGAATATAATTATGTCAATGCAACTTTTAGAATCTTTGTTTTAAGGAGAAGTGCAAACGCGATAACTGCAAATTGTATTTAACTGTATTAAGTGTAAAAATATTATGGTTATTAAATTTTTATGAATTATTTACATACACATAATTTAATATACTTCAGTAGTATAAATATGTATTAAATGTACTTGGACTTGCCTGAAAAAAAAATTAAAAACGGCTAAGAAAAGTTCTTTACATCTTATATCTTTATATTACCGCGGCGGGCGTGGTTTAAAAAGTGTACCGAGCGGCGCTCTCAGTTCATCGCGTGGGCTCGAGTCAAGCGGTTGTACCGCGGGAATTTTTAACTGAAATCATGAGGATTCTTCTGCATTCTTTAATTCTGAAAAATCCCATAGTGTGTTGTAAAATGGTGAAGAAGCAATACAAATATGAAACTTTCATAAACGAGTAAATAAGAATATTTAAGAAACCTTTACTTGACTACATTAAATAGTTTTATGCAACATGAACTTTACATTTAATCAAAAAGAACTTTGGAACATAGAACTATTAGAACACTTAGTGTCTTTATGTAAAATATGTGCTACAAATGTCATAAAAAATACCTTGATATATGACAACAATCTAATATACTCGTAATAGTCATTTGTAGTACTAAATTGTCAAAAATAATCTCGAAGTACGCTTTAGAAAGTGTCATATTTATCACTTTTGATTTCATTTGATTTTTATTTGGCCTAATAATTACACAACCCAGAAATAGGTCGTAGATGTGAAAAATATTTAAATGACTATTGAGTTATCGGCTTTTACCAGCGCCAATGTTTGTTGCAGCTATTCTGGAACCGAATTAACTAATGCGTACAATGGTAAAAAATCTGACGGCATATGATTTTGAATCCGAGAAAGTAAGGGTGGCCCTTAGTGTGAGACTCTACGTGTATTGACACTAGCGCCGTCACATCTTCCTAAAACCAACGCGAGGGTCTCAGCACATCAGGCAACTACACCTCTCGCGACCACCAACATTCGAATGTGACCCTTCAGAACTCAAGCATGATCCATTTCAAATCAACGACCTTGTTAACAAGACCCGCTATCCAAAACTCTTAAAAACACATCATAAATATGCAATAGAAACTTATCAGCCGTTTTATCGCGGTCATCTATAACCACCCTTTTGAACACACTCCATTCTCATCCGTATAACCTCATACATAAGAACGTAACTCTTCTAACCCTTAAGCTATTAAAAGGATATCTAAGTATATAGAAAAGGGTGAGATGGAGATTACAGTTTATGTCCACTTGTGGGGTTTAGATCATTGACACTTGTAAAAGTTTTACGCTTCGGCCAGATTGTAGGATGATAGATAGGAATTGTAGGGTTTACTAGGCTTTTTTATTTTATGTGTTTTGTAAGTGGCCCAAGGGAACCTGATAATGCAGTAAACTCAACTCTCAATTTAAATTATGACTTATAAAGGCCTGTTTCAGAATGTTCGAGTAAGTTCCGGTTATAATACCCAGTACATAAAATAACTGAATGATAAAAATTACAGTTAATATGCAGCGCGTTTCGAGATTTAACCGATGGATAGGCTAAATTGATAACTGTGAAACGCAAAGATTAGTGTTTTATTTATTAAATATGTTTTGGGTAGTATACTGTACTGTAACAGCCGACTCGTCCACTGCTGGACACAGCCTCCCCTATTAAGGGGGTATTTGCCATAATCCCCACGCTTGGCAGGCGGCTTGGGGATAGCAGTGTAAAATGGCAGTTCTTTAGAAGGTGCTGCTGCCTACCTTCCAGTATTTTTCCCTTAGTCGCCTCTTACGACACCCACGGGATGATATGGGGAGGTGCAATTCTAACCCAGCACCCCACGGGGGACCCACCGGAACTTACTCGAACATTCTGAAACAGGCCGTATTAGGGTCCGTATTAGAATGCTAAAACTCGGTGAAATTTTGCATGTATATCTTTGAACCTATTACCCTAATAGATAACCTACCAGAAGCATAGATATTGAAATATCTATATGCTTCTGGTTTGCCAGACTTCCATAAAATTAAGTATTTTCAAAAATAATTCGAATAATCTTTGGAATTATTATTTTGACATTTAGGGACATAATATATAATAAATAGATGAAATGCATCTGTTCTAGGCAGATATTAGTTCGCTTAACATCAGGTGGGCCTCAAGCTTGTTCCGCCACAAACACATAAAGAAAAAAAACTGTCCATTGTCGTTCGACTGAGTTTGTTACGCACGATAGTTATTGAGTTTAGTTTAGGTACAAAAATGTATTTTTATGCCTGATGGCCTTTGACCACTATCTCAACTGATTGAAAGTGATGATGTGGTCGAAGATGTTGTTCAGACTAACTTAGAATTACTGGTTCTCAATTACAGCTGCCGGAGCCCACCATTAGGTTCTTGGCGACAGATTTTCTACTTGAGGGTGGTAGCTAGCCAGGCGGGCATTCGCAAAATGCCCTACCACCATGCTATAACGACTGCCATCCTAAGACAACAACTGGGACCGACGGCATAACGTGCCCGAAGTACGTGCACGCTCAGTAGTAATGTCACTAGCGGTCACCCATCCAACTCATGACCGCGGGCGACGTTGCTTAACTTTGCTGATCGGTTGAGAACAGCTAAGTAAACTTCGCTACGAGAGCTTCAAGTAAGTAGAACTTTATATAAAACGTCATTATTTCACTTGTTCTATTCAAATCAATTAGGATAATTTGTGGTTGAGGATGAAGGTATATAGCTAGTATACATATACTAGCTATATCCCTAAAACTACACTTCTGTAATCCCTTTGATTTTCTCTTAGGCGATAGTCCTTGTTATCATATTTAGAAATATTGTATAACTAGTATATCAGATATATCTATGTGTATTGTTTTGTCTTATTATACAGTGAAGCAGTGATGGCTCAGTGGCATTGGCTACGGACTGCCGTGCAGCAGGTCCATGGTTCGAATCCCGCCGCGGGTTTGAGCTTCACCACATGGTGGAAGGGCATTTTTTGAATGCCCGCCTGGCTAGCGACCACCCTCAAGTAGAAAATCTGTCGCCAAGTACCTAACAGTGTGTTCTGGCAGCAGTCCTTAAGAATAAGAAAAAAAATATACAGGCTAATGAGACCTAACAACTGGACGTCTTAGTATGACAGGCACAATGCAATTCATCATTGACGAAATACGTCTGTTATAGGCAGAGGTTCGTCTACTTAACATCAGGTGGGCTTCGGGTTTGTTCCGTCACAATAACATAAAAAAACACAACAATTACGGTAATAGATTCCTTTTTGTGGCGCGTAAGTTTGGTTTTATTGTTGTTTCATTCATAAATTTTTCATCCAAGCTGAAATTTTATTCCGTAACCTTAAAGTCCTAACATAAACATCTTAAAATGTTACTATCTATATCTATTTACAATAAACACTGGCCAGACTATTTTACGCTCGATTGAAAGACACCCTCGGGCCCTTTTCTCTAGCTTTTATTTACCACCCCAAACGCATTCATCCATCAATATACTGTCAATCTTTTTCACTTGAGTATTAATCTTTTATCAATTCTTTTATGTACCAACTTAATGGAAGAACGGAATGGAATTTAGTTGTGGAAAAGGCTTGGTAACCATTCTATAGTGATTATGGACCAGTGATAGCCAACCGGTCATAGCTTTAAAAAAGCGGTCATAGTCTTAAGCAATGATGGCCAAGCGGTAATAGCTATGGACTGCCGCGCCGCAGGTCCCTGGTTCGATCCCCGCCGCGCCGGCTAGAACTTCACCCCATGGTGGAAGGGCATTTTGCGATTGCCCGTCAGCCTAGCTACCACCCTCAAGTAGAAAACCTCTCGGCAAGCACCTAACGGTGTGTTCCGGCAGCAGTCCTTAAGAGCCAGTGAAATTACAGGCACATGAGACTTAACAACTATGTCTCAAGGCGGTGGGCGCAGTGTAGTTCCTCATTTGTCATAAAATGCATCTGTTATAGGCAGAGTAGCTGTGAATAAAACAATATCGCAGAAATCTTTGACCGTGCAAGGCAGATCATTAATATATATTAGAAACAGAAAAGGTCCCAATATTGATCCCTGTGGTACTCCCAATTGTAACCGAATGATATGCTAAATCGATGACTGTGAAACGCAAAGATAGTGTTTTATTTATTAAATATGTTCTGGGTAGTATAACCGGAACTTACTCGTACATTCTGCAACAGGCCTTAAAGCCTATGAATAAATTCATATTTATTCGTAGCTTAAAGCTCTAAATGGTCGAGGTTACTGTATACAACTGTTTAATTCATTCCGGACACGTTCCTTATATCTTACAGATCGTTTTAATAAGCTGTCAGCAATTTAACACCAAGGAGATTGATGTTTTTTTTATTATTTTCCCTTGTAATTACAAATCAAGGAGTTTTATTCAAACTGTCAAGGCAAACACAATAAACAATTAACCAACTTCCAAAACAAAGAAGGAAGGCTTTTCTTTAAAAGAAAGGAAAGATCTTCAAAACGTCTTGTATTCTTTTTATTATTTTCTCAGGGCATACAGCTATTATTATAAATTAATATTTATACAAATAAAGAAGAGACATTTACACGCCTCCAGAGTTAGAAATTAATTGTAACATTAGAAAATAACGCTAAAGTTTGCTTCTTAAATATGCCATCGACTATCCAGAGGAGTGGCATATTGCCGCAATAATATAGTAATTTTGGAAGGTACTCTCATATCAGCCTATTGCCGTCCACTGCTGAACGTAAGCCTCCCCCAAAGAGCGCCAACCATCCCGGTCCTGGGCAGCCTGCATCCATCCACCGCCCGCCACCTTCTTCAAATCGTCGGTCCACCGTGCGGCAGGACGTCCTACGCTACGTTTGCCTAAACGTGGTCTCCACTCTAACACATGTCTGCTCCACCGACCGTCTGTTCGTCTGCAGACATGACCAGCCCACTTCCACTTCAGCGTACTGATTCTGCGAGCAATGTCGGTGACTTTAGTTCTCTGGCGGATGACTTCATTCCGAATTCTATCCCTCAGAAAAACTCCGAGCATTGCTCTCTCCATCGCTCGCTGAGCGACCTTGAACTTGTGGACCAGCCCTGCGGTGAGTGTCCACGTTTCGGCTCCGTAGGTCATTACTGGTAGGACGCACTGGTTGAAGACCCTGGTCTTAAGGGATTGTGGGATCGACGATTTGAAGATTTCGCGCAACTTCCCGAATGCCGCCCAGCCCAAGCGTATCCTTCTGTTCACCTCCGTCTCGAAGTTGTGCCGTACTAGTACGAAGGTACTCTACCAGTAAATAAGTGCGATTTCATTATTTAGTTAAATGCAGTTGAAGAGCGTAATACGAAGGAATTTCGATAGTTGGTACGTGCGTGGGAAATATGCAAAAGATATGTAGGTACCTAATAATCACCACGCATAAGTTTTTACTGTATATCCCATAGGCTTACTGAGCGTAGCGAAAAAATCCTAGGTCTATGGTATATCCAATCTCTTTAGTTTTTGGGTATAGCGTAGCAGTCAGCTTAGCAGGACATTTAAGCGGAATTGTGACCACATTTTTTTTACATTGAAATGTTTTTCTATAATTAATTTAATGTTTTCTTTGGACATTTTTATAATACGATAATGTTAGATTTATTAAACAATCCTAAGTTTATCATTAACATATAACGTGATTGTTATATAAAATTGTCTTGACGTAATTTTAAATATATGTGTAGCTTAATGTTGTCTTAGGTTTTCGCGATTATTACACAAAGTTATTCAACAAATTATTTTTGTCCCGACGTTTCAAACACTTTGGAGTGATCAGTCACCCCGTGACCACGATCACTGCAAATTGTTTGAAACGTCGGGACAAAAATAATGATAAATATACGCGATTCAAACCGTTTAAAGTTCTTTAATTACTATATGTATAGCTTTTTTAAAATGAAGTATACATAGAAAAAAAATATTTTACACGTAGTAAATACTACATTGATTGCAGTTGTCGGCTTTTGGAAAAGGCTTTTTCATATCCTCTCATTAAATAAACGTAAAAATCGCATTAGGGAAAAATATGCAAAAACCACGTTGATATAATGTAGGTAGTAGGTTATTTATGCGATCAGTCGAAAGATAGCGGGTAAAATCCCAACGAAGGTTTCCAATGAGGGTTGGGCGGCATATGCAACACAACCCGCCATAAAACTGAAGCCAAACTTATCACTTTCTACCAGTTGAAGCAACGTATGGTCTAATTAATAATACAAGCAATGATGGCCGAGCGGAAATAGCTATGGACTGCCGTGCCACAGGTCCATGGTTCGATCGCTACTGCCGGCTCGAGTTTCACCGGAAGGTGGAAGGGCATTTTGCGATTGCCTGGCTACCTCAAGTAGAAAATCTGTCGCCAAGCGCCTAACGGTGTTTTCCGGCGGCAGTCCGTGAGATTCAGTGAAATTACAAGCTCATGAGACTTAACAATTATATCTCTAGGTGACGGGCGCAGTGCAATTCGTGACTTGTGATGAAATGCATCTGTTATAGGTAAAAGTTAGTCCGCTTAACATCAGATGGGACTCGAGGTTTTTTTTTTTTTTTTTTTTTTTTAATAATAATGTTTATTGATATAAAAATGTTTTACAAATACAAAATACTTTTGGCCCCCAAACTAGGTAAACCTGTATCTTGGGGACCACCTTCCTATATGGTACGAGATTGTTCCATCACAATAACATTAAAAAACAAAACTTACCTATCCGTTGCCATAAAGATCTTTTTTCTGCCTCTTGCTCGGATTACTTGGCTACGCTATAAATCTATTTACCGACAACATTATTTCGTCAAAATTCTTGCCATTCCCATCTGGACAGCTATTCCAGCGTTTTATGAAGAGGGATTGCCGATAACGTTTTTTATGTACTGGGTTCTTTTATTTTTTCTCAGACGGATTTAGTAAAAGGTTCGGATATACGATGAGTAAAATGGTTGTTAGAAATGTGACTGCTATAAATCCGAGATTTAAAACAAAAAATATATATGTATTGTGTAGATTTTTTTCTTTATATTCGTTATACTATTTCTTTATACCCCGCACTTACAGGTATAGGTGAGACTGGGTGATAACCGTGTAAGTCGAATTCGCGTAAGTCAACTTTGCACATAAATATTTATAAGTTTTAGAACTTGTCGAAGTCGGTACCATGCACACAATATTGTGATAATAGGTTATTTTGAAGTATCATGGTTCCGACTTCAACAAGTTATTTCACACTTTTGAATGTTGAAATCGGTTAATATTTAGGAAAAAAAATTAGAAAGAAAGAAAGAAAGAAAAATGCTTTATTTGTGACACAAATAATACGTTGACACTAAGATGAAACAAAATTAAAACTATTCATAATTTGTTCACAAATTGGTCCCAAATCAGCATAATGCTGGTTGTTAGCCAGCGCTGGTCTTCCTTCGGAACCATATTATGGTGACGTCACACACACATACACACAACAGTTCGCCAAATAGAAAAAATAAAATATAATAATTTTACAACACAAAAAATAAACAACAATTAATATAAGTAATTACAATGTTAAGAAAATAAATTAACTTATAAGTAATATTATACCTTTACATATATAATTTTTACAGCAAAAGATAAAATAAAAATACAATAAAATAATAATAATAACTAAATAATGGATGGTATTTGCATTGCCCAGCCTTAATTATATTGCACTCGTATCGTGTCGCAAAGTTTCCTCTTCTTTTTGATGAGCACAAAAATGTTCTTTTAACTGAACCTTAAACTTTTGAACATTTTGCAAGTTCCTAACTGGTGGTGGAATGTTGTTCCAACATTTACTGGCTGCATATCGGAAACTACCTCTGAAGGCGGCCGATCTAGCACAATGCGTGGAGAGCGGCGGCGCGCACTGCCGACGGGGCCCATGGGACCAATGACTGAACGTCCACGACAGTTTTTCAAATAAATAATCAGGCTGTTTATGTTTAACGACCCCAAAAAGTAAGCATGCTAAATGCAACTTACGACGATGCTTCATTTTTAGGATTGAATGCGCATTGAGGTATGGGGTTACATGAGCTCTTAACGGAATTTTAAAACAGAATCTAGCGCAGGCGTTTTGCACTCTTTGAATGAGCTTTTGCGTCCGCACTAAAAGTCTGGGACCAAATACTGCATCCATATAATTCATTTTGGACAGTACTAAAGACTCTACAAGTCGAATACGTAGGTCTTCTTTTAGATGCAATCGAATTCGGTAGAGCAATTTTAATTTATAAAAACAATTTTGTACCAATTTTGCTACGTGTTTCTCATAACGCAATTGGCAGTCCATTAGTAAGCCTAGATTACGAGCTTCATACACGCGCTCAATAGGTTTGTCCATTACCATCACATTGACCGTCGGGTTTAAGTTAGAGAGCTGTTTATTACTGCCAAAAATCAAATATTTGGTTTTCAAAGGATTGAGTACCAAACAGTTTTCATCCGACCAACAGGCTATACTTGCAAGATCTTCATTTAATTTCATAATAGCAGTGTCAATCTCTAAGGGTTTGCAAGAAATGTACACTTGTGTGTCATCTGCGTAGGTGTGAAACTTGCTGTGTTTAATATTGTTTCGGATGTCTGCAGAGTACAAAATAAAAAGAAGCGGACCCAAAATAGAGCCCTGGGGTACGCCTCTTCTTACAGAAACTGTATCAGAGAGCACTGTCGAACCATCTTTTTTTTTAAGTTTAACGCACTGACTACGGTCACTCAGATAACTATTGAACCACTGTAGAGTCGCTCTATCAAATCCGTAGTAATGAAGTTTTGACATCAAAAGATCTATATTCAGAGAATCAAAAGCCCTAGAATAATCCAACAGTACAAGAACTGTACACATTCCTTCATTTTGGGCACAAAGAATGTTATCCGTCACATCAAGCAATGCGGTAGCTGTGCTGCGTCCCCTTCTGAACCCTGACTGTTCCTTAGGCAAAATGTCATTTATCTCAAGGAAATCTGTGAGTTGCGCGCACACAGCTTTCTCAAGGATCTTAGACATACACGGCAAAATGCTAATTGGTCTAAGATCTTTAATTTCAGTTGGATTTGAGATTTTAGGAAGAGGACAGACAATAGCATGTTTCCATGAGTTAGGGAAAACCGATGTGCTTATAGATTTGTTTATCAGCTCTTTTAATATATCCATTGAATGTGGAAACGTCATGAATAACATATCCAGGCCTATACCATCACAGCCTTCCGCGTTTGATTTTAAACTTTTAATTATTTTGATAAGGCTGTTAAAATTAACCTGTTGTATGCGAAACACTGCTTTGCTATATGTATGATGTTCAAAATATGTTAGGTACGATATAGATACATTTGATTTGCCTGGTATATTTAAAAAATAATTATTTATAATGTTCGCATCACTAAAATAGTAAGGAAGTTCAGAATTAGTCTGCGGCAATAATGTTGTTTTTAAATTTTTCCATAACCGCTTAGGGTCATGTAAGTTATTATTTATGTTAAATTTAAAATAAGCTGACTTCTCGTTATGTATGGCTTGATTAACAGTTGATTTAAGTGATTTATAATATTGCTTTTTAATATCTGTTTTACATTTATGATAAGATGAACAAGCCTCATCACGTAAACGCATCATAATTTTTATCGTATCCGTAATCCAGGGCATCGATCTCTCCTTGATATATATTTTATTTATTGGTGCATATATGTCAAATAAAGTAACAATACAGCGGTTCAAAGCTACTACCATATCATCAACGTTAATCAAAGACGACATCAGATCCCACCTAATGTTAGATAGAGTCAAATTGAAACTTGTTGTGCATATATTACTCTTTGGACGATATGTTAAAAAATAAGGTACAGATTTTTCGCGTTTTATATTAAACTCACAGGTCACTAAGCAGTGACCAAAAATATTACCAACATGAGACAGTGAAATGTTTTTTGCGCGCAAATCTGTACAAATTAAATCGATAAGAGTCTGACTAGAATCAGTAAAATGAGTAGGCTCCGTGACTAGTTGAGTCAGATTGAAACACGATAAGAACGTACTTAATTTATTTAAATTACGATCCCTTTCACACAAAATATTAATATTAAAATCTCCTAAAATAATTAAATTATCATAATTAGATATTGAGCTCACGGTATCCGACAAAGCATCAAAAAATAAATCAGCACTCATCCAATCCGGTCGGTATGCTGTACCGATAGCGAGTTTCTTTCCGTTAAGAGTCAAGATGAGCCACATTTGCTCCACGAGCCTGTGCAGTGGGTCTACAGGGTGTGGCCAGGTGCGTACCGTAACATTTCGCTTAATATAAAAGGCAACACCACCGCCTCGCGCACGATTGCCTGGCGGCCGCGGAGTGGAATGTAATTTGTAACCTGGCAGTACCGGCGCACGACCCTCTTCGCCCGCCTTCAGCCAAGTCTCATTAATTGCCAATATATCGATGTCATTTTGAGTGACCGAGCCAATAAAATTATCATGATTAGTACTGAGGGAACCTGCGTTGTACAAACTAATTTTAAAACATTTATTAATCATTTTGAATTGATAAAATACTAAGAAATGAATGTAAATACTTAAAACTAGGAGATAATGCAATGCACTGGTTTATATGACATATACGAGTACAACAAAACTTATTTACGTAAAATCCAAAACATATTGGGAAAAAAAGTAGACTAATGTTAAGTGAGTCTATCATATTAAATAAAGAAATCTTAATATTTATTTGCATTGAAATATTGGAAGGTAATATAAAACTGTAAGGAGAGTAATTGTCCAATTCTTCAAATAGTATCAGCCCTAAAAACACGTGTGAAATCAGCCTCAGCTCGGATAGGGTACACAGGCTTCCCATCATTCTGGCGAGCATATATACGACCTCCTTTGGTCCAAGCGTATCGCCATTGGCGTTTACGACATTCCTCGCGAACCATGAAGAACAGTACACGGTTTTGCCTCGTCAGACGTTCGTTGACAAAGATTCGTCGCGGGGGACCCGGCAGCGCAACGTCGCCTGAAGTGAAATTGCGACGTACGCGCGCGGCTTTAAGAATCTCGTCGCGCAGGTGGCGGCGCGCCAGGCGCACCACGACGCGCCGCGCCCGTGCCGGTTGCGCCCGCCCGACCGCTCCATCACCATTGCTGCCATCAATTGCACCAGATCTCTGGCCTCTCACGTCGACGGACCCAACTCGCTCAGCAAACACAACGTCTCGCTCTTCAAGGTTTACCCCTAGCTTCGTAGCCAAAAGGATGACACTGTGAATCAGATTTTCGCCTTTCTCCTCCTGTAAATGACCAATATCGAGGTCAGTGCGAAGTGCCTCCTGATCTCGATCATTCAGTTCTGTCCTAAGTTGATCCACGGTTTGTTGAAGCTCTTTGACCTCTTCCAAATTAAGAGCAGGCACCGCTGGCGCCATCACCTCTCTGGCCTCAAGTGCCTGAAGCCTCTTTTCAAGTTCAGTAACACGTTCTCCCATACAGGCGATGGTAGCTCGAAACTCTTTTCGAAATTCCCGCTCCTCCGCCATATACTCGGCGAGCTCTCGTCGCATCGCCTTAACTTCTGGATCTCCGACAGAGGGCGCTGCATTCGATTGTGAAGGGCCGGCGGCGGTGGCAAGATCGTCAGAGACGGTTGATGGTGGTGGGACTACAGAGTCATTCGAACATCTTACTGAGGTATTATTAGAGCCCTTACGGTGCTTTTTGGTACATTCGGGACATGCCCAGTCTTTCCTCATAGATGAATTTTCGGCTAGCTCCACACACGCTTTATGGAACGTAGAAGGACAAATCGAACAGGTAGCGGCCCCTGCCGATGTCTGTGACAAAAACTTTCCGCAAGCCGTGCACTTAGCCATACTGATAAAAACACAAGCTAGGTACGTTCGATGCTGATCTGAGAGTAAGCTGACCAAAGTATCTGTCGTATTCGTATAATAACTAGACAGCAGATGGCGCTGCTACAAACTGAATATTATATTTTTTTAAAGAGAAGCGGTAGGACACAGAAAAAGTTCGTCAAAATTACCTTCAATTTCACGAAACGAAACTTGATAAGTGCTATGTTATATATTCCCGTATTATACTGATCCGAGCAAATTACTTGATACGCACACTCATACCACTAACTTGATCACTGTAGCACTGACTGAATACAAAATTACGGTGCACTAGAAGATTTTTGTATTTTATCGGAGAATATATGTTTCGCGAACGTACTGCGTGTATGCCGTCCGTGACGTCAGTCTTTTAGTCAATTACACTTATTATTGACCCTTGCTACTAACGGGACCGGTTGTCATTCACTGTCCATGGCTATACCATCAAGATAGGAAAACAGCATCAGCTTTCAAATAAAAAAGAATCATCAAAATCAATTTACCCACTCAAAAGTTAAGATGTATAATTAAAAAAAAAACAATCGAATTGAGTACCACCTCCTTTTTTAGTAGTCGGTCAAAAATAGTGTTTTTTAGTAGTCAGTCGAAAGAACGTGCTAGATTTCTTTTAAAATGTGTAACAAACTATATTATAAAATTATTACAATATTTGTTTAAATGGCGTAGGTGACAGGCGATAGCTTGGCAGAGGCGAAATTGTCCAAGTATTTTTGTCGTTTAAGCAATCACAAACTGTGTATTAGAATTTCTTAATCAAAATGTTTTTAACTTGCAACCAAACTAACGGATGGACAGATGAATCTTAGTAATAGGTTCTAGTACAGACTCAAAAATGTGCAAAATGTTTCTAAAATCTTTAATGTCTAGCACCTCTACGTTCCTCGTAGGATTTGTGCTACACTGCTACAAGATGCTATGAAAAATATGTTACAGTCACGCACAAAAGTTTCCAGTAGATTGCATCCGATATTCCAAGCAATGTTGTAATGTCCAGCACCTCTACGTTTCTCGTAGACTTTATGCTACAGAGCTACAACATGCTACGACAAACTGATATGCAGTCGCGCACGGAAATTCTGCAGTTCATTGCATCCGACGTTCTAAGCAATGTCAGCTTATTACTTCACTGCCACTTCTTATATTCGTACCTGCAGAGTGATTATTTGTTTATTGATCTACTTGATTATAAATTGGTTCATTCAATGTCAAGAATAGTTTCGGTTTATTGACCTCTACTAATACTCGTGTTCTGGACTTACAGTTGTAAAGTTATAATTATTCCTGAAATCTTTTTTAAGGCACCATTCAATGTATTACGATCTATCCAGGAATGCGTACGCTCGTAAACTAAGGTGAGGTCATGTTAATGTTAAATTTAGATCTCGGAAGGTTAAGCGAAACAAAAAAACTGTCGTTTTTGGGCTTTAGTTTTGTCCAGTACACGAGTATGGAGGTTTCTATTGCAGTTGGGGTCGTTTAGCCACGCTAGTCAATAAACTAGCGTTACCAAAATGACGATTTCAATAAGATATATTTAGATCCCGAACGGTTAGTCGGAAAAATTTCCGGCACTTTCAGGATTCGATCGTGTCCAGTGAAGTACAATGTCTCTATTGCGGTTGTGTACGGTTAGACAAGCTATTTAGTAGACTTGTCAAAATGACGATTTAAATTGAAATTGTTACTATAATAACATGTAAAAAAAAACCGACCAGAAAATATTTTAAAATTAAAAATGCACTAAAAAGTAAATAAACCAAACCATACTATACACTTTGTTGTTCATTTTACATCGACAAGTGAAAATGAGAATTTCATAAATGTAGTCGAAGCCAATTAAATACACATTAATAGGGATAACTCAAATACTACTCGTCAAATCTCACTGAAATCTAAATGGGACTACATAACTAGCACCAGTTTTTGAATATAAAAAACATTAAAATCGGTACTCTTTTTAAAAAGTTATGAGGTAACAAACAAAAAAATACAGTCGAATCGAGAATTCATTCTCGATTCTCGATCGTGCGCTCGTAGAGTCAAGACCTCCTGAGGATGCTTCGTGTAGAAGCGAAACGCGTCGAAAATTCTTCCGGTTTGGCTGCGTGGCGTTTGTGACGTCAAGTCGGCTTAGCAGGAAAATTAGGCGGAATTGTCACTGGATATATTTTTGTATTTTTTAAGTGTTTTATTAAAATATTAATTTGATGTTTCCATAAAATATTTTAAAAATATTCGTTATGATTAGATATATACTTTTAAGTGTTTTATTAAAATATTAATTTTATGTTTTCTTAAAATCTTTTAAAAATATTTGTTATTATTAAATATGGATTTCCATAAAGTAACGCCTGAATCTATTCATTATCTTTTCGAATTGATAACCTTCTCCTGTTTTTAAACTCGGTTATAAATGATATGAAAGCCATACTGTACTTGTTGTATTATTGTGCACGGACATCATGCGGGCCGCTTGCTTGTTTCGACGCCATTTATCAAAGAAGTATGAATTAATAAAAAAAATAGTATAAATCCCGACTGTAAGTTATCTATTTTCATTAAAAGATTTATCGTTCCATTGAAAATTAAACTGCAAGTTGTATATATTTATAGAATTTTTAAAACTTTTTGATACCCCACTCGATAGGATTGAAGAAAAGTATTTTTATTCTTCTTCTTCTTCGTGTCGACGAATCACATTTAGATGGATGACTGCCAGTACTGGGCTGTAGCCAACCCAAGGGTAGATGCCTCGTACAGGTCACCCAAAAGTGCAAGCATTGGGACATTGAGGGCAACAAATGACGCAAAAATGATAAAGTATTTTTATTTATATCACTATATGGCGTCTAAAATCCGCTAATTAGTTTTCTATTTTTTTCTATACAAGTTGTCACTTGCGCTATCAATACGAATCTAACGATATCTCATACATAACAATCGATTTAGCCGTTTAGAAGTTCTAGCGGGATAAAGAAACTGACAAACATACATACATACATGAACCCTGAAAACATAACTCTCCTTTTTTTGGTCAGTCGTGTAAGAACCCTGAAAACATAGCTCTCCTTTTTTGGGCAGTCGTGTAGTAATAATGATACGATACTACTTGTTGTATTATTGTGTACAAACATTATGCAGGGCCCCAATTCTCTTAGCTATTGACCAAACGCCACACTACTGCGATGCTTCTGTGATCGAGCTGCTGTTAATGTCAAATTCGGTAGTCTGCTAATTCTAGCTCCTAATCGCAGTTGTATAGCAATCGCGTCGCTATCGTATGGCTGTGCTATGGCTTGCAAATGTTGCCACTGAAATAATAATGAAAACTTTAAGAATCAAGCATCGGTCAAAACATCAATACAGTGGTTTTCTAGGAAGTGGTTTTGAAGCAATGATGGCCGACCGGTAATAGCTATGGACTGCCGCGCCGCAGTACCCTGGTTCGATCCCCACCGCCCGGCTTGAGCTTCACCGCATGCTGGAAGGGCTTTTTACGATTGCCCGCCTGGCTAGGTACCACCCTCAAGTAGCAAATCTGTCGACAAGCACCTCACGGTGAGTTCCGGCAATATTCCTTGAGAGCCAGTGAAATTAAAGGCACACGAGACATAACAATGTCTCAAGCTGACGGACGCAGTGCAATTCGTGACTTGTGACGAAATGCATCTGTTACAGGCAGAGGTTAGTCCGCTTAACATCAGGCGGGCTTCGAGCTTATTCCGTCACAATAACATAAAAAAAATAAAAAAATACAAAACATTAAATAAATATATTAAAATCATGTACATATTTTTATATCTAAAATCCTCCAAAATAATTTATGCCACTGTAGTAACGCAATCGCAACAAAATAGCTTACAGCATACCAAATATGTCAAAAACTATTGATAGCAAGACTGACTTGCGACTCAAACCTAAATAGCGGGCAGACTACGGATACTGTCAAAAACTACAATTTAACGCCATTCAATAGTTAAAAGAATCGGGCACCAGGTCTCTTGCTTTTTTCGAGCCATTTGTCAAAATATACTCTCACTTACACAAACAAACCGTATAGCTTTTACAAAGAATGTCCACAGAAATCCCGTCAATCCTCTAAGAAAATTCAAATTCAAAATTCAAATTATTTATTTGGAACTTAAGCGATAGCATTAATTTAATGAAAAACGATGGTAACCGCGAAAGTTTTGAGAAAAACTGTGTTGCAGGTACCAACGCCCTCCTCCTTAAAAAACTACGGTACATTTAGTTCCTCAGGCTTATCATATATACAGAAAAGGTAAAATGAAATATGATTACAAGGTATTTTGAGATATGATTACAAGTTAATATGAAAACAATTTTATAAATCTATGTAAGTCTTATATCTCTCTTATAAATCTATTAAAGTCTTATATCTCTTGAGTGTATATGCTTGCAAGTGTGTGTGTGTGTGTGAGGGTGTGTGTGTATGTGTGTGTTTGTATGTGAAGGTGTGTACGTATGGTACTTATTTATTTGTTTTGTTGTCAAGTAGTAGTAGTCAGGTTGTGTACTTCACAAGCTCTTCCGTTTCATCGTATGTAAGTGATTGTAGCCAGTCTTTAAGTTTTATTTTACATTGTTGAGAAGGAAGAGGGTAAATATTAATAATTTTATTTATTTTGTTGTATAAAGTGCCACTAACACAATAATAGTGTCGACCTGCTAATGGAGTGCGATGATAGACTGCTTTACAAACCCTGTCGGTTCTGCGTTTAGATTTTACAAATTGGGAGTCATAGTTTAGTTCAGAATGCTTGCGGATAACCGTGTGCCATATAAATAGCTGTCTAACTGTAGGGACCTTGCAGAGAGTGTAGAGGTCAGTTGTAGGGAATCTACGTGGCTTATGTGAAAGAACTTTGAGAACTGATCTTTGTGCTCTTTCAAGTTTTAGCATATGTGTTTTAAAAGACCCGCCCCAGGAAGCTATGCAATAGGCAAGGACTGATTGTGCTAAAGCAAAGTAAACAGTTTTTAAGCATTTTATGTCCGCTGAATCCCGAAGGTTTTTAAATACATACACTAACTGTCTCGTGCGAGATACGGTAACGTCTATGTGTTCTTTCCAACCCATTGAGCTTCCCACCATTACACCAAGATACTTTATATTAGATGCTCTGTCTATAGGGCTACATTGGCACTCTTGTGTCAGTCTGCTGTTACATGTGTGAGCGCGGATTTTAAAAGAATCAGAAGGCTGCGATGTTACTTTAACAGCGAAGGTAATAAATTTAGTTTTTTTTACATTAAGCGTTAGGAGGTTTTGATTTAGCCAGTGGGTCACAACTGTTAACGCATTTTCAGAAAATCCATGGACCTCCTCCCATGATCGTCCATTTATCAGAAGAACAGTATCATCTGCGTATGTTATTATTTTAGTATTAGGAATAATTAGTGAGCATAATTGATTTATATAAATCAGAAACAGAGTAGGTCCGAGAACACTACCCTGGGGCACACCAAAGTGTATCTGTTCCTCTGCACTGATAATGTTGTCAATTTTGACAAATTGAGAGCGTTGTGTTAGATAGCTGTTAAAAATAGAGTGAGTAAGGCCTCTGATACCGATAGTTTCAAGTTTGTTTAGCAAGATGGGGACAGAGACAGTGTCAAAAGCTTTAGAAAGATCTAAAAACATTCCAATTACTTTTAATTTCTTATCAATGGATTTTACAATGGTATCGGAGAGCTCCAGAACAGCATCTTCAGCGGATTTTCCAGTTCGGAATCCAAATTGGTTGTGGGACAATATATTGTTTTCGTTAATAAATTTAATAAGTCTGACATTTAAAATTTTCTCGAAAATTTTCGATAATGCTGTTAATACTGAGATAGGCCTGTAATTATCGACACTGTCTCTGGACCCACTCTTGTAAATAGGATGAACGATAGCCTTCTTAAATACGCGAGGGAAAATACCAGTATCAAAGCACAGATTAAATAATACTTTGAGTATAGGGACCAGAACATCTTTGGCTGCTTTGATAAAATTGACGGATATGCCATCCCAACCGATGGCACAATTGGATTTAAGGTGCATGATGATACGTTCAACTTCATCACAATCCACACTGAACAAAGCCATAGATAATTGGCGAATAAAGTTCTGAGTTATTTGCATATATGGGAGTGTGAGCTGAAGTCGGTACGGAGTTAGTAGCTACAGATGTGATATTTTCGGCTAGACTTTTCCCAATATTAACAAAGTATTTATTTACGTCATTGACACGTTGGGATGGATCATTGGCCAGTTTTAACAATTCTGTAGAGCTGTTTTTCTTTGTGGTCATGTGTGTTATTTGTTTAATAAGCTTCCAGGTAGCTTTTGGATTTTTTGCGGCCTTTTGGAATTCACAGCGTTCATATTCTCTCTTTGTTTTTTTGAGCAATCGGTTGCAGAAGTTACGGTATCGTAAGAATGTTATCTTTAATATGTAATCATTAGGATTCTTTTTTAACTTTTGGTACAGCTTGTCCCTGTGCCTGATGCACTTCAGAAGGGCTGGGGTAATCCATGGTTTAATGATGCGTTTTCTGTTGGGAATCTGAATAGTTTTATTATGCGATTTGATAATAGATGCGATCATGTTCACCAACATTTCTGCTGCAAACTCCGGGTCAGTAGAGTCAAGGATGGGGGCAAAATCTAGTTGTTTTAGTGCATTTACAGCAGCAGGCATGTCTAATTTTTTAAGGATCCGATTTGCAGGAACTTTATTGATCCGAGTACTACAGTATAGTAAAATGGGTGCGTGGTCGGTCACTGCTGAGTCAAGTATGAGGGTAGTAGCAAAATATGGTGTCCTGAGAATAGTATGGTCTAAACAATTGTTTAGACGGGTGGGAAGTGTGTATGCCGGTAGCATACCATGTGAGGTAATAATAGTTAAATAATCATCAGCAAATGGGTCATTACTATCTTTTTTTAAGTTAATGTTAATATCACCCACAATTATTGCAGTCCTATAGTTACTTATGCTTTCTAGAGTAGTATCAAGACTGTTTAAGAAGTTGTCGATACATTTGTAAGAGGGAGATCGATAAATAGCTATAAGAGCTACTTTGTTTGACATTTTAAAGACCAGACAATTTGCCTCCAAAAACTCAGGTGATTCGATACTGTATTCTAATCCATTTCTCACATATAGAACCAGACCGTCATTTTGATTTGTGTAAGAGGTTCCATAAGAGTCAAAGCCAGACAAAGTTGGGAGAACAGGAGCACTTTTCAGCCAGCATTCCGAAAGCACAATAACATCGACGTGTTTAGGAATTCGATGCAGGAGGACAATTAGACCATTGAAGTTACAGTTAATGCTACGTATATTTAGGTGCAAAATTTTAATACTATCAATAGAATGAGTGTCAAATATACCAACATCTTCGGGAGAGCAAAAATGTGACTCCGCTGGAGATATTAGTTCAATCTCATCAGTAACGGTTAGTAAATTATCCATTAGAAAGTATAGTAAATAACAAAGGTATTGGAACAGTGTAACTTGGAATCAAAGTAAATAACATTATGTCAAAGCGTTTAAAGATAACCTGAGTAAAATTAGGATAAGTATTAGAAGAGCTATGGAGTTTTTTATTACTACTTGATAAAGTGTAAGTGTGTATGGTGTGTATTTTGAGAGTATAGTTGAAATTGGTTTCGGTGTTTGATTTGAGAAAAATGTGAGAGACATGCAGACTATCAAAGAGGTTACATATAATAAACAATACATACAGAGAAAATGTATGTGACATAACATACAAATAGAAAGAAGTTAAAGTAATCCAGAAAAATAAATTAAGAGTGATTATGTCTTCTTTAGCCGTTGCGGTTAGCATTGCTGACCAAGTCTGACTCAGTTTGTACACGAACCAGAGATCCATTTTCACGTTTTCGAAGGTAGATTTTCCCGTGGGAAACCCAACAATATTTAAAGTCGTTGGCTTTTGCGAATTCTCGGGCCTGAAAAAACAGCCGTTTCATTTTTGAGGATAGATTTTCAGATATGTAAACGGGCCGAGCGGGGCCACTGATCTTTAGATGTTCGGTGGTCAGCTTATAATCCCTATTGAACTTTCGGTACATGCTAATAATTCTTTCTTTAAGTAGGGAGCTAGTTAGCTCCACAACAATCGTCTTATTAGCAGGTTCTTTTGTTTTTATGCGAAATATATCTTTAACTTCAAAGGGCTGAATTTCGACATTCAACGCCTTTCCGGCGCAGATGACGGTGTCTAAAAGCGTGGATTTCTTTTCATTCGGCGAAACAGGCACGTTCCTAATTTCTAGGCAAGTCGCCCTTGAGCTACTCTCTAACTGGTCCAGCTTATCTTCTAGGGTTTTAATATACCTCCTATCCTCATTCTGCTCATTTTCCAGTTTACTGCACTTTTCCTTAAGCTCGTCATGTTTCTGTGCCATATAATCCACCGTAAGTCGCATTTCCTGAGCCGCACAGCACATCTTGTCGGTTTTTTCTTCCTGTCCCTTTTTAAAATCTTGGAACAGTTGTTTCATTTCGATCATAAAAGCGTCCAATTTTGTGTTGTCACAATCAGAGCGCTTGCGCTTACGCTGGGTAATGTTTGGTGTAGACTCGGTGTGACTCATTGACAGGCTGGGCTCTGAAGAACTGTGATGAAGCTCTGCGCTTGGAACGGTAAGCTTTGCTGAGGCCAGAGTAGACGGGGGCGAGTGGCTAAGAGGCATGGTTCTAGAGTACCAGGCTACCAGCGTTTGGAAAGAGCAAAAATAAGCTAACTGCAAATTAAATACAGCGCTAAAACTCACTCAGGCAAGAGAGGTCAGCTTACGTGGTCGCCTGTCGAGTATTTCGAATAAAATTGCTTTCCGTCCACTCTAAGTAGACCTCAGCCTCTTGTTTAAATGTGTGTGTATGGCTGTATTCGAAGTATGTTGAACGTTATTAATGAATGTTCATGTATGCAACTCACGTACGGTATTAGCTCTCTCGGCGGCTTTGTGTGCGCAGTGTAGTCTTCTTGTAATCTATGAGTAGTGTCTACGAAGCGTAGCTCGTACCTGCGGCCGCGGTACGGTGAACTCTTTTAGTTTTATGCTGTCCTATTTTTTCACTCGAATAAAATTAACTTCTTTTTTTGGAATTATTGCGTAAAAACAAATAATACGCGAGCGAGCACACGTCTGATCTCCTCAGAGGTCCGGAGGGAAGGGGGAGAAAGCGTGTCGATTACCGTTTACTTAGAGGTTGGGTCATGACAACCGACCTTCTTGTAAACTAAGGTCAGGGTTAATCGAAAATAAAGTTTTGCCTTACACTTTATATTGGATAACAAAACTAACCTAACAAAACTCTATGAATCAGGCATAAGAGGTATTGCATATGAGTGGCTGGATTCCTACCTTAAAAATAGGGTACAATATGTTAAAATTCAATACCATAACCATCGAACACACAGAACTGAGGACTACTTGTCTCAGCCGCTCATATTAAACTCCTCCATTCCCCAAGGTAGCGTATTAGGATGCATACTTTTTATTATTTACATAAACCAATTACCTAAAATCATAGACACTCAATGTGTTCTTTTTGCGGATGATATATCACTTCTCTTTAAATATAAAAACACATCTGAATTCAACCAAACCGTAAAAGATACTTTGTGTAATGTGATGAAATGGTTAGCAGACCATAACCTTAAGGTAAATTTATCAAAAACCAAATTAATTGAATTCTTACCACATCAAAAATCTTCATTAAACATAGAATTACAAATTGACAACAAGACTATAGACAAAGTCAGTACATGCACACTATTAGGTATAGAAATAGATTCAAATGTGAACTGGAAGACACACATTGAAAAACTAAAATCAAAATTGTCTAGATTTGCATACGCCCTATATGAGCTTAAAGTAAGTACAGATAAAAAAACTGCAATTACAGCTTACTATGCATATGCTCACTCTTGGTTAAATTACGGATTTATCCTGTGGGGAAATGGTACTAACATCGAAGATTTACTAATCAAGCAAAAAAAGCTAATACGTATCATAGTGAATATTAACAATACTGACTCATGCAAACCACACTTTGTACAATTAAAAATTTTAACAATAATTAGCATGTATATTTTAGAATTATGTAAATTTGTTAGAAAAAATCCAAACATATTTAAAGATACAAAGCAAAATCGAGTATACGGCCCCCGAACGAACCAAAAAAATCAATTAGCCCAACCTAAAAGCCGCATCAATATGTATAAAAATAGCCCTTATGTTAACGCGATAAAAGTTTACAACCATTTACCAAACGAGATAAGAAGTGAATCAAATACGAACAAATTTATAAATAAAATTAAAACATTACTAATAGAGAAATGCTATTACAATCTAACAGAATATTATAATGATAAATTCACATAATTTTTATATTTTTTCTTGACATTCAACATAATTTTATTAATAATCAATATAATTTAACATAATACAAGCAAGGATAAAAACAAAAAAAAAACACGATTAAAATTGTTTATAATAAATTGACAATGTTTCAGCTTCAAATATAGGTCTGTTTCACGTTGGTAATATGTACTTCATCTGTAATATTTCATGTATTTTTGATTGTATAAAATGATGCTACGCCCAAATGGGTTTCATGTATGTTCTGTTAAATATTGTATCCATCAAATGTACTCATGAAAGCAATAAACAACTTTGAACTTTGAACTTTGATACATTTTACGGAATCCATCCCGATTCCATCTCCAGATTATCAGACGTACGATTTAGAAGCACTTGCAGTGGGGTTTGCATGGTCGCTTTTCACCTATCAACTATATTTTTATTTAACTACAACAAAACTATATATTTATTCCACACATAACAGAGAGCAATTAAAAAGAAATAATATAACAATGTTATGTATCAGACCTAAATTGCAGTTCCGATACCTGCGTGTTACAGCAAATGTATAAAGTAAACGTATTTTGAGTAATGATGAATGTTAATACAATTTAAAATATTAGGCTATGGATGATACAAATATGATCATAATGATGATGACAAACATAATGTTGATGATGAAGACAATAGAATTAAGACGCAGAATGCATCCACCTACGTAATAAATTTCGCAGTTGAGTGCATTCGCCGTCACCTGCACTTACTGGGACGTGTATGGGACGGCCAGACTCAACACGGAGGTTGAGTTTGACCGGTTAGGTTTGGGGTAGAGGATATCTTCTCCCCCCGAAGGGTTCCCGCCTTGTCGTGGCGGTGGGGCTTAGTAGCCGTGGCTTCGTCACCCACGGTGAAGCGAAGAGGAACCAGGGGCCGTGCTGGCTTGAGCAGTCGGCCGGCCCCAGAGGGGCCGCTCCACTGGGCTTTGCCTCTAAGTCCAGACTGGAGCAGCAACGGGTAGGCTGCGGTGCTGTATGGGCAGCACCGCATCTGAGGCGGGCTGTGGTGTTGTATGGGCGACACCACAGCTGACGGTGAGGGGCCACGGCGGGAGAGGAGTGCCGGTATCACGGTGCGCCGCTCTCCCTACCTTCCGTGGCCACGGCGGGGCTGCCACCGTTGATGGCGGACGCGGAGGGGCCGCAGGGGAGGAGGAGTGTCGGTATAGCGAGGCGCCGGTCTCCCTATCATCTGCGGCCGAAGTAGCAGGCGACAGGGCTACTCATCTGACCCGTCGCAGGGGGACCTAGGGCGTCGGAAGCGGGGTCGTCTGACGCCCATTTGCGGTCTTGGTCCCCGGGTGGTAGCGACGTGCCATGTGTTCTGGTGCGTCGTGAGGGGTAGCACCCCAGGAGGGGTCCGGCAACGGACAACCGTGGCGGGTTCGTGGTTGAGTGCTAAAGCGACCCTGCGATCCCGCCAAGAAGCGGTAGAGATGGAACACCGTGTGTTATTTAGTCGGTAGGGGCACTTGCTGCTGTGGGAGTAGTTGGTGTCGAGCCCGACATATCCCGGCCACCTTCCCCGGGGTGGACGGGAATGCGTAAATGCATTTTTCATATCTTCTAGAGTTTTTATGAATAGTGACAATTTAAGGCAGAATATATCTATTTCTTGATTATTTTTAGTTAAATCGTTATATTGGCAAGCCATTCTGACTTTAGTCATAGAATTGTAATAGGAAAAGTTATTTTTATAAATTTGCAAAATTAAAAGATTTGTAAGATTAGACCTACGTGCGCTATATTTCATGTTGGAATTTAACTGAAAAAGTAACTGAGGTGTGTCCAATATAGAATGAGTTACTTTGTAGAGATAGATGAAATCGAAAAACCTTCGACGAGTTTCAAGCTTTTGTACGTTATATCTAATCAATCTTCCTTCGTAAGTTAGGTTGGAGCGACCCAATTGTTGGCGGTAACATACCATTCTCAAACATTTCCTCTGAACCCTTTCTATGATATCAATATGTACTTTATAGTGGGGGGACCAGATAATGCTACCATATTCTAAAATGCTTCTGGCAAGAGATATGGAAGGCTATTAATGGTCACTACTTTTTTTTACATATATATGCTGGCCTTTGACCACTATCTCACCTGTTGGTAAGTGATGATGTGTTCGAAGATGTTATCCAGGCTAGACAGCTGCCGGAACAAACCATTAGGTGCTTGGTGACAGATTTTCTACTTGAAGGTGGTAGCTAGTCAGGCGGGCGTTTGCAAAATGCCCTACCACCATGCAGATCTTGGATGGGTAACCACTAGTGGTATGTAATATACATTCATGCATTTTTATGATAATAAGTGACGAGACGGAAAAGCCAGTGCCTGATGATAAGAATCGTGAAAACGTCTATCCATTACAGTTACAGGTCACTTTTGAGTGGCACTGTACTCGACACTCCGAGGCATTCGTTTTTAAGTCTCGATTGCCCGGTTATTTCACTAGGTGTGCCTTTCAAACCAAAACACAGCAGCGTTTGCATACTCCTGCTTGGAGATAGAATATCTTGACCTACGGTGGTACCCACCAAGACGGCCTCTTCCTTAAGATACGTACCAATTGTTTTGTCACCTGATTGCACTACCTGGGCACCGTATGTGGAGTATCGAAATTATGAGTACCTGCTCCCGGACGAGGGTAACACAGCGCCCAAAGAGGGACACTCCGATTGTTGTCTTAGAATGACAGTCATTGGCTACGTAGAAGGCCTTCGGGCGCCCTTAAATCTGCGACTCTGCATTGTGGTAAGGCAATTTGAGAATGCCCGCCTGGCTAGCTACCACCTTCAAGTAATCAATCTTCGTCAAGTACGTAACGGTGTATTCAAGCAGCTGTCCCTAACTATCAGTATCTATTCAAGATCCAGTTTACCTTCTTCAACCAAATCATAATTTTTTTTGCGTCGTATACCTAATTGCAGATTAAACGTATTGCACCGATATTATATACGTGGGATAGCAATTGTCAGGTGATGATGTTGATGCTAAAACAATAGCTTGATATCAAACAGTCCGCAAGCTTGTAATCGTCACTATTATGGTTAAGCAAATAAGGTATATATTAAGAAATATTTCGCCTAGCACACCAAGGGTTTTGTACTAACACAGAATGTACAAAAAAAAAAAACTCATAAAGTTCGAGATCTTTAGCAAGAATGGGTTGAATTCCTCTTGCTATTGACAGACTATTATTATTTGTT
Organism: Plagodis pulveraria; assembly: GCA_963890685.1. Lineage (NCBI taxonomy): Eukaryota > Metazoa > Arthropoda > Insecta > Lepidoptera > Geometridae > Plagodis > Plagodis pulveraria. The sequence continues at coordinate 5,477,177 of OY982972.1, read as the reverse complement.
CGTACACGGTAGATATTTGACTAAATCATACCACACGACGAACAACGGAGGCTTAGTAATAAGTTTCCATTTTCTAGTACGGAGCCTAATAAATATACTATTAATATTTTGTTATTAATATTGTTCGGACCGATCAACTTATCGGGCAGTTTTCGAACGAACCTTTTTTGCTAGTCGTCTATTGTGATCTATGGATTTGCTACGTGAAATTAATTGAGACTTTTTGCAATTCTTTCCTTGAATAGGGTCAGCGGTATTTAAATTACTGTAATTGATTGATTTGTGTTTTTTATTAAAATCCGCCTGTTTGGACCCTCGCGTGTGTTTTGTTATAACTTGATCTTGGAAAAAAAATTGTTGGTTTTAACCTTTATTGACAATATTGTGAAAATAAAGTGTGCTATGTCTGGGATGAGAGCATAATAGAACAAAGTCAAAGTCAAAGTCAAAATCATTTATTCAATTTAGGCGTCTACGACGCTCTTATGAAGGTCAATTACAAATTTTAGTATTGAAATATTCTACATTGTACTGCCACGTTCAGCAAATAAATTGTATAGAGCCACTGCGAGAAGAACGGGCAAGAAACTCGGGGCCATTCTTTTAAACATCTTTTAACAATGTGTTACATACATACTATATAATAGAGTTATTACAATATTTGTTTAAATTATGTAGGTGACAGGCAATAGCTTGGCGGAGGCGGAATTGTCCAGGCATTTTTGTCGTTTATGTAATCAGAAACTGTGTAGTAGGATTTTTTAATCAATATGTTTTTCACATGCAACTTGAATTTCCCTTCTGTGAGCGTTGTAATATGTTTGGGAACTTTATTATAAAACCGCACACAATTACCTAAGAAGGACCTTTTATTTGTCTTTGCTAATCTAAAACCTGGCACCACTATTTTATCTTTATTCCTAGTATTGTAATCGTGATTGTCACTGTTTAATTTAAATTTACTCAAATTTTTACGAACATACATAATATTTTCAAATATATACAGACTTGGTAAAGTTAAAATATCAATTTCTTTAAAAAGATCCCTCACAGATTCCCTAGGACCCATTTTATATATGGCTCGAATTGCACGCTTTTGTATGATAAAGATTGTCTCTATCTCAGCAGCAGTTCCCCACAGCAATACGCCATACGACATAATACTGTGGAAGTACGCGAAATAAACTAGCCGAGCAGTAGCTACGTCTGTTAACTGTCTTATCCTAAGAACTGCATATGCAGCAGAACTAAGTCTTCCGGAGAGATCATGTATATGTGGATCCCATTGTAAAGTGGAATCCATTTTGATTCCCAGGAAGACTGTCGCTTTGTCAATAGGGAGTTTATCTGGGCCAAGCTTTATGTTTGGTTCAACATAAGGAACATTTGGTAAAGAAAACTTTAAACATTTCGTCTTTTTTGAATTTAGGAGAAGATTATTAGCGGCAAACCATTTACAAATCTTAGATAATACATTATTTACATGCGTCAGTTCACTGTCTTTCCTATCTACTTTAAAAATCAGAGTCAAACAATGCGATCGACCTGCAGTTCTTGTTTGAAGTGAGAGTGCTGGTGCCTTGATGACTCTGTGTCGTTACTTCGGAGTCTCGGAGAACTAGAGGAGCCCCCACGAGTGAGTACAATCAAATATTTAGTCTTGGCCGATACCAAATATTCAGATACACTCTAGTGGGATTCTAGTGGAATTCCTCCCATAATAAGCTGCAGTAAGTTTTAATTTGTTAATTTGATTTTATTTTGTACTTTATCGTGTTTTTATTTCAGCCCGATGAACTGCCGGCCAAGTTATTCATTCCATATAGATTGTCTAGGCAGAAGAACGCTTCCACAGAACAATACCTGCCTGGGCAGTCTGGAAGTTTAAAAAATATTTTCAATCCAGCACCTCTACATTTCCTGTAGGCTTTGTGCTAAATGTTGCGGAATACATGCGTGCACATACGTGTATGCCGACCAAGAAAATGGTAGACGGTAAACAACAATAAAATCAGGTAAGCAGTTTTCACTGAATGTAAATAGCGAATACAGCTGATGTGATTACGGATGCATCGCAAATGGTGCAGCAAAACTCTCTTACTTGAGACGTTGTGTACCGTTGGCACAAACATTACATTAGAAATACCTAGTTTATATTTAGAAATAGTATATATTATACATTACAACACATAACAAATGAGCGCAGTAAGTTAATTATTCCAACTGAAAGTACTAAATTTGTCATATATATTATGTTACTTAATTTTTATCATTATTTTTTAAAGCAGTGATTGACCGGCGTTCCAGGTCTATGGTACGATCCCCACGACACCCACCACGGCATGAGGTTCACCACATGGTTGAAGGCTATTTAACGCCTGGCTAGCTATCACTCTCAAGTAGAAAATCAAACAGTGTTTTGAAAATAGTAACAAGAAAATTATTATTTCAATACACTTCATGGCGAAATTCATTTCAAATAAAAACAAACAAATACATTTTTACCAACAAAAAGTGTATAGAAAAATAATTTACTTTGTACTATTTTCAACAACTAAGCAAACTCGGATGTAATAAATTGATTTGAAAGGTATTTTTTATGTGCAAAGTTATTAGGTTTTTTTTTATTATATCCCTACCACATTCCTGTTTTGTGGCATTTGTACAATGTATATTTTAACAGTAAACACGACACACTACGCTTTTGAAAGCCAGTTTACAAATATATAAAGGTTTTTATGAACAACCGCCTGAGCTTAGAGAGAAATAAAAAACTAGTCATCGCGAGTTGGGCTTAATATAATGGTGCCTCAGATCGTAATGCTGCTAAAATAAAATTTACATGTTTATTAATCATAATCAGTTATTTAATAATAAACCATAGTATTATATTATATAAGTACCCTAATTACGCGTACGTTGAGAAGTAGACTTGCATAACATTTGCGCGGATCTATTGCAAGCGTTTTATTAAGAGCATGTACATAGTGACAGTACGTAGCAATTTAGTTTGACATACAGCATATTTAGGCCTTTAATTTAATTAATATAAAAATTAATTATATTACCATAAAAATATAATTCAACTATCCGCAGAATTTAAACTTGTACCCAAGTTATACTCTATTTGTTGAAAAATAGTACCTAAGTAAAAATATAGTTTTTTATTTGTTCTGCTAACGGTACACGCCCGAAGTATTCAGATAGCAAGTATTCCACCTGAGTCCGTGGTGTTACTGTCCTGTTACGTCGTGATACAAAACATTTACTTACATATACCTACGTGCTGTGAAACTTAAGTTTTACATACTTATTGTAGCGTTATATTATAAAACTAGCATTATATATTAACATTATATCGGTTATCGTGCAAAACAATTAACCTCTTTTTGCACAGTTGGATAAACACTATCCGTGTCTCAAATTATTTCCACACCAAATTTCATCCTAATCGGCCCAGTAGTTTCAGAGCCTATTCAATGCAAAGAAACAAACAATCAACACTTTCCTTTTTATTATATTAGTTTAGATAACTAATACATTCAGGCTTCATTTTGCGAAAATCCATAATTATTAATAAAAACTATCTTAAAATATATATTATGAAAAAAGTTTCTGTGTCGTGCACTCGAAGTTAAGGTCTTCTGAGGATGTAGAATCGAAACGCGTCAAAAATTCTTCCAATTTAGCTACGTAGTTTTTAGGGTTCCGTACCCAAAGGGTAAAAACGGGACTCTATTACTGAGACTTCGCTGTCCGTCCGTCCGTCCGTCTGTCACCAGGCTGTATCTCAAGAGCGGTGGTAGCTAGACAGTTGTCATTTTCACAGATGATGTATTTCTATTGACACTATAACAACAAATACTAAAAATAAAATAAATATTTAAGGGGACCTCCCATACAACGAACTTGAATTTTTTACCGTTTCTTGCTCGATACTAATAACGGTGACAGGTTAACTTTAGACGCTTTAACTATTCACAGAATTTAGTTACGGAACCCTTCGTGCGCGAGTCCCACTCGAACTTGGCCGGGTTTTTTTTATGTTGCTCCAAATTATTAATTTACACATATATTTTTTAAATTTGTATTAGTATTAAGGTTAAAATTTTGTCTGGTTTATGTGTTAACTGTAACAAATTATTATTACTACAATAAAAATGATGAAAGAAGTCACCATGAATAAAAATTTTTACGACTACGTCCTTGTCATGTATAACAACCACTTATTTGTCCCATAAATCTTAACTAACTTTTATGGCGGGAATTGTAGCCGTTACAACCATTTCTTCTATCTCGCGATCTACAGAATGGTGAATTTTTTTTTTTTTCGTAGAGGCGGAATAAGGTCGACGCCCACCTGATGTTAAGCGGACTAACCACTGCCTATAACGGATGCATTTCGTCATAAGTCACGAATTGCATTGCGCCTTTCACCTGGAGACATAGTTGATAAGTTTCATGTGCCTATAATTTCACTGGCTGTCAAGGACTGCTGCCGGAACACACCGTTAGGTGCTTGGCGACAGATTTTCTACTTGAGGGTGATCGCTACCCAGGCGGGCATTCGCAAAATGCCCTTTCACCATGCGGTGAAGCTCAAGCCCGCGGCGGGATACACGGCAGTCCATAGTCAATGCCACTGAGCCATCACTGCTTCGAAACTGCTTGTTCTTCTAAACAAACAAAAATGTTACCATTAATAAGTACTCTTATTCATTTTTATGAGATTGTGACGGAATGGAGCAATCATAAGGCCCACCTGACATTAAGCGGACTAATATCTGCCTGACATTACAGATGCATTTCGTCACAAGTTACGGATTGCACTACGCCCGTCACCCTGAGACATACTGTACTGTACTGTGACAGCCGACTCGTCCACTGCTGAACACAGCCCCCTATTACGGGGGTATTTGCTATAATCCCCACGCTTGGCAGGTGGCTTGGGGATCGCAGTGTAAGATGGCAGTTCTTTAGAAGGTGCTGCTGCCCAACTTCCAGTATTTTTCCCTTAGTCGCCTCTTACGACACCCACGGGATGATTTGGGGAGCTGCGATTCTAACATGCAATTTGAAGCAGTGACGGCTCAGTGGCATTGGCTATGGACTACCGCGCAGCAGGTCCATGGTTCGAATCCCGCCCAGAGCTTGAGCTTCACCTCGTGGTGGAAGGGCATTTTGCGAATGCCCGCCTGGCTAGCGACCACCCTCAAGTAGAAAATCTGTCGCCAAGCACCTAACGGTGAGTTCCGGCAGCAGTCCTTGAGAGCCAGTGAAATAACAGGCAAAATGAGACTTAACAGGTATGTCTCAAGGTGATGGGCGCAGTGCAGTTCGTCACTTGTGATGAAATGCATCTGTTATAGGCAGAGGATACCGCTTGACATCAGGTGGGCCTCGCGCTTGTTCCTTCACAATAACATAAAAAATTAAATAAAAAAAATCCGGCACCCGACGGGGGAGTATCATGTGCCTATAATTTTATTGGCTCTCAATGACTGCTACTGGAACACACTGTTTGGTGCTTGGCAACAGATTTTCTAATTGAGGGTGGAAGCTATATAGACTTAGGTTAGGCCTAGAGATTTTTGGCCTTTGTCTACAATATCACCTGTACTAGACCGTACAGTATCTGCCGGTTGGCCATAATCCCTACGCTTGGCAGGTGGCTTGGGATCGCAGTGTGAGATATGAGTATCTCAGAAAATGCTGCTGCCCACCTTCTGGTGTGTTACCCTTAGTCGCATCTTACGACACCCACGGGTAGAGATGGGATGGTGACACTCTAGCCCGGAACCCCACATGCACATAACAACGGGAACTATATACATAATGTTGTCTTAGGTTTTCACGATTATTACACATAGTATTTTGAAGCACTCGTAGCGAAATTTACTTAGCTGTTCTCAACCGATCAGCAAAGTTAAGCAACGTCGCGCGCAGTAATGAGTTGGATGGGTGACCGCTAGTGACATTACTACTGAGCGTTTCCGTGCTTCGGAGGGCACGTAAAGCCGTCGGCCCCGGTCGTCGTCGTAGGATGGCAGTCGTTATAGCAGGGCATTTTGCGAATGCCCGCCTGGCTAGCTACCACCCTCAAGTAGAAAATCTGTCGCCAAGCACCTAACGGTGTGTTCCGGCAGCTGTCCTTGAGAGCTAGTACTTCTAGGATAGCCTGAACAACATCTTCGACCACATCATCACTTAGCATCAGGTGAGATAGTGGTCAAAGGCTAACCTATTACGCATAAAAAAAAAGTTATTAAACAACTTTAAACGGTTTAAATCGCGTATATTTGTGACTGAGTCACCCCGTGACCACGATCGCTGCAAAGTGTTTGAAACGTTGCGTCGGGACAAAAATAACTATACATATACGCGATTTAAACCGTTTAAAGTTGTTTAATTACTAATTATGTACATAGTTACTTATGAACAACTATTAGTAGATAAGATCCCAAGACAATAATAGTTATTGAAATAAGAGAAAGCGAGGGATTCTAGGATCTAATCATGAGCAAAGCGAGCGGTTGTGAAAAATGTATTTAAATATTTTTTGCCATAGCGGTGCCAGCCTGGACCCCCCAAGTCTTTCTGTTTCTGTTGTCGTAAAAATAGACGAAGAAATATACAAATAGGTGGGCAGCAATAACTAAAATTTATAATAATTTTATAGTTACAAAACAAGTTTGAAATGAGGTAGGTTTAAACCGAGTAAACTACGTTTAATACCTAACTCATTCAATTATTACAAAATCACAAATATACGATAGGAAAAATTTAAGTCATGTGCGGGATTCGAACCCGCGTCCATCCACCCCTTGAGCCCCCCGGCTCATTATCGTTCTTTAACTATCGTATTGGGATGGAGCGACATCTATAGTATCTATAGTCTATAGTAGTACGCAAGTGGTACTATAGATGTCGCTCCATCCCAATACGATGGTTAAATAACGATAGGAAAGATTCGAGTTATGACGTCTGTCATGTTAGCTCAATTGGTTAGAGCATACCCCGGCTCAAGGAGTGGATGGACGCGGGTTCGAATCCCGCACATGACTTAAATATTTCCTATGGTATATTTGTGATTTTGTAATGTAATCCGCATAGCTGGCGTTATTGCAAACCTAACAATATTAAAATCTTAAATTAGGAATCTGTGGCCGGCCTTTCAACGACAAACTAAACCGGTAAATGCATAGCGTAACACACTAACCAACTAGATATAAGGAGAAAAAAAAAATGTTTTTATATATATATATATAAGTATGGACTCACTTTAGCTATAAGATATTTTAAGTAACACTAGGCTAACTTCCCATCAGGAAGAATATTGATAAGTTTGGAGAATGAACTCATAGTTTTAAAATTATTAAATGTAAGAAATAACAAATTAAAATCAAATAAGAGTACGGACCACGAGTCTGTAGTGTGTATCATTAATAATAAAAAAAAAAAAAAAAACAAGTTATTCTCTAAGTTTTTTCACAAAAATGTTATTTAGTCTCTTGCTTAAATTTTATCCTAAATAAACTGTATCATGCAATCTTGCAGTCTGCACATCATGAGCATGTGAATTTCCTGACCCGTTGCTCTGTCACGTGGTCGCAACACGAAAAAAGGTCGACGGCTATTCAACAAAAATTCAGAGACTCTACAAACACGCAAATTTGTATAAGATCTTATCTTTCACGATCATGCGCTCGAAGAGTCAAGACCTCCTAATGTTTCATATAAAACTGAAACGCGTCGAAAATTCTTCCGGTTAGGCAGGTACGTGGCTTTTATGACGTCACGCAGGCTTAGCTAGATAATTTGTCGGAAATGACACAAAATTTTTAGTTATTTTAAAGTTGATAGGTAAGCCTTTGACCACAACCTGATGGTAAGTGATGATGTGGTCGAAAGTGTTAACAGGCTTAACCTAGAATTACTGGCACTCAGGATCGCTGTCAGAACACACCGTTAGGTGCTTGGCGACAGATTTTCGGCTTGAGGGTGGTCGCTAGCCAGCGGGCATTCGCAACATGCCCTACCACCATGCGGTGAAGATATTATTTTTAAGTGTTTTCTTAAAATGTTATGTCAAAATCATTACAAAACATGGATTTCCGGAAAGTAACGCCTAAATCTACAAGACTTATTTACATAATTTGGATATTCGGAAAATTTTGTACGCTTTTTTTTTGCTTATAGGTATATAAGTCTTTGACCACAATCTCACCTGATGGTAAATTTTGTAATCGTTACAAAAATGCTTAGGTTTAGGATTAAAAATAGAATAGGCAATTTTGGTATATACGGAGTACGTATATAAAAATCGAAAAACGGTATATAAAGGGTTAAAAACAAACACATAGTGAATACGCCTATTTACAGCAGTCTTGACAGTGTGATCAATATTTTTTTTAAATTAGTCTACCGCACTTCAATATGCAATTATTGATTTTGCATTTCATCTCCCATCCCCCCCAAACAGAATCCTGGCTACGTTCTTGCCTAAAATCAATCCTATAATGCGTGATGGATAATAAGCCGATATTGCATTGCTTGTCTTTACCTACGCCTACTCACACCCACACAGAAACACACACAAATAGATCATAATTATTATTTCACTCTTTGCGAAAAAACTGGTTCAAATTTCCCTTGTACTAATTGTATATTCTTATCCGTATTTCTATGTATAGTATGGTTTATCGGTTAGTTTAGTTTACAATTTATTCGGATTTCATCATCTGGTGATGATGAAATCCGAATAAATCGTTCAGTAAGTAAACTGCCCACGCTTGACATACCTAACCAACTTTTAACTGTAATCATTTCATAATTTAGTGTAACTGTCATTAATTGTGTATTTTGATAATAAATTATTCTTATTCTTATTTTTAAAATTCTTATTTGAAAATTCAACTTTTCCTTATTTTGTCAAAGTCAAAATTATTTTATAAATTTTGGCGTCTACGACGCTCTTATGGACGCCAATGAAGTACATTTCATTTATTTTTTATGCCCGATAGGTAACACTTTGACCACTATCTCACCTGATGGTAAGTGGTGATATGGTCGAAGATGTTGTTCAGGATAACCTAGAATTACTGGCTCTCAATGATAGGTGCCAGGAACACACTATTAGGTGCTTGAAGACATATTTTTTACTTAAGGGTGGTAGCTAGACAGGCAGGCATTCGCAAAATGCCCTTCTACCATGCTATAACGATTACCATCCTTAGACAACAACCGGGACCGACGGCTTAACGTGCACCGAAGCACGGAAGCGCTCAGTAGTAAAGTCACTAGCGGTCACCCATCCAACTCATGACCACGGGCGACGTTGCTTAACTTTGCTGATCTGTTAAGAATAGCTAAGCAAACTTCGCTACGAGCGCTTCAAACGCAAGGGCTATGTTCAATATCCAAGAGGCTTATATGTTGAGCTATAACGAGCTATAGTTAAAGTTGTTTGTCAGCACAGAAGGGGCATAATAGTACTCAGATTATGTGTGTCGGCACTCGTCTTTAATGTACCGGCAAGTCGGACACTTTTAATGACACACGACACGGAATACTACGTAGCAGCTTAGTATAAGGACATAGGATAGACACCTAAGTACATGGAAATCAAACATAGTAGTAAATAAAACTAAGAGTGAGTAAGTGTGTGAGTAGAAGCAGTGATGGCTCAGTGGCATTGGCTATGGACTGCCGCGCAGCAGGTCCATGGTTCGAATCCCACCCAGAGCTTGAGCTTCACCGCATGGTGGAAGCACATTTTAGCGACCACTCTCAAGTAGAAAATCTGTCGCCAAGCACCTAACGGTGTGTTCCGGCAGCAGTCCTTGAGAGCCAGTGAAATAACAGGCAAAATGAGACTTAACAGGTATGTCTCAAGGTGATGGGCGCAGTGCAGTTCGTCACTTGTGATGAAATGCATCTGTTATAGGCAGAGGATACCGCTTAACATCAGGTAAGCCTCGCGCTTGTTCCGTCACAATAACATTAAAAAAAAAACTAGCGAGCGAGTTGTCTCGAGAGGTGCCGGACTTGAATTGCATCCACCCCACCTCCATAATATCATATGTTATTGTAAACTAATGAACATGATAATAATTGATAAAACCTTATTTACTAAAGCCGTCTCAAACATTAAGAGTTAAGTTAAGCCTGCTGTTTATTCACATAAAAATATTACCATATACATAATTATAAATATCTACCTCGCACTGCCACAATATGGAACCAGCTGCCAGGTGCAGTATTTCCGAACGGATACGACTTAGGGGCCTTCAAAAAGAGAGCATATTCCCTCCTTAAAGGCCGGCAACGCATCCTCGATACCTCTGGTGTTGCGGATGTTCGTGGGCGACGGTGATCACTTACCACCAGGTGAGCCACCTGCTTATTTGCCCTTCGAACCCATAAAAAAAACCAAATCTCATATCCAAATATACAATTGTTTAATTTTCCGTTTAGAATGCATTCACCTTAATAATATCAATAAACTAATTAATATAAATTTACATATGTTGCATTGCCAGACACTCTACACTCTATTTTTGCTTTTTTCAGTTCCGTAGTATTAAATTTAACTATGTAATGTATTGTTAGCACCGTCGCGTCGGCAACATTATCACGTATGTGAGTTTGTGATAAAAGGCTAACCTATCAACAATTTAAAAACACTAAGGCCTAGATAGCGACGTGATACCGGTGTGTGATAGGTGAACCCACAAACTTACAGGGTATTCTGTCAGTTTCACAACACTGCTTTAAATAATAAATAGATTCAGGCGTTACTTTGCGGAAATCCACATTTAATAATAACAAATATTTTTAAAATATTTTATGAAAACATCATATTAATATTTTAATAAAACACTTAAAAAATACAAAAATATATCTACTGACAATTCCGCCTAATTTTCCTGTAAAGCCGACGTGACGTCACAAACGCCACGCAGCCAAACCGGAAGAATTTTCGACGCGTTTCGCTTTTACACTAAGCATCCTCTCTGGAGGAGGTCTTGACTCCACGAGCGCACGATCGAGAATTCTCAATCGTTTTATATTTTTTAAGTGTTTTATTAAAATATTATTTGATGTTTTCATAAAATATTTTTAAAATATTTGTTATTATTACACTTCTTTAGCTCTTACTCAACTTAATTATGTACCTTCATTACTATAAACATAGATATTAATTAGTAAAACAATTATAATTATACTAGACAGTATTAGTTATAAATGCAGATAGGTAATCTTACGTATTAAGGAATTATAGAAAAGACATACCTCGCGTCATGGGGAAATTCTTAAATACTTTTTGTATTTAGATATACGAAAGAACACGTGTACACTATGGTGTTTTATTCAACAATTCACGTAAAAATCATTTTAAAAATACATTCGCGTCTGCCCTTAAAGTTCGAGTAGACAAACTCAAGGAGTATTCCTACCGAGGGCCACACACTCAGTTCTCTGTTACTGTATGCAGATACATTCGTTTTACAACTGTATGAATTGTATTAGTGCTATTACTTTTCAGAAGACGCAACTCTTTCGCCTTCTACCAACAAGGGCGGATGACCGAGCACCGTAATAGTAATAGGGTCCCATTTTCTTGTGCAAATCCCTAAAAATTGTGTAATAGGTATTTTCCACCAAAGAAGTGAAGTGAGTGGAAATGTGCACCAGCCCTAACTTGTTATTTTTCCGGTGATTTGTGTAAAACTTACTAGTGGGTTATCTGACGTTGTAACCTCTTTTACGCGTGGTTTACGCATGTCCTTTTTCGAGTGGACGTGGTCGTCTGTCGCAAGTAAGAAGCAATGTACACAACTTATAATAAAACTAAGGTTTAATGGTACTATACAATTGGTGTTATATTGCACTCTTTTACTCCTTTAAATGCCCTGCTACTGCTCTTCACAGCTACTTCTAAACATAATATATATTTTAAGTTCTTATTAACCTATAATTGTAATGCATTAAATCTGGCAATACCTATAATACATTTATTCGTAGGGTAATAGGTACAATGTTTTTAGGAATATTAGAGTTCTGTATCGCAACCTGTATAGCTTTCGTCTGTAGGTCCCGGCCTTTTTTTGGTTTCTTTATATGAGTTTTATTACCCTGTCATTCAAACTCTTGGGTCCTCAAACGTCTTTGCCGACCCGTCGTAAATCCTCGAGTAAAATACCATATTCGGAAATACCAGATTTGCAAAAACTCTACAGCTAAACAGTAGATTCGCATTTTCTTAATCTGGTCTGCGAAATCGGCTGTACAACTATTTCCTTTTATTTTACTTATAAAGATATAGGCACATTCAGGAGAAAAAAGATTTATTTCGTGAGCCAAAATTATATTTAAAACAAGAATATAGATGTAACTGGTTATGCCGGCCATTAAATTATATTAGAGATGAATATACAGACGTTACTTTGCGGAAATCCATATTTAACAATAACAAATATTTAGAAATTATTTTTAGAAAACATTAAATTAATATGTAATAAAACACTTCTCTAGTGACAATTCCGCCTAAATATTACATATTACATACAATTAGGCGGAATTGTCACTATATTTATTATATTTTTTAAGTGTTTTATTAAAATATTAATTTAATGTTTTCTTAAAATAATTTTAAAATATTTGTTATTATTATTATCATTATAGAGGTAGGTATTTAGATATACAATAGATGGATGCTTTAGTTAAGAATTAACTACTAATAAAGTTCTGTTACTGTGTTGTGATTACTTTCTAATACCAGGAGCTCAGGAAGATACAAGAGGTTAAATAAGTATATCGATGGTAAGTATATTCACAGGAAATATTATCTATAACAGCTACTCAGCCGTTACATGGACCAGTGATTCATATATGGAGAAGTATTTTCGTTGTACTATATAGTTTTTTAATCAGATATTCTCAATAAAAATGTTATTTTACATCCATTGAACTTATGTTGAAGCGCTCGTAGCGAAGTTTGCTTAGCCACTCTTAATCGATGAGCTAAGTTAAGCAACCGCCGCGGTCAGGAGTTGGATGGGTGACCGCTAGTGACATTACTACTGAGCGTTTCTGTGCTTCGGCAGGCACGTTAAGCCGTCGGTTCCGGTCGTTGTCTTACGATGGCGGTCGTTACAGCGTGGTGGTAAGGCGTTTTGCCAATGCCCGGGTAACTAAACCAAATCTTTTGTCGGCTGGAATTAATATTAGAATCTGGTGACAATAACAAATATTTTTAAAATATTTTAAGAAAACATTAAATTAATATTATAATAAAACACTTAAAAAATTTAAAAAATATATCTAGCATCCTTAGTTTCTCGATCGTGCGCTCGTATAGTCAAGACCTCCTGAGGATGCTTCGTGTAGAAGCGAAACGCGTCGAAAATTCTTCCGGTTTGGCTTCGTGGTGTTTGTGACGTGACGTCGGCTTTACAGGAAAATAAGGCGGAATTGTCACTAGATATTTTATTTTTATTTTTTAAGTGTTTTATTAAAATATTAATATAATGTCTTCTTAAAGATTAGAAATATTTGTTATTGTTAAATATGGATTTCCGCAAAGTAAAGCTTGAATCTATTCATTAGAATCTGGTGAAATAATTAGTTAACACGTATCTGAACCAATAAATTCTTTGGAGCCGAGTGAACCCAAATTTCGTAACATAAAAAGCTCAGCATAACGTATCAAACAAGGCTTAATAAACAGTACATTCATAAAAAAATTAGGGCAATCCACACCAAGCGCTGGAAATGTCAGATTTCTACATAATTGTCCGGGACGCATACAAATGGGCCTGGTTTTTGTCAGCGAATGGAATTAGGCTGATGGCTCCATGTTTTTGTGCCACATGTGCCACTGATGTGACGTTAACAGGCTATTGATAATGTAGATTTTTGTACTACTGGCTTTAGAATGCGGTTTATACTACGTGGACATCGATTGTTTTTATACAACAAAAGTGAATTTAAGCAGTGAATGGCTCAGTGGCATTGGCTATGGACTGCCGCGCAGCAGGTCCAGGGTTCGAATCCCGCCGCGGGCTTGAGCTTCACCGCATGGTGGAAATGCATTTTGCGATTGCTCGCCTGGCTACTACCCACAAGTAGATAATCTGTCACCAAGCACCTAACGGTGTGTTTCGGCAGCAGTCCTTGAGAGCCAGTGAAATTACAGTGATACTTAACAACTATGTCTCCAGGTGACGGGCGCAGTGCAATTCGTGACTTGTGACGAAATGCATCTGTTATAGGCAGAGGTTAGTTAGTCCACTTAACATCAGGTGGGCCTCGAGCTTGTTCCGTCACAATAATATAAAAAGAAAAAAAAAAGATAATCTGTCGCCAAACACCTAACGGTGTGTGCCGGCAGCAGTCCTTTGAGAGCCAGTAGTTCTAGGTTAAGCCTGTTAACACCTTCGAACCACATCATCACTTACCATCAGGAGAGATTGTGGTCAATGACTTACCTATCAACTATAAAAAAATATATCGCGTGGACATTGATTGTTTTTATACTACGAATATTACTTTTGAAGCAATGATGGCCGAGCGGTAAATGCTATGGACTGTCGTCCATCCGGTCCATGGTTCGATCCCCACCGTCAAGCCGGGCCGGCTTGACCTTCACTGCATGGTGGAAGAACATTTTGCGAATGCTCTCCTGGCTAGCTACTACCCACAAGTAGAAAACCTGCCGCCAAGCACCTGACAGTGTGATCCGGCAGCTGTCCTTAAGAGCCAGAAAAATTACAAGCACATGAGACTTGACAACAGTACGACGGGCGCAGTGTAATTCGTTCGGACGAAATGCATCTGTTATAGACAGAGGTTAGTCCGCTTAACATCAGGTGTGCCTCGTGATAGTTCCGTCAAAATCAATTAAACAAATTATTAAATTAAATTAGTATCTCCCATAGAGTTACCGATTAATTTGGGACTCACGAACTGCTGCTAGAACACATGGTTTTTGACTTTTTCTTAAAACAGGTGTAT
The DNA here is from genome assembly GCA_963890685.1 of Plagodis pulveraria. Lineage (NCBI taxonomy): Eukaryota > Metazoa > Arthropoda > Insecta > Lepidoptera > Geometridae > Plagodis > Plagodis pulveraria. The sequence goes on along the minus strand of OY982972.1, from coordinate 5,462,159 downwards.
TTTATTCACACGAGTTGATTTGAACTGCACGTACACGGCTCGCCGCGCATGGACTGAGGTATAACGTTAAGTGGCTATTGCTCATGAATATACTGGACTTAAACTGAACTCCATGTTTTTCCCATGTGTTCTTCAAATTGCTAAATCGTTATCTAAAAGTGTAAAGGTTTTGTACAAGTCCTTTTTACCATTAAATTAGAATTATTAGGAACACACATCGACTTATATATACTAGATGTGACATCTCAATCGAGGATAGTCGACCAGTGCAGATATGCCGGCCGGCATACTCTCCCCCACACGTAGCTGAGCTCTCGTAGAAATTACACGCGCTTTACGTTCGAAAATTGTGTATTAACAATTGTGTATTTTGAATAAACAATTTTAGAACGTAAAGCGTGTGTAATCTCTACGAGAGCCCAGCTGCGTGTGGGGGAGAGTATGCCGGCCAGCATTCCTGTACTAGTCGACTATTCTGGTTTGAGATGTTGCGTCTAGTATGTACAGGTCAATGGCAACACAGGCGTTTGAGGCGTAGGTACTCAGTGTTAGATATAACCCCTTTGGCCGTCTACAAAACCGGGGGAGTGTCGTAACTGGTTTGGATGGAGGAATTACTTTATCCAGAACTCCGCAAAGCTTAGATATGAAGTGTTCGACGCGCTGCATAACTTATGGTGTGTGTTTTGTCTTTGTATATTTAGAGTTTAGACTTGATTAAGTTGATCGTGCACCTAGCTACGCCGCAGAAACCACACGAGCCGCACTCATCGATCTCAACGTGGTTGGGCGCGGACAGGAGTGTGATCTTGCATTTATGATGATTTGCTTAGTAGATTGACGTGCTTAGATGGTGAGATGAAGAAGCATCTGATATGTACGATACCCAAGTCGATGTATTCGATCCTAACGTGAGTGATGTCAAATAATATATTTTGTTTCGATGAATTCATAGTATACCTACTAGCTTTTAACCCTCGGCAACGCCCGCGTGGACTATCCCTCACGAACTGTTACTGGTTTCTGGGAGCCGTGTAAAACGTATTGATGCTTTGTAAAACAAATTTGTAATAAGTATGTTATAAGTTTAATATCTAACTGATTCAGAAAATTATCTTAAGTATACAAAAATACAATTATATTATTAACTTTATTATAATTTTAAAAGTAAGATACTTTTTGATTTCTGTTTACACGACAACCCATAAAAGAAGAGTTATATTTTCAGGTTTCCTGTATGTGAGTGAGTAGAGAGTATGTTGGTGAGTTTTTTATTTATTTTAATGCATATTAAAATAAATATATAGTATCGATTTTAATGCATATCGTTACATTTGTCTTGATGATGCAAGTGACAGCGGTTTAGGTTCGGTTGACCAACTTTCCTACCCATTTTCACTCCTTCTAATCAACCCTAGCAATAAATATTATTTTGGCATGTTTATGTTTTAAAAAGTCTATCCAAATACCAAAATTCATCATTATCACTTAAAATGTGACCTTTCCATACAAAGGGTTGTCCCCAATTTCACCCCCTTAAGTCATCCATGTTAAAAATATTAAACATATCATTTTTCATTTTGAATGATGTAACCGAATACTAATTTTCAGAACTGTAAGTTAGAAAACAAAGGAGTTTCATACAAAAATTTTCACCCCTTTTTACCTCTATAAAAGTTGTATATAAAATAATAATCTTAGTACACCTCTACGCATACAGACGATTCAAATCTCTGCGACTGTTCTGGCTGTGCGTTGTCTGTAAGTAAGTGAGTCAGGAGTTTGTTTCTTGTATGGACAGGGGCCCTCTGTCTCTTCTTAATCCCCGTAGACCCACAATTTACCACTGTGTCGTGGCGTATTCGACTCGGCTCCTGGAATGTCACAGGAAGACACCGACACGTGGGTATAAAACGGCGGGAACGACCTACCTTCGGACTACGTGCTAGTCGCTCCGTCGAAAGGGAATTATTGCTAAACGCCCTATAGCTAGTTAATTGTTCAATCAGCCAACCATACGGAATTAAATTAGGATACGTTCACACACATACACACACCCTCACTCACTCTCACTCTCTTATACATACTTACACACCTACACACGCATTCCACACACATAAAATATAATAAATTGCTAGTATAAGAAAGATTATACAATAAAATTTATTATTATTAAATAAGACATTACTAAAACATAAAAAACAGTTATGAAATAAAATTTCATTTCATGGTTTTTTCTTTGGGGTAAGAGGTTTTGTAAATGTATACACACTACATGTTTTCTATCATACCCAGAGTAAGTGGTTATAATATAATGTATTATGTATTTACTCTCTAGAATATATTTTCCTGTAATTTATAATCTAAAGTAACATCTTACAAAATCACAAATAAAGTAACATCTATTAGTGTCTTTATATTAAACATTTGTACATATTGTGTTGTTAGAGCAAGCATATTGTACCAACACTGCAGGAGTGGGGTAATGCTACGTATCTTTAAATATTATAAATTAACCGACAAAAACATCTGTGAACCCGCCGAGACCTCGCAAATGCAGCTGATGATGATGAGCATCTGATATGCTCGAAACCCGGGTATACGTATTCGATCCCTAACATGAGTGTACTGCCAGATAATCTAAATCTACACTTATATTATACAGAAGAAAGATTTTAATTTTTGTATGCGGCGAATAAAATTAAAAACTACTGGACCAATTTGGAAGAAATTTGGTTTAAAACCCGGGGAAGGACATAGGAAATTTTTTGTCCAACTGCGTAAAAAGAGGTTAATGGTTTCGGGTTTCAGTTCTCACACAAGGAAAATTCGATGTACATGTATAAAGATTTTAATTGCAAAAGCGCATTATAAAATTGGTGATTACTTAGACGACAAAAACGCTTGGGATATTCTACCTCTGCCAAATCACATAATTTTATAACACACTTACAACAAGTGTACTACAAAGACATAAAAAGAATGGCCTCGTATTTCTTGTCCGTTCTTCTCGAAGTGGTCGTATACTATTTTTGCTGAACGCGGCATATTTTAATGGTGAAGTATGTAATTGACGTTGACAATTTTATACATAATATTGACTTTGACTATGGCAAAATCAGTAGTTAAATTTTCGAAAGTAGCTTAAGTACATCAAAATTGTCCTCTATAAAAATTACTTACTGAATTATTTATTCGGATTTCTTCATCTCATTCCTAAGCGAAAAACCATACTATACTTAGAAATACATATGGAAAATTCGAACCAGTTTTTTCGCAAAGAGTAAAATAATAATTATGATCTATTTCTGTGTGGGAGTAAAGACAGGCAATGCATACCTACGCAATATCGGATTATTATCCATCACGCATTATAGGATCGATGTTAGGCAAGGGCGTAGCTAGGATTGTGTTTTGAGGGGGACGGGGGATGAAATGCAAAATCAAGAATATAAATACATATTGCAGTGGGATGTGGACATAATAATTTAAAAATATTGATCACACTGTCAAGACTGCATGCTGTAAATAGGCATATTCACTATGTATTTGTTTTTACCCTGTATATTTTTAATATACCGTTTTGCGATTTTTATATACCTACTCCGTACATACAAAAATTGCCTATTCTATTTGTTAAGATTCCAGATTTCCCAGGCAGGGAGTGTTCAGTGGAAGGCACCTTCCACCTAGACAATCTGTTTTGAATGCTTAACTCCGGCGATACACCGGGAAGGCTGAAAATAAAGGCTGAAAAGGAAGTACAAAATAAAATCAAATTAACCTACAGAGTTATGCAGTCGTGTCGACCTCGGCGCCCGCACCTAGCTGTTACAAAAATAAAAACTTGTTGGCCAACATAATTTTTATTTTACTCACGGCCAGGGCGGCGATGATCGTTTCCGTGCTTCCTTCCTCTAGTCCTCCGAGACTCCAAAGTCACGACAGTAAATGTCCAACACAAAAGGTCCAGATGATGACAACACTCGCGGCACAGTATTATCACAGAATCAAAATTATTACGTGGAACAAACACAATACAAAAAAGAATACGCGCTAGCAAAATAAACTACAAATTCAACAACAATGTCGTCAAAAAGGGAACCAGAAGGAGAATGATTTTCCAAAAATTTTACCAATATAATCTCACGCACAAAAAATTCCATAGATCACAAATAGACGACTAGCAAAGCGGTGTGTTTCAATTGCCCGCGAAATTGATCGGTCCTTACACTATTTCTAATCCTAAATCTAAGCATTTTTGTAACGATTACAAAATTACAAATATACTATAGAAAAAATTAAGTCATGTGCGGTATTCGAAGCCGCGTCCATCAACCCCATTAGCCTGGGTATGCTCTAACCAATTGAGCTAACATGACATGACGTCATAAATCAAATCTTTCCTATAGTCCTTTAAACATCGTATTGGGATGGAGGATAACATTTTTTCTATCGTATATTTGTAATTTTGTAATGTAATCCGTAAATGGCGTTATTGCAAACATAACAATATTAAATTTTTTGTTAAGAGTTTGATTTCATAAACTAAACGAGTAAAAAACTGGAACTTCTGGATTCAGGAATCATTGACCATATCCTCTATTTAACCAACAAATACTGAATAATGCACATGCAAGGTTTGCAAAAAAAACAAATAAATTAAAGTATAAATGAACGATAAACTCCGTTAGAACATTTGGCATATACGAGTACATCTTAACGTAGTTTGGAAGAAAGAACTATTAAAATTAATGAGATATTTTTTTCGATAATTGTGAATGTGTTGCTAAGATAAAGTGTTTATGTTTCAATTTCCTACATATTTATTTATTTATTTATTTATTTATTTATTCATTCATTATATATAACCATATACACGATTACGTGTGGGCATTTCAGATTTACCAGATGTTTATGTTTTTTATGCTTGATAGGTAAGCCTTTGACCACTATCTCACCTGATGGTAGGTGGTCGAAGATGTTGTTCAGGCTAACCTAGAACTAGCTCTCCAGGACAGCTGCCGGAACACACTGTTATGTGCTTGGCGACAGATCTTCTACTTGAGGGTGGTAGTTAGCCAAGCGGACATTCGCAAAACGCCCTACCAGTATGCTATAACGACTGCCATCCTAAGATGACAACCGGGACCGATGACGGCTTAAAAATCCCTCTGAAACAGGGAAGTTGAGTCTCTGAAACACAGTAGTAATGTCACTACCGGTAACCAACATGACCACGGCAGACGTTGCTTAACTTTGCTGATCGGTTAAGAACAGCTTAGTAAACTTCGCTACGAGCGTGATAGATTATTTGAAAATTGGCTCACTATTTATTGAAATATTTGTTCATATTCACTTGATTGGCTATAAGCTTAAGATTTTAACAACTGGTTTAATGTGACATTCTAATTTCGTTTTAGAAATACTCTGTGGTTTTTAAGATGAAAATAAGTATTGGTTTAATTATCTGTGTATATTTTATCTGTGGTGTGAATTTAATACTGTACCTATAGGTCTTTATTGTGAGACTGTGATTAAAAATCATATATGGATTGTCATGATCACTGGAATCATTATTTGATGATATTTTTACTATAAGTATATCTTATAAGTAGTGAAACTGATCATGTGACACAGATCAGTTTCACCGTTAAGACAAAGACAAAGATACTTATTTAAAATAGTTTATTTTATGTACTTTATTTCTATGTGTAAAAACATTGATGATTTTATTATAGTTATTGCCATATGTATAGAGCTTGAAATCACATAATTGTCAATTTTAAAGAGTACTGTGTTTGTGTCGGTAGTCGCTTCGTCACCTTGTTTGTTCCTTCCCATAAAAGGGGTAGTGTAAAGCGAGTAGATTCACTTTCTGTCGGACCGCCGTGCCGAGCAGACCTCCAGTGGTGTTGAAATAGTGTTTGACGACGAAGTGCTGCTTGATTCAGTTTCGGTCGGACTGCCGTGCCGAGCAGAGCTCCGGGGGTGTCGAAATATATTTGGAAAGTAGTCTTTAGTGACGAAGTGCTGCCCGATCAAGATGTTGTGAAGTTAAGTAATTTATTATTAACTTTTCTGATATTACATAACGACAAACCTCGTTTAAATGTAATGGTCCAAAAGGACCATTTTGGTTAAATGGTTTGTTAAAAAGGTTATGACAATTATATATCGAATAAGAAAATATCTGTTTATGTAAACAATGACTTTATATGTTAAGTAATAGTTGATAAACCAGTGAAAGTGTAAATAAAGTGTATATAGTAAGTATGTAACACATTGTTAAAAGACTTATAAAAGAATGGCCCCGAGTTTCTTGCCCGTTCTTCTCGCAGTGGCTCTATACAATTTTGTTTGCTGAACGTGGCAGTACAATGTAGAATCATTCAATATTAAAATTTCATCAAATTGAATAAATGGTTTTGACTATTGACTTTGTTGTTTAAATCCAACTAACAAGCGCATTAAAAATTGATCATTTTACTATCCGGTTCGTAAGCATTCCTCCAACCACGACCGACTTTCTTGCTGCCCCGCCCCCTCTGTCCGTTCCTCGCTACGACCATGATGATAGAGTTTTATATTTTGTGTCTATGTTTAGAAATTCTCAAATAGAAGTTAATCTGTAACCTAATTAATTCCCCGTAGGGCGCGGGCCTAGAATTCCACCCCTACCATATCTTCATGTGGGCTTCGTAAGCGAAAGGATTTTTTTAATTATTTTTTTATTCGGAATACGTTTGCCTTTGACTACACCCTGCCTGGTGTTAAGAATTAATGTGATCTAAGATGGAGTACGCTTACCTAGAAGAAACCTATTTACTCTCGATATATATCGACACCCATATTGTATTCATCGGGAAAGACTGACCAAGGTAAGGAGTTCCACTCTTTTGCAGTACGCACGAGAGAAGTGGAAGCGAAGCGCTTCGTACGAGTCCTGGGAATATCAACCATGTACGGATGGCGCCTCTCCGTTTGTCTGGACGTCCGACGGAAAAGGGGGGAGGGCGAAACCAAGTCGTGTAGTTCTTGTGCACATTCACCGAAATGTATCCGGTAAAAGACCAGAAATATGGCAGCAGCGCCTTCTGAAGCACTGGTATCTTACATTGCGATCCTCAAGACCTACCAAGTATGTGGATTATGGCAAATGGCAAGCCCCTCGTCTAACGAGTGAAGCGTTTGAGCAACTGTAGACGTTTTAACTTATTAGGCTAGGACCCACGTTATATTTACCGGAAAGATTCCGACCAGTTTTGTTTTGTTGTAGACGTTTTGGCTTTTGATTATGATGTGATGATGTTACCTAACTAGCATGAGGGGGGGGGGCAACCAGCACTATTTGAATCCCGATTTCCCATGAACTATGTTTATTTTGATGGGCTGAGAAAACTGGCCCAACGCGTGTCGGGCTTTCCTCTCGCTCTAAGGGTTACCCATTACCATACAACACATTTACAAATTATTGGAACACAAAGTGTTTTGTTCGAGACGGGTAACGAACCCAAGTGCTTAGAGTTCGCGCCGGATCTCTATTCCTCTCGGCCACTGGATACATATTCTTTCGTGCACGGTTTTCGTCGCGGTCGCTCAGCTGGTGATCTTTTAGTATACTTTACGCATCGATGGGCGGAGGTTTATATTTAATTTATGTGTATATAATATATATTCAATGCATAATATTTTGTTTTAATAGAAGAAGTCAGAAGATACCAGATTCCCTCACTAACCAAATTAACTTTTTAGATGATAGATACGTAAAAATAATATATAATCTACTCTGTACTGTACTGTATCAGCCGGATTGTCCACTGCTGAATACAGCCTTCCTCATTATGGGGGGATTTGCCGTAATCCCCACGCTTGGCAGGCGTCTTCTGGATCGCAGTGTGAGATATCAGTTCCTCAGAAAGCGCTGCTGCCCACCTTCTGGTGTGTTACCCTTAGTTGCCTCTTACAACACCCACGGGTAGAGATGAGGGGGTGACATTCTAGCCCGGCACCCCACGGGCATTCTAGGGACAATCTACTCTACGAATAAATATTCTTATTTATTCGTAGAGTAGTCTACTCAATAAGCTCTAGACGATGATGATAGGGTGCGGTTTTATGTGCAAAAATAATGTTAGTGATGAATGTTAAAAATAAAGTCGCATATTAGTTTTTTTAGGTCAATATTTCACAATAGATATCAAAATGTCAGTTTTGTAATGGATTCCGTATACGAACTAGAGAGTGCGGATGGACGGACGGTCAGACAGTCAACAAAATGAAGGAAAATTTGACCAACTACTACTTTTCGCAAGAACTCTTTTTCCGCTTTCAAAATTCTACGAATAATAAGTGCATCTCCCTCACAAGCAAAAGTATCAAAAACATTTTTATAAAGTATTTTATTACAACAACAAAATATATGCCATCCTATGTCATCAAATATTGATTAATAAAACCCCCACAATCCTCTTTAATTCCCTCGGAGTAGGGTAAAAAGAAAGCAAAATAAGCAGATTGTAATAACTCAATTGGCTGCCGACGGAAGCTCAGTAAAAAGCCACCAGCTGGGCGCTGATGGCCAACTGATTGGCCCAGAGTGGTCCATATACTGTACCTAATATCTACGTAAAATATTGGATATTAGCGACACTGGCTTGTTTAATGTTATAGAGTTTTAATACGTTAATGTGTGGTAAAATTATTATTTTTTTACCAAAAAATGAATCCGACTTCAACACTCAAAACTGTGAAATAACTTGTTGAAGTCAGTAAGTACCATGATAGTTGAAAGTACCCATTTTTTTTTTTTTTATTGTGTCCGGATTAAGCACGAGGCCAACTGATGTTAAGTGGACTAACCTCTGCCTATAACAGATGTATTTCATCACAAGTCATAAATTGCACTGCGCCCGTCACTTTGAGACACAGTTGTTAAGTCTCATGTGCCTGTGATTTCACTGGCTCTCAAGAACAGCTGCCGGAACACACCGTTAGGTGCTTGACGGCAGATTTTCTACTTGAGGGTGGTCGCTAGCCAGGAAGGCACTTGCAAAATGCCCTTCCACCATGCGGTGAAGCTCAAGCCCGCGGCGGGATTCGAACCATGGACCTGCTGCGCCGCAGTCCATAGCCAATGCCACTGAGCCATCACTGCTTCTTAATACAGACGGACGGACAGACTGTCAACAAAATCAAGCTTTTTAATACGTTAATGTGTGGTAAAATTAAATATATTTTTACCTAAAAATGGAACACTCAAAAGCGTGATAACTTGTTGATGTTGGTACCATGATAGTACAAAAGTACCCATTATCACACGCAAGATGACCTTAAATAAGCATCTTCCAGGGCCGTGGAGGTGGCCTCCCATTGGGCAAACATTATTTAATATTCAATTAGCCATTGATACGAAATGAATGAATGAAACACAATATTGTGCGCATGGTACCGACTTCAGTTCCATTTTTAGGTAAAAAAAAATGTTCCCCTTTTTAGTGATCCTTGCTACTTACGGGACCGATTGTCATTCACTGTCAATGACTATATCATCAAGATATGAAAACTCTTTTCAGTTCTTAGAGTGTTACTCAAAAACGACTCAACCGATTTTGATGTTGTGCTCCGCACTAAGTTCCCATACCCAATCCTGGGTCATTATGTAGTGATATGTAAATAGTTATTAAGATACCTATATAATGCGCAATAAATGATTTGATTTGATTAAATTTAAATGGAACCACACTGGAAGTATCAGGTTTCAAATAAAAAAAATTAAAATCGGTTTATTTAATCAAAAGATATGAGGTAACAAACATAAAAAAATACAATCAAATTGAGTACCCTATATGGTGCGTCTAACGCCCACAATACCCTACTCACATCTACGTGAGAAGTGGCATGCTGTTCATTTGGCGCACTTTTCCCTTAGTCGCCTCATACGACACCCACGGGAAAAAATTGGGAGGTGACAATCGAACCCGGCCCCCACGGGTTTATTATGTATAGGTAACCCAGTTTAATAAATAAACAAATCTAAAATGTCGCCGAAAATCATTTTCTTACTAACACACTATTGCTGTGTACAGGGTTATTGGTAAAATGCTAACAACCTCTTAGGATTCACTTCTGCTAGTCCTAACAAACATTTGGTTTTTTTTTTTTTTTACATTTTTTGAAATTTTCTTATGTGTTTTTTTATATGTTCTTGACTGAATAAGCACGAGGACCACCTGATGCCAAAAGTCTCTTGTGCCTGTAATGTATTATTTCATATTTTTATTACTTTGCGCGATGTAAATATTCAAAACTCTATTCAAAGGGACCACGGTGCGGTCCAGTGTTGCCGCGGCGGGCGCTCTAGACTCGAAGTATGTACTAAAATAAAACAAAAGAAATGCATATTTTTTTTCCAAACAATAAAAATAACGCAAAATGTTTAATAGGACTAACAGAAGTCAACCCTAAGAGGTTGTTAGCATTTTACCAATAACCCTGTATAGTGTGCAATTGGTAATTTTTTTATGCTTGATAGGTTAGCCGTTTACCACTATCTCACCTGATGGTAAGTGATGATGTGGTCAAAGATGTTGTTCAGGCTAACCTAGAAGTACTGATAGAGAGTAGGTAATGATTTTAGGCACCATTTTTCGAACCTTTATTTGCTTCTTTTTCTTTTTTAAACCAGACTACACATACCTATCTCCTGATTCAATACGGAACACGAACGAACGTAACAGCTTTTATCCTCAACCGAAAATATATATATGATATAATCTAGATACAATCATACAAAAATATCTTATATGATTGTATCTAGATGTAATATATTTACGTATATGGAATCACAATATCTCCCACATCCATAAAACTTTTCTGTAATATGATAAAGGCTCGTATACACTGTAATATCGTTTATGTAACGTTCCTCTGAAAAAATGCCATCCCGCGAAATTAAATGTCCCCGCTTGAATAAAACATGCTATTGTTCGCGGCTGAGGTATGGAGGGCCATAAGGGGTGAAAATGCTGTTACAAAGGGGTTACATTCGATTAGCCGTCTTCTTTACAATAAGATCATTTTGGTCGTTAAAAAATGATTGAGTGCGTAAATTCGTGCACCAATAGAAGTTCCATGTAGTCACCTTATATCCTTGTTAATTTGTGAACCGTGATGATTCCTTCTTTGTTCGATAGGAACTCTGACCAAAGAGATAGAGAAGGTGGGTGGGTAGGAACATTTATTCCTAACTGACCAACCAGGAAAAGAAAACGAAAAAGAACAATCCAACTCGGATGGGGATCGCAAAAGGGGGTAGTTACAGAAGTGTCTGAAGACCAGTCTTCAAGTGATCACCGTCGCCCAAGAACATCCGCAACACCAGAGGTATCGAGGATGCGTTGCCGACCTTCGAGGCGGGAATATGCTCTCTTATTGAAGGATCTTAAGTCGTATCCGTTCGGAAATACTGCACCTGGCAGCTGGTTCCATATTGTGGCAGTGCGAGGTTGAAAATGCCGTGAAAATCGCAAAGTTGTGGACTTCCCGACGTCGCCATGAAATTGATGAAACATCATGCTTTGTCGGGACGTCCGATGGCGAAATCGAACTGCAGGTTGTAAATCGAGCAGAACACTCCCCGTGATAGATGCGGTTAGAAGATGCAGAGTGATCCAACATCTCTACGTAGGGGAGTGTCTTCAAAACGGAAGGATGCGACAAAGGGGGATAATTTAGCGGTGAACGCACAAACTTGTGTCTTCTTGGGGTTAAATTGAACTAAGTTCAGTCGGCCCACTTCGAAACATTAGACAACATGGTCTCGACTTCAGACACAAGTTTGTTCCAACTCTTCATAACGTTTTCCCGAGAAATTTTAGCACGGCCGGTGTAAGAGGCATCTCCGGTACTGTCATCCGCATAACAATGAATATTGCTGAGTTGCAGCATGTCATTGATGTGAGAAATAGAGTCGGAGATAGCACACAGCCTTGCGCAACGCCAGCGTTAATTGGCTTCAAGTCGGAGCATGCACCGTCGACAACGACCTTGATGCTCCGATCTGCCAAAAAAACTGGAGATCCACTCGCACAATTTGTCGGAAAGCCTATAGGAAGGAAGCTTCGAAATAAGCGCTTTATGCCACACCCGATCAAAGGCCTTCGCTATGCCCAAACTAGCCGCCAACGCCTTACCCTTGGAATCCACCATCCCCGCCCATTGATGCGTAAGGTATACTAAAAGATCACCAGCTGAGCGACCGCGACGAGAACCGTACTGGCGATCGCTAATCAGCTGGTGTTCCTCTAGATACTGAAAAAGCTGGTTGTTGATAATGGATTCCATTATCTTGGAGAACAAAGACGTTATGGCTATAGGTCGGTAGTTGGACGGATCTGAGCGGTCACCTTTTTTAGGGATCGGGTGCACCAAGGCCGCCTTCCATGTTGATCAATCAATAGCCGTGCTTTGTGGCGTCCCAAGGGGGAGGCATTCGTTCTACAGTGGACGTCTTCCGGCTGATGATGATGATGTTGATGATGACCAACCAGGTGGTACATTGAGCACGGGGGGACTTGAAAACTTAGAATATACACAGTTTAAGTCATAGATTAACACTTAGGTATTCGTTGGATATTAATTAATTATCACTTTTTACATTTGTTTACGCAGGTAAAACGCGAGGCGTAAGTAGTAAAAGTTAAAGCAGTGATTTGGAAGCAATGACGATCCGACTCAGTGGTCCTGAGCTTCACCGCATGGTGGTGGCTAGCTACCACCCCAAAGCTATGTCGTAATTAGCTGTTGCAATACGACACAACATATGTTGTCCAACCGACCGAATACGCGACAAAATTCAAACACGATACTTTTAACGGAGCTGTCATAACTGGCAACTCGCACGGCTACGCAATGTTACATTATGTTGGTCGCGTTTAATTTATTTTATTGTCGTGTCGGTTGGATCTGATCTAGTCTTTTTATTTGAAATAAAAATGCCTTCTATCTTTTTATTTGTATAATTGATTACCTTATAGTACAGGAAATACCTAATTTTCTTATTTATATTTCTGCATTTATTTTAGGGTTATCAACATCACATAAACTGGAACGTCAGCTTAATAGTCCCTGGGGGGATTTGACATAATTCCAACGCTTGGCAGGCGTTTTGAGATCACAGTAAAAGAAGGCAGATTTTCAGCAAGCGCAGCAGCGCTTGCTGCAAAGAAATATAAGCAGCCGCTTATATTTCTTTGAGTATTTTCTATTTTAGTCACCACTTTCTCTTACAGGAAGATATGGGGGCAAGTCCAGCTCGGCACTCAACGGAGTTATTTAAATTACAATAAATTGTTGTTTTCTCGTAGCTGCAAGTGAAATGGAGAAAATTAAATTTACTAAACGTCATCTCATCTTTAAATTTAAACTAGCGGCCCGACCAGGCTTCGCAAGGGAAATTAACAAAATAAAAAAAAATATACATTTGGAATATATTTTATAGCGTATGTTCATCAGGGATAATGTAGGATTCTAAACGTGAGAGAATTGTTCAAATCGGTCAGCAGTTTTCCAGAGAAAAATATGTACTATGTACGGAAATTTTGGCAACAAATCCGAGCTCAAGGTTTTTCATAACGAAAAAATATTTCAAAGCCGTTTTCAAATTATTTTTTGGACTTCCTCACCGGTAATTTTTTTTGAAGCGCTCGTAGCGAAATTTACTTAGCTGTTCTCAACCGATCAGCAAAGTTAAGCAACGTCGCGCGCGGTCATGAGTTGGATGGGTGACCGCTAGTGACATTACTACTGAGCGTTTCCGTGCTTCGGAGGGCACGTTAAGCCGTCGGTCCCGGTTGTTGTCTTAGGATGGCAGTCGTTATAGCATGGTGGTAGGGCATTTTGCGAATGCCCGCCTGGCTAGCTACTACCCTCAAGTAGAAAATCTGTCGCCAAGCACCTAACGGTGTGTTCCGGCAGCTGTGCTTAAGAGCCAGTACTTCTAGGTTAGCCTGAACCACATCTTCGACTACATCATCACTTACCATCAGGTGAGATAGTGCTCAAAGGCTAACCTATCATGCATATAAAAAAAAAAAAAAAAATTTCACCTCAACTCCTTAACAAACCCGTACTGAAATTTTTATCCGCATCCATGTGAAATGTTTTATTTTCTAGCTTTTTAACCGACTTCCAAAACAGGAGGAGGTTCTCAATTCGACTAGTGTATTTTTTATGCATGACCACGTCTACATTTTTACTGAGTAGTCCGATTTCGATATATTTTTACTTACCTCCGAGGTTGTCCCATATAAATTTCATCAAAATCGGTTGAGTAGTTTATAAGTTATAGTCAATTAAATGAAAAAAAAAATCCCGTAAATGATTTAATGGTATTAGCTGTTGTCGTCGATGAACACTATTTTCAGAGATTGAACAATCATGGAAGCAGCCTGTTTTTTTATACAAACACATGGCCGTATCATCCACGGACAGCAAACAGTAAAATTGAACTTTGTTTGATTTATATTTTGTTTTATTTTCCGTTATAAAGTCCTAATAGCTCTGCATCGCTCCCTTAAGTAGAAAATCTGTCGCCAAGCTCATTAAGGTGCATTTCGGTAACTGCTCTAGAAACGCTCTTCCATGTATTGAGCATCTCCGACCACATAATGACTGGAGACAGTGTTCAAAGGCTAACCTAACAGAAATAATTAAACAAATACAATTTTGTCCTGAACAATTTACTCTTGTTATTTTACCCTCAAGTATCTGTCGCCAAGCAACTAACTGTGTGTTCCGACAGCAGTCCTTGAGAGCCAGTAATAATACTGGCACGTGAGACTTAACAACGGTATGTCTCAGGGTGACGTTACAACAGATGCATTTCGTCACAAGTGACGAATTGTATCTGTTATAGGCTGTTCGTTATAGGCGGTTAGTCCGCTTAACATCAGGTGGGCCTCGTGATTGTTCCGTTATGATCAGATTAAAAAAAAACAACAAGAGCAGTAGCTTAACATTAAGCGAGCTACATGCCCGTTTCTCAACTCTATAACATAAAAAAAGGTTATAATTCGAGCTGGAGAGCACTTAGCCGGACGGAGGGATTTACTGCGACCACAGGCGCTCATTTTTATGTCAACTCATTTTAAATAGCCAGACGTCTTGCAAAAGATTTATAACTCGCTAATAGTGTTGGGCTACTGTTGAAATAAAAAGCTGGACTTGTATAGGACCAAGGCAAGAACAAACTGTAACAACGTCCACTCACTAAGGCGTGCACCGCTATGTTTTAGAGTTTAGTTGCAACTACTAATGGGTACTAGTGGGTACAAGGCCCAAGCGATAAAATATTGTATATTTATTGTTTTACCATATTTTAGGAACCATATTGTCAATTTGCTATGTAAGCGTGTGAAACTTGCCCCGCGCCGCCACTGCCTACAGTCGTCTTCACACATCCGCGAATTATACTTGAACTCTGATTAATGACCTGAAAATGACCTACATGTATTACTTATTTTTAGTTTTGAATTGTATCATTTTTCTTTACATTACATTTGATTGTTAGATCTACCAGCATGCCTCCGTATTCAAAATGATGGAACACCAAACATGTGAATATTTTACTTTTTTGAGCAGCAATAATACATTAATGTTAATTTGCCCCTGTTTAAACCAATTATGATCTTTATCTTCAACTTCCATGGAACCAAAATCATCCCCTCAGGTATTTTACTGTCGTCACACATTAGACCATTCGGTTCGAGAGTAACTGCAACAAATAAAAGACTAGTCTTGTCTTTAGAGACTTTATATTGGGACATCCCTAGGCGGGATGGCTATCGGATGTAAGGGGCGTTGAAACTGTATATTGAGTTTAAATAGATGGCGATCTGAACTGTTACTGATACGTTTTTATTGCTCGTACATCTTTTAGGTTCTGTCTCTTGAAGTTTTTAGCTCGGGTTTTCTTTTTTGTAACGGAACCCTAAAGGGCGTTGGTAAGAATAAAGTGAGGTCCTTTTATGAGCAGTCTGAGAGCCTACCCATTCGAGAAACGGCGTTACGCTACTTGACGTTCTGTGTTAACTGTATAGTAAACAAAAAGTAAGAAGCTTTGTCTGATTTATTTATTTTTTACTAAGAAAGAAATTATGGTATAAGTAATACATAATATTTCTAAAATATTTTATGACATTTGAGTAAACTGTTTTCGTTTCTAATTATTCTGACTACATCCGAACCCAATTGTTTCGTATGTTCAATTTCATCCTAAAGTTGACTGGTATAGAGATAACCTTTAGTGATAAGGCCGCCCATTGTAACGCTAAGATACTATTTAATATGTAAACCTTAATATTTGAAAATGTTGTAACATAAAAAAAGAGTTTTTATCTATGTATATATTTCAGATACTCTGACTAGGTAGGTACATTCACAAAGTTTTAGTCCATTTTCACGAATTACCTACGAAATATTTAAATATAATAGAATTAAATAAAGCATTAATCTTATCTTCAACTCCAGTTCTCCTGACCTCACCCGGAAACTAATTTGTTAACAATGGGGGCGCTCAGCCCTTCCAGAAAAGATTCCAAATGATTTGGGTCTGACACTGATCCTCTTTGGAAAATATCGATTCCATATTTTTGTCCTCAATTATCTTTTTTTAAATGCTAATTACTTGGCGTTTAAAAGATTTAGAGAGATTGTTCTAGATTGTTCAAAATAAAATAAGTTTATGTAAAACACTAAATTATTAATAGTAAATTCGAGAATAAAAAGAATAGAATGGCGCGAATTCGGAAATCAAAATCTAGGTAGGAAAGAAAGTGATATGTACAGAAAACGACAGAAGACATATAAGCAGTACATGGCCACATGGTGGGCCAGTAATGCCAGTATTGAATCAAGTGAAATCGAAAACGAAAAAAAAATAGTAAGATGGAAAACAAGACAATAAAAATTAAACAGATATTTAGAAGTGTGACTCTCCCAAAGTATGCTACGCGAGAGATCTACAATTGTACTACGTCACGCAAAGTATGCTACGCGGAAGCTCTACAAATGCTCTATGTGTGAACTTTTATCAAGTGTGCTACGCGGGAACTCTACAAGTGTCCTACTCGAGAATTCTACATGTGCCCTAAGCGTGAATTCTCGCCCAGTGTGCTACACACATCCCGTGGGTGTCGTAAGAGGCGACTAAGGGAAAAATACTGGAAGGCGGGGCAGCAACGCCTTCTATAAAACTGCCACCTTACACTGCGATCCCCAAGCCGCCTGCCAAGCGTGGGTTTTATGGCAAATACTCCCTTAATAGGGGAGGCTGTGTTCAGCAGTGGACGATCTGGCTGATGCAGTAACAGTACAGTGCTACACGGAAACCCTACAAGTGCGCTTCAAGATAACTTTTGCAAAGTGTGATATGCGGGAACTCTACAAGTATGCTGCATAGGGACTCGCTTAGTGTGCTACGCGAGATTTCTGTACTCGTAAGTGCACAATCCCCCCCTTCGGGTACTGTACTGTATCAGCCTGATAGTCCACGAACACGGCCTCCCCTATTTAGGGTTCTACATCTCTACCTGCGTGTGTCGTAAGAGGCGCCTAAAGGTAAAATACCGGAAGGTGGGCAGCATCGCCTTATGAGGAACTGATATCTTAAACTGCGATCCTCAAGACGCCTACCAAGCGTGCTCTTAATGGGGGAGGCTGTGTTCAGCAGTGGACAATCCATTTAAAAACTTCGATAATGTAACCCAATGTATGAAAAAATACCAATAAAATCTTCGTATCGCGTACGCTGCGGAAATTGTTGACAATAGAGCACATCACTTGATGTAGGTACTACAATTTTATAGAGACCATCTATATCTACAATACCATACATATGTCCAAGTATAACAGTTATATCACAATAACTATTTTTATGTGTTTCAATTTATATTTTTCTTAAATACCCTTGCAAAGCCGGGGCGGGCCGCTGGTGTACTTATATATGGGTATGTTCCATTAGTCGCCAAGTTAATCGTCAAGAACGTTATTTTCGATAATTTTGATCACATTCTGCGTCTATGGTTGTGATCACGTGATCGTTTGTAACTGTCATTCCCGTTCCATTTTTGGATAAGACCGCTAAGAATGCCACTAAAATTTGCCACTTCTGTCACTTTTGACATTAGATGTAGCGTTTAAGACGAAAATAACGCCAAGACCCATGTGGAAAACTTTTTGGGAGTGTGATCGTTTTTAGCGTTTTTAACGAATCTCGCTCAAATGGTACGCACCCTATAAGACTTTAAAAGTTTTTAATTCCTTCAATTTTCCCTGATCGCCTCCGCACTGCTGCTGACGGTAGATAGGTACGTTTACTCGGCTCGGAAGGATACCAGCAGACAAGTGCTATGTCAATATTTGCACTGCGTTGCAAATTATTTGTCGACCAAATGCGCCAATAATTGAACGCTAGCGCTGTTGCCGTTTAGGGACGAAAACACTCGATTGGATTAATTGTTTTGCGCGTTTTGTGGGAACTTATTACAATTTAATGTGTATGATAAGTTTTTTTTCTAATTGCACAACGTTTAATACATAATAAATAGATTCAGGCGTTACTTTGCGGAAATCCATATTTAATAATAACAAATATTTTTAAAATATTTTATGAAAACATCAAATTAATATTTCAATAAAACACTTAAAAAATACAAAAATAAACAGGAACGTCGGCTTAACAGGAAAATTAGTCGGAATTGTCACTAGATATATTTTTGTATTTTTTAAGTGTTTTATTAAAATATTAATTTGATGTTTTCATAAAATATTTCAAAAATATTTGTTATTATTGTTTCATAAATATTAAAATCCAAAATTTAGCTACGTTGCATTTAGAATCGGTACGCTCCCTTTGTATCTTGATTGACATGGGAAATATATTGTGATGAAATCCTCGACATCCCTATATTATAAGTTTTGTTTTAGGCCTGAATTCAAGGTTCTATTTTTTTTAACTTACTACATTTCTGAATTGATATTAATAAACAACTCTAAAAGATAGACTTATATCAAGTAAAAAACGTAGGAGAGATTTGTTTTATAATTCAACACAAAACTGGCACACCGTCATCAGAGTTTTCTTCGGCCATATGTATATATAACAATACTAGTAAAGTCATTACTTATCTGAGAACACACACGACCAGGAAAGGTAAAATCGAAATAAACAAATGGTTGAGAACTCTCAACCACGATGAAACTGAAGATTTGCTAAAAGTTATCGTATGATATATTTAATATTCAAGTTAGCTTTACACTATACAGGGTTGTTGATAAAATGCTAAAAACCTCTTAGGTTTGACTTCTGCTAGTCCTAAGAAACATTTGAGAAGAATTTTTTTGTTTTGTTTAGTTTTTTTTTTTTTTTTTTTGTTTTAATGCCTACTCCGAGCTTAAAGCACCATCCGCGGCAACACAGGACCGCGCCGTGGTCCCATTGAGTAGTTTTGAATATTTACATCGAGCAAAGTAATAAAAAATATGAAATAATACATAACAGGCACAAGAGACTCTTGACATCAAGTGGTCCTCGTGATTATTCAGACAAAAACATAATTTTTTTTTTTAAATTATGTAAAATAAAAAATATGAAAAAATCAAAACCGAATAAAAGTCATCTCAAGAAACATTTCTTAGGACTAGCAGAAGTCAACCCTAAGAGGTTGTTAGCATTTTACCAATAACCCTGTATATACACACACAGTTCTATATTCATTATAGCTCTTTACTTTATTACAAGTGTTCCAATTGTAATAAAGTAAAGAGTAACAACTTGTAACTGTAACTGTATTGAATATGTTTGGATGAAGTTTGGTGATCAGATAATTACAGGTGATTAAATGCGCATTGGGAAACTTTTTTCTTTGATTTAGACTAAATAGCTCCGTTTCTCCTAGATTATAGGTTACATTCTTCTAAATTGTACCTAAGCTCGAAGAGTTAATACCTCCTGAAGATGCTCCATGAAGAATCGAAACACGTCCAAAGCTATTCCGGCTAGGCTACGTGGCGTATCTAACGTCAAGTTGGTTTAGTTAAAAATTTAGGCGGGATTTTCAAAAACTATATTTCTTGTTATTATTAATATTCATTAGATGTTTCCCGAAAGTATATTTCTCCAAGAACCTTCCATTGAGTACCTAGGTACGAAAAAAAAGGATAACTTAACAATAACAAATCTTCTAAAATTATTCACAACATTAAAATATAATACAGAAGAAAAAAGCGAAATTGTCAGGAGATATATTTTTTAATAATTTAATTCAATGTTTTCTTAAAATATTTTGAAACTATTTGTTATTATGAAATATGAATATCCGAAAAATAATGCCTGAATCTAATCAATATTTATTTATTTATTATTATCATTAAACATATAAAAGATAACTTACATTATTTGAATTTTAAATAAACTTAAACTTAAAGAACGCATTTTATAAGTTTTATACTTAAGTACGTAAATAGGTACTCTCATAAAACAATTTTTCCATTTGAGCGTCTTCATCTGCAAACTGCATCAGTGTGAATATTTTTTGTTCACAATTATTTGCGAAGCTGAACAATTATTAGTCGAACACTTGTCTGGACGTGTCCTCCACTCCGATTAGGTGCCGTTGCAGACGGCACCGGAGTGGTGCCTGGCAATTCGGTCAAAAACATTATAAAGATGTCATTTTACTTTCCTTATTCTTCATTTTCCTGTTGTTATAAAATGGTGATTAAGGTCAGCAGATTTAATTTCTTATTTAGGGTTCCGTACTGGAAAACGGATCCTATTACTAAGCCTCGGCTGTCCGTCCGTCTGTCCTAACTACCGACCTTTCAGGTGCTGTATCTTTGGAACGGTTATGGATAGTACCCACCTAGGTTGACTTTTTCACAATGAGTGAAATGGCGAATTGCCTCACAAATACTTAATAATCACTACATAGAATAAAACAAAGTCGCTTCCAGCTATCAGTCTGTCCCTATGTATGCTTTGATCTTTAAAATTACGCAAGAGATTTGGATGCGGTTTTTAATAGATAGAGTAATACAAGAGAAAGTTTTATGTGTACAATACAAGAATATTATAGAAGAGATACACTGATCATTTTAGAGGTTTCTAACGTCATAACGTAAATAATCTCATTTTTTACGCTTACCTTGCAAATGCTAGGTGATCCCTACGAGATAGATCAAAATAATGTACTACAGTATTGTACACCTTAAAAAGGTCTACCAAAAAGGCCGCAATTATATATGTCCGCAATAATTATCACGGGGAGTGTTCTGAGGAACTGTTCGATTTACTACCTGCAGCTCAATTTCACCAGCGGACGTCCCGACAAAGCATGATGTTTCATGCTTTGTCGGGGCGTCCGCAGTCCCACAGTAGTAAATACCACTAGTAGTCACCGCACGTAATTACCGCAACAAGCAGAAGTCATACTTATAATTGGAACGGGTTCTCAAGAACAGGAGCCAAACGTAAGATGCTTGACGACTGATTGTTTCCCTCAGGGTAGCTGTCAAGGCGAACATTCATGATGTCACCCTGCTGAAAGCCGGGTGCACAAAATATAATTAAATAATAACTTAATACAAGAACAACGCCATCTACTCAGTTCTTACTACACTATAATGTGGAATATCTGTTGGGTCTCAACGCAATTTCACTACCAGTGCTCCTTACTGAAGTAGTTCAGCAATAAACCGATAGAGGTCGCAAATACTAAACGCGATAAGGAACCTCCGACGACAGATAGTCGCCACTAAGGAGAATAAATAATTATTAAAATAAAATTATATAATTTACATTTATTTACAGAATAAGCATTGCAATTCAACGGGGCAATGCTGCCAGCATGCTGGGCACGCTGCCAACTGATAGTGGGCTAGAGCATTTGGACTCCCTATGAGTCCAAATGCTTTTACTGTAGTAGCTGTAGTATTGTAGTAGCTGTAGTGTTGTATATAGTTTGTAGTATTTGTTTAATAAAGGCATACCCTTTATTACTTAGATCATAAAACAATCTCTTGCAAACTTACATAATTATTAAAGATTCGAATAGCATTTGCTCACCTCAAACAATGTAATTCAAAGGAATGAACGTCAATAAAATCACTACGGGGCATTGCACTTCCTTTCAGCTAGACCTTAGTGTTTGGAAAAGTGTTTAAATTCCCTGTTTTCATTGGCTCTGAAATCATCATCGGTTTATTGATGAATAACTTCAGTAAGGATCACTAGTAGTGAAATTGCCTTGAGACCCAATTGATATTCCATATTATAGTTTTAATTATTTCAAATTAGTAAGAGGCACCCGGCTTACAGCAGGGTGACGATGAAATGTCTACGTTCATACGTCTACACTCTTGGTTAAGGCTGTTTACCATGATCTATGATCAGATAAGCTTGTCATCAAATGGCTACCCTAGTTCATCAACAAATAAAAAGAAAATTTCGGATACTGGCCAGAGAACTACCGAAGGAGCTCATTGGGAAAGACGTATAGTATGGGCTATACGTCTCTCCTAATGAGCTCCTTCGGTTTACGTATAGCGTAGCATGGGCTTATGATTTAAGACAGACTAGCAAAAGGCCGCGATGTCGATGGCGAGGCAGATCAGTATTTGATCCATAGTATTTGCATGTAGTTAGCTGTCTACGTAATGGCGTGGCGTACATTGGCGTTCTTTATTGCGTTTTGATAGTAAGTACCTAGTTGAAATTCGTAAAAACCACTCAATCAAGATCCCCGCGTTACCTAAGAGACTGTAAGACAAGAGTTCAAGCTGTTATCTTGAATCTTCAGAATGAATAAGGTTAAAAAGCATTCTTTGGCCTACAGACTACAAAAGTTTGCCAATTTACATTAAACCTATTACTGCACTTAATAATACGATGAAAAAATACATATTTGTTTACTAAATTCAATCCTTCTCTTTCCAGAAGGCGATAGGAAAAGCAGATGAATAGAAATGGAAAAATAATGGAAAGCAGAATTTGGGAAAATGTGATGTAGGGCGATGCTGCATTAAAAGCATAGTAGGAGTGGAATTAGTATCATTAGGTGGAATAAGGATAACTGCCTACAAGACGACAACAGGATTCAGGACGACGAGAATTGTGTTTGTATAAATTAAATATTTAGGCAATATGGCAGCTATTGACAATAAAATTCACAATAAATAAACTGAAATTTTACCACTTTAATAACAATAATTTATATACATAAGTCCTTAAAACGTACCTATAAATAAAACTTCACCCTTTAAATACAACCAGTAACGGTAATGTTTAACATAAATATATAGCATGCACTAAGCACTTGTCCCACTGCCAAGCCGAAGGCGATAAAGCGAGTTGGGGGCCAACTCCCTCCTATTACGAAAACATCCTAAAAAAGGAGCACTTTGTTTCATGCTTAAAATAATCATTAATAATATACAATTCAGCAGTATGATTAAGTTATTATTACTTTAAGAGGCGAGAGTTGGCCAAACAGTATTAAAATCATTGACCAATTTTCACTATACATAGTATTTTTATATAAAAGATTCATCAGCGCTTATTTATTGGAATGGATTTGCGGAGTGATCCTACTGGTCCATTTTATACTGTGGATATACATGAACACACCACAATTTTTACTTTTTATAACCACCCGCGTTACCAAACAAATTAGGTATATTGTAATTGAAAGATTGTGGCGTGCATGTAGGTGACCTTTATTAGAACTATCGTGTTTCTGCACGACAAAATTCGAAGAGCAAGTAGTGCACTACCACAGATAACCATATAGATTATTAGTATGTTTGGTATGTGCTCCATCATCTAGGTTCAAATCAATT
Organism: Plagodis pulveraria; assembly: GCA_963890685.1. Lineage (NCBI taxonomy): Eukaryota > Metazoa > Arthropoda > Insecta > Lepidoptera > Geometridae > Plagodis > Plagodis pulveraria. The sequence continues at coordinate 5,438,261 of OY982972.1, read as the reverse complement.
AGTCTAAATAAACATAAGTCCATAAATTTAAATATTATACTCCAACCAGCAAAAACACTCAAGTTGGGGATTGAATACGATGATCCTCAACAGCGATGCAAGCTCGTAGACGCTGCTGCGCACTCGCCCTGATGATGAGCATCTGACATGCTCGAAAGACGTATTCGATCCCCAACGTAAGTGTTTTTGCCCCTCCAATGTCATGATATGACCTGTACATGTAAAATAATGTATATTATACGCAATACACGCAAACTCGACAGTACCATTGGTTCTTTCGTCGTGGTGTGTGTGCGCTAGCGTATCCGAGTTCACAGTAAAATCGCTGCACACATTCAAGTAATCACGTTAGAGAGGGGCGTGCATTTTTAGAGTGTAAGATCACTACTGATAATAGTTTCGGCTCTTATAGATAGCTTTATACATAGACCAGGAACCTGCATCTGAAGATTTTAATAGTTTAAAATATTTGTTTTTATAATATTGTATACTTAAATCAAGTGTTATTGAATATACTCTAAATTATCTACTTATCTAGCCTATCTAGTACACATGCACCATTCCATAGATAAATGTCCAGAACAGTACATAAGTGAACAGCGCTCCAAAGAAACCATTGGTCAGTAGACTTTGTCGGGAAACATGGTATTTGCTCCATTTTGGGCCCGCCTGTATCATGAACATGATCCATAGGACAATAACAGCAAACACGTAGAAGGCGAATCCATAGAGACTTGTGAGGCCAAGGACACCTGGAATTGAGATAGGAACATGTCATTTTCGATAACAAGCATGCAAAGTACTAATAGAACTTATTGTGCCGTGGGAAACAAACTTACCTAAAGACCACACAAAAATACAAATAAGTATTATGACCTAACTAATGAATAAACTAAAAGGTTATGTGGTTAATCTACATGCTGTAGAAGTTAGAGCAAGGGGTATACTAGTGAAATCCCTTTATAACCTACTTAATGACCTTGGCCTGTCAAGAACAACCGTAACTTCCATCCTAGAGTGTGTATCTAAGGCGCCATTAGTAGGATACTTATCCTACCAAATTTGGTTATGCAGGGGTGGAGGCTCGATTGGTGAAGGGGAGCATTGATGCATCATAAAGGGGCCCCTTAGGCCTCTCATCCCCTACAATGCTATGGCGCCGGCACCCGCACAGTGAATCCATGGAATGCTAAGAAATCCATCCAGTCCATAGAGTTGCAGAGGGGCCTGGGACTTGCAACCCAGGGAGTAGGGTTAAGGGGCCCCTTTACAATGTCATTAATGCTCCCCATCAACAATCGAGCCTCCGCCCCTCCCATATTAAAAATCTACACCAGCGGAAAAAAAATTGCAGTCTTCCTTATAACGCTACTTAAATTTTAAGCATTACTTAGCCACTATTTAGAAAAATTTCTTGCTCATAAGCGCTACATAACTTTATCGAGTACCTAAGTACTGCATAAATCAGCTGTCAATTTAAACACCGTCCCACCCTTGTTTACCAAAATGGCGCCCATATTTCAGGTCAGCTGATTTAGTTACTATTGAGGTTATTATCAAGGAGGCATAGCAAACTATAAACACGACATACTCTGTTAATAAATCGTAAAAAATATATCAAGTAGAAACTTAATGGATGATGAAATTAATATTATGCATACTTTTCGTAATCTTATTGCAGCGTATACCGCATATAAGGGCTGTGCCATATCTTCCTATCGGATGTATTAAAAGGCAACTTGGAAAATAATGCGCTCAATTAGTCGTGTAGGTTACTCCGTATTATATCACTATTCAAGTTGATGTGACTAGGGTATTGCTGAACATTGGGTGCAAAACAGTCCTCCATACATTCTTAATATCACGATGATGGCCTGAAAGGAAACCTGCTACTAACAAAGTTGGTTATCGATGATAAAATCAAAGCCAACACTTTTTACATTTTTGTACTATGTGTTGTTATAGAATTTTGTATCATTTAAAAGGGTGTGAGTTTATTACCATTTACTGGTACAAATTAGACACCAGACTGTTACTGAAAATCTCTTTCTTTTTTTTTTTTTAATCACTGATAGGTTAGCCTTTGACCACTATCTCACCTGATGGTAAGTGATGATGTGGTCGAAGATGTTGTACAGGCTAACCTAGAAGTACTGGCTCTCAAGCACAGCTGCCGGAACACACCGTCAGGTGCTTGGCGACAGGCGGCTTAACGTGCCCTCTGAAGCACGGAAGCACTCAGTAGTAATGTCACTAGCGGTCACCCATCCAACTCATGACCGCGCGCGACGTTGCTTAACTTTGCTGATCGGTTAAGAAGAGCTAAGTAAACTTCGCTATGAGTGCTTGGGTTTTTCTTTCTTAGAAACTAAATAATGTTGTTTCATCCAAACCCTCAAGCCGTTAAAACATGAATAGAAGACAAAAACACATAAACTTTAAATACATAAAAGCACACCTGTAAGCAGAAGTGTGTAAACACCCACATTTCGCCATTTTAGTTTTGGTCCCATATAATAGGGGGCGAGCCTATTGCCATTCACCGTGCACAGTTTCAGGGTCATACAAAATGTTATCTCTAACACACTGTACGAAACACAAGAACATTACGGCCTTTATAATATTACTGTGAATCGTAATAAACTCTTTACTTTTTAATTTCAAGATATTAGCACAAGATTCATGCTTTTTGGCAAATTGGGTTTTTCATAATACCTTTAAGTTCAATGTTGTCAGTTTAAAATATGTTTGACCTCCTTATCCATTGCTTAGCTAAATAGGTGCTAAGTAGCGTTTATAAGCAAGATATATTTAAACATTACATACAACATATTTCATTAATAAAATAAATAAATAAAATATCTTTGCGTTTCAAAGTCATTGATTTAGTCTATCCATTGGTTAAAACGCGCTACTTGAAACGCGCTGCATGTTAACATTTATTTTTATCCTTCAGTTATTTTATTTTCTGGGTAATATAACCGGAACTTACTCGAACATTCAGAAACAGGCCCTTAAACACTGTTTAGTTATCAAGTACTTAGCAACTACTAGACTTTTCTAAAAAATCTAAGTCTAATACTAAAGATGCACCTATCTAACCTAACCCGAAAATTTAATGAGCCCCGATTTCATTAATTGTAATGTTTTGTTTATTCTCAGCAATGAACCTTGCGATAATCTTTTTATTTTTTTAGACCCAATAAACGATGCAATACTGTATTTAAACTAAGCACCATTTCATTACAAGAAGTAAACAAAATAATATTTATACAAATGTGGCGGGATATGATGGTCTGAATGCTGATATGATCAACTTACATTGCCCAAAACTTTGCAAATAATCACCTACATCATTACTTGCTCCATTCAGACCAGTGACTAGTCAAGTGCTTGGAAACTATCTGTCGTCAAGCCAATACCTAAATCTAGCTAAAAAGTACACTTCCTGTGTTGTCCAAAGTGTTAGAGAAAGTTGCCTATGCTCAAATTGTTACATACATACGCCAAGAGAAAAAATTACCGAAATTCCAATCTGGTTTCCAGAAAAACTATGGTACTATAACTGCATTTTTTAAAGTTTCTGATGATAATTTATAAGCATCAGACTCGGGGCTCAGTACTAATCTTGTTTTGTAACATTTTTTCCAGGAAATTCAATCGTCTGGATCTTCTGTTACTTCTTGCTAAGCTCTCATACTATTGCTTTCATTTGAAACCTTACAAGTAGGAAACAATTGCAATTCAATAGGGCAATACTGCCAGCATGTTGGGCACGCTGCAAACCTGTGAGTCTGCAATGACTTAAAAATTTTGTACTCCAATAATTTTCTGAATTAGATTTTTGATCAGCATGCGATGGTGCTTTTAATCATATTTAGAAGTATTTAAAAGTTCCTGAAGTTTTGTCTTACACTTTGAAAATCATTCCAAGCTCTCAAAAAAAACAAGTATAAGTTCATAAGGAATAAAATATGTGGGAGACCACTTTAAAATACTAAAAGTGATAGTTTGTATGTGTGTTGATGTGAGTATGTTTGATAGATATCAAGCATTATATTATATTATATATTATATATTATATATATTATTATTTATTATATATCAAGGATCTTCACACTGATTCACCTGGACCGATTTGTATATAATATAGAATATGGATAGATTAACATGGATCAACACCTAAGATTCTTTTCATCATCACCATTTTTCATGATTGGCCGTGTGGGTGAAACGGTTGGGCGCAAGTGTATGGCCGAGTGTATTATCTTAAATACAATTGGTTCATATTCCAGAATTGATAAGGTTTCACGGCTTCAATGGGGGACTAGAAAAACTATTTTCAAAACGCTTTTCCTGCATATGTGAGTAGGGTAGGTACATGAATATATAAAGATGTACTATTCATGCATGATTCCACAAAAGAGAAAACTATTACATAGTTCAAAATAATAAGAATTTACCAGCAGTGGAACCTGAGAGAGCAGCCATGGAAGTTCGGCAGTATTCCACCACAACTGCATTATTTCGTAGCGCTGCTTCGCTATACGCCTCCGGCTCAGGTTTGTTATCCTTAATTTTGGCAACTACAGACATATTTAGAGTAAAATTATGTACTTAAAAACGTAAAGGAACCAAAGGCTAGTTTGATTTTGTATTGGATTGGATTGGAAATGATTTTATCCAAATACTAAGGGTATGTTCCATTAGTCGCTAAGAACGTTAATTTCGATAATTTTGATCACATCTGCGTTTATGGTTGTGATCACGTGATCGTTTCTAACTGTCATCTTCGTTCCATTTTTGGTTATGAACGCTAAGAATGCCACTAAAATTTGCCACTTCTAATACACACTGAAAATAACGCCAAGATCCATGTGGTACAGCTTTTTAAGAGTGTGATCGTTTTTAGCGAATCTAACTTCAAATGGTAAGCACCCTATGGTGAAATGATTGATGTAAAATGTGTTCACGTTCCAAGACTTCCAAGTAAATTTTAGGATTGCCGTACCATACCTAAACCTAAAAACTGCCGCATTTCAAGGGAATGGTACAAAACGGGCCGTTTATAGAAGTTTTTATCATACAAACTTACAAAAAAGTAAAAGTGGTTTTAACAATGCCAGTAAATGGTTCATAGGCAAAAATGAGATGTTACTTACTGCTGAATTATAAATATTTACTGAAAAGTCAAGCAGTAATTTCAGAGATTAGTTCAAAATCGTTAAATATTCACGCAGACGTTCCGTAACACGAAACAAAATAGTGCTGTCAGTACTTCCCATTCCGGCCGTATTATACAAATTTATGATGATTTCCCGGCCCGAAAGTAGCATATTACGACTATTGCCGTATTTCGGAACATTACTGGTAGTGTTAGTTAATCACAATGTTTCTAGATGCATTGAACCTTATATTTGTGGTGGAAACTGCTAAAATCTGTTCTTTTTATCTTGTAATCAGTATATAAAATGTATGGTCGAAAGAACCAAAACAGGAACTAGGTACTTACCATAAGCCTACTTTGTTCTGCTTCCTTTCAAATCAAGGCAATAGGTTGGGTAGGGTTAGATAAAAATGGACACAAATTTAATAAAACGTCATGTATATTATGTACTTATAAAAATTGAAAAGATAATGTCTACAACATACATTCAATGGTGTTTCTAATAAGTCCATAACGTTGTTTTGTGTTTATTAAATTTAGATTAAGTCAATACAATACGAAAATTCTGTAGAAAAATCTTTCTTTCTTTTTTTTATGCCTGATAGGTTAGCCTTTGACCACTATCTCACCTGATGGTAAGTGATGATGTGGTCGAAGATGTTGTTCAGGCTAACCTAGAAGTTAAACCGTTTAAAGTTGTTTAATTACTATGTGTAATAATCGCGAAAACCTAAGACAACATAACCTAGAAGTACTGGCTCTCAAGTACAGCTGCCGGAACACACCGTTAGGTGCTTGGCGACAGATTTTCTACTTGAGGGTGGGAGCTAGCCAGGCGGGCTATCGCAAAATGCCCTACCACCATGCAAACCCTACCATCTGCATCCAATATACTAATCAGTAATTCATATATAAATCTGCCTTGTCTTCCGGTAGACTAATGTTGTGTTTAGATAGTATGGTAATATATCGAAGTGTTGGTCAACAGGGACTCTATTTTTGTATCACTTGGAACATAATATCACTTTCGCTGCAGGTGAAACTCAGTTATAACTTAAGCTCGAAGCTTATTCTGACTGTGTGTTTGTACTAAATATATTTTTACTGTTTTAATGGGGATGGTTCCATGTTGCATAATCAGTCATATTTTTTTTATAATATAACCTTACCTGATTGTTATTATTTTAAATTAATATATTAAATTTGTCGCGAAGCACCTAACGGTGTTCCGACAGCAGCCCTTGAAAGCAAAAAAAAAAAATTCAATGATCATAATATATAAAATCAGTGATGAGTGAGATTGAAAAGGGAATCATTTAGTAATCACAAACCGCGATATTTGTAATATGATGTTACGTTACATAAGTATTTCAGGGAGTCTTTTTGTATGGTAGCTGGCATCCTTTCGCCCCCGTATCTTTCCAAAAGTTTCCATCCGCGAATGAAGTGGTATACATAGGTAGAAAACACATAAAAAGCGAAGTGCTTGGTAATTATGGTACCCTAAGGAGTCACGTTTACACCTAATATATTAAGGTAGGTTTATCTGAAAGGCTAATATGAAACCAGTAATAACGTTTGGATAACTAACGTTTCTACACACATTAGTTGGTGTTGACGATCGATGGGAGCAACTTGGCTCTTGTCGATTCTTCTTATTAAGCGATATAAAAAAGGAGGAGGTTATGAATTTGGATATGGCTGTATATAAATTTTGTATCTATACCTATTACTTCGTTAATTAATTGTTTAAGCATACGAGTTCTACTATTATTAATTAATTAACCTGATCAATATTGCCTTGTTTTTTTGTGATTTTCTTTGGGCCCTGTATCTATCATGGCTATACTCGTAGGACTTACACGTTATTTCTTAGTAGTAAATGATATCTGTAGTCTACATTTATTGTGATAATGATGAATCACAAAATCAATATTCAAATGATAAATAATTATTATATTCAGGCGTTACTTTGCGTAAATGCATATTTAATAATAATTAAAATTATTTTACATATATTAGGTCCTTACATATGAAATTGGCGTTTTTCGTACTGGCCACTTTAATCACGAATTTCTCCTCTTTGGTAAGGAATTCCAAATTCAAATTTGTACAGCTATAGACTCATGTATTTGTGCTTCGATGATCGTCATTCATTTGTTTTTTTTCTTCTGTTTTTTTCTGTTTGCGTCACTCATTTTACAAAATGGAAAACCTTAAATATCGCATTATTTACGAGTACGAGTTCCGCCGTGGCACTAGTGCTGCGGAAACAACTCGAAGGGTGAATGATGTGTATGGCGGTCGTGTTGCAAAAGAAAACACAGTTCGTTTTTGGTTCCAACGTTTTCGTTCTGGAAATTTCGACCTGCAGAACAAGCCCCGTGGACGGCCTGAGACTCAAGTTGATAATGAAGAGTTGAAGGCTATTGTGGAAGCGGATCCATCGCAAACCACGTCCGAGTTAGCTGCAGGCTGCAATGTTAGTGATAAAACTGTTTTAATTCACTTGAAGCAAATTGGGAAGATTAAAAAGCTTGAAAGGTGAGTACCTCACGAATTGACTGAAACAAACCGGCAAACGCGCGTCGACTGCTGCGTTACATTACTAAACCAGCACAATAATGAAGGTATTTTAAACCGAATCATTACCTGTGATGAAAAATGGGTTCTTTACGATAATCGGAAGCGCTCAGCGCAATGGTTAGATCCTGGCCAGCCAGCCAAATCCTGCCCCAAGCGAAAATTAACCCCAAAAAAGTTACTTGTAAGCGTTTGGTGGACTAGTGCCGGTATTGTTCATTACAGTTTTTTCAAATCTGGCCAGACTATTACGGCTGATGTCTATTGTCAGGAATTGCAAACCATGATGGAAAAGCTAGCGGCTATACAACCTAGGCTGGTCAATCGCTCCACGCCACTGCTGCTTCACGACAACGCTAGACCACACACTGCGCTACAGACGGCTACTAAATTAGAAGAGCTTCAATTGGAAAGTCTAAGACATCCTCCGTACTCCCCGGACCTTGCTCCAACAGATTACCATTTTTTTCGAAATTTGGATAACTTCTTGCAAGGGAAAAAATTCAACTCCGATGGGGCAGTCCAAATCGCCTTCAAAGATTTTATTGATTCCCGTCCGACTGGTTTTTTTAGTAAAGGGATCAATGAACTACCTATGAGATGGCAAAAGTGCATAGAAAATAATGGTTCATACTTTGATTAATTAAATATATTATATTAAAAAATATTCGACTTTTTGTTCCTCCCATACAAAACGCCAATTTCATATGTAAGGACCTAATATTTTATGGAATCCTTGAATATATTAGAAAAACCCTTAAAAAATATAAACAATGTATCAAGTAACGATTCCGCCTAATTTTTCTGTCCAGCCGACTTCACAAACGCCACGCAGCCAAATATGAAGAAGCTTTTTTTTAATGAAAAACCCGTTTCACTTCTACACGATGCATCCTCAGGAGGTCTTGACTCTACGAAAGCGTAATCGAGAAATTCTTGATTCTCGATTGTCACAAGATGTATATCAAGTATTTTCCAAAATATTAATTTCATGTTTTCCTAATATATTTTAAGAATATTTGTGATAATTATATGATAAATATTTTATAGGTATGTTACTTATTTATGATATGGGTTTAATTGTATGTCAAATAATGTAGGTGAAACTGCTTTTACTGAAGCAAAGCTAGTACATGGATAAAATTAAAGGAAAATTAATTATTTTAAAATAATGAATATATATGATTTAAAAATCTATTCTGTAATCAAATACAAGGTCAGGTAGAATATCGCTATTGATACGTTACAATTCCAATGCTCATCCCTCAAATTGATAGCGTCCTTGAAAGAGACAATCTGAATGCATTTACGAAACATGTACTTTCAGTGGAATCAGTTTTCAACGAACTATCAGACGATGATTTCAACTGTCTTGATGTCTTCACTGGGCTGTGAACTTAGATAAATGACCGTGCTAATAAATAATTATTGATGACATTAGTTTTTGATATATAAAGTGTAACTAAAATTACCTGAGTACTCTAAAAAGATGGAGCCGAATGAATGAAAACCGTCACAGAAAACACGCGTGAATTACAGGAGGAGGTGAAGTTGTGATCAACGTTGATGACCTAAGATAGAGACGGATGGGTCTAGCTTGACACAATATCAATGTGACCCATTAGGTAGCTATGGATTGCAGAGTTTGTGCAACGTCACATTCGGCATCATCCTCGCTTGCCAATATAAAAAATACTATAAAAAACTTTATGAACTATCTAAGCACAACACTATACTCTGGTTTTTAATTCGAGATCAAAAATGTAAACAAAGAAATGTCAATACATGTCATTGTCAAACTGATAGGCCAGGGGTATTCTATATTTTTTCTTAAAAAAATTTCTTACTTAACCTGTAGTGGCGCATGCTGCACTAAGTTTCACACATTCTTTGTACATTGAAATAATTTAGCGTCCTTAGTCGCCACATATGACACGCACGGGAAGAAACAGGCATGACATTGTAACCCGGCATCACAAAAATACCGGAAGTTGGGAAGCAGCGCTTTCTAGGAACTGACAACTTCTACTGCGATCTTCAAGACGCCTGACAAGCGTGTGGTAAAAACTGCGTATGGTACTGTGCCAATCCTAGTAGAACCTTTGACAACGGTGGTCCTTAACGAGGTAAGGTGGTATACCATCAGGTCCCACGAATCTTTTAGGCTTGAGGTGTGTAAGCGCGGCCTCGATGTCACGTGCGCTCAGCTGACCGATGTGGACGCGGGCTAAGCCAGAGCGTGGGTCTGCCGTAAGCTCTGCCACCTCAGGGTTCAATACGGGCCGTGACTTGTTGTATACCGTTTGGAAATATGACGCAAAACTCTCTGCACACTCTTGCTCACTTAACTCTCGACCGTTCTCAGTTACTCGAGGTGAGAGTAAATGAGATCCGGGATAAGAGCCAATTTCTTTAGTTTTAATTACCGTGCTGGCCTGGATAATCTAATAAATTGTTGCCAAGCACATAGCAGTGTATTCCGCTGTCTTTGATAACGAGTTCTCATTTTAGATGGAGTATATTATAACATTATCATTTTCATATTGCAGTGATGGCTCAGTGGCATTGGCTATGCCACTGAGCCATCACTCTGGCTATATAACACTTTCGACCTCATCATCACTTATCATCAGGTGACACTGTGGTAAAAGGTAAATCAGCAATATAAAAAAATATTCAATCGTGGCATCAACATGTGAAATAAAACATCTGATTTCAGGTTTATTTAGCTATAATAGCTAGCGGTAATAGCTATGGACTGCCGTGCCGCAGGTCCATGGTTCGTTCCTCGATTGGCGGAAGGCCGGTTTGCGAAATAAAGGTAATAAAACTACTTTCTGAGGCATCCTCGCCTCATCGGTCCACCAGGTCTCTCTGAGAAAACAGGAGCAAGAGGCACGCAAACAACAAGTTTCTGATTCGATTGTGTGACTTGTGCTTGAGTAGATAATTTTTCTTATTTTGGTGAGTAAATACAAAAGTATTAACTATCTATACCAAAGTAGGAATTTTATTGTCTTGAAAAAAAAAACGTTGGAAAATCTGCCGAATAGCGTAAAAAGTGAGTTCATCAAATTTGTTCACATATATTTGCTTTGATCCTGTTTTTCTTGGTGAAGTGCACTCATTGCTGTCCTTATTTTTGCAGACAATCCTTTTGTCTGAAACTGACGATATCTTCGACATGTCTGCGGTTTTTTAGCACAACCCAATTAATGAACAATGCTCGTCTTTTGGCCACCCAAAAAATGTGTACGTAATACGCCTTCATCACCATCAACTTTTCGGAAGCACTCTAAGATTTGCGAGTACGTTTCTTAACAGGACATACAATTTCTTTCGTTGTTGAAGAGCCCGGTTCGAGCTCTGGTTTGGAGGCTCCAGCCATATATTACAAAAATAGTCTTTTCGTAACAATTAACAAAAACTGACCACAACTCTCTAACAATAACTTTAAATGTAATAAAATACTGACAAATAACAACTAAATTCAACAATAACAAGAAAAACAACCGGCAAGAAAACATTCAATTTAAAAAAAATATGCGACTTACAAATAAGCAAAAATAGCGTCTGATGGAAAATGTCGACGATCCCGCCAGTGTGACAATTGAAAAAAAAAACACAATTTTTTTCAGGCTTTAATATATGCCTAAATATGTACGCGCATAAAAAAGTGTTTTATTTGTTAATACTTAAGTAATAAATGATAGCATAATATATTTTATATAATATCATTCGGTAATATTCTAATTATGAAATGAAATACAGACTTTTATTGGCATATTTTATTTACATACTTCTTTAAGAAAATTAAAAAGTTAAATCAAAGCATTATTCTCCTAATAAAACAATGCTTAAAACATTTTTTTTAATTATTAAAGTACAATGTGTCCCGACCAAGGAGGTTTCAATGCACTTTAAGTACACATTATCTGTGGTGAGCGCGCTGGTTCCGAGCCATAGACCAATAACAGACTTTTTTTCCATTTTGGCGCTATTTCGTACATACGAATTTGCGTAATATTTTAGGTGCGTTCGTTTTGGCTCGATTGCGTTTGTAGCAGTTTCAAAAGTGGCATTTGTGTATTAGCGTTCGGATAGAAGCTTTTGCTATTTTTGACCACCAATTACTGCATGCTATCCGAACGGCTTAAAACATACTTTGACAACCGACAATATTTTAACAATTTTGCACAGTACGAAACATGGAATCAATCTCTAAAATTAACAAAACACGTAGGTACCTACTACATAAAATATAAATACTATATAAAAAAAACTTGTGAAACTCTTCAATCGCGCCAAATACAACTGTCAAACCAGCAGTTGTCAAAAAACGATCACAACGATCCCACGGTAAGACATGGGTCAAAAATATCACATTTCTCTGTCATTTTTAGCGTTTTCAAAGCTATCCGAACGGTGAGCGAAAACGATATTTTTGCTCACAAAGTCCCAAATCGAACGGCCCGTGTGATCATTTTTAGCGTTTGTAAGTGTTATTTTTGGAACTGATAGGCTATACGAACGCCCCATATGTTGGATAAAAAAAAATTAATGTAGCTATCTATAGCCATGAGATTAAATAAAGTAGTGTATGCAACTGCATATAATTAGGTATTAAAACACTCTTGTAATTTTATTTTGAAATTCACGTGTGACTCGTTTCAAAAACTACACTCACGTTTTAATACCCTCTATTATATGACAGTTGCATAAACTACTATTTTTTATGCTAAATGCTTCATCCGTTTCCAAAATTAGTACAATTACAAAGTACTTATAATTTTTTTGCACGGTTAACCCCTTTGCTTATATTTTTGATCTCGAATTAAAAACCAGAGTACAGAAAAAAATAATATCTTCAATTTCGAAAGAGTGCAAAGCACAGAACACTAGAACACTTTTATCCTGTTCGAAATCACTCATTAGTTGCAAAATAATTTCTCGATGATCAAGCTTATCAATCGATGCCAATCCTCGATAATTCCTATCGAATATTCTAAATGAGCTCCATCTGTTATCGTTATAAATCAATGTGAAGGTATCCTTTTTTACAAAAAAAAACACATTTGGCCATAACCTGCACAAAGATGAAATCACATAAATAAAAAAGTTAATTGTTAGTTTAGAAACTCATTATTTTGTCTCTAGATAATGACATTGATAGAAATAAAAACTAACAAAGATAAAAGCCGTTAAAAAACATCTTTTCAATATAAGGTGATAGGTTTAAATTACTACCTGTTATAAATTTACCATAGTAAAAACCTCATTTTTACGTGGTAGACGCCATTCACTCGTAACATTTTTTTGGTATTATACGTGCAAAAAGTTTCAACTACTTACCTATAAACCTTCAAGATATCAATTGCGTAATTTTTTTATAGGGTACTATTTGGCCACAAATTGAGCTAGAGTAGGCATATATCATGGAAGTAATAAGTACTACGTACAACTAGTACATATTACTTCCATGGCATATATATATAGCCACAGGGATACAAATGTTAAATCATGATTAATTCACGTTAATCGAGTTATATCGAAAGGTTATAAAAAATAACTTGTTACATTTGCGGTTTACTATCAAAGCTCGTTTGAGCAGTTTTACTGGCAATAAAGCTATATGTTGTTATACCAACTCGACATATGCATCAGCTGTCCTTTAGCTGAGTCCAAGTTTTATTTAACATTGATGGCTGTAGCCCATAATCACAAATAAATATATATTTGATACATATACATTTATATTGATTAATATATTTATTTGTGTAACCTGTTGTTATATCATTATAAAAATAAACATTAATTTTACAGCAATAAAACTTTTGCTTCATTACTGGAATAAGACCAGTCCCTAAGGATAACCTGTGTCGTACAACAATATCCCTATATAGGTACATAATGGAAATAAATCAAGTTATCAACTGCCATAAAAATGGTGAAAACAATATCACTAGCTATAAATTTAAGTACATAGGTTATGAAGAATGAAGACGTAACAAAATAGATATTTTAAATTTATTTAAATATAAACATTGCATTTCTTGTATTACAGAATAAAATGGAATCCAGCTGCTCAAAAATGAATTGATAAATATCAAACGTAAATAATATGTGATTGATAAGTGATGATTGAGGATAAATTCCTTTGTTTTATTTTTGTATTGAAATATATCTGTATTAAACTTTGTATTAAATTCCCTGGGATTTTTAAACCCCTTTCTTGGTCGAAAACGTTTGACTTTAGTGACGACAATGTTCTTAACAATTTATAATTGTCTCTGTTACTTAAGTATATAATTGTCTTGTTCGGTCTTAGAAATGTTTTTTATAAGGTTTTTTATGAACATAAAAAAGGTCCCGATTAGCAACTAGCATCATACATTTCAGAGTTTTTGAGTTCTGTTTGAATATAGGCTTTTTAGATAAACCAGTAGCCTTTAACAGATAGTATTTTATTTCGTCAAATCTGTCATTATTACCAATATTTTGGAGCATCTGAGAAAATGTTAATAAAAACCTACTAATACTTTGCTCGATCGGGGCATCGACCTCAAAACCTCATATATAGCAGCCGCCCTTGAGATATTTAGTCCAATGAGATGGTCATTTTAAAATCCAAATAAGTTTACTTATTAACAAAGATGTAGGTAGTCGTTAAAAATAAACAATGTGGTGGCATCCCTGCGACTAGTTTATAATATGGTAGGTTGCACATAGTACTAATAAAGATTCACTTACATTTTTCGCTTATACTCTACTTTCTTTTGCTACGTCTTTATGTTATTTCGTTTTCTAGCTTTAATAGGTTCAACATTTTTTACGATTTGTATAAACTTTCACTAATATAAACAAATTAAAATTAATTTAAATCACATAGCTTCACCAAGTCAGTAATTAATACAAATGCTAATGGCCGCCATGATGGCCAAACGGACACATTTGATTGGACGGTTTGGAGGTATTAGTTTTTGGTTCAAATGCCTCTAGAGACTTAATTAATTTTGAAAGAAAATGTAGATTTGATACGTGATTTTAACTGCAAATTAGTGGACATATTTGAAATTGTAAAATTTCAGACTGTTTATGTTTTAATTTTATACATGTTGAAGTAAAAAAGTATATTTTTGTACATCATGGACATACTGATGTTTGATATTTATCAACTCAAATAACTTTTACACAGTATTCAAGGAATAAACTAATAATTATAATTAATGCCATCGGGACATATCTCCATCAAAAGTTTAAAAAAACGCTGATTTATAGAATTTATTTTTCAGTAATGCTGCGGTCTATGTTTTTTTCACAGATGGCGTTTATTACAATTTGATAATCGAAACTATCGATAAAATTGATTTATACTAAATGTAACGTGAAGGAATAAATAATAATATCTATAAACTCAGTTATATTTATACATAGGTTATATTTACATCATGCACTTCTAGTTATAAGAAGCTTCGAACTTACTAGAGTTAAAGCTCGCAATTCACAGGCGCACCAATCCTAATCCACCAGATTTGCGCACCAATCTGCATGTGAATGTTATGGTTTGCGGTTCGGTTTGCGGCTCGTGGATCCCTTGATCGCGCCCCGCACCACGCGCCGTACGTGTATGCGTGTGCAGTGTGCACTTAAGAATTTGTCGCGGAATAAACCATTTGTTTTTTCAGTGATAAAAATATAATGTATATACTAAATTAATAATTTTGTCGGAATGGTCATATTTCATGAATATTTTTTGTGTATACGTTAAGCGGCTGAGGGCTCGTATTGTGTCTGGACGACGACGGATTTATTCTTGGATTGGTGCGAGATCAAGTGCGGAGCGAGGCACGTGCTATGACTTTAACTTGACCCCATTGGACTATTACATTTCGGGTCACATGAAGTCGCTGGTGTATGGTCAGTCTCTGGCTCCGGTGCCAACGCTTGTAGAACTAAAACGACGCCTCATAAATGCAGCCATCCAAATAAATGAAACTTTAACAAGTAAAGTTGATAAAACAGAATGTTCGATATGGCTCTCTAACGTACTTTAGTAGTTTAAGTTTAATTTTTAATTTAATGTTTTGAAAAATGACATTGTAAATATATGTTTCGTTACAGAGATATTAACAATAGGTTTCGTAGTAATGTTAATATCTCTGTAATTTTAGAATTAATTTTAAGTTTTAATACCTCATTAGAAAGCTAAAAGTATGTAGTAGTGTTTTAAATAATCTGCACGCCAAGTGTTTTGGCGTTTTTTTGTTCATTGTCATTCAAAGATAACCAATTAGTCATAAATATAATTTTTTTCGATGTTTCCGTCTGGTGTTATGTGTTGAGAACACCTAGTGCTAGGTTTTTTACTCATAATTATTGCCCGATGTCTCTGCTATGTAACAATAAAGAACCATTGCTCAAAACCATCTATTTTTTTATTATTAATATATATAAGTTACCATTCCTCGATAAATTAAAAAAAATCTTTTATTTAATTTATCTCAGAAATGGTTAATTTTTGGATAGGGGCTTTCGGGGTGAAATTTATTTGTTTTGATTCCCCCTATAACCCACTACCAGGAATAGGTTGAATTACCAATAGCCCTGTATACCTCTTTGTTTCTAATATTTTGATTTTTCTG
Organism: Plagodis pulveraria; assembly: GCA_963890685.1. Taxonomy (NCBI): domain Eukaryota; kingdom Metazoa; phylum Arthropoda; class Insecta; order Lepidoptera; family Geometridae; genus Plagodis; species Plagodis pulveraria. The sequence continues at coordinate 5,421,869 of OY982972.1, read as the reverse complement.
GTATGCATGCCAAAGAGAATACAAATTACGAACTCTACTTCGTAGAGGGAGTAGGCTAGTAGTAGATACTAAAGTCTATGCTCTACTTATGTACGCAGACGCACACTAACGAAACGCAACAATTTTCTTCGTGTGTGTTTTCGCGGTAATGAATGAGCGTCTACAGAACATTTAAAAATAATTTATTTGGAAATTAAATAGTTTTGCAATTACAAAGTGTTTATTTAAATGTTGATTATCGATAACGATTATGTAAGCTAAAGAGACGGGATATTGTGTTGGTTTGATGATGATAATGTGCCAATTTCATTCGATCTAACTGTGATGGCGCGTGTTTGACTGATGCACTGGGAGCTCTTTCGCTTCGATTTGGGGTTTTGTTCAAGTGCTATTTGGACGCTACTATTATGTGACAATATTCCTGTATCTGTCGAATTATTGCGTCCTAGCTATGTTGCTATAAAATCTGTAAGTTTAACGAGAATTGTGTAAAAAAGGAATTTAAGTTTCTGATTTCTGTGGTTGGTTACTGTATGAAGGAACCCGCCTATCAACAGATTTGTCGAGCGCAAATTACTCTTTGTGACGCTACCAATCTGCATAACGCCACCGTGAGTTGACATTTCATGTTTCTAATTCATGAATTTGTGTCTTCTGTTGGTAAAACGAGATATTTTATCAAATATTGCTGTAACCTATTTGTCTTTCAAACCGAAACTTCATTTTGATTCTTTTGTTTCAGAAAGCTATCCCATCGCCTAATCGCTGATGGAAATCTATAAATAGTACGCCAGGGTCATATAACCCAAGTTTTTATTCTTAAAAAAGTTTGAAATATATATGTAATACTGTTATATACATTCGCCTAACGATGTTTTTCTGATTTACTTTGGATAAATTTACGACGCTGTTCTGATTCCTTTTCGTATCTAAATGGAGGAGTCTGAAAAAAATATGAGTGCTGAAGATGTTAGAAAAATTGACAGTCTGACGGCTGTAAAAAAACCAAAGAAACGTTCGTTGGTTGAGCGAGAACTTGAAACAAATATGACATCTAGGGTGACATCCCCTACTATCCTTGCTGATGGGTTGAGTACTAGCCGGTATGGACGAGCAAGACGCTTAAAAACTGAAACGGATCATATTGAGTCTCAGAAAGCAGCGCTGGCATCAGTAAAATCCACTGGAAGTGAGAACTCACCTTTCAAAGTGACTTCTCCAGTATACCGTATGCATGCATCAAATTCACCGCGTAAAGCTGAGACACCCAAAAAAGCCTTAGAAACTTACTTGGACAATCAAATTGACAATATCTACCAGGAAAATATATCCTTAAGCCGGTTTTCTGATGATGCAGGTACTCCTTCACCAGCCAAGAAGTTTCCCAAAGTTTACATTAGAAAAGATTTAATACAAAAAAAAGAAGCAGATGACTCATTAGTGCTGATTAAAAATTTGTTTTCTCCTATTAAAAGCACTACAAAACCTTCTAGCAGGCCTCTGAGAAGTAGTTTTGAGCATTCATCTGAGAAAAATAATTTTCAACAAAATGGACATGTGGGGAATGCTTCTGTAGTCAAGACGCTGGATTTTGATGGTATCAAAAAGATTAAAAAGGAGAATAAGGATCAAAAACAAGTGTTGTCCAAAAGTGAGTTATTTGATTTGGAAGCAAAATGTCCATATCAAGTTGGAGATTTAGCTTGGGCGCGAATGGGTACTTTTCCATTTTGGCCGTGCATAATTACCAGGGAACCTTATAGTGAAATGTTTGTCAAAAGGAAGTGTAAGTTTTATGATGATATATATTATTTATATTTTAGTCTTCAAATTGGTACTGTAAATACTATAGTAGAGAATTAACCTCTAAAGATGGAGCATAAGTTCACACACCTGTTGCACATATATCTACTTCTGCATCTTATTAGCAAGCTTGATCTGTAGTGGTTAAAACTGATTCCATTATTCATAGAAAACTTGTCACACTCCACTGGCATTCAGAGACAGAAAGAGGATGTTATTTGAATTTTCAGATGTAAGACGTTTTTAAAATTCGTGCAAAAGAGAGTATCATCATAGCTTAACCCTTTAATATCATGCCCAACTGATGAATGAAATTCAATTCTAATCATTATATATGGTGCCCATGGATTTATGAAAATAACTGAAAAAAACAAGGGGGTAAATTCTTTAAGGCTTCTGAACCTAAAGGGCAAATATGTAAAATATTGACCCAAAGATGACTTGGTGACTAAAAATTGAACTAAATTATTTTTCAGGGGGTTTCAATTCATCAGATAAGAATGTGGGGTGTCATTACTTATGCTTATTGCGTAGATTACAAATAAACTTTATATATTTTTTCTAAAATTTATTAAATGGAGTCCCATCAAATATGTTAATTTTAGATGTTATGTTAGTATTGCTTTTGTTAAGGTTGAACTGGGCGGTCACTTCTCCATACAAACGTCGTAGGGTGATCACTCCCTTATTTGAGATTTCAAGACCAGACTTAAGCATAATAACGATTGATATCGTCATTATCTAGGCTTGTATGATACCAAAATTTTAAAACTATAATTAAGTTGTTAGTTATGGACCTCGAAAACTTTATATGAAAATGTTTCGAGGCACGTAATTCTCAAGTTCATTATTTTATTAAAATTTCGGCATCATACAAGCCTAGATAGTGACGAGATCAATCGGTATTATGCTTTGTTTTGGACTTAAATTCTCAAATAAGGGAGTGATCACCCTACGGCATTTGTATGGAGAACGGGCCGGCCAGTTCACCCTTAAGGCTCTATCTCAAAAACTTAACTAGATAGGAATATCAAATTGTGCTATATCATATACCATATCAAAACAAACATACCTAAAGACTGCCCGCCTGGCTAGCTACCACTCTCAAGTAGAAAATCTGTTGCCAAACACCTAAGAGTGTGTTCTGGCAGCTGTCCTTAGGAGCCAGTAATTCTAGGTTAGCCTGAACAACATCTTCCACCACATCATCACTTACAATCACGTGAGATACTTGTCAAAGGCTAGACTATCAGCTATACATATATAACAGCTATACATGTATTTTATTTCTTGTATGAGAACTCGCTATGTTATGGTATCTTTCATAATAAAACATATTCTAGCAGAATGCGGTTACCAATCCATACTTGTTATCCCTATTTTGTAATGTTTACAACTGTCAAAAGTAATGAGTAACTGAAGGTTCAGTTTAATTTTTGACTTTTTTGTCTATAAAGTCCAGGTTTGCCAAAATTTACCATATATTCAGTTTCATAACATAAATAATTAAATGTTTTTGTTCTATATGGTTTCAGTTACTATTGTACATTAACACATCCTACCTCTATGTATAATTGTATACAATATTAGTTTTTTACATCTTAAGTTTCAATTTTGGCTGAAACTGACACGCAGTCCCAAGATTTGAGTTCCATTTTGGTTATGGCTGAAAATCCTGTTTTCCCCAGTCAATTAATTTTTATTCAATTCAATATAGCGTCTAAACAACCATAATTATGTCCTTAGACTTGCCATAACTTCGAATGAAACTTTTGTTGTGGACTACACATTTGTGAAAAAAATTAGGGAAAAATTTGTTTCCAACTGTAAAATATTTTGGCACCATTTCTCACCAATAACATACTGCTTCTTCCATGGAGAATTATGATTTTAAAATAATAGTACGATATTTAGAATATAAGCCTATGCAATTTTTTTTGTATTGCAGTGTTTGGTCGTGTTGAACATGATATCATACATGTAACATTTTTCGGTGACAATGGAAGACGTAGCTGGATCATGGATAATATGCTAAGAAAGTATTCAGGACAGCTGGAATTCGAAGCAACCAGGGAAAAGTTCACTATTGAGGTAATTTTTTAAAGACATTAACTTGTGGTTGATTTTTATTGCCTAAATTTGAAGCAAATGCAGGAACATATTTGGTCCTATCTTTCACAAAAGGAATGCTACATTTGCAATACAATACAATAAATATATTATACAATGCTACAATATAGATTTTACATTTGCTCATAAAATTAACAGAAAACATATGAAAAATATTTTTCATATGTTTTCGCACACTTATCATAAAAACTACTCTAAATGGTTTATGTCGTGTAAATATAGCTTTATTGTTATCTCGTCATTTCAAGTTACCTAATTATATCAAATTATATCAAATAGTAAATATTCTAGTTTTATTTTTATTTATGAAATTTTGTCATAATATACATGTACCAGTAAACCTTGGGTTAGATGATACAAGTTACTTATCAACATGGATCCATTGTCTGTTTGCCGAATCTATAGCACTAGGATATTCTACTTGTACAAATAGATATTTGTTATTATAGCATGGACATATTGTTGAGGAATAGTTCAAGATCAGTTACCTGCATTGTTTTTTCTGTAATATGATTCATAATTATTTTCATAACTAGTTTATAAATGGCATGAAGGCTATTGTACTTGTCTTTATGTAAATTAACCTGTTATTGCAGGATAAGAAAAAGGATCCAAGATTGTATGCAGCTTTCTTTATCTCTGATAAAAAACAAACCCTTTGGAAAATTTCTGTGGAGGAAGCAGAAAGCCTATTGCGTGAACCAAAACGGTTACGAGTTGACATCTTCAATGACATGTTGTGGAAGCTTAGAGCATCCAAAAAGGGTCAAAAGAGTAGTAAAATCACTAGAACAAATAGTGATGTATCGTTAAGTGAAAGTTTGTATGATTCTCTTTTTTCTGAAGACGATACAAAGACTGATGATGCAGAGCGCTCAAAGAATCGATCTAATAATAAATCATTTGATGTTTCTGATGTAGTAACAGCTTGTCTGGATAATATTACTGCTAAAACTGGAATTACTAAAATTCAAAAGCAGTCTCATATGGATAGATGGCTTCAGAAAGCAAAATCAAAAACACCAGAAAAATCTCAGACAAAATCAATTGAAAAAATACAGGTAAAACAACCTGAAATCATACTGGTACAACAACCTGATAAAACTCCCGCTAAACCTGTAGAAAAAAAAACAGTAAGACATATAGAAAAAACTCCTACAAAACAATTAGAAAAATTATCTGCAATACACCCAGAGCAACCTCTGTTGAATCAGCAAATAAAAACAAGGGCAAAACTCTCACAAAAAACTCAAGTAAAGGAACTTGAACAGAATCAACTAAAATTTTCAGTAAACTCTCTGGCTAACCCTCCTGTTACTTCAAAAGGGGAAAGCTCAGAACCATCTCATGCTAAATCGCCAAGACATGTCACAAAATTGAACAGAAAAGTGAACAAGGTTAGTATGAATAGCTCCTTCCCTCCTATTGTTCCACCACAGAAGGCCTACAGACTAAGAAGAAGTCGTGATTGTCAGTCTAAATTGAAAAGTTCCATTACAGAAAACCCTGATATAACTGTCATGTCCGGATTAGGTATTATCGCAAAAGTGGAATCTCTTGCTGGTAACAAAAATAATTTTGATACTTCAGCAGTTATAATTGATGTCGATAATTCTAACAATGTTATTCAACAAAATCAAAAGCTAAATTTGGATAGTGCTTCTGAACCTAAAGACAATCAATGTGATAATGTTCAAATCACTGAGTATGATACTAAAGCAGTAATTGTGGTTGATGGTGAAGATACTGCTGTTAATAATAATTCAAAACAAGTTTTTAAGGAAGACTCGGTACCCTCTGTTGCAAGTTGTGATAAAATATCTGAGGTTTCGAAACCTAAACTAGATATTATTATGGATATTGATGAAAATTCTGTGAGTCCTGATAACAAGATTGATCCATATGCCAAGGAATCTGAATCAAATAAAAGTGCTCAAGATTCCTTAATGGAAGTTGATGAAGGGAATACAAAGAACTGTGAAAATCCAGTTGAAGAAAATGATAATGAATCTGAATCTAAGGAATGTAGTGAAAGTTCTTGCACCGAAAACAACGATTTTTCGAAACTTATTTTAATGGACTCTATTACTGATAAGCCATTGGATTCTATCGTTGAACTCGTGCAAGATTCAAAAAACCGTGACATGCAGCATGAAACTAGCAATAGTCATTTGAAATATAATCAAATGGTAGACATTGAAGTGAATGAAGAATCGAAGAAAGATTACAAAGCTGTTGAAGAAAAATTGGAACCGCATAGAAATAACCAAGAACAACAACAACAACAACAACAACAACAAATACAAGATTCTACTATAGGATTAAACATAATTGAGAATGTTGAAACTAAAAGGGAAAATTCTGAATCTTGCGTACTTAGACAGAATGTTATCATGGGAGTTGATAAAGATATTGAGGCTGGTGATGGGCTACCTGATGTTGATGATGTACAATCATATAAATTAAATAAGAAAACGGTAGCAGAAGTAAACGTCGATAACTCTATAGACAGCCAGATGAATGAAATGGAATCAAGTTCGAAGTCTGAAACTGTAAGTAATCAAAGTGTGGATCATAATAAAGTTGAACTGACTGATGATAATTGTAATATAAGAAGTGACACTGGTTTAAACGAGGCACATAATGTTATTACAATTGAGGCATCTGTTACAGAAACGAAAATTGATGACCTTTCAAACAATCAAGCGGAAGGAGGAATGCAAGAAAGTAACAAAGGACTTATTTTTTTAGATAATGCTATAAATATTAATTTATTAGACACAATGAGTGCTAATTGTACTCAGCTGAATCATGTAAAGTTGATATCAAAAAAGTCTTCAACTCCTAAAAAAATTCGGACTCATGATGAACATGAAAGTAATATTGAAATGACAAACTGCACGCCTCAAACTTACTTAGAAAAAGAGGCCAGTTTAGATTCCACACAAAATAATCATTCATATTCTAAAGAAACACCTAATGTTTTAGACAAAATCAGCAATGAGAACAATATTTTGATTGATAAACGCATTGATGACGGAGATTTGACCGACCATAGTGGTAATGATATCTTAAACGAAAGTGGCAATTCAGAATCAATTTTTCAACTGAACAGCCAAGAGTATAATCTGGAAAATAATGACTGTGAGACCTACTTCGAAACTTCTGGTCATAAATCACTCAATGAAAGTACTCAATCAGAATCTATTTTAGAAAACAGTTATTCACCTGTTATATCAAATAAAAATGACGATGACGTAGAATTACCTACTGAAAGAAATGAAAGGAGTGATTTAGGATCTGCCTCAGAAGACCAAGACAGTTCAACACGTGCATACATAGAATCTCCTACATTCACTCAGTTATTGGAAAGTGAAGAGTTTTTTCGTGAAGTGAACGATCCATTGAATACAAAACATAATAATAAATTTATGGAAATCAAAAATGTCACCGAAATTCTTAAATCAACCAATGAAGGTCTTGTCAGATCACACAACATCACTGATGCAGAAAACGTAAATCCAAGTGTGACTACTTCTCACAGTGTGGATGAAACTCCTGAAGGAGAAGATACTTCTGAGGATGAACCATCACCAGAATACGAGTCTCTCGACGAGGACATTGCTGAGGATTTTCGTAAGCATATGATATCCATTGAAAGCAATATTACAGATAAAAAAGATGAGGAACAAATTGTGAAAATATGTAATGAAATAGCAGAAAAAGCTAAACTAAGTCCTACAAAGTATACAATAGTTGCAGAAGAAGCCAAAAATAAAGACAAACTTGATACAGGTGTCAATAGATACAAAGAGTGTATTACATTTAATCACGCGTTCACTAAAGGGAGTCATTCAAAGTCAATTGATGAAAATACGGTGAGCGAGAAAAATATACAACAAACATTACAGGACGCAAATATTGAAAAATGCGAACCACGGCATGAAACAATGACTACTGATATTGAGAAAAGCAGTGACATGAACTCCCAGATAACTCCAGATTGTCATGAGGTTAAAAATTTAAAAATTAAAGATAGTTGCTCAAAATTCAACAGTGAAATTAATGTAGATAAGATCTTTGATACAACTGTATTGAAATCATCAACGACCTCCAATATAACACCAATTTTAAATAAATTAAATAGTGATGATAGTTCCTTAAAACTGAACGATAAAGCAGCTGTCAAAGATATCTCAGTCAAAGCTAACTCAAAATCACAGACTATTCTGGAGATCGACAACTGTCATGTTAATAAAAAAGATGAGGATAGTTGTGTCTTAAAAGTTAATGGTGATGCAACTACTAAAGAGATTTCTGATAAAACCAAGAGAATCTATAGGACTCGTTGGTCCATAAGCAGTTTAAGTAAAGAAAGATTTAGCCCTGATATCAGACATGAATTGTCCGAAATCGATCAATTAAGAAAGAGTTGCGAGTTTGAACCAAAAGTTCTGATTATTCCTTTGGAAAAAGATAAAATAAACTTTACAAAAATGGCAAAGAATGATCACAAATCAAATAACAAAACCAAACTACGATTGTCTCTCAAGAAAGAAATACTAACAGTTAAAAATGTGCCTAAAGTGCAAGATAAAAAAAATTACATGCTAAAAATGATACCCAAGGAAGAAGTTGTAACACTTAGTAAAGAACCTACAAGGATAAATATTGCTGATTGTTTAGCTGAGACTAAAATACCTGAGAAGTTGAAGGTAAATGGATATTGTAATCCAATCAGTAGAAATAACGCTAATACGCCGGATTTATTAGAGGATACTGATTTTGATATTGATTCAGTATCTCTAAATTCGGAAGACAGTGATATTTCATTAGCTAATTCCGTTTCATCTATACCTAAAAGAAATCTTCGTTGTAGACCTGAAAAAACATTAGAAAATGCGCTAAAGAATCCGGAATTTCTAAAATATTTAGAGTTAAGACAAGATTTTTTATTAGATGAACACCCCAAACTCAATGAAGATGAAGTAGTTACTTACATCTACAAAACTTGGCAGTATGAAGAAGACCTAAAGTCTGACTTAAAGAAATCAGATGATGCTCACAACTCGAATTTAGTTAAAGGCACGAAACAAGAAACACCTTTTCAAAAGAAGACCAAAAAATCACAGCCTAAGGATAACATAGAAAATTACTTTCGTGAAAAGTATGAGAAGTGCAGAAAAACATTTGACTTTAGTTCAGAAACTAGATCTGTTGTAGCTGATGCCAGCGATGTCAGTATAAAGCAAGAACAACAGTCAAAATCTCCAGTGAACTTAGACATAGAAAAAAGGGAACAAATGCCTGAAAAAAGTAATGATGAACTCTTAGCCAAAGATAAGGATTTGAACATAATTTGTGTGAAATCTGAAGAAATTTTAACTCCCAAAAGATCTCTACGCTCAAATGCGGTCACTCCTAAAAGTTTGGAAAAACAAATTTATGATATTGAAATGAAATCAACTACAGAAGGAAATGTTAAGAAGGAAAAAGAATTCGATAGTGAATCTGTTGATTCTACAGATAGTGAAGTTCCTTTACGTAAATTGCGATCTAAAGCTTTGAAAAAGGAATTAATTAGTGAACCTCAAATTCAATTGAACCTGGAAAAGAATCCACAAATTAATGTTGTAAACAAAATGAAAGTATCAACAGTTGGCATTGATGTTAAAGATGAAATTGACGAAACAGCTAGTACATCTGACCATGAACCATTAGTGAGACAAAAGAAGAAAAAGACTGATAATCCACCCAAGGATGATCCAGAGTTTATAAAATACTTAGAACTTAGACAAGATGCGCTGATGGATGAAAATCCGCAGCTGACGCAAGATGAAATCGTTAGCTACATGTACAAAACATGGATTTACGAAGAAAGTTCTAAATCTGATATGAAAAAGAATGATGAGTTAGAACAGGCCACATTAGTTAAAGGTCTTAATAATAATGATCCGGCGCCGCCGAAAAAAGTACGAAGGAAACCTAGAGTAGAAAAGCAAACCGAGCTTGATATTAGCCCAAAGGAAAAACCGAGGCGTAAAACTGTACAACCATATTACAATGAAAACTATTCCGATATCGAAGATGAATTAGAAATTTTTGAGATATTCAAAACTAAGAAAATTCCAATAACGGTTGTATCGAAAGTTGACACTGAGAAAGAAAAGTCAAGGTCTCCTAAGGATGCAACAAAATTGGGGAACCAGGTTGAATCTCCAAAAGTAAAACCAAAGACTGAAGATGTGATTGAAATAATTGAAGTGGAAGATGTGAAGGAAGAGTTAGAGGAAGTTAAAGAAAATTGTGTTGATGCTATAGAACTGTATTTCACTGAACTAACAAAACCGAAACCTAATGTGTTCAAAGGTTTAATTAGAGAAAAGATTTGTGAGATATGTGAGTTAGCTGGTAACCTTTCAAAATGCAAAGGTTGCAACGGAACATTCCATGCTGATTGTGTTGAGAAAGAAGCTAACGCTTTAGATAAAGAATATTCACTGCCAGCAAGAGGCAGAAAAAAAAAGAAGGGTCGTAAGTATAGAAGTTTCGAAGATTCAGAGAGTCAAAGTGATGAAAAATCTCAAAATGTGTCAGCAGATAATGTGTCCATTGAAAAAATTGTGCCCCCAGAAATCTGTATATTTGACGCTGATACGTTTGAATCTCAGCTATCTGCTAAAATGATGGAGCTTATAGACATCAGTGAAACTCACTATGATTCTTACTCAAGCGATGACGGTATTGATTGGAAAGATACTGTGGCAGGAAAATGTGAAATTGTAGAGGTCAAATTAAAACGTAGAAGACCGCCGTTAGACTATTCTAATTTCAAATGCAATAACTGTCATATATACAACATACCAATCTGTTTTGTTTGCAAATTAGCAGTCTCAAAAACTAATGCAGAAAAGCGGCAAAAGTGCCACGTACCACATTGTCATAAGTACTACCATTTGACATGTCTAGATCACTGGCCACAAACTCAATTCAATTCTGGTGAACCTTCTAAGATTAACAAAAAGATTAATGAATTCTTCGAGGCATTAACATGTCCAAGACATGTTTGTCATACATGTGTTTCCGATGATCCCAGAGGGTGCAAGACGAGATTCAGTGGGGATAAGTTGGCGAAATGCGTAAGGTGCCCAGCTACGTACCATTCCTTTAACAAGTGCCTGCCTGCTGGTACCCAGATATTGACTGCTTCACATATTATATGCCCAAGGCATGTGGATCAGATGTGAGTATATTTTGTGCCTTATATTTATTGTATAATATTTTTGTTTGTTTATGTTATTGTGACGGAACAAGCTCGAGGCCCACCTGATGTTAAGCGCACTAACCTCTGCCTAGAACAGATGCATTTTATCACATGTGACGAATTGCACTGCGCCCGTCACCTTGAGACATACTTGTTAAGTCTCATGTGCCTGTAATTTCACTGGCTCTCAAGGACTGCTGCCGGAACACACCGTTAAGTGCTTGGTGACAGATTTTCTACTTGAGGGAGCCAGGTGGGCAATAGCAAAATGCCCTTCCACCATGTTAAACAATTGATTTTATGAATAATTTGTTTTTTTAATGTATGAGCAGCTTTGATCAAGTGACACAGGGTATAATTTTTTATAAAAATCGCCCCCTTTATTTACCTCAAACTCCATCCTCTAATCAAATCTAATGATTACCAACATATCTAATCTCCCATGAAAACATCCCCAAAATGATTTCGGAGCTTTGCCCCTATCATACTTCTTACTCCTCAAGTTATCTGTCACTGGTTTTAGTTTCAGCCTTAGTCTGGCTTACCTACTCTTTATTAAGTCCATTCGACATATAAAACATTATAAAAATGGTCTATTCCTTCTACAACTGTATTATTCCACTAATTAATGCAGTGTCATAGAAACTTATAGGATGAAATTCATAGAAACTGAAAAAGGGACACCAGTCATTGATTTTCACGCTACTATAATCCTTATGTCATTCAACAGACCGGGCAAAGTCCCATGCCACGTCAACACTGGATGGTGCTTCATTTGCGCGCAGGGTGGTTCACTAATTTGCTGCGAGTACTGCCCCACATCATTCCACGCAGAGTGTCTTAACATTAAACCGCCTGAAGGTAACTTCCACTGTCTATGAGTAATTACTAATTCCTAGGCTTGGTTATGCAATTATAATTTGTTATTTTTTTTGGGTTTGCATAAGCAAGAAGAAGCAAACATTCTCCACCAATTTTTATTAAATTGATATATTGTGTTTCCATTTAAATATACCCTTTATATATAAAAAGGTTTTAAAGTATACGAATAATCTGCTCCAACGATTTCAAAAAATTGACTTTAAAATTTCTTTGCCATATTTAAAAAATATCGTAAAACTCTCATAAAACAGGTACATCAAAAATAGTACATATATAAATATATATATATATATATACCATTGAAGCGCTTGTAGCTTAGCTTACTTTTTTAATTGATCACCTAAGTTTTACTACACTAGCGGTGGTCATGACGTAGATAGATGACCGCTAGTGGCATTACTACCGACTGCTTGATGCATGATCCACATTACGACACGGACTACGTCATTAAATACGCCATCTTGCGATTTCATACCAACTAAAATCACTGGGATGTGTCAAAACTGTCATTTTGTTCATGTGTGAGTACATTCTGTACATATCAGCTTCAGCGATAAGCCCAACTAGTAATTAATAATAAATATGTGCCTGGGTGGCCGGTAGAGATATGAGAGTGATTATGACTGTTCAAAATTGTAGCCCCTGTGGGATATTGGCCAAAGGCCTACCCAATGAGCTATGAATAAATAAATAAAATAAATCTGTGGTCCTTCATTAGTTCTAGTATAATTTTTTAAAGTGTACATATACATATTATTTTGTTGACTTGTAGAGAATGAAAGATGCTTTATCTAGGCCAGTAGGTAGTTAGGCTGTAGGTGAGTCAGTGTTCACAAGCTAGCCTAATGGATTCTAAAATCTTATTAATCTCTTTTCCAGGCAACTACATGTGCGAAGATTGCGAAACGGGCCGTCTCCCGCTTTACGGGGAAATGGTGTGGGTGAAACTTGGGCATTACAGGTTAGCAAAAATATAATAAATAAAAAATATCATCAGATTTCAGGTGTTAACTTCCGGAAATCCGTATGTGCCTATTTTTGTTTTGTTTATTAAATAACCACGTTGAAGGTAGTCCAGCCATAACCTTTGTTAAATGTATGGGAGAGCCATTACGGGTGGCTTGCCATAGTCTCCGTGCTTGGCCGGCGTCTTGGGGGTTGTGTAAGATCGCAGTTCTTCAGAAGGCACTGCTCCACCTTCTGGTATTTTCCCTTCGGTGCCTCGTACTGGAATACCCACTGGAAGATGCGTGCGATTCTAGCTTACGGGTCATAAATGTATGTAGTGACAATTCTGCAGAACTTTTAGGTAAATACTGTAACATTGTGTCAGAAATGTTATGTAACCAGTAAAATAAACACCTGGTGTTAAGCGGTAGCCTCTGCCTCTAACAGATGCAGCCCGTAACAAGTGATGAACTGCACTGCATTCATCTGCAAACAGAAAGTTGTTAAGTCTCATGTGTCTGTAATTTCACCAACAACCTTACCCTACAAACCGAGACACAGTCATGCGAATATTACATAGCCAGTAGAAATTTGCGTGGTGGCAGTATTTCCACTGACAAACTTGTGAGGAGTATGAGGACAGAATACTTTTTGTCCTATTTTACTGACTAGTTACATAGAGACGAATTACTTAGCATTCCACGGATTCACCGTGGGGGTGCCGGGTCCATTGCGTTGCAGAAGAAGAGGCTAGAGGGGCCTGGGACTTGCAACCCAGGAGTAGAGTTAAGGGGCCCCTTTATGATATATCAATGCTCCCCTTCACCGCTTTAGTGAGTTGTGTGTGACTAATTGCCGTAATTATCCACATTTAGTAAAATTTAAACCATTATTGCAGATGGTGGCCAGCCATGATACTGCATCCATCTGAGATACCAGATAATATAATGGCGGCGAAACACAGCCCGGGCGAGTTCGTAGTGAGATTTTTCGGACAATATGACCACTACTGGGTGAATAGAGGACGAGTGTTTCCATACCAAGAAGGTAAAAGCTTTGGTGCTATCCTAATAACATAATAAATAACAGTTGTTTTAGTAATTTGGTATCATACTATGATCAGGGTAACTTTTTCTTTTTTCTGAATGATAGGTTAGCATATAAGTGATGATGTGGTCGAAGATGTTGTTCAGACTAACCTAGAATTAACTAACTACAAGCCCCCCTCATTTGTGTCATGCTCGAATGATGAGGATTATTAACTACAAGACCTCTAATTTGTAAACAATTGGTATCATACTAGAATGATCACGGTAACTAACATAAAACTACTAATTTGTAAAAAAATGGTGTCTTACTTGAATGATCGGGGTTTCTAACTACAAGCCCTGTAATTTGCAAACAGTTGCTATCATACTAGAATGATCAGGGTAACTAACTATAAGTCCTCTAATTAGTTAAATAATTGTTTCACATTAAAACAATCAGGATAACTAACTACAAATCCTCTTGTTTGTACTACTAGAATTATTGGGGTAACTAACTATGAGCCCTCAAATTTTTATAAAATTGGTATCATACTAGAATGATCAGGGTAACTACAAACCCTCTGATTTGTAAAAAAAATGGTATCATGCTAGAATGATCATGGTTACAACCTATAAGACTTCTCATTTGTAAACAAATCATACTAGAATTATCAGGGTAACTAACTACAAGCCCTCCATTTTGTTTAGAATTGGTATCATACTAGAATGAAATGAAATATTTGTTGGTACAGATTGTAGGATATAGGGGTGTTACAAAAGTATACAATGGTACCTGTATAATCTAACCTATTCTGGTGTGCAACATTAATAAATATTTTAAATTCAATATTTAGCACGCATATATAACCGAATGTTAGTCAAGTACATTGTATAATACAAGCCCTCTTTTGTAAACAATTGGTATCATACTAGAATGATCATGATAACTAACTACAAGGGATTTTATTTTCTAACAATCGGTATCATACCTATATTGATCAGAGATAATAACTACAAGACCTCTAATTTGTAAGCAATTGGTATCATATATTGATCAGAGACACTAACTACAAGGCCTCTTATTTGTAAAAAAATATCAAATGAACTTATAAAATAATTTTATATTTTCAGGTGATTCTGGGCGGGTATCAACACAAAAGACTAAAATAGATGCAGCGTTCACAATGGCTATCGAACACGCGCAAAGAGCGTACGAAATATTGAAAAGTAAGTAAATACCATTTAGCTTATTTTTACAAATTACCATTTACCTTGTTTAATATCGTCAATATAATAGGCATCGACTTCGCCATACTACAATGTTATGGTATATTTGATTTTACGAGCTTAGGACATTTCAAATCACCCGATGGAGGATGCCGTCTCTATGGCAACACAATATTACCTATTATATTTTTATGACAACATTCGCTTGCTCGTGCATTTTACTATTATGCACAAATATTAACTAGCACCCCACATTTAAACAATGCTATTGTCAATTTTAGACGCTGAACCAAATGAAGAGGAATCTCTAGACATTGCATCATCTCTGCTACCGCCTCACTATGTCAGACTGAAATGCAATAAGCCATGCGGATCACTTTATGGTCGGAAGGTGGAAGATCCGTCCCTTTCCCTGACGCAGTGTGAATGTAACCCAGATGAACCAGACCCTTGTGGACCTTACTCGCAGTGTCTCAACAGGTAAGGACATAAAAAACTCAAACACTTCTGTGGCATAGACATTTTTCCTTTTTTTCTTATTGTGTTTTTATGTTTAGAGACGGAACAAACTTGAGGCCCACCTGATGTTAAGCGGACTATTCTCTGCCTATAACAGATGCATTTCATCACAAGTCACAAATTGCACTGCATCCATCACTTTGAGACATAGTTGTTAAGTCTCATGTGCCTGTAATTTCACTGGCTCTCAAGGAAAGCTGACACAACATATGGTTAGGTGCTTGGCGACAGATTTTCTACTTGAGGGTGGTCGCTAGCCAGGAAGGGCATTCGCAAAATGCCCTTCCACCATGCGGTCAATTCAAGCCCCCCCCCACCGGGATCCGAACCATAAACCTGCTGCGCGGCAGTCCTTATCTAATGCCACTGAGCCATCACTGCTTTAAAAACATGCATGAAGAAGCAGATTTAATAAAGGTTTATATCTTATTTCAGAATGCTTCTCACGGAGTGCGGGCCGACTTGTCTCGCGGGCGATCGTTGCAATAACCGCGCGTTCGAAAAGCGACTTTACCCCAAGCTGGTGCCTTACAGGACGCCGCATCGTGGGTGGGGACTTAAAACTTTAGAAGATATCAAAGGAGGTAAGTTTTGCGGTCTACCCGTGGACGCCTCATTGTAAAAGCGATAATATGTACCCCATAAAGTTCATCAAAAAAGATAAAACAAGCACACAAAATTTAGGAGTACGAGCGCTTTAATAACGTGTATAAATTCATTTAAAAAGTAAAAAAATGAACTGCAAGTTATTTACTTTCGTTAAAAGTTTTATCATTTCTTTGAAATTAAAACTCCTAACTCGTTTTTTAAGCCCTTTTTTTTGATAGGTTACTTGATGGATTTGAAAGAATGCATTTCAAGAATTCATTGCATGGTGGAAGGGCATTTTGCGAATGCCCGCCTGGCTAGCGACCACCCTCAAGTAGAAAATCTGTCGCCAAGCACCTAACGGTGTGTTCCGGCAGCAGTCCTTGAGAGCCAGAAAAATTACAGGCTAATGAGACCTAACAACTGGACGTCTCAGTGTGACGGGCACAGTGCAATTCGTCGTTGACGAAATGCGTCTGTTATAGGCAGAGGTTAGTCCACTTAACATCAGGTGGGCCTCGGGCTTGTTCCGCCACAATAACATAAAAAAAAAAAAAAAAAAAAAAAGAAACATTTTTTTTATGTTCCAATATGGCGTCTAAAATATCTAAAAAAAAAAAATATTTGTACATAATGTCACTTGCGCTATCAAAACGAATATAACGATATCTCATACATTAAAATCGGTTAAGCCGTTTAGAAGTTATGGTGGAATAAAGAAACTCACTAACATACATACATACATGAACCCTGAAAACATAACACTCCTTTTTTTGGGCAGTCGTGTATTAATTCCCGCTTATTTACTTAATATACCGGCTAACACTCACGGTGTTTGGTCGTAATCTCCGACCGGTGTTCGAGCAGTAAAGATGCTCATGCAAGTAGCGAAGCGCTCGTAGCTAAGTTTACTTAGCTGTTCTCAACCGATCAGCAAAGTTAAGCAACGTCGCCCGCGGTCTTGAGTTGGATGGGTGCCCGCTAGTGACATTACTACTGAGCGCTTCCGTGCTTCGGAGGGCACGTTAAGCCGTCGGTCCCGGTTGTTGTCCTAGGATGGCAGTCGTTATAGCATGGTGGTAGGGCATTTTGCGAATGCCCGCCTGGCTAGCTACCACCCTCAAGTAGAAAATCTGTCGCCAAGCACCTAACGGTGTGTTCCAGCAGCTGTCCTTGAGAGCCAGTACTTCTAGGTTAGCCTGAACAACATCTTCGACCACATCATCACTCACCATCAGATGAGATAGTGGTCCAAGGCTAATCTATCAGCCATAAAAAAAAAAAAGTTTCGCAGAGGGCGTTGCGAGCAGCCGCCCGCAGTGCGCGTCTAGCAGCCCTCGAAGCTGCCCGCATTCCTTGAGAATGAGCATCTTTACTGCTCGAACACCGGTCGGAGATTACGACCGATATTTAGTAAATAAATATGTTAATTCCCACTTGTTACTGAAATTGATGATTTTCTTCTATTTTTGATCTATATAACGATCGGTCGTTGTAAATGCGTTACGAAATTTATAATGTCATACAAGTCACGAACTAATAAAAGAACGTAACATTTGACAGGTCAGTTCGTGATAGAGTACGTCGGCGAGTTGATAGACGAGGAGGAGTTCCGTCGGCGCATGCGCAGGAAGCACGAGATCAGAGACGAGAACTTCTACTTTCTCACTCTGGACAAGGAGAGGATGATCGATGCCGGACCTAAAGGCAATCTGGCTAGGTAAGATAAATGGCCAAGGGCTCAGTAAGGTGCCGGGCAAAAATTGCCTGGAAAGATATGGGGAGGCACATATCTTCCTGTTGTAGTGGTAAGAGACGACAAAGGGAAAAATATCTGGTCTTTCTCTATGTGTATGTGGTGGGTAGCGCCTTCTCTGAGAACTGCTGTTACTGAACTGCTATTTTGTAGCCGTTTCTTTCCCCAAGCCCCCTACCAGCGTGGGGATTATGGCAAACTCCCACTTAATAGGGCAGGCTGTGTTCAGCAGTGATGATGCGGCTGATACAATACAGTATTGTAAAACTAAAATGTTCAAGTTTAAATAATACAATATACATTGCTTTATGCGAATGCATTTCTGTGGGATCAAATTGGTTACCACGAAATATTTTCATAATACAAGAAACCCGTTAACATAAAATATGAAAGCAGCAATAAATAGTAGTAGTTTCTAAAGTCGAGAACGATTACACATATTTCATAAAGGGGTGACGAATTCTCGAGTCCTCTGATGTTGTAGATGTCATCAATCTACGAATGATAAAGAAAAGTAAATCTCAGTATCTCATACATTTACCGCTTTGATTTTGAAGTAGTGTTTATGATTTCTCGATGTTTTTGATTTCTCGGGTCTCGAGAATTCTCGACCTCGATTTCTCGGGTCGACCCGGGATATCAATAATCTTTACTGCTTTTATAGTTTTATAAATAAAATTCCTAAGTTAATACATATACAAAATTTTTTTACATTTATATTTTTCGCGGCAAGTTAAGCTAAAAAGTCTTTTTGTATTATCTACAACAAATTTAAGCAATTACAGCTTTAAAATGCAATTTATAACAATCTTAGATCTTATAATTGAGCAAAAGTTGAAAACAATTGGTTGAGCAAAAACAATATAGAATATTTGTGTCCAGTATACCATATTGTCCCGTGGGGTGCCGGGCTGGAATTTCATCCCCCCATTGCTATCTGTGGGCGTCGTAAGAGGCTACTAAAGGAAAAATACCGGAATGTGGGCAGCAGCGCCATCTGAGGAACTGTTATCTTATACTGCGAACCCCAAGGCGACTGCCAAGCGTGAGGATTATGGCAAACCCATTTTTCACCGCATGGTGGAAGGGCATTTTGCGATTGCCCGCCTGGCTAGCTACCTCAAGTAGAAAATCTGTCGCCAAGCACCCAACGGTGTGTTCCGGCAGTAGTCCTTGAGAGCCAGTGAAATTACAGGCACATGAGACTTAACAACTATGTCTCAAGGTGCCGGGCGCAGTGCAATTCGTGACTTGTGATGAAATGCATCTGTTATAGGCAGAGGTTAGTCCGCTTAACATCAGGTGGGCCTCGAGCTTGTTCCGTCTCAATTATATATAAAAAAAACCCTTAACCCTAACTTAATGGGGGAGGCAGTGATCATTAGTGGACAATCCGGCTGATACAGTACAGTATACCAATATGATATCCAATATTTAATTCTATTCTGTTATCTATACGAAAAACATTCAGTGGCATTTGGCAGGGTAATTAAATTAAAACTATAGGTTTACTTTATGAAACATACTAAACGCACTGCACTCAATCAATAATAAACGTGTATACGCATCACTGCGTGCACTGTTCGGTTCGAACGCTGTGAGCGTTGAAACTTAAGTTGAAAAGAGCGCGGGCGCTGACAATCGTTGGTAACAACAGCCACCTGCTTGTCAAAGGATGCCGCCGCCAAGAAGCCAAAAGAAAAAGATCCAAAAGGCCAAAATAGCCGATGTGTAGGTACTTTTTATAACTTTATTGTAAGATCATACAGTCTCGCTGTCTCTACTTTTCTCGAGCTGAATTTCTCGAAGCCGAGACGAGTAAAATTCCCGGGAAATAGGGACTTTTTTATTTTTTTTTATTTTATTGTGTCGGAACAAGCTCGAAGCCCACGTGATGTTAAGCGGACTAACCTCTGCCTATAACAGATGCATTTCATCACAAGTGACGAATTGCACTGCGCCCGTCACTTTGAGACATAGTTGTAAAGTCTCATGTGCCTGTAATTTCACTGGCTCTCAAGGACTGCTGCCGGAACACACCGTTAAGTGCTTGGCGACAGATTTTCTACTTGAGGGTGGTAGCTAGCCAGGCGGGCAATCGCAAAATGCCCTTCCACCATGCGGTGAAGCTCAAGCCGGTGGTGGGGATCGAACCAGGGTACTGCGGCACGGCAGTCCATAGCTATTACCGCTCGGCCATCATTGCTTCAGAAGAATTCCCGGTTATAAACTATTGTGGACTCACAGTTTTAACAAAACGCGCACAATCTTCCAAATTCAATTGGAGGTGCCGGTTTGGTGAATGTGCACCAACCATAACTAGTTATGAATTTTCGTTTCAGGTTTATGAATCACTGTTGCGAGCCGAATTGTGAAACTCAGAAGTGGACGGTGCTGGGTGACGTCAGAGTGGGACTCTTCGCCATAGACGATATACCTGCTGTAAGTGTTTTTTTTTTTTTTATGCTAGATAGGTTAGCCTTTGACCACTATCTCACCTGATGGTAAGTGATGATGTGGTCGAAGATGTTGTTCAGGCTAACCTAGAAGTACTGGCTCTCAAGGACAGCTGCCGGAACACACCGTTAGGTGCTTGGATCTTTTAACTTGAGGGTGGTAGCTAACCAGGCGGGCATTCGCAAAATGCCTTACCACCATGCAAATATATATTTTTATATGTATTGTTATGTGAAACAGTGATGGCTCATTGGCATTGGCTATGGACTGCCGCGCAGCAAGTCCATGGTTCGAATCCCGCCCAGATCTTGAGCTTCACTGCATGGTGGAAGGGCATTTTGCGAATGCCCGCCTGGCTAGTGACCACCCTCAAGTAGAAAATCTGTCGCCAAGCACCTAACGGTGTGTTCCGGCAGCAGTCCTTGAGAACCAGTGAAATAACAGGCAAAATGAGACTTAACAGGTATGTCTCAAGGTGATGGGCGCAGTGCATTTCGTCACTTGTGATGAAATGCATCTGTTATAGGCAGAGGATACCGCTTAACATCAGGTGGGCCTCGCGCTTGTTCCTTCACGATAATTCTTTCTTCATCGACCCATTGACAACTCTCTCACTTGTTGGCAAGTTAGTAATGTTGTAGATTAAAATATTAGTACACACAATATATGCAGTGCATAGCATACTTAATACTATTTATTATCGAACTTCCAAAAAGTGTAGGTTCTTAGACGAGATATTTTTTATGCATAAATTTTGAACATCTTGATAATGTATTTTTTGTTTGGTTGGTTTGGAAAATGCCTTCAAGTTTGTCATAAAGTTGGTTTAAATCGACTTCGAAGGAGTAGTTTATTAGTTACATTCAGTTTTGAAGCAATGATGGCCGAGCGGTAATAGCTATGGAATGCCGTGCGGCAGGTCCCTTGTTCGATCCCCACCGCCGGCTTGAGCTTCACCGCATGCGCGGAAGGGCATTTTGCGATTGCCCGCTTGGCTAGCTACTACCCTCAAGTAGGAAATCTGTCGCCTAGCGCTTAACGGTGTGTTCCAGCAGCAGTCCTTGAGAGCCAGGGAAATTACAGGCACATGAAACTTAACAACTATGTCTCAAAGTGACGGGCGCAGTGCAATTCGTGACTTGTGATGAAATGCATCTGTTATAGGCATAGGTTAGTCCGCTTAACATCAGGTGGGCCGCGTGCTTGTTCCGTCACAGTAACATAAGAAAAATAAGGAAACTGAAAAAAGGGTTTGCCAATAAGACTACACCTGGATGATATAATAATTTGCTAATCTTGCTGATGGTAGCCAGTATTTGTAGACGGGTAACACTATCATTTTAAAAAAATAAAAAAATTGTTACAAATAACGAGAGGAAAATTTAAGTCATGTGCGGGATTCGAACCCGCGTCCATCCACCCCTTTAGCCGGGGTATGCTCTAACCAATTGAGCTAACATGACAATGAGTCATAACTCAAATTTTTCATATTGTTCTTTAACCATCGTATTGGGATGGAGCGACATCTATAGTTCAGCCTACGTTGTACTACAAACAAGACCAATTTTGCAATTGGTTTTATACTTGTAAATGATGACGCAACCTTATAATTTTAATATTGTTAATCCCGTACTTGACTTAAATTTTTCCTCTCGTATATTTGTAATTTTTGTTTATTGCATACATAACAATATTAAAAAAATGTGTTCTTATTAGTGTGTTTTGGTGGTACCATCTTCAACAAGTTATTTAATTCATATACATACTAACATGTAGATTCCGTTTGAGAAATAATCCTGAAGAAAATCTAAAAGCGAGATTAACCTAACTAATAAAATCTATAAGACACCATCTCAAGACCATATCAGTAAAAAAAAAATATTAGATAATTTTACCCACACTACACAGTTACCCACACGTCTAAGTTTTTCCGGGGATTTCAACCCATTCAGGGCGTATTTTTGCGGTTATATATATTTTTATATGTTTTGAAAACACCAATTAACTTTCTCAGTTTGAGTCGTTTTGTTTATATATTAAAACTTAAATATATAAACAAAACGACTCAAAATCTTAAAGTTTTCCTAAAAATCTGTACCGATTCGGATATTTTTGTATGTTTGAGTGGTATGGCTGGTTTAGATTCACCATTGAATCCCGTAGGTGGCGCTGCGTAAGAATTAATTTAGCCCTAACAAAGCTCAGCTTTTTACTAATGATATGTTATATCTAATATTGAAAAACACTGGATTAGTATCCCACGTCCTCGTTCAACTTCATTGTCGGTACCCCATTCTAATGCTTTGTTTCTATGTTTTTTTTCCAGAATAGTGAAGTGACATTCAACTACAACTTGGAATGCGCGGGCATAGAGAAGAAACGCTGCATGTGTGGCGCCAAACGGTGTTCGGGATATATCGGAGCTAAGCCAAAACAGGTATACATAAAGCATCTAATGTTGTATTCTGTCGCCAAGCACTTAAGGCGTGTTCTTTACAAGCACCTAACAATGTGTTCCGGCATGTGTCTTTGAAAGGCAGGTCCCATTCTGGTTCAGCGTGCTTACCATTCTCGGCCACATCATCATCATAACATCGTTATAAGCGTAAGACGTTCACTGTTGAACAAAGGCCTCTTCTATAGAACTCCACATAGAACGGCTACTAGCCTCTCTTTGTGGCTACTCACGTACTCTACTTATGTACTCGTAGGTAAGTAGGTATATAGGTAATACAAAATTACAAATTTACGAGAGAAAAAAAAATAGTCATGTGCGGGATTCGAACCCGCGTCCATCCACCCCTATAGCCGGGGTATGCTCTGACCGCTTGAGCTAACATGACAATGATTCCTAACTCTAATCTACCTGATTGGCAGGCCCCCCACTAGGTGGACTGACGACATCGTGAAAGGTAGGCAATGGTTACAAGCGGCTAATAGCCGTTCTTTGTGGCGCTCTACGGGGGGAGGCATTTGTTCAACAGTGGACGTCTTCCGGCTGACGATGATGATGAAAAAAATCTGGCACCAAGCACATTTCACACATCAAGTATTAGATTACGAGTCTAACCTATTGGGCATTCGCTAAATGTCCTACCAGCATGCAACCTGAATAAATTCGTTAAGTAGATATAAACATATATCTATTTGATTACTTCTAGACAACAACGCGATATAATAGGCTAGGACAACGGCTTTCGTTTGCTACTATGTAACCCTTTCCCTATATATCTCTAATCGCACTGAAATATCTTATTTTACAGGATGATTCTCAATCGAAGAAGGAAAAAACCGGCAAAATAAGATCCAAAAGGATATACAAAAAGAGGAAGATAGATGAATCTCCTTCTACCAGCAAAAGTAAACCGAAAAGACCACTTGGCCGCCCTCGAAAGCCAAAAGAACTAACAGAAATCGAAAAAGATCTTCTGATTATAAAAAGTGCTGCAAGCGTTATATCTAGCGACGAATCTTCTGCAAGACAAAGCATGGATGACAAAAGATCTTCTAGTGGACTAAGCATAGAAGACCGAAAACCTAGAAGACAAAGTTTAGAAGACAAAAAACCTTCGATAAGACTAAGTACAGAAGAAAAAAAGCCTTCCGTAGGAAATGGCATAGAAGACGAAAAACTTGATAGACACAGTGTAGATGACAAAATATCTTCTGTAGGATGTGTTGAAGACCAAAAACCTGTATTACAAATTATAGTAGACGAAATTCCTAGTTCTCAAAGTGTAGAACACAAGAAGTCATCTAGAGGACATAGCATAGAGGACAAAAGGTCTTCTAGAGGGCTGAGTATAGAAGACAAAAAGTCTTCTAAAAAACAAAGTGTTGGAGACAAAACACCTAAAACACCAGTAGACAGTAAAAAATCTTCCAGAGCAAGTATGG
The DNA here is from genome assembly GCA_963890685.1 of Plagodis pulveraria. Taxonomy (NCBI): domain Eukaryota; kingdom Metazoa; phylum Arthropoda; class Insecta; order Lepidoptera; family Geometridae; genus Plagodis; species Plagodis pulveraria. Next base: position 5,397,370 of record OY982972.1, on the reverse strand, counting down.
AAGACAAAAGGTCATATAGACGAAGTACGGAAGACAAAAACCCGAGAACATTAAAAAGAAAAAGAGTATCTATTACAACGGAGGAAGTGTCATTGTGCAATGGATATGAACCAAGTGTAAAAAAACAGAAATGTGATTTGAAATCAATTGAAGTGGGCGATTGAAATATATTAGGATAAGATTGGAAATATTGTGATTTAAGTCTCGAATCGATAGATTTATAACATTGAAGTCAATAAAAATTATAATTGGACATTACCCTTTTGGGATTTATGAGAAAAAATCATGGGTTGAATCAATCTTCAAATAATACTTTATCGAAAAGTAAGAAAAAATCATGGGTTAAAAATTAATCTTCAATTAAAACTTTATCGAAAAGTGTACAATGTGTAGTTAGTTGCAAAAATTGTCTTTTTCAACGGATTTAATTTTTTTCTTTTAATTGACAATTAAATTGGCAATATTCTTCGAGTGTATTTTTAAATCAAAATGTAGTTCTTATTGTAACAGCCACATGTGTAATATAGAAACAAGATTATCTTCCAAGGAGGTAAATAAAGGTGTTAAATAAAGGTAACACGTTGTTACCATAATTTTAAAATAGGTACAGATTTATTTCTCATAAAAAATCACGATGATTTAGATTTACTTTAGTCATAGTTTAAAAGCTTTTGCATTTAGTCGCTTTTTTCCATATACTGACAAGAAAATACAAATAAACAATAACGTAGATAAAGTTAAGGAGTTCATATTTTATATATCATGTTTATTCGCTTTCAGTGTCTATTTTTTTTATCTATCGATTTCGACTAATAATTATGAACTAAGAAATTGTATATAGTTACTAATAATGATAAGTTTCTTTTGTATAACTAGACCAACTTTTCTGTTATCTTGATTATGTGGGTAGAAGAGGAAATTTCTGATATTTAGTGTGTATATTGAATTTATCATGTGAGTATATAGTGTTGTAATAAAACAAACACATGGAACAATGCCAATTATTCGTTTTATTTTTATTCCTAGTATCTGTATCAGCCGGATCGTCCACTGCTGAACACAGCCTCCCCTTTAAAGGGGGTATTTGCTATAATCCCCACGCTTGGCAGGCGTCTTGGGGATCGCAGTGTCAGATGACAGTTCTTTAGAAGGCGCTGCTGCCCACCTTCCAGTATAATTATTCCCTTGTCGCCTTTTACGACACCCACGGGATGATATGGGGAGGTGCAATTCTAACCCGGCACCCCACGGGGTTTATTCCTAGTAAAGACTCATATTTATGGTTATTAATATATAAATAATATTTCGATGTGTAAGTTTGCAATTGCTAACTGAATGTGTTCAACCCATGTTTAATTTTTACATGCATAAAATCAGTTATAAGTATCATGCAGGTTATTGATAAAATGTTAACATTTTAGGGTTGACTTCTGCTAGTCCTAACAAACATTATGTGAAGGAAATTTTATTTTTAGATTTATGTATATTTTTTTATGTTTGTTTATGTGTATTTGACGGAATTAGCACGAGGACCATCTGATGTTAAAAGTCTCTTGTGCCTGTAATTTAATATTTCATATTTTATATTAGCTCGATGTCAATATTAAAAACTCTAATCAAAGGGAGCGCGGTGCGGTCCAGTGTTGCCGCGACGGGCGCTCTTAGCTCGGAGTAGACATTGTCTTTTACTACGAGACACAGAACGTGTAAAAATGTCAGACAGTACTAAAAAACTTATTGTTTTAAGTTTTGAGTCTCTCCGAGCCAAGAGCCCCGCCGCGGCAACACTGGACCGCGCCGCGCTCCCTTTGAATAGAGTTTTGAATATTTACATCGAGCTAAGTAATAAAAAATATGAAATAATACATTACAGGCACAAGAGACTTTTAACATCAGGTGGCCCTCGTGTTTATTCGGTCAAATACACGTAATTAAACAAGAAACAAAAATTAAAATAAAATATCTTCATCTCCAAATGTTTGCTAGGACTAGCAGAAGTGAACCTTAAGAGATTGTTAACATTTTAACAATCTCTTAAGGTTCAAAAAAATTTTAAAATAAGTAGATAGTTAATTCCAAATAAAAAATTATGTGTTAAATTGTTTGATGGGCATGACTTAATTGTGTGAATTTTGGGACGAAAATTTGTCGTCACAGGCACATGAGACTTAATAACTATATCAAAGTGACGGGCACAGTGCGCAGTGCAATTCGTGACTCGTGCATGTATTGCATCTGTTATAGGCAGGTCAGTCCGCTTAACATCAAGTGGGCCTCGAGCTTGTTCCGTCACAATAAAATAAAATTGCCGCGCTTTTTTTCTCGTAGTGCAAAAGAAGGTTGCCAACCTCCTTTCATTGAAAATCGACTACAAATAAAAATCAAACCTCTTTTTTTTAAGTATTTGAAATAAATCCTTTTTGAGATTGTTTTTTTTTTATGTAAGCAGCTAAAAACAAAAGAACGCTACCAGGGCGGCATTTCTTATTTCTGGTGGCGTCATCATTATAAAATCGTCACTTTCACTATCGGATGACATTTTGGAAAATTATTTAGAATAATTAAAAGCGTACTGTTAAAATATCAATTTAAAAAAAAACAAAATTTAACCAAACAACAAATTGCCGCGCTTTTTTTCTCGTAGTGCAAAAGAAGGTTGCCAACCTCCTTTCATTGAAAATCAAGTACAAATAATAATCACACCTCTTTTTTCTAAGTATTTGATATAAAACCTTTTTGATATTGTTTTTTTTTTATGTAAGCAGCTAAAAACAAAAGAACGCTACCAGGGCAGGTATGGATTTTCATACAACATTCCTTCACTGCTACGGAGTGAAGGAATGAAAATCCATATAATTTTCCCCGCCGTACATTTGTAAGGGAAAAATTACGAACTTTATAACATGTTTTTGAACGAGTAATGAGACCTTTTCTGAGTGGGTGTGGTATAAAATACTTATTTCAAATGGTTGCTTTCCTAATACAATTTTCCAGCCCTATCGCATGCCTAACGACAGTGTTATAAAACTGACAGCACCTCGTCATCGGTCTCCGTATCGGTAATGCAAACGCGTTCGGTGTAAAGTTCAGTGCAAATCTTCAGCTAGAAAATTGGGGTTCATTCCCCGCCAAAGACGAAAATTTTGTCTTTAATTTGTGGATGTGATTTTTAACATGATGACTACCTACATTTTGAAAACGCTTTGAATCTACATTTCGAAGCAGTGATGGCTCAGTGACACTGGCTATGGACTGCCGCACAGCAGGTGGTTTGGATCCCGCCGATGGCTTGAGCTTCACCGCATGTTGGAAGTGCATTTTGCGAATGCCCGCCTGGCTAACTGCCACCTGCAAGAAGAAAATCTGTCGCCAAGCACCTAACGGTGTGTTCCGGTAGCTGTCCTTGAGAGCCAGTAATTCTACGTTAAGCCTATTAACACCTTCGACCACATCATCACTTACCATCAGGTGAGATTGTGGTCAAAGGCTTACCTATCAGATATAAAAAAGAAAAATAGTTTGCTCTCTAATTTTTATGTATGACCACGCATCCTTTTTACTGGATCATCCAAACGCGATGATCCTTTTTCTGTTGAGGACCTACAAGTCCAAGTAGACCCCATACTACATTTCATCAACATCGGTTAAGTAAGTTACTAAGTTACACTCAACTGACAAAAGTAATGCCATGCCATGACTGCCATGCCGCATGTCCATAGTTTTTAATCCCCACCGCCGGCTTGAACTTCACCGCATAGTGGAAGGGCATTTTGCGAATGCTCGCCTGGCTAACTACAAGCAAGTAGACAATCTGTCGCCGAGCACCTAACGGTGTACTCCGGCAGTCGTCCTTGAGAGGCTGTAAAATTACAGGCACATAGCAACTGCATGTCTCAGGGTGACAGGCGCAGTGTCGTTCGTCACTTGTGAGAGGAAATGCATCTGTTGTAGGCAGAGTTCACACTAGAGATCATCTTTGTTTTGAAAACATTTTTTGTATTTACCCGACTGCCCAAAAATATATCTCATACATTAAAACCGATTTTAATGTAAGTATTGTACCACCAACTTAACTGTGCAGTTTTCGAGGGCGCTACTGGTCATGGAACTCAACTACAAACTCACAATTTGAAGGAATGTTGTAGTTCTTTTTTCTGCCACCTGAACAGATAAGTTGGCGGGTCTGTATGAGATATCGTTAGATTCGTCTTGATAGCGCATGCCACACACATACAATAAAAAAAATTAAGAAAACAAACTGGCAGAATTTAGATCTTAATTATTAGCCATATCTTTCAGATAAAAATGTTTTTTTTTGTGCGGTATCAAAATGTAGGTCTTTATATAGCGATTCCATAAATTGCAGTTTTAATTTCAGTGGAACTACGACTATAAAGCGTTTAACAAAAATAAATAACATAAAGTCGGATTTTTTACTTTTAAAATTTATTTATTCTTGTAGGTATTTAAAAAGTAGCTGAAATGTAATAATGTAAAAATATTCCAGAATCGGCTCAAAAAGGTTTAGAGATATGTTTTTTCATCCACAAAAAGATGATGTCGTAACTCCACTCTTTGTTTTCTTGCAATTAGAATTTTCGTCGCTGTACCTAGTGAGGTGAAAAACTGAGTATTGCGCTCGGCAGCAAAGCTATTTTGCATCTCGTACCTTTGAAACTTTCCGTATTCTCAGGCCACCACTAGGTGGACTGACGACATCGTTAAAGTCGCGGGTAGCCATTGGTTACGTTTAAGCGGCTAATAGCAGTCCTTTGTGGCGTTCATGGGCAAGGCATTTCTTCAGCAGTAGACATCTTCCGGCTTCTGATGATGACTCTTAGGATACTATATTATGAACCAATCGCTTTTGTTGAGGTTCAATTCTAGAATCATTTGCTTCACTGTTAGTTAGATTGATTGTCTGACCTGACACGTGTGCCAATCGGCTATCCTCTCATCGATTTGCGATACCTATTTTGCGTACACCTAGTTCAACTGAGAGAAAGGAAAGAACGAATATAGGTACTAATAATATTCTGTATACAGCATTGAGCTAATACGTTACACTATACAGGGTTATTGGTAAAATGCTAACAACCTCTAAGGTTTGACTTCTGCTAGTCCTAACAAACATGTCGAGTTGTTTTTTTTGTGTTAGTTTTATTTGTATTTGACGGAATAAGCACTAGGACCACCTGACGTTAAAAGTCTCTTGTGCCTGTAATTTAATATTTTATATTACCTAGCTCGATGTAAATATTCAAAACTCTATTCAAAGGGAGCGCGGCGCGTCCAGTGCCAAGAGCACCCGCCGCAACAATACTGGACCGCGCCGCCCTACCTTTTGAGTAGTTTTTCTCCCTTTTCCTTCCCTTTTCTCCCTTGAGTTTTGAATATTTACTGTATCAGCCGGATCGTCCACTGCTGAACACAGCCTCCCCTATTAAGGGGGGTATTTGCAATAATCCCCACGCTTGGCAGGCGGCTTGGGGATCGCAGTGTAAGATAGCAGTTCTTTAGAAGGCGCTGCTGCCCACCTTCCAGTATTTTTCCATTAGTCGCCTCTTACGACACCCACGGGATGATATGGGGAGGTGCAATTCTAACCCGGCACCCCACGGGGAATTTGAATATTTACATCGAGGTAAATATAAAAAATATGATATATTAAATTACAGGCACAAGAGACTTTAACATCAGACGAGGACCAATCCTCGTGCTTATTCCGTCAAATACCATAAAAAAACACAAATAAAAAACAAATAAAAAAGTTATTCATCTCAAAATGAAAAAAATCGACATTTTTACCGCTAAGCTAAGTTCTTACAATATTGTATTGAAAGATATCCTTTATACCAAACTCAAAATAAACAGACCAGATACAAACTCCGTGTTGAGTCTGGCTTCTCCGAATGGCAATTTACACTAGTAATTAGTACTGTATGCACATACCTTCGATATGTTTTCGCAGTTGTGTGTATTCGGTAAAACCCAATATCTTATCCGTCTATTTCACTCTGTTTTTATAATTACACAAATTTGTGGAATACAATCCAGCTCAAAACTGCATTAGTTTAAGTCCTATTTCTAACTTGATTGTATACTGTCTTGTGTATAAATAAATAAAAATAAATAAATAAAAAATGGTAGGGCTAGCAGAAGTCAATTCTAAAACGTATTTAGCATTTTACCAATAATCCTGTATAATAAAATAATACAAAATATACTCAGAAATCATTATTATTAAGTATACCGCATACCTACTATCAATCTTATTTCTTTTGACATCAAGATGATATCATATTTGAGTAAATTACAGCAATATCGCCGTAATATTGGCACAGATGCGTTTTATGGCAGCCCCGATTCAATTATGATATAAAACTGAGATAGGTTGGAAGTAAAACGTTTTATTCGTCGTATCAAACTATAAAATTCGGAAGTCTCTATTTATGGGTCTCTATTTTCTTGTAAAGATTTTGAATTCTAATTTACAGATTCCGAAATGGCTCACATTTAGGAAAACATCTTTTTTATGCTTATACTCACACTCATTCATTTCATAAACTATGTTTACATGTCAATGTTATACATTTTGAGTAAGTACTAAAAGTCCGTGGGTGCCGGGCTAGAATTTCATCTGCCATATCTGGTCGTGGGTGTCGTAAGAGGCGACTTAGGTAACACACCAGTAGGCGAGCAGTAGCGCTTTCTGAAGAACTGATATGTCACACTGCGATCCCCAAGACGCTAAGCGTGGGGATTATGGCAAACACCCCCCACAAAATGGGGGAGGCTGTGTTCAGCAGTGGACAATCCGGCTAATACAGTACACTACCTACTCAAAGTAATAAAAACACAATTATGAAATAATTACATATATAAAGTCATAACATCAATATAAAAAATAATAATAATAATAACTAGTCAATCAAAATTCAATCAAAATAGTGTTTATCAACATCTATTAAAATTAATTAAATAATTTTACGTACTAGTCACTCTCCAGAAATCAGAAATCAGAAATCAGAATTTTTTATTGAATAACTGTGTTTTTATTGAATAACAGTTCATTTCAGTTGAAGAGTCCTTTCTGGTTCTATTTGATACTGCATTGCGCTCGCTGAACGGATACGTTGGTTCTTACACTTCTTACGTCTCCTTCGCACAGTAATTTCACTTGCAAAGCTTTAAATAGCACTGCATTGGCACATTACTGCTTCAAGTCGTTATGCCTGACATTACAGTGGTCCTACCAAGGCGGCCTTATACTCAAAAGTCAGAGACCTATACCACCTGGTAAGTCTTTTTAGCAAGACCTATATATACAAAATTACGAATATACGATATAAAAAATTTAAGTCATGTGCGGGATTCGAACACGCATCCATCCACCCCTTTAGCCGGGGTATGCTCTAACCAATTGAGCTAACATGAAATGACGATATAACTATTGACGACCTATCGTTCTTTAACCATCGTATTGGGATGGAGTTTTTTTTTTCTATCGTATATTCGTATTTTTTTATGCAATCCGCATAGCAGGCGTTATTGCAAACATAACTATATTAAAATTATAAGGTGCGCCATCATTTACAAGTATAAAACCAATTGCGAAATTGGTCTTGTTTGTAGTACAACGTAAGTGGTACTATAGATGTTATGACGTCTGTCATGTTAGCTCAATTGGTTAGAGCATACTCCGGCTAAAGGGGTGGATGGACGCTGGTTCAAATCTCGCACATGACTTAAATTTTTCCTATTGTATATTCGTAATTTTGTAATGTAATCCGCAAAGCAGGCGTTATTGCAAACAACAATATTACAACCTACATACCTATTTATGTGCTACCTAATCTATAAGGAATCATTATACGGTTTCCCCATAGTTGTTCTGGTTTCACTGATTGTTCTCTTACCTTCTTCTGAATATTGGAACGACCCTAACCTGATTCCACATGTATATTTGCCGTATTACTATTAGACGGTTCCCTTGATGTTACCATTGCATTTTTTTAACAATTACCCTTATGGTATAATGGCAAATGCTGTTCACCATTAACCGTGGTACAATTGATTCTTTATATTAAAATTGCCCCTGGTGTTTGCTAGGGTCGATATAATGGTTTTTCTCTAACACGATAATAGTTTTGGTGTCGGTTCTATGGGCGGTCGTCGTATATTCTAATAGAATTGTGACTGAACAATTATAAGGCTCATGTGTTGAAAAGTTAGCTATCCGTTCAGTTCTCCATGTGTTTCCACTTCCTTATTTGAAGTCATCAATTCTGGACATCAACCAGAACTAAGCATGATATCGAACGAATTTTCAAAAAGATAAGTACCTAAGTTGAAAGTTGAACCTCGAAAAATTTATATGATTTTTTAGAGGCTCTAACTTTCCTAATTCTGTTTATGAAAGTTTGTAAGGAAAACAAACGTAGATATTGAAGAGATCACTCGATATTATTCTTAGGTCTGTACCTAAACTCCAAATACGGAATGATCAGCCTAAAACGTTTATATGGAGAAGTGACCGGCCAGTTAAACCTTAAGCGGTAACCTCTGCCTATAAACAGTTCGTCATAAATGACGAACAGCACCGCGCCCATCACCCTGAGACACAAACTTGTGCAGTCGAACCAGAAAACAGAACATAACTGCTTGGCCGTAGCAATAGCTACGGTGGTCCCGGAAGAACTCGTAAACAAAAAGTTCTACTGCAAACGTAAGAAGTGGCTGGTTTGTTCAATAATGACGCCTACTTAGGTAAGATCGCGTTGGTTTAATAACGCTGCCAACTGGTACTGGGCTGGAGCATTTGGACTGCTTGTGAGTCTGCAATGACATAAGTTGTCTGAATGCTTTTATTGTAGTAGCTGTGTTGTATATAGTTCGTAGTATTTTTAAAATAAATACTAAACTACGTACTATCATAATATCGAATTAATCGAGTAAGGGCATGTAATCAGAACCAGTAAATTTCAATATATCCCTAATTTATTTTTGTTGATTGTTAATGACGCTACTAAACGGTACCCTTAGCGGTGTTATCAACAAAAGTGATTTGTTAACGGTACCATTGAAGGGGATAAAACGAATTGGCCAGAATTTATCACGCCATTGAAAAATGTAAGGACACCTAGGGATCACTTTTAATTAATCAAAGCAATCAAGCCATTTTCGACCAATTGAGAGATTTTTTTTTATTTTTTATTTTTTTTATGCCTGATAGGTTAGCTTTTGACCACTATCTCACCTGATGGTAAGTGACGATGTGGTCGAAGATGTTGTTCAGGCTAACCTAGAAGTACTGGCTCTCAAGGACAGCTGCCGAAACACACCGTTAGATGCTTGGCGACAGAATTTTCTACTTGAGGGTGGTAGCTAGCCAGGCGGGCCTTTGCAAAATGCCCTACCACCATGTTATAACGACTGCCATCCTAAGACAACAACCGGGACCAACGGCTTAACGTGCCCTCCGAAGCACGTGCACGCTCAGTAGTAATGTCACTAGCGGTCACCCATCCAACTCATGACCGCGGGCGACGTTGCTTAACTTTGCTGATCGGTTGAGAACAGCTAAGTAAACTTCGCTACGAGCGCTTCAAGTCAAAATATACATACAAGAACCAACAATCGCATTGTTTAGCCTCCTCCTTTTACCGTTGAAATCGTGAAACTATTGGCTGGCGTCCGCAACGATTACTACAGAAACAGACTCACGTTCTGTAGTGGCATTATTTATTACTTAATTATTTTTTTTTTTTTTTTTTATGTATTGTGACGGAACAAGCTCGTGGTCCACCTGATGTTAAGTCAACTAACCTCTGCCTACTGATGCATTTCATCACAAGTCACGAATCGCACTGAGACATAGTTGTCAAGTCTCATGTGCCTGTAATTACACTAGCTCTCAAGAACTGCTAGCGGAACACACCGGCGACAGATTTTCTACTTGAAGGTGGTAGCTAGCCAGGCTGGCAATCGCAAAATGCCATTACAATTACAAATTTACGAGAGAAAATATTATACTCATGTGCGGGATTCGAACCCGCGTCCATCCACTCCTATAGCCGGGGTATGCTCTGACCGACTGAGCTAATGTGACATTATGACTCATAACTCTATCTTCTACTTATCTTCTACTCAGAATTCCCTTCCGCTGTTTAGAAGTGAAGGAAAATCAAAAGTTGAATTGCCGCTCAGTGCATAACGCTTTTTTACAGGGTTGTCGTTAATAATAATAATTAATTTTGGTTATTGTGATAAAAAACGTTCATTAGATACACAAATTATCACACAGTAAAATTTACATTTTAATCATTATATAATCAAATGTCAAAGAAATCAAATATCAAAAAGAATAAATGTTAGATTATAATTAAATGACAAATTAAATAAATTTACAAATAAACATGTCAATAGTAGGGCGTATTCCATTGGTCTTTGAGACTCATAATATTGTAAAAACACAGAAAAAGTAACATTCCATTTGTCACCACAAGTATAAAACCAATTGCAAAATTGGTATGGTTTGTAGTACAACGCAAGTTGGCACCAGCATGGAAACCAGTTCTGAGCAGTACCGCACAGTATAGTCAATTAAACACCTTGTCGCAAGACACAATTAGTACGGCGTGTACGGGAAGTTTTATTATAAGCGACAGCAGTGACGACGATGAAGATAACGAAAATAGTGCACCTGTGCCGGCGCCGCCACCGCCGCCGCCGCCGCGCAAACAAACAACAGTGCTTGCGCGGACGCGGTCGGGAGCGTACGTACTCCATGATGAAGCGACTCTGAAGGTCGCGAAACCGGTCGAGATCGAACTACTCGGCTGTTCTAACGTAAGGGAAATCGGTTTCATAATTGTTTAAACAACGCAAGTGGTACTATAGATGTCGCTCCATCCCAATACGATGGTTAAAGAACAATAGGAAAGATTTGAGTTATGACGTCATGTCATGTTAGCTGAATTTGTTAGAGCATATCCCGGCTAAAGGGGTAGATGGACGCGGGTTCGAATCCCGCACATGACTTAAATTTTTTCTATCGTATATTCGTAATTTTGTAATTCCATTAGTCATTAACAATCAATTTCGGTGTTGGCGTCGAGAAGTGCAGAAGTGGCGTCGGAGTCGGATTAAAGAAGTTTTTTTTTTTTTTTTTTTTTTTTAATTTATTGCGAAGGAACAAGCGCGGGGCCCACCTGATGTTAAGCGGTATCCTCTGCCTATAACAGATGCAATTCATCACAAGTGACGAACTGCACTGCGCCCATCACCTTGAGATATAGCTGTTAAGTCTCATTTTTGCCTGTTATTTCACTGGCTCTCAAGGACTGCTGCCGGAACACACCGTTAGGTGCTTGGCGACAGATTTTCTACTTGAGGGTGGTCGCTAGCCAGGCGGGCATTCGCATAATGCCCTTCCACCATGCGGTGAAGCTCAAGCTCTGGGCGGGATTCGAACCATGGACCTGCTGCGCGGCAGTCCATAGCCAATGCCACTGAGCCATCACTGCTTAAAAGATTCAGAACGCGTAATACTGTCATCCCTAGGAACGTGCCGACGACCGCGCGTATACATAAAGCGTTAGTTAAGGTATCAAAGTTTGACTTATAGTGGTAGAAAGCATTTAATAAGAGCTTTCTTATCTCATACTCAGAAATCCTTTCCGCCGCGCCGGTATAAAGTGGTCGGATATCATGTCTGATTCTATTATAAGATCTTTATTAAAAAAAGTAAAAGCAATACTGTATCAGCTGGATCGTCTACTGCTGAAAACAGCCTCCCCTATTAAAGGGGTATTTGCCATAACCCCCACGCCTGACAGGCGGCTTGGGGATCGCAGTTAATGGTGACAATTACTCAGAAGGCGCTGCTGCCCACCTTCCAGTATTTTTCCCTTAGTCGCCTCTTACGACACCCATAGGATGACATACTGTACTGTACTGTACTGTATCAGCTGGATCGTCCACTGCTGAACACAGCCTCTTCTAGAGTATTTGCCATAATCCCCACGCTTGGCAGGCGGCTTGGGGATCGTAGTGTAATATAGTAGTTCTTTACAAGGCGCTGCTGCCCACCTTCCAGTATAATTCCCTTAGTCGCCTCTTACGACACCCACGGGATGATAATGGGGAGGTGCAATTCTAACCCGACACTCCACGCGTAGATATTTTTTCCTAGTTTAGTAATACAATAGTGTTGTTAAGGTAATATGTAGGTGTTCTGTGGTCAATGTAGTACTCTAAGCGAATGCAGGCATTTTAAAAACTTAGCTACTGATTTAATTTTTACATGCGGTCGAATATGGTAATCTGGGTGCTGGCTCTCAAGCACATTTTCCAGAACAAAACTTTTGTCTTAATACTTCCTTCTTGGCGATAGCGGTCTTGCCTTGCGGTCATTCAAAAAATGCCACACCAAAGAATTAAAAGAGCCAGACCAAAATAGCAGCTTACAAGCATTGTATAAATTATATATCGTTGTGAAATAAGCGTGAAAACCCAAACCTATTCCTTGGAATAGGCTGTCAATGCTTCGGAGAAAAGACCTTGTAACAAAAGCGATTAAGTAAGTAAGTAGGTATAACTACTTTACTAATAACCAACCAAATTGAGCCCACTGAATCGTAAGTAGCTCCATCGCTTGGTTAATTTCACTAAACACGCATGAAGGTTACCAAAAGGTTAAGGTTTTCGGTAAAAGCTATTTTCCATTAACTTCTTACGTTACAATTTCCTTTTTACGTCTCGTTATAATACCTACTTAGTCCTAAGTGGGTTTGTATTCTTAACAATAAACATTTACGTACAAGTAAGTTAACGTGAGTTACGTTTATGCCTTTAAAGATGGACTGCGAGATGAAGATATGAGTATGAAACGTGTGTGTACTGAAAGACTGAAAGTGCCTTCAGAGTGGAAGAATAAGAGTACAATGTAAGTATTCTCAGTCATTTTAGGAGTTACAAAGGTCGAAACAATCCTTCTCTTATTTTTATTGTAAGTTTTTTTTATGTTATGGCGACAGAACAGGCTCGAGGCCCACCTGATGTTAAGCGGATTAACCTCTGCCTATAACAGACACATGTCATCACGAGTCACGAATTGCACTGCGCCCGTCACTTTGAGACACAGTTGTTAAGTCTCATGTGCCTGTAATTTCACTGGCTCTCAAGGAGGCTGCCGGAACACACGGTTAGGTGCTTGGCGACAGATTTTCTACTTGAGGGTGGTAGCTAGCTAGGGGGGCAATCGTAAAATGCCCTTCCACCATGCGGTGAAGCTCAAGCCCCAGGCTGGATTCGGACCATGGACCTGCTGCTGCAGTCCATAGCCAATGCCACTGAGCCATCACTGCTTCAAAAGTGCCTTCAGAGTGGAAGAATAAGAACACAATGTATTCTCAGGTAGAAGTTAAAAGTTTGAAATGATTAGAACAATCCATCTCTTATTTGTATTGTAAGTAGTATCGTTTACCCGCGGCTTCGCCCGCGTGGGCAAGCCTCAGAAACCGCTACCGTTTTTTGGAAGCCGTGTAAAACGTATCGTATATTAATAGGTTACTTTTTAATCTTTTTGTATTGGCCCCGTAAATTGTAATCGTTTTATAAGTCGACATTCAATAAAAAAAAAACATTATGATTTTATTCTGGTATACTTTGAAAATATATACATATACTTGCCACGCGGCTACCAGTTCGAACGTAGTGCCCCAGATCAAGTGTTGTAACCATAGGCTTAGCGTAGCGAAAAAATCCTAGGTCTGTGGTTGTAACATATCGATATAGTACTCAGCCGCGGTGGTGAAATTGTCTCCCTTACACTTAGCATCATAACACAATATCGCAAATTCTTGCCAATTAGCCACTACATGGCTGACAATTTCTTTACGGAAATCCATTGCCCTTTCCTGAGTGCCATAGTATTCTATGACTAAGACCCAGCATTTAATATTTTTATATAGTATTTTGAAGGCGGGCAGTGCGTTTAACAGATTATCGGCAAAAGCAGGAGGTTTTAATATTCTTCTTAAAAATAACCTCTCATTTTCACACAATTATAGATGTTCTGTTGAACGTGTCTGTGAGGTTTGCTTCTGTAGAAATGATAGGTATCTCGTGTTGTGTGTATATCGGCCACCAATAGATGAATGTTGTGCCTAAATTTTACATAAATTATATTATCCTGAGTAATTAATTACTCTCCTGTACTATAACTAAGTATTATTCGGTATAAGCAGGTAGATAAGGTAGTAGGAACATCTTTGAATAAAACCCGCCTATTCAAAGATTTTCCTACTATTTTTATATTGTTATGATTTCAATAACGCCTGCTATGCGGATTACATTACAAAATTACAAATATACGATAGGAAAAATTGAAGTCATGTGCGGGATTCGAACCCGCGTCCATCCGCCCCTTTAGCCGGGGCATGCTCTAACTAATTGAGCTAACATGACATGACGTCATAACTCGAATCTTTCGTATCATTCATCAACCATCGTATTGGGATGGAGCGACATCTATAGTACCACTTACGTTTTACTACAAACAAGACCAATTTTGCAATTGGTTTTATACTTGTAAATGATGGGCTATATGCGTACATTGCGCGGGTTCGAATCCCGCACATAACTATAATTCTATAATTTTTCCTCTCGTAAATTTATAACTTTGTAAAGCTATAATGTTGTTATGAATGACGTCAATATGACAACGTACAGACAAACTTTATTCTTATATTTTTGTTATATGCTAAGCATTAAATAATGCCTGCAAATGTGTACTTATTAGTAGGCGACATTCGAAAGATATTATATATTATTATAGTCTTATCGCACAACAAATCATTTTCCATGCCATTTGATAATTACCTTTGGAGTACATTTCTTTTTCCTTTTTATAGGGATGCCTTTGACAGAGATTGTGGTCAAAGGACCACAATCTCACCTGATGGTAAGTGATGATGTGGTCGAACGTGTTAACAGGCTTAACCTAGAATTACTTCTAGTAAATCTCTTCTTAGTCGCATGTGCCTGTAATTTCTCTAGCTCTCAAGGGCAGCTGCCAGAACACACCGTTAGATGCTTGGCGACAGATTTATTACTTGAGGATGGCCAGGCAAGCATTTGCAAAACGCCCTTCCACCATGTTGTGAAGGTAAAGCCCACGGCGGGATTCGGACCATGGACCTGCTGCGCGGTAGTCCATAGCCAATGCCACTGAGCCATCACTGATTCAGATGTTTATTAATTCTTTTACATTTCCTTTTAGTGATTGACGAAGTCATTTAAGGAGCAATTTGCTTACTGTCATCAATAGTGTATTATATATATTCACGATAAGAATTTATCTCTAAACTTGAGTCAGTACTGGTAGGTAACATTGTAAACGGGCAACTCAATGTAGGTTAGCGAATATAATGTACTTATGACGATCTACTTGTGTCATGGTCGCCTGAATCTACTGTAGAATTGAAGAATGAATGAATTAAAATTCTAAAAACTTTAAAAACTATAGCTTTGATCGCACTTAAATAAACGGGAAACGATCAGAGATCTCGGCCCGCGTGTACTGATGCCTAGAACTATTGAACATTTTTGAAAATTAAATTCTCATAACCAAACAACACGAAATTTTGAATGAAAACAGTAATGAAAAGTGAATAACTTTATGATTATTGCACCTATTAACCTAAAACTAACGTAGAGTGGACCTGCTGTCAGTGTCCGAAACTAATAAAACACAAAAAGTACATACACTAGGGAAACAAGCAAAGATAACACAACAATCGAAAAATTAATTGATAAATTTAAGTAAAAGTAGGTTTTTGCTGTCGGGTGTCTAAATTTTGAACTTCCTTGTGTTAAGTGATAACCTGATAGTTAAGAGATGGACTAATCTCTCAGCTGATAGTAAGTGATGATGTGGTCGAAGATGTTGTTCAGGCTAACCTAGAAGGCTCTCAAGGACAGTAGCTGGAACACACCGTTAGGTGTTTGGCAACAGACTTTCTACATATCCAACCGGGCAAATACATCATGCACTATTACCATGCTATAACGACTGCCATCTCTTGTTTTTAACGGAGACGCAGATCAGATGTCCGGATGACACGTCATATTTGACATACCCTGGCTACGTCCTGGAGCATTGTTTTAACCCACGTGCCGGGGCGTGCGTATTTATTCGTGATGACATCTGTTTTCGGCGTCTCCGTAATCTTGAAGATTCCAGATTCTCTGTTCTGTGGATATTGGTAGAAACCGGTGTAGAGAAAATTCTTTACGCTGGAGTATATCGATCGCACACCTGTAACCAGGAGATTACCGATTTTATGGACTATCTAAGTGTGACGGCGGATATAGCTCAACAACGGTACCCTTCTGCTCAACTTGTGTTACTGGGGGACTTTAATGCTCACCATCACGAATGGCTATTCCCATACCAGGACACCAATCACGCTGGGAAAGAGGCGCATAAGTTAGCCCTGACCTTAAACCTCACCCAGCTTGTCAATGGGGCTACAAGGGTACCTGACGTTGCTGAGCATACAGCCTACTGCCTCGACCTTCTGATGACCACAGATCCAGATCGCTACTCTGTGTCAGTTTCTTCACCGTTAGGTAGCTCTGACCACTGTCTGGTGAAATCTGTATCTCTATACTCTCCGCCCGACCGCTGCCAGAAAGGCACTCGGCGGATATGGAGATACAAGTCAGCAGATTGGGATGGGATGCGGTCGTTTTTTGCATCCTATCCTTGGCAGTCTCTTTGCTTCTCTTCTTGTGATCCTTCTACTTGCGCGGATGCTGTGACTGATGTGCTGCGCCAAGCAATGGAGTATTTTATTCCATTTTGTGATGCACCGCAGACCAGCAAAGCAATTCCTTGGTTTAGTGTTGATTGCGGACGCGCTGAAGCGCTGAAACATGAAGCGTACTTAGCCTGGGTCGATGCTCGAACCCGCAAAACTAAGGATATTCGTAACAAGAAGAGAGCCTTTAACAAGGCTGCCAAGGCATGCAAAAAGGCTGTAAAAAGGGCACGATTCGATCACATAAGCCGTGTTGGGTCCAAATTAGCTTCTCACCCTGCGGGTAGCAAAGCATTCTGGTCCCTGGCGAAGTCGATCGAATCCAATTTTAGCCGCCCTAATCTACCTCCACTATTAAGGCCTGACGGATCATTGGCTCACACTGCCGAAGAGAAAGCGAACTTGTTCGCTTCTCTGTTTGCGGAGTCTTCACGTTTGGATGCAGCGGGCAAAACACCACCATGTCTACCTCGATGCGAGGCATCAATGCCGGAAATTCGCATTCGTCAGACCGAAGTGCGTAAGACGCTTCGCAATCTAAACGTGAACAAGGCTAGTGGTCCGGACGGAATTCCCGCCATAGTCCTAAAATCGTGTGCACCTGAATTGACTCCTGTTTTGACACGTCTCTTTCGCCTCTCTCTACAGACTGGTAAAGTGCCGAAATCTTGGAAGCTCGCAAATGTGCAGCCAGTGCCCAAGAAGGGCAGTCGTGCAGACCCTGCTAACTACAGACCCATTTCAATCACTTCCATACTTTGTAAAAGTATGGAACGTGTATTGAATAACAGGCTCCTGGCATACCTGGAAGCAAATGATATCTTCAGTGATCGACAGTACGGGTTTCGCCGAAACCGATCAACTGGGGACCTTCTTGCGTATGTCACTCATGTCTGGAGCGAGGCCATTGATATGCATGGAGAAGCGCTCGCCGTCTCTCTAGACATTTCAAAGGCCTTCGACAGGGTCTGGCACGACAGTCTTGTGAATAAGCTTCCATCGTATGGCTTACCCGCTGGCCTGTGCTCTTGGATTTCCGACTTCTTGAGGGAAAGATCGTTACGAGTTGTCCTTGATGGATGTTCGTCCGATCAATTGGCAATAAATGCCGGGGTACCTCAAGGGTCGGTTCTCTCTGCTACTCTCTTCTTGCTGCACATAAATGATCTGCTTAAACCCGGTATCGTTGGGTATGCAGATGACAGCACAGTTGTAGAGAGGTATATATCCGATGCGCGGGCCGGCGATGTACAAATCCAGTCTCATAGAGAGGCGATGGTCGAGCGAATGAATTTGGCCCTAGAGGCAGTCTGCGAATGGGGTGACGCTAATTTAGTCAAATTCAATGCTACAAAGACCCAGGCGTGTCTCTTTAGTGCTAAGCAGAGTCTTTTCTCTCTCACTCCTCTCTTCCGAGGTGTGCCTGTGCCGATAACGAACCAACTCGAGCTACTAGGTGTAACTCTTACACCAAAACTCAGTTTCGGGTCATACATTGAGTCCAGGGCTAAATTAGCTGCGAAAAAGCTGGGTGTTCTCTGGAAAGTGCGGCGGTATTTCACATCGGGACAGCTTCTAAACCTATATCAAGCTCAAGTCCGGTCTTGTTTGGAATACTGCAGCCATCTCTGGGACGGTTCGGCAAAGCACCAGCTCGAAGCCTTGGACTCGATAGATAACCGAGCTAAGAAGCTCATTGGTGACGATGCGTTGGTGGAGGCTAGACTCCAAAGCCTCGAGCATAGACGCAAAGTTGCTAGTTTATCGGTTTTTTACAGGCTACACTTCGGAGAATGTGCGATCGATTTACACAACCTTATTCCCTCCTCTCCTTTTTTTCATCGGACAACAAGACGCACAGGAACACGGCATCCATACATGGTCGATATCCCGAAAATACGCACAAAGCGTTTTAAATCTAGCTTTATAATGCGTACGGCCGAATTATGGAACACCCTACCAGCGTCTCTATTTCCCGATATATATAATCTGGCAGTCTTCAAGTACAGAGTAAACAGGTATTTGCTAGGCAAGCATGCTCCAACGTCGACCGCGTCGTCACTTTCCATCAGGTGAGACTGCGGTCAAATGCTTGCTTATCATAATTAAAAAAAAAAAAAAAAAAATCCTAAGACAACAACTGGGACTGACGGGTACCGTGATGTCCCTAACACGGAAGCGCTCAGTAGTAATAATGTTACTAGCGGCCACCCATCCAAGTCATGACCGCGGCGGACGTTGCTTAACTTAGCTGATCGGTTAAGAACACCTAAGCAAACTTCGCTGCGAGCACTTCAAGACCCAATTTCACCATGCATTGGAGCGCTGGCCCATGGCAGTATCATGTGAGTGCAGCTAGTAAGTGAATCCTAGATTAGCCTGAACAACATCTTCTACAACATCGTCACTTACCATCAGGTTATATAGTTTTCAGGGGTTACGGCGCGAAGTGGTCTATGATACAGTTGTAAGCATAGGTACGCGCCAGGTCCAAAGTCTGTTATCTTGATGTTAAATGTCTTGTCGTATTTGTTCTGAGGATGTCAAGGGTACCATTTTGTAAAGGTCCTAGCTAAGGATTTTAATTATATGTAGTCTGTGTAAATCATTAGGCATAATTTCGGAAATAATATATCAGTGGCCAACACAAGTCATCAAAATATTTAAGCGTGGCGTTTTCGCTCTGCCTGCCAGAGAGAAGTGAAGGTGACGGTGGACCTCATGCCTCCTGCCCCCGCCGAAAAGTTCAGTCCGGGGCCTCAACGTTAATTCTAAAGATTTTTTGAAAAACGTTATACCCAAATTTTTGCCCTGACCGGGGATCGAACCCGGGACCTTCGGATTACAAAGCGGTGCTTTTACAAACACACCAACGAGACATTCAATTGAGGAACGAGATATCACTAGGATTTGTAAGTTTTGTGAAGGGTTATTACATTTTTTTGAAGTGAAAAACAAAAAATACTTTTACGAAATAAATATATAAGGAACAAAAATTATCCTTAACTACATTTTCTGTATTTTTACTCTTATCACCTACAACTAATACTACTTTACTTCTACGCCATCTACAACTAAGGGTATACCCAAAAGCTTACATCTACGGTTACGCTTACAAACTACAATTATATAGAAAAAGGAACTTCTACACATTCGTTCTGTAAAAAATTTCGTTTGCGCGACTTAGGATTCCATACAAACATGACAGCGTTGTTCCCAGCAAGTGTCATGTCTCTCAGAAATGGGACAGCGTCATCTAGGTTCCGCTAAAGAAGCTGAAACCCACCACACTGCGCATGCGTAAGCTGTCAAAACCTTCAAATATGACATTTGTGGTCTCTTGGGTTTTAGTACAAGATTATGTCTGAATAATAAACAAAGAGAACATAAAGTAACTTTGTACATACTGAAACAAACTGGTCATGAACACAAGCAACATAATTACTCGTATTTAAAATAGGTTACTGATTGCATAGAAAATATCTACAGGTTTTTATGTAAGTAAATTCTTTAGTTAAATAACGTGTGAGACGAACTTGGGATAATAAGATTTTGCAATTACAAGTGCAGCAGTATTGTGAACCTTGCCATTAAAGGAAAGCTTAATTTTGATGCCAGTCAAAGAAAGCAATATCGGAAAGTATTAATTGTCCTTCCATTCTATGAATTTTAAGACAAGTCTAAATGTGTAGCAGTGGAAGAAACTCACAATGCTTGAGAAATGCAACCAGTTGTTGTTTAAAAAAGTCTAGTTGATAATATAAAAGAAGTCGCTAAGTTCGATTTTGTATCAAATTTCTTAGGTTTTGTAGTACTTACTATGTTAGACATGTTGTAGTTGCTATTATTTGCTTGCTCACATACCAATAGGGTGGTAGACATTTGCTCCAGTCTGCTCTTGCTAGTATCTTCTATTTGATTGTCCAACTCACCACCCGTGTGCTCAAGAAGACGTTATGTGATCATTGTACGTAGATAATAAAAACAGCAAACTTTGATGTTAAAGTCTGAAGTGAGCTGTCCTCTTCAAGTAACCAATTACTTATGTTGTATTCCAGCAGCTGTCTTTGAGAGCCAGGTATCCCTATAAACTGGTTACCATTTATGACTACCTCATCAATTACCACCAGATGAAACAGTGGTGAAAAGATAAGTTTTGAGTTATAAAAACGAGATTAGTACCCCAAAATGCCTGCATATATGGGGATTGTGATAAATTCTCGTACCCTGCCATTACTACCTTGATTGAAAGGAGGTTGTTCCTCTTGGCCATACAAGGTTATCAAACTCATTATTCCATACATTTCTTCGTGGCTTTACTGTTTCAGCAGGATTGTCCATTGCTGAACACAGCCTCCCTATTATAGAGGGGGGTTTGCCATTATCTCCACGATTTGCAATCGTCTTGGGGATTGCAGTGTGAGATATCAGTTCCTCAGAAAGCGCTGCAGTTCACGTTCTGGTATTTTACCCTTAGTGCCTTTTACGACACCCACGGGCAGATGTGAGGGGGTGACATTCTAGCCCGGCAATCCATGGGTATGCGGTTCGTGGCTTTACTTTTCAATAATTCTAGATATTTGATTCTCTCTCCTTGTTTTACTGCCCGTGACTGAAATATAAGATATTCAACAATCCAATAATACGTATTTTTATGTTATTTTTATATCAAACTGTGAATTCAGCGTCGTCACATCACTTTAAGTTGTACACATTCACGACACAATGCTTTTGATGGTTATCTTCTCTACATATGCAAGTTGTAAGGATATTTTGCGAATGCCCACCTGGCTAACTACTATACACTCGATTAAAAATATATTGCCATGCAACTACCGGTATGCCCCGGCAGCTGTCCTTGAGAGCCATTAATCATAGGTGAACCTGAACAACGTCATCGACATGTTACCACTCAGTTGTAATAAGGGCCAAATAATGAAAATTATTTAAAGCCATATATATTATTTTTATTCATTATTTATGACGAGACTTTAGGGCACTCAGTTTATTATTATTTGACCTCAATCTAACCTCATGGTAGCATCGAGTGTTATAACAGGCTTAATCTAGTATAACTGACTCTCAAGGACAGCTGCGCGAATACTGTGCTAGGTGCTTGGTGCAGATTTACTGCTTGAGGGAGCTCATCAGGCGGACATTTGCAAAATGCCTATCCACCATGTGATGCGTCTCAAGCCATGCATATCTGCAAATAAAAAATATATTTTATTTACCGTTTATCTTGTTTCAGTAATTCGGTAATGAAGAAGAAATGAAAATGGTTGCTGGGCGATACGAAAAGAAGAGCAGTTCCCTTACTGCCTTGCCATATTATATGGTGCCTATATTATGTAGTGCCTGATATAAAAGTATGAAAATTTTAGTTTGATTTTGATTATTTGGAGTAATAATTTTCCTCTATTTTACCTCCTTGTTTAAGTTTCCTGGTTTTGTTTATAACAATATCCTACCCAAGAACATCGAAGTCATCCTCTTATTGACTGAGAGATTGAATAATTATATAGTATATGAAACATCTTAGTGGAAGTCTTATCTTAGAGATTTATTTATGAATGAAGAAGATGAAGACAGATCTGCAAATAAAAAAATATATTTTATTTACCGTTAATTATGTTTCAGTATTTCAGTGATGAAGAAGAAATCAAAATGGTTGCTGGACGATTCGAAAAGAAGAGCAGTTCCTACCGGAAGCCTTCCTCAGGATATTGAGTGTGGTACGTCCGCCGCGGTCGCGTCACGTTTCACACTGCGGGCGGCAGCTCGCTGTGCTCGAGCCGACGGCGCTGGCGGCGGGGGTCGTTGCGGGGAGTGTTGTGGCGAATGCTGCGTTCTCAGTACAGGATGCGATGCACCCTCTTCATCGCTGCTGCTTTCTTCAGATGACACTATCGCAGTCCGACAAGCAAAACTGACTGTGTCCACCATCTCCTGCTTCACATTCTTCAAACCTCCATGAAGACAAGTTCTCCAGCTTTGTGACAGCGCCCACCCTCTATCTCTGTTGAAGTTAGGACGACGACTAATTTCAATAGCCTCACGGATTTTACGCGGAACGTAAAGCTTCTCCTTGGCTAAAACCCGGGCTTTGTCGAAACGGATGTAGTGCGTCGTACCAGATGTCAGGGCGTGCTCTGCCACAGCAGATTGATGGCTGTCCGCATTTTTCATGGAGCGAATGTGCTCTCCGAGCCTTGTGGACACGTTCCTTTTCGTTTCTCCAATGTAGCATTCACCACAATCGCATGGTATCATGTAGACTCCTGGGGTTCCAAGTGAGTCCTTATCTTTCGGAGATCGCAGCAATTGCCTAATTTGTGAGGGAGGGCGGAATATCGTCTTGATTGAAAAATTACGGCGTAGCAAGTTTCCGATTTTATCCGTCACCCCCTTGATAAATGGAAGGTATGCTGCTGCCCTCTCTGCTGTTGTTCTTCGGTTACTTACAGACGTGTTTGCAATTCTCTTGCTTTGCTTCCAGCCATACCCATTCGACTCTAGTACTGATCGTACATGCGCAAGTTCCATGTCAACATGTTGAGGATCACACAATCTCAGCGCTCTGTTGATAAGTGACCTTGGCACGGAAGATGATGAAGATGTGACGGGTGATGATGTGAATCAGCTTTCAAGTAACTATCGGTATGTGTTAGTTTACGGTACACGGTGTGTGAAATTCGACCGTTCTGTCTTCGTTTTACCAACACATCCAGGAAAGGCAACGTACCGTTTTTCTCCTTTTCCACCGTGAAAGCTATTTTCGGATGTTTTTTGTTAAGATGTTCCAATAACGGTATCACGTAATCCTTATGTAGAATGGCAAACACGTCGTCCACATAGCGCCACCAGTATTTTGGTTTGAAAGATATTCCGCTCAATGCCGTTCGCTCGAACCACTCCATAAAAACGTTAGCTATCACTGGAGCTATAGGTGAGCCCATGGCAACACCTTCTGTCTGTATGTAGTAGTCGCCCCGCCATAAAAAGTATCCACTTGTTAGTACGAACTCTATTACTTTCAAATACTCGATAGGTATAAGAGCAGTATGGAATAAATTCTCAATTATTTTAATGGTGTCCGCTATCGGTATGTTAGTAAATAAAGACGTCACATCAAAACTCACCATCAGTCCGTCCGAGCTGAGCACCACTTCCTCTAACATATTAACAAAATGCACAGAGTCCCTGACGAAACTCGTGGTGTTGCCTGTTAATGGAAGTAGCATATCCGCCATAAAACGAGCGGTCCTATAGGTAGGTGAGTCAATTTGACTAACAATTGGTCTTATTCTAGAAGCCGAAACATTGTCGATAGTCATATCGACTCACAGTAAGTTGTTTCACGCTCAAACACCCGTGTTTTCAAACATAAAATATAAATATGAGCGTAAGTTTTAATAATATGAAGAGCAGTTCCCTTATTGCCTGCCGCAATCGATAGTGCATAATGCATTTAATTCAACTTCCTGGCGCAGTCCCCATTGTTTTTATTTATGAAGGCTTACATACATTGTTCACATGGTAATTGTAAATGCTGATTGCCTAACTTTATATCTTTATAAAATATTCTCCACATCGAGAAGAAGATCATGACAAGAGAATTTTTAACTATCGTTTTGAGGAATTGGAAGATAGAGAGGTCGTAAATGCATTCGGTATTTTAGAAACAAGGTTCCATGTTCTTGATTCTATTGATTTTATATTAATAAGAATATTAAATGTGTGTGCATTAGCTTGTGTACTTTCCAAAATTCATTCAAATGGGAATCCAGAAATTATAGCTTGCCAAGTGATAGTAATTCAAATGACTGGTATAATTCTGGCTCCCCTGCTAGCGACTCGCTTACGATACTCTGGCAATAATGCAATAATAGTTGAAGGAGATTTTTATCACTCCTGAACCGTGGTCCCACTGCGATGTACCACTGGTGGGACAAAACTTTTTCGTTGTCCCACCAAACACACACTTGACCATTTTGTTACAATGTGGTATGTAATAGTCGCTACTTTCTTGAAACTAAATAAAATAAATTAGATTAAATAGTAATAATTAAAAGGCAATAAAATTAAAAATAAGTCCAGCGTTTATTTTACCGCAAAGCTTCTAAATAATGGCCTACTGAAATTTCGCCGTGAACTAACTGCATTTCCAGTTCTATAATTTCGTCGTCATTTTCTATTTCGATTTTTCTTCGTTTTTGTAATGTTTTATTAAGAATTTTTGGATTGTCACGGAGGAGTTTTGCTAACGTCACATAGTTTTTATTTATGGACTTGTTTAGTAAAGAATACCAGCTTTCCACAATATTATTGGTCCTGTGCCTCTCTTGGGCAACACACCATTCGTTTATAAAAGAAATATTTCTCATCTATGTTTTTTTTTAAGTAACTTACATTAAATATCTTTATGGCATACGTAAGTATGAGATATTTAATTTTTCATCTCCTTTATTTTAAGTCCGAGATTGGATATATTTCCATCCATCGTCAATTTTATCAATAGGAACCAGCGGTAACACTGCACAAAAACCAACTATACGTTTTTAAAGCTTGTGTTTGATGCCCAACGACTTTGCCTTCTTCCAGATACAATTATTAAAATGATAATAGAATATCTTTATAACCACATTAGGTAATATTTTTTTAACCCATTAGATGCAGCTATTTCGAAGTCCATATGAATCCTTATGGGGTTCCACTCGTTTTTTACTTACGTTCCTATTTTACCTACGGTCTTTATGATACCAAATAAAGCAAAACTGCTAGGATTGAATTGGGCGAGCATCCTATATCGCCGTGTATACTGAATAATTGGTTAAATGGATCAAGAATACTCTTAAATGTTTCATCTAGGAAAAAAATCTTTTATATGGGGAAGTAAATCCGTCACTTCAGTATTCCAGTATCCCTTTCTATAAAATTCCCTAGTAATGATAGTTCACGTAAAGTTTTGGGCACTTCAACCTCGGTAAATTCATGAAATTTGACTTTTTTCACATTCCATGCCTTTTTACGGGCAGTATTCAAGCAACTCTTGACGTTTTCAAAATTAGGCAACGTCGCAATATCATTTTCATGAATCAATGGTGTTACATGCTTCGTGTAAATTTTTGGTAGTGGTTCGGCAGTTGTAGATGCTTCTTGTTTCATTTTTTTACAACTAAATCCAATTCATTTCTTTATATTAGGATTACACTCCGTGCCCGCCGTTGATGTTTTGTGCTCGATTTGTCGAATTATTTTATCCGTCTGTCAGAGAAAAATAATATGGGCAAGTTGTTATTTACACCTCTCTCTCTTAACAAATATAACTTTCTCTGCCTACTATAGATATATAGGACCCTGACTGTACCAAATGTAACTTTGTATCTAATTCCATATGGAGATCAACACTCATTTATAGATACGTAGGTAAGTTTATAGATACATAATTGCATTTGGTTCGCATCCTAACATATCAAATACTTTTGGATAAAAAACTTAACTCATTTATAGATATAGACCCAGTACATTTTAAATTTAGCTTTTGACAACAGCTCCATATTACAGATTTATTCGAATAAACTTTTTGACGATAATATCACGGTATCCACGGTAGAGCAACACTTGCTACGTTCAGCCAGATTGCTACCTAGCTAGGTACGTAGGATAATACCACAGAACAAGAAAAACTTATCAATAATGTGGGTAATATTTACCATATGGCGTTATTTCAATTCGGTGTAACAAAACGGTAAAGTGTGTGTTTGGTGGGACCACTAAAAATGTTTGTCCTACCAGTGGGACATCGCAGTGGGACCACGGTTCCGGAGTGATTTTTATTTTTGAAGAGACATATAAATACTTAAATACTTCAATGCAGCAGGAGCCTTCTGGTCCCACGAAAATGAATTGTATATAACTAGGGGCCCGCCACGGCTTTGCACGGCTATTTAACAAACATAATAAATTGTACACAAGGAGTAATTATTGTGACATAACTGTAATAGATACACATATGGTATTCGGGATTTTTGTAGATATTGATGTCTTATATAAAATTGTGGTACACCACTTTGCTGTATGGGCATCGATTCCCACATAGCATACGCGATATAATTTTTTTTTGTATTTATTCACACGTTGGGTTACATTTTTGAAGTTTTCATACGGATCCCTAATTACTAGGAAATATTCCAAAGCCTATGTTTATCAGCGATTGTGTAGAATTCTAATAGTAATTTTTTTTAAATTGGTCTGGTAGGTTTTTAGTTTATTCATTACACAAATAAATACAAATCTTTCCTCTTTAGTGTATATTAATATTTTCTACTTACCCAAGGCGCGATTCTCTTAGCTATTGAAAGCGGCGTTAACGCAACCTAATTGCATGAAAATTGTAGTTTTTGACAGTATCCGTAGTCTGCCCGCTATTTAGGTTCAATCGCAAGTCAGTGGCTTGCTATCAATAGTTTATGACATATTTGGTATGCTGTAAGCTATTCTGTTGCGATTGCGTTGCTACAGTGGCATAAACTATTTTGAATTATATATAAAAATAGCTAAATGATTTATATACATTTATTTAATGTATTGTTTCCTAGAAAACCACTGTATTGATGTTTTGACTGATTCTTGATTGATGAAGTTTCCATTATTATTACATTGGCAACATTTGCAAGCCATAGCACAGCCAAACGATATCGACGCGATTGCTATACAACTGTTATTAGGAGCCAAAATTAGCAGACCACCAAATTTGACATTAACAGCAGTTAGATCGCAGAAGCATCGCAGTAGTTTAGTCAATAGCTAAGAGCATTGTTCATAGAATATTCGTTGATTTTTGACTACGATTGTCTTCGTCATTTTCAAACGTTGGCATGATCCTGTGCCTGTAAAATTATCCTAATACTAGTGGTAGTGCCATGCTGTAGCTCTATGAGTTACAACTGCATGGGCCGGCACGACCGGGGAAGTACCACTCTCCCACATGATATCGACGTGAAGTGGTGGCTTTACCATTGCGTTTCGATCGACCCCCCACTGCTAAGGAATATGGCGGCACAGTTTCAAGAGACAGTACTCCAGTAGGGTACCAGCCGCGACAGCGCTGGAGAATCCCTCTCCGGGCATCCACCTCCAGGACCTGAATATGAAGGTAAATGCTCGGGCTGCCCTGCGTATTCTGGAGAGGGCAAAACCGTGCTCAAGTCTAATTCTGCTACTCGAGGCAAACGAAGCAGGAGGCTTAAGTCGCCCCACACCAAGCTAGCCGTGGACTTTTGCAACATACTGGGTCTCCGTTCTAACCTGAACGATGTCCACTACCACTTGGAGACTGCTAAGCCGGCCTTGCTCTTTTTGACCGAAACACGGATATGCTCTCGGACAGACACCTCATTCCTCACATACCCAGGGTACAAACTGGAGTATTCCTTTTTGCCGCGGGCGGGGGTGTGTCTTTACGTCAGAGGGGATATCTGTGCTCGACGTCTCAGTAGCCTTGAAGGACGGGGCCTATCTGACCATCCGCGAATCTACGCGTGTGATAGATTATTTGAAAATTGGCTCACTATTTATTGAAATATTTGTTCATATTCACTTGATTGGCTTTAAGCTGATTTAAACAACTGGTGCTATAATGTGACATTCTAATTTCGTTTTAGTAATACTCTGTGGTTTTAAAGATGAAAATAAGTATTGGTTTAATTATCTGTGTATATTTTATCTGTGGTGTGAATTTAATACTGTACCTAAAGGTATTTATTGTGAGACTGTGATTAAAAATCATATATGGATTGTTATGATCACTGGAATAATTATTTGATGATATTTTTACTATAAGTATATCTTATAAGTAGTGAAACTGATCATGTGACACAGATCAGTTTCACTGTTAAAACAAAGACAAAGATACTTATTTAAAATAGTTTATTTTATGTACTTTATTTCTATGTGTAAAAACATTGATGATTTTATTATAGTTATTGCCATATGTATAGAACTTGAAATCACATAATTGTCAATGTTAAAGAGTACTGTGTTTGTGACGGTAGTCGCTTCGTCGCCTTGTTTGTTCCTTCCTATAAAACGGGTAGTGTAAACAGGAACGAAGTGCTGCTTGATTCAGTTTCGGTCGGACCGCCGTGCCGAGCAGAGCTCCGGGGGTGTCGAAATATATTTGGAAAGTAGTCTTTAGTGACGAAGTGCTGCCCGATCAAGATGTTGTGAAGTTAAGTAATTTATTATTATCTTTTCTGATATAACATAACGACAAACCTCATTTAATTGTAGTGGTCCTTTTGGACCATTACATGATTTGTTAAAAAGGTTATGACAATTATATATCGAATAAGAAAATATCTTTTTATGTAAACAATGACTTTATATGTTAATTAATAGTTGATAAACCAGTGAAAGTGTAAATAAAGTGTATATAGTAAGTATGTAACACATTGTTAAAAGACTTACAAAAGAATGGCCCCGAGTTTCTTGCCCGTTCTTCTCGCGTGATTGTATTAAGTGTTTGTACATATATATAAGTAATTATAAGATTAAATTTTATGGTATATTTTTAAAGATTATTACTACATATGTAACGCTTCATTACATAGATAGAACAAAGACGTTATAGGGCGGTAGTTGGACGAAAGTAAGCGGTCACCTTTTTTTGGGATCGGGTGCACCAAGGCCGTCTTCCATGTTTTTGGGACAACACCTGATGTGTAGCAGAGCCGGAAAAGACGCGTTAGAACCGGAGTCAATTCTGGAGCACAAGTCCGCAGCACTATCGGAGAGATGCCACCAGGCCCACTCGACTTATGAATATCCAAGGAGAACAGTGCTTTACGCACATCACTTTGCCGGAAATTTATATCCGGCATCGAGGTATCACACCGTGGTATAGTCAGTGGTGAGTTCCCCTGGTCATCCAAAGTCGAGTTTGACGCAAAGAGAGAGCCCAGAAAATCGGCTTTCTCCTTTGTGGCGTAGGCCAGTGTGTGCAGGGGCGGTAGAGACGACTGACAAAATTCCCCTGGACAGCCCTGGCGAGAGACCAGAACTCCCGTGTTCCCGAAAGAAGGCGGGCTAATCTTTCGCCAATTCTGCCGATATGCTCCGACTTCGCTCTTGCGATTATTCTTTTGAAGGACCTGTAGTTGTCCGGGTGAGAGGTCAGCATATATTTTATTTTAGGTTAGATAGGCTATCATTGAAGATATATCCACAAAGTTTATAACTAATCCCTTGCATTTATGGGTTCGCAAGTTTAAGTTAATATTGACTACATTTCCCTTTACAAACTTCTAATAATGAAGTTTACCTTTACCCAATTTCGCAGAGGTGTATCTACACAGTTTCGATACAGCAAATACTTTAGGTAGAGTTTGGAAAGCGATATACCGAACATATTTTACCATCCCAAGAACAAGGCTTATGGTACGATTTGGATATGGCTATACAAGCTCGTCTCTTAACAACACAGATATTATAATGCGAAGAATTAAGAGGACTAAGTGCTAGCTTACACCTTTTGTCCATCCCGATTGTTCTAAGAATCAGGCCCAATCCGGGGACGTAGTCCTAAACAGCAAGCTCGGCCAGCAAACTACCGGCCTGGGGAGGCACAATGTCCATACAGGTCAGATAGGTTCGCTACTTACTAACGCTATCCATCGCCGTAGAGTCCGATCGCTAACATTGGCCGGCGCGGTGGCGGTCCTTGCACAGCCACAGGCGCAGCACTATAATGCTAGTGCATTCTCAACTTTGTGAGCTTGTGGACAGCTATCGTTTTTTTCTAGCGTGTCTTGGTTATATTTATATATTGAAGCAGTGACAGCTCAGTGGCATTGGCTACGGACTGCCACGCAGCAGTTCCATGGTTCGAATCCGCGGGCTTTAGCTTCACCGAATGGTGGAAGGGCATTTTTTAAATGCCCGCCTGGCTAGTGACCACCCTCAAGTAGAAAATCTGTCGCCAAGCACCTAACAGTGTGTTCTAGCAGCTGTCCTTGAGAGCCAGTAATTCTAGGTTAAGTTGTTAACATCTTCAACTACATCATCACTTACCATCAGGTGAGATTGTGTTCAAAGGCTTACCTATCAGCAATAGTGCAAAGCGCAGGCAGCTCATACGGTTTCTATACCCAAAATTAAGAGTGACCGACCCGTGGTACAACTGCGATGTCCAACTGGTTGTACTACGGAGAAGTAAAGTTACCCATGGTTCAACTCTTTTTTTATATATTTATGATTATGATCCATGGTACAACGGTGGAATTATGTCCAACTGGTTGGACTAAGGGGATAAAGTAGTAAATGATCACCAAAAGTAGTATATGAAATTAAATTTATGTGGCGCATCGCCGGCCGCAGTTGTACCACGGGTCGGGCACGAAATTAAGGTTATATAATGATGATTTTCGGTTTACGGTTTTGCCTGTATTATTTTTGTCCAATGATGAAATTTGACCAATTCAAGTTTTTTTTATGTTATTGTGACGGAACTAGCTCGAGGTCCACCTGATGTTAAGCGGACTAGCCTCTGCCTATAACAGATGCATTTCGTCACAAGTCACGAATTGCACTGCGCCTGTCACCATGAGACATAGTTGTTAAGAGTCTCGTGTGCCTGTAAATTCACTGGTTCTCAAGGACAGCTGGTAGAACACACCGTTAGGTGCTTGTTGTTGCGTGGTAGTCCATAGCCAATACCTTTGAGCCATCACTGCTTCAAATTTTTTGGCTTTTTATGTTTGAAATCAAGTCACAGTGAATACAAACACTGAAAGCATATGGTTAAAGGCTGTTGAAACACAAAAGTATTTTAATAATCCCTAAATACCGCATCCAAAACCATTCTACCCTCACATTCCGTAGTAACGTATACGAATGGGTTTAATATGTTTGCGAGGTGTGTCGGTGGCGTACACAGTCACCTGTTGATGTATGGCCCTGTTACAGGAATGTATGCTTCTATCTACGGATTGATAGACTGGTACAAGGGTAGTACAAAGGTACAAATCAATAACTGTACTGAGCTTTGTACTCATCATTCAAAATTCGACGAAGGCGAACCAGGTTCGTGGATAAATCAATAGGTAGATTGAATTGCTGTTATTGAGAATAAGAAAGATACTTAGCTTTAGTATCAGTTCAATCAATTGGATTTTGAGACTTTACGAAGTGAAATTATGAATTGAATCTGAATGATTAGATTATCAAACAATCAAGTGCGAGTCGGATTCGCACACGAAGGGTTCCGTACCATTATATATACAACATCAGACAATATATTATAACCTTTAACGCAACTTGCACTTGTCCGAATTTTAGTAATTATTGTTATATCAGCAACAGAAATACATCATCTGTGCAAATTTCAACTGTCTAGCTATCACGGTCGGTATACCAAACAGTATCTAAGGATACAGTTTGTGACAGACAGACAGTAGAGTTTTAGTAATAGGACGTTTTTACCTTTTGGGCACGGAACCCTAAAAAGTTACAGGATTTCGTTTTTGGGCCAATTTTAGGCCAAATACATAATTTTAACTAAAAACTAGATCTTACAATATTTAATAAGCTGATATGCAGATGAAATAGCAGCATTAGAACTAATAGGTACCAGTTACGAGACTTCATTCGAAAAATCATATTGTATTCAAAGATACCAGACTAAATATTAGTATACACAAAACGTACACACTAATTATCTCTAAAACAACACCAATTAATAGTAATATGGAGCTTAACATGGAAATTTAACAAGTTTACTCATGTAAATATCTGGGGAGTTTAATTATTAGATATATACTCGAGATGTTCTCCTGATTTGAAAGAATGGCTATGGCAAAACTGACATTTAAATAAAAGCAACCATAATAAATTATATTAATAACAAAAATTTGAAAAAAACAGGGAAGCGTTTTATATGCTACTAGCGGCCCGTCGCGGCTTCTCATGCGTATTTGACGTATTTTTTGATAATATTCCATAGCCATTCATCAGGGATAATATAGGATTCTAATGGTGAAATAATTTTTGTAATCGTTACATACAAAAATTGTTCGAGCGCAAAATCTTATCGTTAATCTATAGTTAGTTACCTTATTGTGCATTTAGTTCAACTCATTACCGATAGATGGTGCCAGTAGAAAAATTAGCGCACGGAAGCGTTTTTATCCGTCGATGAATACAATTTTGTGTGAATTACAAATAAATGTGAAACAGATCAGGATACGTTTGCAAAGTGTTTCATTTACCTTTCACGTTATCCCCAGTTTAGACAAAAATACAAATCTTTACTCTGTATATTATTAGTGTAGATATAGATGGGAAGTACTGTGATGTGTTTTTTTAGTTAGACTTTCTCTAGTTTAGCCTTTGACCACTATCTCACCGGATGGTAAGTGATGATGTAGTCGAAGATGTTGTTCAGGATAACCTAGAATTAGCACCTAAAAGTTTTACCTAAAAGTTTATTCCGGCAGCTGTCCTTGAGGGCCAGTAATTCCTGAAAAATATCTTCAACCACATTATCAGTTACCATCAGGTGAGATGGTAGTCAAAGACTAGCCTATCAGCTATAAATTTTAAAAAAAGATCGGACTCCACATGCAGAGTCAACAACAAGAGTAGGAAATTGAGAACTTCTTTTACCTACCTCACAAAGTTTCTGGAAGGATTGTATTAGTTGTTGTATTACTTTTAGAGGTAAACATCCGAACCAATACTACGAAAGAACTGTTTGTTATATCAGGAATAACTACACGAAAATACACAAATGTACCTACTTTTCCCTATTTTTCATACCGAGAGGCTTTATTAATATTACACACACAGAATATCACACAAATATTTACCGCTGAGTAAGGAAAATTCTCGTATTTTTCGAGCCGTATAGACGTCACCAAAATTAATCTGTTTTCCATGTAGAAACTTGTGTGGGCATACTTAAACTCATAATAACTTTGGCGACTTATATGGTTGCCAGGGTGGGTGTACAAATAACTTTGATTCTATTTTTTACTCATCAAATGGGTGTTTATTACGTAGGTAGTGTTACGCCCCCGAGCTATGCCTCCGAGGTTTAATCTAAAGCCAAAAATAACGACCGAAAATAGCCGAAGCACGACCCGGTTTTGTTTGGGCGTGTAATAACAGCGACTGCCTTTTGACTGGACTTTACTTCACCTAGCCGTGTTCAATATTTTCTGTTTTTTGATAGGTAGATAAAAAAATACCTGAATTACGGTCGCGCACACCGAACTCCAATATGCTCGCGTATGGTCGAACAATATTTCGACTGCTTGACCATGCGTGAACAAGCTCCGTTGAGAATGCTCTGGGTTGCCAGGCGGGCGCGCATGACCAGTTTAATGCCAAAATCCGACGTTGGCAGACGTGTTCAATATGGTTGATTGAGACTTAGTAATTATAGCTCTTTTGGCAGAGGAAGACATGAAGAATGTATATATAAAATAAAACGCCATAAAATGAGAAGAACAGTATGGGTAGAAAAAACGTGACGGGATTATTAAGATGTACCCTAGGCGAAACTCAGCCGTTGAAACAGTAGCTTGACTAGGATCACCTATAAGTGTAATAAAAGTTATTTTTACCACAAAATAAGAAGGAGCAGAAGGATCACTCTGCGAAGCCATTCCAATAAATAAGTGACTATACGACGAAGCAATAAAGTGCACTTTAGCTCGCAAAGCACGGAGTACCTAATTGACCGAGGGAGAACATAGTTCGAGCGAAGCGTCTCTGCTTCAACTTAGACAAAAATGCTTTCGTACGTCCGGTTGTTCACATCTACAGGTCGCATTTATAAACCGATTCTCACGAAATTTTGTGAGTAAATTTGATGAAGTCCATAATTATTTTTTGTCGATTCTGTTTTTGGATTTGTTTCAAAATGACGGAGATATTCATTATAAGGTCTTGAAAGTATGGACGCCTGCGCTTAACAATGGCAATGTCCTGATACGCACGTCAGTTGCCTAAAAGTGATCGGCTCTTCTTCTCGTATAATCAATTATTTATTTTCCATGTTTTTTTAGCCAGTAATTAATTTGTGATAAATACATTACCAAGTATGTAAAATTATTGTATATTTACTACTCACCTTACAACTTGCCTTTGCTGGGGCCCGCATCTGGGGTAGGCGTATAAATTATTTTGATTATATACCAAAATTTTTGGATTTATTGACCCATTCTCCCATTAGTATGCTCAGTAACGTTTATTCAATTGTAAGCTATGCTAGGGCAGACTCGCGAGGTCTACAGCTCGGAGAGCCACTAGTATTTAAATTCACCTACAAGGCTTCTCTCTTTCTATCGCATAGCTCTGATCTCTTCTGACGCAGCACGCACCGTACAATAATGCCGTCGAACGAATACGCCGATGTACCTGTAGCTCAGTACCTAAAGTGTGGAGTGAGTCAGGCTTGATTTTACCCATGTAAAGTTCCACCAACTTATCTGTTCAGGCGGCAAAAAAAAGAACTACAACATTCCTTCAAATTGTGACAGTTTGTAGTTGATTTTCTTGACCAGTAGCGCCCTCGAAAACTGCACAGTTAAGTTGGTGGTACTATAACAAGCTGGTGCACAGCCACACTATTATATAATCTGTGAAACAGGTATGCCACGAAAAGTATAATTAAAATGCGCAATGGAGAATCTAGGTTAGAGTACGGGGCTGTAGACAGTGATTGCTGTAGAACACCGAGGTGATTAAAATTGAAAACATTTGTACAATGGACTAGGTATTATTCAAAGAGTTACGAATGCTCAGCTAAAATGTTTTCGCTGAGTATGCGTAAATATGTATAAATTATTGTGGATGAAGCAATGATGGCCGAGCGGTAATAGCTATGGACTGCCGCGCCGCAGTATCCTGGTTCGATCCCCATCGCCGGTTTGAGGTTCACCGCATGGTGGAAGGGCATTTTGCGATTGCCCGCCTGGCCAACTACCACCCTCAAGTAGAAAATGTGTCGCCAAGCACCTAACGGTGTGTTCCGGCAATAGTCCTTGAGAGCCAGTGAAATTGCAGGCAGTTATTTAATACTTTCTGTGTTGGAAGTCGTTGGTTTTTTATATAAATAATTTTAACATTTATGATTACTGATTTAGAGATCATACAGTCCCACCAACTTATCTGTTCAGGCGGCAAAAAAAAAAACTACAACATTCCTTCAAATTGTGCCAGTTTGTAGTTGATTTCCTTGACCAGTAGCGCCCTCGAAAACTGCACAGTTAAGCAGCGGGGCGGTCACGTATCTTCTGTAGCAATGAATTGCTGAT
This sequence comes from Plagodis pulveraria, assembly GCA_963890685.1. NCBI lineage: Eukaryota > Metazoa > Arthropoda > Insecta > Lepidoptera > Geometridae > Plagodis > Plagodis pulveraria. The sequence goes on along the minus strand of OY982972.1, from coordinate 5,361,219 downwards.
TGCAACAATCAAAAATGACAGTTTGTGGCAATGAAATGAAAAGTCAAAAGACAGATAGGTAACAGACCTTCATGCGCCCAATCGTTAGTCGCCGACTGTTTGTTTTCTTTTATACCTAAGACGATAACTAGCATTTGTAATAACATAGTGTTTATACAGGTTGTATTCCCATATGGTCAGTATTTCCTTAAATTTCATATAATTATTATTCTAAAATCTAATTAAAGCAAAATTTAAGTTTCTGTTGGCATTTATTTTAAAATACAATTTCTTCTTCCTCACTTAACACAAATTAGCCCAAAATATATTTTCCTCCACTCCGTTTCAATTTTAATAGCGCATGCTACAACGCTCTACGGAAAATATCATTTTTTTAGTTATGTAGGGCTAATTTGTGTTAAGGGAGGAAGAAGAAATTACTACTTGTATTTTAAAATAAATGCCAAAAATCTTAAATTTTGTTTAAATAGATTTTAGAATAATAATAATATGGAATAAAAGGAAATACTGACCATGGGAGTACAACCTGTATATATACTATATGTTAATGCAAACTCTTTAGTAGAATGGATGGTACGAAATTTTTTATTCGATCAAAGTATATGCCAGTTATCGTCTCAGGTATAAAAGAAAAAAAAACTGTCAGTGACTAACGTTTGGGCGCATGAAGGTCTGTTACCTATCTGTCTTTTGACTTTTGTCAAAATCGGTCAAAACTGTCATTTTTGATTGTTGCAATCAGCAGTTCATTGCTACAAAAGATACATGATCTGTGGTAACATTAAACCGCAGAAGCCATTAACAAAGAAATAATAATAAGATACATGATCGCCCTGCTGGTGGTACTATACATTCGACTCAAATACAGTTAACCATAGACAAGAGTGGCAATTCCTATAAAGGGCATATTCCACTTGACGCCAAATTCGTTATTTGATAGTTTTGATCACAGACCTAGGATTTTTTCGCTACGCTCAACAGACCTACGAAGTGTGTGAGTGAAAGGTCCTAAGCTGCTACAAACCGTCGTGAGAAAAAAACAGATAGTGAAACAAGAAGACGGTATGTCATTTTTTACTCGAGTAAGAGGCCATAGCGTCCCGGCCTCTTCCAAGTCGGCGCGAATTTTGTGTATTTGCTCAAATATCTTACGATTATAATATAAAATATGTATTCTGCAAGCATGGTGTCTTGTTCAGTGAGTGAATGTGAGGTTACAAGACACAGTAACCCGAATATATACACGTTACACAGGTCATTTATGTTTATTTGTACTGCTTTTTGGATAATCATTATTTTGTCATTTTGTTTTAAAATTAGTTATATGAACTATGGAAATATTAGATAATAGGTTTCTCTTCATACTTATCATCAAATTACATTGCTAAATGAAGAATTGGTTGGTATTTTACGAAAAATACAAAAACATTTGTTTACGATAGGGCTTGACAAAGTTCTGACGTCACAAGTATCGATAAAGTCGATAGTTTATGTCTGACCTGTAGCTTCGACGTGAATGCTCGGGTACATATTCGAACCTCAAAAATAACCGGTAGTTAGTTTAATCATAAATTTGTTTAAAAATAATATAATTACATAATAATTAGCAAGAAGTTGACAGATCAGTTTATAGCTTATTGAGTATTTACGAATAAGGGAGTAAATATTATCACAAGATATATTATTTAAAATTTATTATGATGTTTTCAGTGAAAAGTTACCCTAACTCTCAATAAATAATTGGAAATATCTCTTACTTCTATCATAAAATATTAGTATCTTTATACAATTGGCTATGTAACAGAATTTGAAATAACTATATGCACGCGTATAATAATGTTTGTGTTCTTACAGATTACCAACAAATTTTCAGTATGTGATAAAAGGGTTCGGATTATTGACGCAATCTAAATAAAAACTCTACAGTTTGTAGTAAACTTTGAATCAAAATGCTTCATACAAAGAAAACATTGATGTATACTAATGAAAGACTCAATACCAACTTTTAATGTCCCTGAATGCATAAAGCTGTGGATATGGTAGTCAATAGCTTTAGGAAATGATGACACAAGTAACGCAAAGTTTAATTTGTAGTAAAATACATGGTCAAATAATTTTTTGTCATGTAAAGACTGTAGGATATGTTGAGTCAATCTAGTAACCCTTCCCTTAGCGTCCCTGGTGCAATAAAATCTACAATACTCGCTTCATTGCAGCGCTGGATATCTATGGCTATCCTGACACAAAATAATTTTTATTTTTCCTTTCAGATCAAATTGAAAATAAGACGGCCCTGACCTTACTTAAATAGAGATATATTACCACCGTTAGCCATTACCTGCCCTTCAAATCAAGTACTGTCTCCAAGGAAAAAAACTTATTAACTAATGTTCTAAATTGTGACAAAACTTCCAGAAAAAAATTAGCTCTTAAGAAGTTTAAAAGCTGAAACAAAAATAATGATAAAACGGCTTTTAGACTTAAAAAACCTGAAACAAAAATAATGATAAAACGGCTTTTAGACATAAAAGCAGACTTTAAAGAATTATATGTTTTGTAGGCCAGTTAGTAAAGATCATCGAAATTATGTACACATCGTCATTTCTACAGCCCAATGAGCTATGTTTACACAAGGGACAAATTCGACCTTGGCTTACCACATGTGAATGCTTTACGCAAATGGTATTCAGATAAATGTAATTTAATAATTTACAGTACCTGTATATTTGCAGCTTAATGATTTTTGTTATTACTTAATGATTTTGTTAATGGTAATCATAATACTTAGTAATGGTAAATTTTATTTCATCTTGTTACGATGAAGTTATAGTAGTTTACTTTTAAAAGTGCTGTACCATTTTAGACATACAATAAATGCATTTGACTTCAACTTTGAATGAGTTTTATTTTTAACAGATCAAAAAGGGAGCATGTTCTCAATAAGGTTGTATTCATGATATGATATTTGGTTTGATTTTCATTTGAAAACATCGTATTTTGTTTGAAAGGATATACCTTAAGATTCATCCCTTTGAAATGTCATCATAATCAGTTAAGTAGTTTGGTTTTTAAATCATACTAACTTGAAAAATAAGTTGTTCAAGTTAATGAAATTGCATATATTGCATTTCTGTGATTTCAGTGTTGTTTACGATCATTACAATAGTCTCAATGAACTATATAGGGCATAATTTCAAACGAATGTGTCCTAAGATTCAACAAGTGAAACTGTCGATAGTATTACGCTCGCGTCATTACAACACTATGTCACTCACACATTTACATTTCATTTTTTGTTACACCATTCATCCGTCACTGTTGGTCTTGTACATCCTAAGCCTATGGTTTTGATCACATTTTGTGTCTACGGTTCATATAAATGTGGAACCATAGACGCAAAATGTGGTCAAAATTACAGAAAATAACGAAATTGGCGTCAAGTGAAATACTGCACAAATCATTTGGTATCCAAATATTTTTTTCAGACTCACTTTAAACTACTACTAGGTGGCTGCGCCTTAGGTGGCGACAGGGGCAGCGAGGGGGTGGGTTGCCTACTGCTCGCAATGCACATGAGATATTAGACAGTGATGACAAAAGCAAGCGCCCCCGCCTCTCCACCGCTCACATACCTAAGGCGCAGCCAACTATTTCCGCGCGCACTATAGTAAGAAACCTTGACCGATCGGAAAATTGTATATGCACCTGCCTATCAGAAGACATAGTACCATTCTTAAGCACGAGGTTTTTACTGAATTTTTTAGTGTGATTGCGCCGGAACATTCACGAGGCATATGTGATGTTAAGCGGCAACCTGTTTGTAATAGATGCATTTCGTCAAGTGATGAACAACGGGCACTGCGCCCGTCACCCTGAGACATACAGTTGTTTGAGTCTCATGTACCTGTAATTTTACTGGCTCTCAAGGAAAGCTGCAGGAACACACTGTTAGGTGCTTGGCAAACGATTTTCTACGAGTGGTAGCTATCCAAGCGAGCATTCGATAAATGCCACCATGCGGTGAAGCCTGCGCAGTCCATAGCTATAACCGTTATGATTGCTTCAAAACTCGTTGGAAGAATAATAAACCTTATTCCTGCATCCTGAGTTAAGTTTATTGATCTTATTTAGGTCATGTTTCAACGGCGTATCTGCTTTTATACGGCCTGTATTATATGAGTTTATAAATAGCAGACAGCCGCTGCGCTATTTCAGTAAGCGCCGGTGAAACTCCGCACTTAACTTTATTTAGGTTGGCTTGCTTTAAGCTACCCGTCTGGTATATTTTTATAGCTTTGTTCTGGGGAAAAGCTGGAATGTTTCAGGTTTATTTTGGACAGGTTTCTCTGTATTAATATTTGGCAGTGCAGCCTAGCGAATGTAGGACATTCATCTGTGTGTAGGACAGTTGAAAATTGCTCATAAAAATACTGGCTGTTAGTGCAGAGGGTAAACGTAACACTTTATAAAGTTACTCACAAATACATAATTTACTCAAGTTATATAGGTACAGAGTAAATATGAATATAGATTCCCGAACTAGCGTAAACTGTGTGTCATTTCATTAAATAAAATTTAATGAAGTATAACTTCTTATTGTTCGGATAATTACGTCCCCCACCATCCGTAATTATGAAAGTACGTTAAAAATAAACATGAAAATACAATTAAAAATAAAATGGAAACTCATACCTATGGCGAGAAATTCAAAAGTATTTTTATGGCGCTTGTAGCAAATTTTGGTAACCATTCTTCACTATTATGGTATTCCCTAGATTAAAATATGAATCCTTTTGGGGTACGGAAACCTAAAAAGAAACGAAAATTCCAAACATGATTTTGATTTGTAATAAATTTAGCGAAAAAGTAGGTATTGTTTAATTAAATAGCATCATGGTAAACCGCGGCGCTGTATCAAAATGTGATGACGAGTCGGACACAAAAATATCCCTATGATATTGCTAGGTAATTATTTTCTATGACTGCTTCACCTGGTAATGTAACAAAAACTTTAATTTGATTCTTACATTTGGAAACACATTGCAGGCAAGGTGCCAAGGTGCGGGGATTGTATGCAGGATAATTCAGGATTTTTACGTGTTTTGCTCTTAAAAAATCATTCGTCTATCCGGCCCTGAAGTTGGTATTGTCGTGGTGCAAGATGAAGCGGACCTTGCGGATTTTTACAGAATTCATCACGCTGAAATATACAGTTTTTAAGTCTCATGTACTTTTACTGGCTCACAAGGACTGCTGTCGGAACACATTGTTTGGTGTTTGGCGACAGATTTTCTTAGTATAGTATAGCTACTACCCTCAAGAAAATGCACATCTGCGTCATAAATCGCAACATGCCCTCCCACCAAAGCCGGCGGTGCGGAACGAACCATGGACCGGCGGCACAGCAGTCCATATCTGTTACCGCTCAGTTATTACTGATTGATTGATTGTATCTTATTCATCACTATGCTTTAGGATTCCTGAGTCTCATGGTAGGTATCAAGCCTGTATGTTTTGATCATACGGTGCACAGCATCTATGTTTTTGTTGTTCACAGCAGTGGATGGCTTGACTATCACGAAATCCGTCACTGAGCTTGACACGACCGTACATGCCTGGCCTTTTTTCAAAACGTCTTCAATCTGACTAGGAACGTTCGCCTAGGTCTTCCCCTTCCAACACTTCCGTTCACTTGTCCCATGTATACCTGTTAAGTCATTCTCATTTCATTCATTCTCTCTACATGTCCAAATCATTTTAACACCCTTCTCGATGTTTGTCACTACATCCTCATTCACACCACATCGTTCCCTTATCACACTATTCTTTATCCTGTCACTCCGTCTAACTCCAATCATGCTTCTCAATGCTTCTATCTCTACAGTATTTATTCTACTTTCATGCTTTTTCTGCCATACCCAACCTTTACTATCATACATTAGTGTTGGAACTAACACTTCGTCATGAACATCCAGACGAGCCTTCTTAGACACCTTCTGACTGTTCATAAACGCGTGCCATGCTCCGTTCACTATGTTTCCAGCATTCAATCTCCTTTCTATATCACTTTCAAACTCTCCATATTTTGTAAGGAAAAACAGTATTGTAGCTATAAACAGTCATTTTATATACGTTTAGAAGTAATAAATTATGTATACAGTATCTACGAATAAATCATACTTATTCGTAGATAGGTACTGTTACTTGTTTCCCTGACTGTCCCACTTTTCTTACGTGACGTTTTGGCACTATCTTGTTGCTGTTGACGCTTTCATACCTCTAAAAGCATGTTTTTAGGGTTCTGTATACCATGCTAGAAAGTTGAAATTTCCACAGATACGAGTATGTATTTCTGTTGCTCTTATAACAACAAATACTAAAAATAGGCAAAGTGCGAGTCAGACTCGCGCACGAAGGCTACAGAACCCTACTAAACAAAAGTTATATTGTCTATTGTTGTATAGATAATGGTACAGAACCCTACGTGCTCGAGTCCAACTTGCACTTCGCCGATTTTTTAGAAAGAAAGAAAATACATTTATTTCTGACATCGTAGTACGTAATTAAGCGTGCGTAAAGTTGACATATAAGCACATACAAAGTAGGTAGGAAACCTTAATTGAAACTTTTGTATATTTCATACAAGAATAACCAAATTGGTGAGAGAAATAACAGAGCAAAATGGCACAATCCTTTGTGCTCTTAATTTTCTGGCCCCAAAAAGAACATTAACCCAAAATGTTGTAGATGTAAAACATTTTATCAAAGTTCTAATAGTATTTATTACGCGCGTAACAACCACGTCTGTACAAAATGGTGGTAAGGCATTTTGCGTATGCCCTCCCGGCTAGCTACCACACGTAAGTAGGGATCTGTCGCCAACCATCTAACGGTGTGGTTCTTGTGAGTCGGTGAATCTAGGTTAGCCTGAATCTTGGACCACATCGTACCTTACCAACAGCACACAATCAGGAGGTATAGTGATAAAAGAAAATAAAAAAACGCGCTAATAACTTCCAAAAGTCCTTCGGAATAACAATGAAATTGTTTCTCACTATACAAGTATACATATTGAATAATAATAACAAATATTTTAAAAGTATTTTAAGAAAACATTTAATTAATTATTTAATAAAACACTTAAAAATCTTTATAAAATGATATATATCTAGTGACAATTCCGCCTAATTTCCTATTAAGCCGACGTGACGTCACAAACGCCACGCAGCCAAACCGGAAGAGTATTCATTTTTTAAAATATTTGTTATTATTAAAAATGGATTACCGCAAAGTAAAGCCTGAATCTATTCATTATACATATTGACTATCTTCGTCAATTTACATACAAAGTTTTGTCGACAAAGGTGATTAACAAGATATTTTTTCCGAAACTCTTCGTAAAGCAGCAAATGACAGTGCCGCAATAAGAGTACCTAGTTTCAACTTAGCTTTTTCTTATGCAAATAGTGAGTGCATTTGCTCTCATAAAATATGCTTATCGCTAGAGAGAGATCCGACGTTTTCAGAAAAATGCTTCGGTTTTGACTCAATAAAGTTTTGTTTTATGCCTGATCGATTAGTCTTTGACCACTATCTCACCTGATGGTGAGATAGTGGTCAAAGTGATGATGTGGTCGAAAATGATCAAGCTAACCTGGAATTACTGGCTCTCAAGGACAGCTGCCGGAACACACCGTTATTTGCTTGGCGACAGATTTTCTAAATAAATTATATAAGGATACTAAAAAAATATTCATATTAATATTCTCCCTCTAATTGCACTAATATTATTTATAAATATCATATACTACTTATATAATAAATATTACTAACTTGTGGGGTGTAGCTAGCCAGGCAGGCATCCGCAAAATGCCCAATCACCATGCTATAAGGACTGCCTCCCTAAGACAACAACCAGGACCGACGGCTTAACGAAGCAAATGCTCCGAAGCAAATGCACGCTCAGTAGTAATGTCACTAGCGGTCACCCATCCAACTCATGACCGCGGGCCACGTTGCTTAACTTTGCTGATCGGTTAAGAACAGCTAATCATAATTCGCTACGAGCGCTTCCCTATTTACATTTGGAGATGATTTTTAAATTCAATTCCTTGGTTTGCAGACCTTATATGCTATGCAAAGATATAAAAGCTATACTTCTTATACTTTTCTCTGGTTGGTATATGGACAATTTAGTAACAAAAATTAAAAAATCGGCCATACGAGCCGGACTCGCGCACTAAGGGTTCCGTACTATTATTTATACAAAATAATGAATAGATTCAGGCTTTACTTTGCGGAAATCCATATTTAATAATAAAAAATATTTTTAAAATATTTTACGATAACATCAAATTAATATGAGTTTTTAAACTGTCACGGTCATTAACACTATACTTATTATAACTAACGGGATGTAACCTATGCAAGAGCCGAAGAAGTGTTACAAATAGTTCACGATCTGATATCGTTAGTTTTGCATGTCGAAATTTAAATAGTGGTGTGAGTGACTGTGACAATAGTAGCATCGCCTTGCCGAAAAAACGTACAAGGAAGAGTGTAGACCGGTTCGTCTGCTCTTAGTGCCTACCATCCACTCGCATAGACTTCAGTTTACTCGTGATCATGGCGCTTGCAACAGTGCCGAAATATCGAGAGCTCATAAACAATCAAAAACACGGTAAATATCCCGTTAGTTATAATAAGTATAGGATCAAATTAATATTTTAATAAAACACTTAAAAAATATACAAATATAGCTAGTGACAATTCCGCCTAATTTTCCTGCTAAGCCGACGTGACGTCACATACGCCACGCAGCTAAACCGGAAATTTATGCAATTCGTCACAAGTCACGAATTGCACTGCGGCCGTCACCTTTAGATCTATATCTCTTGTTAAGTCTCATGTGCCTGTAATTTCACTGGCTCTCAAGGACTGCTGCCGGAACACACCGTTAGGTGCTTGGTGACAGATTTTCTACTTGAGGGTGGTCGCTAGCCAGGCGGGCATTCGCAAAATACCCTTCCATCGTGCGATGAAGTTCAAGCCCGCGGCGGGATTCGAACCATGGACCTGCGGCACGGCAGTCCATAGTCAATGCCACTGAGCTATCACTGCTTCAAGTGCATTGAGAAACAGGAACTCTGCCAGGGTGTTTTCGTTTTCTTTCTACCGGTGGGGGGGAGACCCTATTTCTTGCCATGGGTGTCGTAAGAGGCGACCAAGGGAAAAGTGCCCCAAATTTTTTGAAGCGTTCGTAGCGAAGTTTATTTAGCTGTTCTTAACCGATCAGCAAAGTTAAGCAACGTTGCCCGCGGTCATGAGTTGGATGGGTGACCGCTAGTGACATTACTACTAGTGACATCACCTAACGGTGTGTTCCGGCAGCTGTCCTTGAGAGCCAGTAATTCTAGGTTAGTCTGAACAACATCTTCGACCACATCATCACTTACCATCAGGTGAGATAGTGGTCAAAGGCTAGCCTATCATCTGTAAAAAAATAAAATATAAAAACATGATGAAAGTACAAAAAAGAAAAAAAACAACATACAAGTGTTGACTTGGGGACATTTAGAAGTCTTTTAAATTTAAAAAAGTTGCAATGACATTCAACAATTGTTCGACAAGCGCATATAAAAACTCAAAGTTTATTTGAATCCAACACTTAACTCTACGATTCCCGCGGCGAAGATTAATGCAGATTGGCCAAATATTTGTACATCGTTCATTCTTCCAGTTTTCTTTTACCCTCGACCCACCTTGTTAGCTGGGATAGTATTACTTAAGAGGCATTTTACATTTTAATGCGGTATACGAAGATTTTAAGCGCTTAATTTACTATCATAGGAAATATCTACAAGTTGTTTAATAATTGATAAAAATAGAATAATCTGTTCTCTTTTCAGTTAATGTACCAGATTTACAAACATAACATTAATTATTTTGTAGTGACCAATCTCCCGCACCTTGTTTTACGAATTAAAGTATACATAGCCAACTTCAGAGTTCTATCTCTTGTATAAAGATTCATCAAATTAACTAAAAAAAAAACTGTGCATCAGGCATATAATCTTGTTGACACATAGTGTACTAGAATATCGATAATTAATCGTCATTGTAGAAAAAAAAATAAAGATCTTGCGCTAATTTCCACGAATTATATCAGCAGTTTACCACGATATATTGCGTTTAATAAAGTGTAATTCCAAACAAATATTATATGAAAAGAAAGTTCATTCTTTAATTAATCTGATCTTTAATAAATTGTGCTATTAACTCTGTTTTGTTAGATAAGAAAAAAATATTTAACATAACTCGAAATGCTTATAAATTGAAATGTACAAGCGCGAGGCGATCAGTACCGCGCGAGCGCTCATCGAGGTAGGACCTGCGTTCGTTTTGCCTTGCTCTGACGTCTCGTACGCGGAACGCTTAGACGCAAGTTATAGTGCGACCACAGAATTTTGATCATGTCTTTATTTTTTTTTAATAACAAACTATACTTTATTTTTGTTGTCCATAATATAATTATTGTTGTCTTGTTAAGTAACTACATCTTTAGTTTCTGTTCATCCATTGTGTTAAAAAAAGGAAACGTCACAATTATGCAGTCTTATACAGCGTTATTGGAAAAATGCTAACAACCTCAGAGGGTAGACTTCTTCTTTTTGGTCTGCTAGTTTTTGTATTATTCTAGTTTAAATTAGTAACTCACTATAACTTTTGTTTTAGAAGGATAAGATGACAGGCGAATAATTGATTTCCAATATTTTTGGATTCAGTTAATGTCTATAAGTGAACACAGCTTAGCATATATAGCAGCATAACTTCAGCAGGAAATTAAACTACCTTCCTAATTTGTACAAAACGGCCTCCCGGCTTTTCCATCATTTGTGCAAACCGGGATACCAGTTAGCGGTCGATAGTCGAATTTACAAATTTACCATAAAATCTAAGTAAGTGTTTTCTGCGTAAGTTTAAGTTTTGAAGCAGTGACGGCTCAGTGGCATTGGCTATGGACTGCCGCGCAGCAGGTCCATGGTTCGAATCCCGCCCAGAGTTTGAGCTTCACCGCATGGTGGAAGGGAATTTTGCGAATGCCCGCCTGGCTAGCGACCACCCTCTAGTAGAAAATCTGTCGCCAAGCACCTAACGGTGAGTTCCGGCAGCAGTCCTTGAGAGCCAGTGAAATGACAGACAAAAATGAGACTTAACATGTATGTCTCAAGGTGATGGGCGCAGTGCAGTTCGTCACTTGTGATGAAATGCATCTGTTATAGGCAGAGGATACCGCTTAACATCAGGTGGGCCTCGCGCTTGTTCCATCACAATGACATAAAAAAATAAATAAAAAAAAGTCCGACTTTCATAATCCAAATGGTTTTCAAAAGGATGCATCCTTGCCCATACAAGAAAGAATCCATACTTATCTGAGATAACGGAAGTATTTTGAATATTTTGATGAAATCTGAAACCAGCACAAATTACATTTTGGCTCCAAAATATTACGTCATTTCATATTAATCTCGTAACTACGTCAACAGTTATAAACCTAGAAAAACGCAATTTTGCATATGTATGAATCATTTTTTGCTCGATACATTTTGCAACGCAAACACTTACCGATGCAAATTTGCGTATTAAATAATCTCGTAACTAATTTTAAACTTCTAAACCAAAAAATCTGAAATAATACAAGTGTATAAATTATATGTAAATAATAATATCAAAGAAGGACCAAAGCCGTAGGTGGTATAGTTTTTCAGAAAAAAATATTGCTCGCCAATACAGTTTTCCCGCTAAAGTTCTTAAAACAATTGGGTTGTTTTAATCTTGTTACTTTAAAATATTTGGCGTAAAAATCTGTAACAATTCATGGCTAAAGAACAATATTAAATTATCATATTAAAAGAAGAATCGAAGTTCTAGGTGAGTCTAGTTACGAAAAAATAAAAATAGCAATTAAATTACTATTTCCCACCATTTTTGTCGTGTGTTCAAACCCCATTTCCAGTATTTTTTTCTATAAAAAGGTGTATTATCATTTATTTTCCATAGAGGAAATAGTGAGCATAAGAGTATATAGTGAGGATTGCATTGGTACCAAGAAGTATATATGTTGATTATAGATTGCATCAAAGATATTCGATTTAAAAACAAAAAAACCTCAAAATGTGTAAATATATATTTACATTTCGCTGTTTGGGCTACTCAAACTAAATGGAAGAAAATGATATTTTTTTAAAGGTATAGGTGATATATTGTGGTATGGGAATATGAGGGTGACATGTTTAAGTAATGGAAAACCAAAAACGTCATGGGACGTTTGTGGTTGGTACTAAGTTGTTTTCCGGATGCACAGAAAAATAAACCTCAGTCCTATCTCAGCTCAGCATGGTCATTATGGCAGACAGTGTTAACGACTGGATATAGATACTGTGTAGAGTGTGAACGAGGAAAATAGCAATTTTTGGAAAATTTAAAAGAAAGAGCTTTTAGTCCGCAGCTTTTAATCAATGCCGTTACGTCAAATATTTATATAATTTTAAGCCGTATAATTATTTTATTATTTAAGTTTATTGTTACCATAAATGATTCAAACATATCTATTTTTATTCATCAAGGATGAAATGTAAATATACGATTCACGATGTAGGTTGACTATTTAATGTACATGCCTACTTCTTTTCTATAACATTAGCAAGTAATCGACAAGAAATTGATTATTTACTCATGCCAATCACACAATTTTTAAATTCGCAACTTACATTTCTTTATAAATGAGTGCTAGTATCAAAATATGTTACTCACAGTCACGCTATTCCGTCGTCACTTCCATCGCTTGTGTAAGCGATGCGCTGGCATTTACCTAAACTTCAGTAGCGTGATTTTGTGAAATGGCTCTTAAGCTGTAGCTCTGCATAACGAGTACCGCCTTTGACAAGTTAAGTGTTGTAGCTGGGAGAAAATGTATTTTAAAATGTTTTCCTTTCTTTTTACGTAATTATTTTCTCGGCTCGGATTGAAAAGACACGAGTAGGATGAAAAAGAAAATTACACTGAATTGATATTGTTAATGTACTGTATAATATGCATTGAGAAACAGGAACTCTGCGAGGGTGTTTTCGTTTTCTTTCTACCGGTGGGGAGCCGGTAACCTCCCCATTTCTTGCCATGGGTGTCGTAAGACGCGACCAAGGGAAAAGTGCGCCAAATGAACAGCAACCCACTTCTCACGTGGATGTGAGTAGGGTGTTGTATGCATTGGAAGAACAACAGGGATTTATACCATCTTAGCGCTCTGTCAGGGTTTCATACTATATGTTCTTGTGTTCCTGGCTTATACGTCGTTAGCGTAAACATATTATTCGTTATATGTTCTTGTGTTTCGTCCAGTGTGATAGAGAAAACATTTTGTATGACCCTGAAACTGGGCCCGGTGAATGGCAATAATCTCGCCCCCTTTTACATGGGACCAAAACCCTTATGGCGAAACGTGGGTATTGATACACCTCTGCCCACCCCCTCGGGGAATACAGACGTGATTATATGTATGTATGTAAGCGTGCTTAATTAATTTGAACATATTGATCATGTATGGGTGCCACTGTTTCTCTCTCGTTTCTCCGATGATAGTAGAGATAGGGGCATGTTGTGGGATTCTAAAGATTGAACGCACTTCAAATGATTCGTATTTTTATCTTCAAATCTGGGCCTAACTACCAAAATTTCAGTAAAAATATCTGAGGGTGGACCACAAAAAAGGTTCTGGTTTAATGCATAAAATATTATTACTTATACAGATCCGTACCATGACTGACCATAATGTTACAATAATGTTATAATATAATCATTCACTATACCTTATAATTGTTAATCTAAAATAATAGCGTTATCTCTACATAACGTTAACTTTATTTAATGTAATTTTGAAGCGCTCGTAGCGAAGTTTACTTAGCTGTTCTCAACCGATCAGCAAAGTTAAGCAACGTCGCGCGCGGTCATGAGTTGGATGGGTGACCGCTAGTGACATTACTACTGAGCGTGTCCGTGCTTCGGAGGGCACGTTAAGCCGTCGGTTCCGGTTGTTGTCTTAGGATGGCAGTCGTTATAGCATGGTGGTAGGGCATTTTGCGAATGCCCGCCTGGCTAGCTACCACCCTCAAGTAGAAAATCTGTCGCCAAGCACCTAACAGTGTGTTCCGGCAGCTGTCCTTGAGAGCCAGTACTTCTAGGTTAGTCTGAACAACATCTTCGACCACATCATCACTTATCATCAGGTGAGAAAGTGGTCAAAGGCTAACTTATCAGGCAAAAAAAAAAAATGTACACAAAAAGGTCACTGATTTACGTCAAACTTAAATTTAAATGTAAAGTTTAAGTGTAATCTACTTCTATAATTCTTGTTAGAATTAAATCAAATTATAACTTGAAGGGGAATATTAATGATTTTTGAGAGCCGATAATTCTAAGTTAGCGTGAACAACAACTTAGACCTAAAATCCAAAAAAACAACCGACTTCTAACATAAAATACGCTTTATTAGGGATAAGCTAAGTAATACTCGTCAAATCTCACTCAAATTTAAATGAGACAAGATAACAAGTTATGAGGTAACACACACAAAAAAACGTCCAATTAAGAATCTTCTCTTTTTTTATGTCGGTTACAAAATAATTCTGATACCGCTTCGACAGATTCTTCCTGATGGGTCATAAGATGTTGTACTGGTGTCAATGTGTGCTACCCGTTCACAAGTTGTATTTTTACCTATCTTACCGACTTACTCGTAGCTTACCAAGATTTTGCCTCCCATGGTCAATAGTACAAATTAGCCTTCAGTAATAATTTCTCAAGTTTGATTATTCATTAGTATGTTAAAACAAACAACAATTCTGTAGTGTGAAAACTTTATTATATGCCAAGTGTATAATACCTGAAAAAATAATTATTTGTTAATTTTTTTTTTACTTTAAATTAATAAAATGTTTTTTTATGAAATATATTCACCACACTATTAGTTTGTAACTGTTGACCACCATCAGCAGGTATAAAAAAACTGAAAAAAAGTATTAATATCAGTCATTTCAAAACTACTTGCAGTTTCTTTTGCATGAAAGATTTCAACGCTCAGGGCCCCAACTCCCACCTTTTAAAACTATTATGGAAAACCAACATAATTATTTCAAACTTAAAATATTGATACTAAGATCCGTACCACGGCCGTCACGCACGAAACAATAGTATTCTTATAGCGCTATCTCTATCGCACAAATTACTTGGTTAAACGCTTGCTACTCGCTCTCACGTAAAAGTGCTAATGTAGGATAACTATAGTGGTATGTGGGGGTGCAAATAAAAATTGTTAATGTAAGGTTAAAATAGGACTGAATTAAGAGATGGGAGTTGGCCCCCAGGTAATACACAATAAGGTCGTTTAAAGTCTTATTCTGACGGTTTGTGCGTACGCCGTGCGTTATGCAGTCAGCACTCGGCTGTTTGCATTCAATATTCCATTGACCAATGGACGACACGTCCGCTATAACCCCGCTGATCCTGCATCTGCGTCACAAAAACTCCTGTACTAGCCTAGCACGTCCGCCTTCTGAAGCACCCAAGATTGAGGCGCTCAAATGAAGGTCCTCGTTACTGCGAAAGTGTGGACTATGCAGACGTTGGTATTGTTATACTAAATGGACGCACTGTTTAAAGAAGATCGACGTCAGTACTGACTGTCAGGACAATACTATAAACGGCAAAAATTGGTACTATATTTGGACCCTATGTTTACAGCAAGTGTTATGGAAAAAATGTAAAGTTTCTTAGTGAGTATATATATATCTAGTGAGTATATCATATATCCTATTGAAGATACTTACTACAGCACCAAATGATACCAAACACAGTTTTGAAGACATCCTTCTTGTTCACTTGTCCAGTTCTGAGTAAACGAACTACTGTGCCAGCGAATATAAATATAATTATCATACAATTAAACACAAATGCGTACCAAATGTAGATGTGTATTGGTTCGTGCCTCCTCTAAAAAAGACAATTTATATTAGTAACACAATGTACCCTGTGGCACCCAATGAGTATGTGATGAAACTAAGTTATATAACTAAGTTTCATCACATACTTATTACACCAGTGATCGGGTTTTTTATGTTATTGTGACGGTACAAGCTCGAGGCCCACCTGATGTTAAGCGGTTTAACCTCTGCCTATAACAGATGCATTTCACGAACATCATAAGTCACAAAATACACTGCGCCCGGCACTTTGAGACATAGTTGTTAAATCTCATGTGTCCGTAATTTCACTGGCTCTCAAGAACTGCTACCAGAACACACCGTTAGATGCTTGGCGACAGATTTTCTACATGAGGGTAGCTAGCCAGGCGGGCAATCGCAAAATGCCTTTCCACCATGCGGTGAAGCTCAAACCAGTGGGGTTCGAACCAGGGTACTGCTGTACGGCAGTCCATAGCTATTACCGCTCGGGCATCATTGCTACATATTTGGGTGCAAATAGTGCAATTATAAATTATCTTGGGATGAAATACCAGCGGGGTCGCCAAGCTACAGTTAGGTAGAAGTGCTTTATATGTTGGCTATGTTGATGCCGCCATTTTGAATTTGTCCTAAGAGCTCTGCTAATTTTTCATTGGAAGTATTTTATCTAATATTTTCGGCTGTACTGAGACTTGTTACTGAACGTATGTCACAGGTAATCCAGAGATCAGTCAAATGACAGCTGTCAAATGAGTACATATCATTATAAAATCTGTATTAAGTATTTCCGTATATTTTAACTGAAAGTGTAGAATGAAATTACAACAACATGAAAAATTATAGCCAAGCGTGAGTATCGAACCCGTGCCATGCACCTCTATAGCCGGGGAATATAGAGGCTCTGACCGCTAAACCAACATGAAATGACGAATGACTCTAATTTGACCTTTCTTTCTTAACCATCGTTCGAGGATGGAAATGGAATCTTTTGGAAGTTTCTATGGAATTTTAGACTGAACCTATATTGTATACCCTAATATTGTCCCATTAGTAATGTAGCGAGCCTGAAGGGCAATCTTTTCCCCGCGAAGCCGAAGGGTGAGCGAATGACAAGCGAGCCCGAAGGTCGTACGCCACGCGTGGCCGCAGGCCAAGCTCCATCATTAAAGATTCTTGTACAGATTTTCGACTGGTATCTATGGTCCAATTTTACGTTCGGTGGAATGCGACGGGCTCACGCGGGATGAGGTGTTCGGCGCAGAAATTGTTGCTCTCTGCTAGGAAAGGTGAACAAGCCAGGAGAAAGGTAGGGAATTGTACATGTTTTCCGGATGTTGGAGAGCTTCTTGAAGCGCAATAGGTAGATTCTGACTATGCGACTTTATAACTTTTAACGTGGCGGATGGATGGCGTGGGTTGATGGATGACTATAATTTTTCGTTGTATTCATGTAATTTTATCCTCGGTGCTTGCGTCATTGCAAATATTAAAATAGTACTAAATATATCCTAATTTTGTTTGGCTATATATTTTTTTTTTTTTTTTTTAGGTTATTGTGAAGGAACAAGCACGAGGCCCATCTGATGTTAAGCGGACTAACCTCAGCATATAACAGATGGGTTTCGTCAGTTTTTGTGCAGTTAAGTTTCATGTGCCTTATTTTACTGGTGCTCAAGGACTGCTGCTGGAACACACTGTTAGGTTTTACTTAAAGTTGGTAGCTAGCCAGGCGACCATTCGCAAGACGCCCATCCACCACACGAGATGTAAATAATTAAATAGTTTATAATACGAAGAGGCTAGTCTAACAAAGTTCCAGATTTGAAAATTTTGATTTCCATATACACTTTTTTGTATAGCTCATACGTGAGCCTTGACTACACTCACACTGTACTGTGGTGGTAATTGATAATGTGATCGGACATGTTTTCAGGCTAACCTAGAATTTTAATATTGTTTTCAACACCCTTGCTCGTAAAGTGAGCTTTATTATATCGTGCTTACGGCCATAAACCTAACTATAACACCCTCGTGCATAATAATATTAAACACTAGTGCGTAATAGAATTATACCTACAAAGTTAAGTTAGAACCTAACTGCAAATTATATGCAAGTAAACAGAGCATTTTCAATTTCATCGGGTAATTTATCCCTACGAAGTTAAGTTAGTACCTAACTGAAAATTATATGTGAGTAAACAGAGCATTTCCAATTTCACCGGGTAATACAAATTTGTAACATAAAATCGGTTTATATGTAATCAACCATCATACATATGCCGCGAGCAAAAATAAAAAACTTGCGCGCTATATTCCATAATTTTTGTATGTTGTTTGTATCGCATTTGTGCAATATATTTTTTTCCTCGCAAGGGTGTTGATAAAATGCGTATGAAACTCGTGAGCACCTTGATCATTATACACTCAGCTGATTTACGCCCTCGCCTACGGCTCGGGCTGCAACACATAGGCTCGTGTATAATGAGCAACTTAGCTCACTTGTATCATAATCTACTATATGTTTACAATAACGCCTGCTCTGCGGTTTACATTAAAAATTTACGAGAGAA
Source organism: Plagodis pulveraria (assembly GCA_963890685.1). NCBI lineage: Eukaryota > Metazoa > Arthropoda > Insecta > Lepidoptera > Geometridae > Plagodis > Plagodis pulveraria. The sequence continues at coordinate 5,342,633 of OY982972.1, read as the reverse complement.
AAATCCCGCACATTACCATAATTTTTCCCTCGTAAATTTATAATTTTGTATTGTAACCTAGCATTACTAGCATCAAGGAACACACCATTAGATTCTATGCGACAGACTTTCAACTTGAGGGTGATAGCTAGCCAGGCGGGATTGCACATTGCCCTACCACCACGCAATTTGTAAACACATTGGTTCGTTAATGCACATTTTATAGTTTGAATAAGTTTACTTGTTTCTAGTATACATAACATACAAGGCACGGAAAGCAAGCGCTCGTAGTGAAGTTTGCTTACCCGTTCTTAACCGATCAGCTACGTTAAGCAACGTCCGCAGCGGTCATGACTTGCTGCCCTTCGAGGTGAGAGTGAACAACATCTTAGATTGCATCATCACTTACCATCAGGTGAATGGTCAATGGCTAGCTTATCAGCTATGAAAACAAATAAAGCAAGAAGCGTTTTAAGAAATTACATATTTGTAGATAGAAGGTACATTGTCAGTTCTGCCACTCCACTGTTGTCTCGGCGGGCAGCCGCACAGTAAATAAAACAGTTCAGATTAGATACAAGAAGAACTGTATAAGCAGTTTTTATTATTTGGTTGTTAATTGTATTAATACATATGATACTCACGATAAGAATCCCCAAAAATAGCAATCCGCAAGCCAGTACAAAGCACAGAGCCATCAGTGTGTACATAATCTTACAATACCAGTACAAATACCCTTGGTCAGGGAATAAGCCTTTCATATAATCATCAGCGGTTAACATCTCGTAAATGGCCCAGATCTGAAATAATAGCGTCAAATATAACCAAAAATATATATGTTATACTGTACTGTATCAGCCGCCTTGTCCACTACTGAACACAGCTTCCCCAATTAATAAGGCAAGCGTCTTAGAGATCTTAGTTTAAGATTTTGTTCCTTAGAAGGCGCTGCTGCCCACCTTCCGCTATTTCATCTTTAGTAGCCTGTTAAGACACCCACAGGTAGAAATGGGGAGGAAAAATTCTAGCCCGGCACCCCGCGGGACATATATATATTAGTGATAACTCCATCAACATTTCCTCATCAACGCAAAGGAAGCATTCCCTAGCAAGGCTGTAGTCAGGTAGGCGGCTAGTCATAAAACTAAAGCCAAGTACTAAAATTCGTTTCATGTATTATCGTTCGTGCTGTTTGAGAAGGCATGTCACGACCATCTTTATCTTCCACCAATTCTTCAGCAGCGAGAACACTTTAGGAGATAAAATAATAAACAGGAATAGATTGAAATAACTATTAACTTATTCAACTCTTTACGCTAGTCACGAAATTTTATTCCCGCTCTTTTATTAAATAGCACCCATGATATTTTCTCATTTAAAATATATTACGTAACATTTTTGAAACCAGAATTAAATATCAGTTTTGTATGCAGTTAATACCACAGACCTAGGATTTTTTATAGATTAGCCGTTTACCACTTTCTCACCTGATGGTAAGTGATGATGTGGGCGAAGATGTTTTTCAGGCTAACCAAGAAGTTAGTTTAATCGGAAACCAGAATTAAATATCAGTTTTGTATGCAGTTAATACCACAGACCTAGGATTTTTTCGCTACGCTCAATAACCCTATGGTTAATACTTATTTTCGTTTAAATACTACAACAAGTTAAAAATTCAATAAATGACATTAAAAGTTACTATAAATAAATGACATTAAAAGCTACATAATTATCAAAATTTCTTTTGTACGAAATTCCGAACGTGATTGTCTTTTAGGTCGAATTCAAAATCGGACCTTCGAAAGGGCTGTCTTCAGTCTTTGTCTCTCTCTCTTTCTAATGGTGGGAAAGAGATAGAGTGTGAATGTATCGAATTGTATGACTAACCCAAGCCTGAAAAAGATATTCGCGGCAATCTGAAAAATAAACAATTAAAAAGTTACTTTGTGTCACTCAGTGAGCAAAATCGCATTTTGCTCTCTGATTTCAGGCAGCAAAACCTACATGTTTGAGCTACTGAAGTTATCAATATACTAGCTGTACCTGCGACTTCGTTCGCGATTGCCGTACCTGCAAACTAATTATTCACATTTGAGCACTGTTTATCTCATATTAAGCAACGCTGTGGTCTGTGGTGAAGCACTCTTAGTAAAGCATAGCTCAGAAAGGAAAGCTCCTTTACTTTGGGTTTGATAACTCCCAGCTTGTTTTTCCAGAAGACAGTAGTTAAGTAACTCAGAGAGTTCCTTCGCGGTTCGCACAATAAATGTTGAAGCAAAGTAGGTACTTTGTGCGTTTCTTTGGAATTTCGATTATAAAACGGTATCTTATTGCCGAGGTTCTCCTTGTTTGGCGGTAGAACAAAAATATGTTGGATTGTACACTTCCATTGCGCAGTCTCCAAAATGTAACCGGTAAAAGATAGATAGTTAAAAAAAAATATTGTGGCGAATGTTCCAGATTTTAGAGTTTTATCTTAGCAAGCTGGCAAATCTAAATAAAGATGCCCGTGGGGTGCCGAGCTGCCCATGGGGTTCTGGGCTGCCCGTGGGGTGCCGGGATGCCCATAAGGTGCCGGAACCTTCGTGGGGTGCCGGAACTCCCGTGGGGTGCCGGGCTGCCCTTGGGTTGCCGGGTGGCCCGTGAGGTGCTGGGCTGCCGTGGGGTACCGAGCTCACTTTCACTATTCTAACAAAAAAATAATAATTGAAATCGGACTACGCGTGCATAAATTACAACTAAGTAACATTTTGACTTTCATCCCCTTTCCCGAGAGAACCGTGCTGAATTTCGGGATACAAAGTATACAGTAAAGTTCTTCGTGGTATGAACTAAAATCGTGTTAAGTTTCATTGAATTCCATTCAGTAGCTCATGGGGTGCCGGGTTGCCCATGGGGTTCCGGGCTCACTTATCACTATTGTAACAAAAAAGAATAATTGAAATCGGACTACGCGTTAATAAATTACAAATAAGTGTACATTTTGATTTTCATCGCCTTTCCCGAGGGAACCATGCTGAATTACGAGATAAAAAGTATACCTTCTTCGTAGTATGAACTCAAATCGTGTTAAGTTTCATTGAATTCCATTCAGTAGTTTTGGAGTGATGCGCGGCCGGGATACAGACAGACAGACAGAAAGACAGACAGAAAGACAAAAATAAAAAAATATACAGTTCTGGCATCAGTATCAGCTACAGAGTGCTCACAATTTTTTTTGGAAAATATCTTCAATGTACGGAATTGGACCTGTTACAGTTTTATTATAAGTATAGATTTCTAAATATTATAACAAGAACTATCACGTGCTAAGCAAAAATATATGTAACAAATTATTAGAGTACAAAATTTTGTGCCCAAGGCGGGAATTGAACTTGCGTCCTCCGATATGGCGTTGGATGCCTAAACCTCCTCGGCCACCTGGACACGGCATTTCTTGCCGAAATTCCCGCCTTGGGCATTAAATTTTGTACTCCAATAATTTGTTAAAAGAAAAATATATTGTTAGGTATTTACGAAGCTCTTGAAGGTTTATTATGAGATTCTTTGATGTTTCAGAGTTGTGAGAAAACATGAAGCCCGTTTGGGGTTTTAGGCTTGCGCGTAAGAAATAAAACATGTTTATTCTGAAAATAGAGTTAAGTTACTGGTTGTGTGAAAAGAAACAAAATCCTCAAAAGTGCTCTCTAAATTTGTGAATGGTACTGTTGTTTTTTAAACTGATTCACCCTGAAGCTGTAAAAAGTGGTAAAAAAATTACCTACGCTCAGCTCAGAGATAGAGCGCAAGCCATTTTACCATTTTACAAAGTAAACAAGTACAACTTAAAATGATATATCACAATGTTTTTTTGTATGCCTGGTAGGTTAGCCTTTGACTACTATCTCACCTGATGGTAAGTGATGATGTGGTCGAAGATGTTGTTCAGGCTAACCTAGAATTAATGGCTATCAAGGAGATCTTCCACACACCGTTTGGTGCTTGGAGACAGATTTTCTATTTGAAGGTGGTAGCTAAACAGGCGGGCATTCGCAAAATGCCCTACCACCAACGACGACAACCGGGAACAACGGCTTAACGTGCCCTCCGAAGCACGGAAGCGCTCATATTTATGTCACTAGCGGTCACCCGCACAAGTCATGACTGCGGTGTACGTTGTTTAACTTTGCTGATAGGTCAAAACTACTAAGCAAACTTCGCTACGAACGATTAAAAAAAAAAACAAATACCTTATGTACTATTTTATTTTCTAAACATTAGCAACACTTTAAGTACATAATCTGTGTCATTTCCAGAAAGTTCATTACACTGCAGCCTTAATATTTTTTTATGCTTGATAGATTAGCCGTTTACCACTTTCTCACCTGATGGTAAGTGATGATGTGGGCGAAGATGTTTTTCAAGCTAACCAAGAAGTTAGTTTAACTACCGATACTTTACGACCGAAAACGCCTGTGCCTGAGGGTTTTTCTTATGCGAATCACGAAAGCGCACTCCTCCATATTTTAACTAAAATGTTGCAACTACGACTGCCTACCCAAGCAATAATATTTTACATTTTATTGCTTTGCTGTATGTACCATTATAATTGACACATACATTTTTTTAAGCAGTGATAGCTCAGTGGCATTGGCTATTGACTGCCGCGCAGCAGGTCCATGGTTCGAATCCCGCCACGGGCTTGAGCTTCACCGCATAGTGGAAGGGCATTTTGCGAATGCTCACCTGGCTAGCGACCACCCTCAAGTAGAAAAGCTGTCGCCAAGCACCTACGGTGTGTTCCAGCAGCAGTCCTTGAGAGCCAGTGAAATTACAGGGATATGAGACTTAACAACTATGTCTCAAGGTGCAAGACGGGCGCAGTGCAATTCGTGACTTGTGACGAAATGCATCTGTTATAGGTCAGAGGTTAGTCCGTTTAACATCAGGTGGGCCTCAAGCTTGTCCTGTCACAATAAAAAAAAACACATGTAAAGACGAAGTGTACAAACGAGTCCTACAAGCAACTATAAAGATGCGAATCAATGCTTTAATGTGCAGGAGCGTGCCTTCGGAAGTAAATACGTACCTACCTATGTATTTTATATCTACAATAAAAGGTGCCGTATTGGAAAAGCAGACTCGGCCTAGACTGAAACCTGTCAGGAGAGCAGTTACCTGAACACAGCGGCGGAATGGAGTTAGACTGGCTAGACAGACAAAATAAAAAACTGGCAGTTTCAAAATTCGCTTATGTGATGCGGTAATGCAAAGGTAATGCAGACCCACAGTAAGGTTTGAACTAGTCACTCCTGAGTGATGTTGGTTCAGTGACAAAAAATATAGACTACGGTGCAAAAGGTTCCAAATTTACCGAGGGTTTTAGCTTCCGGAATGCTGATAAAGCATTTTGCGAATACTCACCTGACGTTGCCAGCTACCATCCTTTTGTTGAAAATCTATCATTATAACTCGTATTAATAAATGTATATCAAAATTGAGTTCAATCTTAAGATGCAATTTTGAAATTTAATCTCAACATTATGTCTAAAACTGCATCTTAAGATCGTTATCATTCTTAAAATGTAATTATCAATACGAACTTAAGAACCTAACATTGTTCCGACAGCTTTCCTTGAGAGCCATATCTAGGTTTAGGTTAATCAGCAACTTCAACCACATTATATCGAACAGGATGGAGGCAAAAGTAATCATTGCTAATAAACCGTCGTAATAGAAAGTTATTTATAATGTACAGTAATTAACACGATATATGACATCTTATGTGAAGAAACGCAAATCCCACACGTATTTTTACCTCCAACATTTTATGAAAACATAAAAGCTCGTGTTTTACGTAATTATAGCTTCCGCTACGTTGCCCATTTCTCTACGCCGTAGCACGCATGGTTACGCTGTAGCTACTTAACGATAAAAAGCTACGACATACACATATGCTACGCCGTAGCGAAGTATTTATAACATTCATGTAGGTGTATTAAATCTACGAGCATGAAGTGAGAGATATTTGTGTCATATTTTACATTACATGACATAAGTTAATGTATGTTGGCGTAATTAGAACCTCCAGAATAATTTATTTTAAAAATATTGTATTTTCATAAAAGCGTTTACGGAACTTGAATAAGCCAGTCTATCGGAATACCTTTATTTAAATATGTTTTCTATTTAAAAGCTACATCAACAGCCGTTACGTCCACTATTGAACAAAGACCGGGGGGGTGTGCCATAATACTCACGCTTGGCAGGCGTCTTGGGGATCGCAGTATAATATGAGTGTTCTTCACAAGGCGCTGCCTTTGTCACCTCTTACAACTCCTACAGGAAGATATGGGGTGTGAAATTATAGCTCGATACTCCACGGGCTCTGAATTACACCATTGGTTCATAATTACAAACGATATCCAATCTTTGTGTTGTTATTTACCCCCGCGCCGTTCCAAAAGGTGCACCGAAGTTTGTGGAACGAAATGGTAAACTGGCAAACATTCAATCTGATAAACAGTTCCTAACCATTACAAAGGCAATGAAGGTAATATATTTGATAACTTGAACAGTTTAGCTAAACACGAATAGAGCAGTTCAAAACCTTAAAGTTATATCAATGTGTGATGTAGATTTCCTCCTAGATAGACACCTGAAATTAAGCTCTACTTGGTTATAGTAAAACAACTTTAAAAGGTTTAAATCGCATATATTTATTATTATTTTTGTTCCGACGCACTTTGCAGTGATTACGGGGTGAAAGTCACCAAGTTTGAAACGTCATGACAAAAATAATGATAAATATACGCGATTTAAAGCTTTTAAAGTGTTTTAATTACTAGGTGTACTGTAACAGCCGGCTCGTACACTGCTGAACACAGCCTCCCCTATTAAGGGGCTATTTGCCATAATCCCCACGATTGGCAGGTGGATTGGGGGTCGCAGTGTAAGATGGCAGTACTTTAGAAGGTGCTGCTGCCCACCTTCCAGGATTTTTCCCTTCGTCACCTCTTACGACACCCAGGGGATGATACGGGGAGGTGGAATTCTAACACCGGTATTCACACATTACTAGGTGTAATAATCGCGGAAACCTAAGACACCATTACTCTACTTGGTTATTTCTTAACTTGATAGTTCTACTTATTGCAATCGTTCTGATACGGATTTTGCGAAAGTCTAAGGCTTCGTATCCACGTTTACAAGTTCTACGCAGACTTAAATTACCTTTTAGGACAGATTATAAGTATATCTATGTTCAAAACCAGTTTCAAGAAAATAATAATAATTCTCATTTCAAAATCGTTCGCAAGTCGTGTGACAATTTCCGAAAACAGAAAAATATTTTCTTAATATATCTGTTTTCGGAACTTGTCACATTGTTTTTTCCTGCACTCTGTTATAGCAGATTTGTTTAACCACTGCCGTATTTTTCGCGCCTTTATCAGTTTTTTTAGATAAAAAGTGATTAAAGAAGGCATTAATCGTAATCATTGACTACTTGTAAACGTCTTACAACTAAAATGGTCCTAAAATATATGTCATGTCTTCTTATTGTGAATTAAATTATAAGTACAGGTGACATTTCTTCCTACTCTTCACCGGCCTAAACTGGGAGGGCACATGTATTCCTCCAATGAGCTCCATTGCTCATCTCAGTACCTACCCACCATTATTTTTAAATATCACTTAACGCGGTCTATCAAACCTTCGGCATTCTTCTGCCCATATATAGGGTTATAGGCCCTACACTAGAAGAACTGACGACATCGTAGAACTCGTGAGAAGCCGATAGAAACAAGTGACTAATACCCGTTCATTGTGACGTTCTATGGGGGAAGCATTTGTGGAAGCATGGACGTCTTACGGCTGATATATGATGATGATGATGATATAGTGTGTTAGGAAAGTCTATATAAAGCGTTTAGAGTTTATTGGTCACCTTGAGTTTAGAAGCAATGATAGCCGAGCGGTTGGAACTGTAGACTGTGGTGACGCAAGTCCATGGTTCCATCCCCATCGTTGGTTGGAGCCCCACCACTTGGTAGGAGCGCATTTTGCAACTGCTCACCTGGTTAGCTGTCATACTCAAGTAGAAAATCTGTCGCCAAGCACCAAACAGTGTGTTCCGACAGCAGTCCTTAAGAGCCAGTAAAGTTACAGGCACAGGTGACTCAACAACTGTATGTCTCAAGGTAACGGGTGCAGTGCAGTTCGTCACGTGTCGAAGAAATACATCTGCTATAGGCAGGGGTTACAGAAATAGCATAAAAGATCTTATTCGGCACATCTATAATCACAATAACTTTAGTTGCAATGTCTTAGAATTACAATATGACATTGTATGTATGGTCTTTGGAAACTTTCCCCAAATGTCTTACTCGTAACTCGTTCATAGCGTTCAAACAGGCAAATTGTTACTAAAATATTTTTTGGTCTGAGTTTATTGTGTTTCAATAATTAATATAATCCTATGAATCCCAACAAATTACTAAATGGGACGTGCTTGTAATTAAACACTTGGCCAAAACTAATAATACGCCACATGAGCTCCTAAATTATAAAAAAAAAATGACTAGCAATAAAAAGTATTAGCTTTATTTTTTTCATTAAACGTGACCTATCCCCCATCAGGGCTTTGCATGGACCTTCCTAAAATTCTGTATATCCATACAAAACACTCCAAACTAGTTTCATGTGTTACAGTCACAAGTAAACATTTGTTGGAAATCCAGCGTGATGATATGATATATGGTATGTACTTACTAAAGAAATTAAGCAGATGAATATCGAAGCCACCTTAAGAGAGCAACACCAGCAGAATTTCTGCGGGAAGCCGAGCTTGTCCAGGGGCGAGCGCATCTTTGGTTTTACTACCAGGTCATCATAGGTCACAGGTGGTGGGCATTCACATGTGTTGAATCTGAAAGCCAATATCAATAATATATACTTTATGATCTGGACGGTCCCGTGGTGCCGGGTTGGAGATGCTTTTCTCCATATTTACTGTGGGAGTTAAGAGGTAACGAAGGGAAAAATACCATAAGATGGGCAGTAGCACCTTCTGAATAACTGCCATCTTACACTACGATATTCAAGACACCTGCGACGCTTGGGTACATGGCAAAGCCCTCTTGATGGGTTTCCCCATTTATTCAATAGTGGGTGTCTTCCAGCTGTTGATGATAATGATGATGACCTCACCTGTATTCACAATTTACATTTCTTCTCAAGGTAAACAACATTGGTTACATTGAATGTGCGTGAAAATTTGTTGCGACCCATCTCCGACGCGGCTCAAACATCATCTATTGCATGTATCATCCCCTGAATGGTTTTAGTGTCAATTTTTAAACTTAATACACAGTCCTTAGGTCTTAGACGATAGGTGAGAGACATTAGAGTTGAGAGACCTAATGAAAGAATTTATCACGAACAGGCCACCATGATAATATTTAGGTCGTAGATAAATACAAATGATTTTTTTTATTGTGGTACTATGTTTTTTTATTTTATGCTTGATAAGTTAGTCTTGCTGCCGGAACACACCGTTAGGTGCTTGGTGACAGATTTTCTACTTGTGGGTGGTAATTAACCAGGCGGGCATTCGCAAAATGCCCTACCACCATGCTATAACGACTGTCATCCTAAGATGACAACAGGGACCGACAGCTTTACGTGCCCTCCGAAGCATGGAAATGCTCAGTAGTAAGGTCAATAGCGGTCACCCATCCAACTCATGACCACTGGTGACATTTCTTGACTTTGCTGATCGGTTAAGAACAGCTAAGCAAACCTCGCTACGAGCGCTTGTTGTTTTATATCGCAACTTTTTACCGCGGCACAATAGTATTAACTATGTTAATCTATCCAAGGAACTTAAAAGAATCTCTAAATCCTGGCGGAAGTAAGAAAATAGTTATTTTCCCTTTTTAATTTACAAAGAATTTTATATTATCCGGTCTTCCTGTCGGAATCGTAAGAGGTAACGCAAGGAAACATAACAGAAGCTGAGCAGCAGCTCTGTTGAAGAAATGCGACCTTACACTGCGACCCCCAATACCAAGAGACCGGCTAAGCATGGTGGTTATGGTAAAACTCTCCCCCGCTGAATGGCAGAGGCATTTGTTCATCGGTGGACATCTTCCGGATGTTGATGTGGATGTGACATGAAAATAGGCTCGCTTTATGTGAAAAAAAAATGTGAGCGAAACATGGATGCTTAGACACCGCTGCTCACCCTTGTAGGTATATAAAGCAATAATAAAATAAGGCCTTCTCATATATACGTAAGTCGTAAAAGCCAATTCTGAGAAAAACAATGAACCATCTTTTTGTTCCTAGAGTTTTGAGACAAGAATTGTACGGCATAAAATACTGTGCCTTCTAACATATCGCTAATAAATACAAACTTAGCGCATAACCTAGTAATTTTATATGCTATTATCAGAAAAAGCTTGACCCATTTCTTAGGATTCCGACCTCAAAGGGCTTGACGAAACCCGTAATGGTTATTTGTTCCTAGTTCAAGATCTGGGTAAACATTAGACAGCAATCAAGTTTTATATGTTTGTTTGGCTTGATAAATATTTTTATTTCACTTTTGGTAGTATTTTGTCGATCAGCTATTATGCTTCCTGAGTTTATTATTCGGAGACTGTTTTTATATTTTGTTGTTTCGAATTTAAGAGTGTATTTTAGAATAACAAAAATATTAAATATAAGAAAAAATATATTAATATTTTAGTAAAACACAAAAAAAAACAAAATATCTAGTGACAATTCTGCCTAATTTATCTTTTAAGGCGACGTGACGTCACAAATGCCACACAGCCAAACCTGAAGAAATTTCGACGCGTTTCGATTCTACACGAAGCATCCTCAGGAGGCCTTAACTCTTCGAGTGCACGATCGATATAGCGTAATATGTTTTTACAAGGCTGGCTAAAATAAGGAGTGTTATGTTTTCAGGGTTCATGTATATATGTATGTATGTTTGTGAGTTTCTTTATTTCACCATAACTTCAAAATGGCTGTACCCATTTTAATGTTTGATATATCGTTAGATACTTGAATCGAACTTAATAGCACAGGTGACACTTTGTACAAAAAAACAAACCGGCGGATTTTCGACGCCATATTGTGAGAAATTAAAATAATAAATCTCCCAAACCCATCGAGTGTAGTATCAAAATGAAGGGCTTTAAGAAATGATTCCGTTCATATACACATAGATGAAATTATAACTTGCAGTTTTAATTTTAATGTAACGATATAACGCTTAAAGGAAATACATGATTCGTAGTCGGGTTTGATAATTTTAAATTAATTTATAATTGTATTTTTATTATTTATATTTACTATTATTTAATACTTTATTGCACAAAAAAGTGGGAATTAATGCTAAGGCATTATCTACCAGTCATCCAGCGATGGTGTTTGAGAAGGTGTATGTGCATCAAGGGGAGAATAAATAGGTTAAGTAATCAATAGGTTTGCTGTACTTTATTAAAATATTTGTTATTGTTAAACATTTCCGCAATGTAACGCCTGAATGTAAAATATGAATTTATCTTATTCCGGCTTCGTACTAAAGAATTTGACGTCATCAGAAAAAATGAGTCTAATTTTCCTAATTTGTCCCATGGAACAAATTACACTTTTTCTTTCATATATCAAAACATTATATAGGTACATACGAACTGCACTGCGCCCGTCACACTGTGACATACAGTTATTGAGTCTCATGTGCCTGTAACTCCACTGGCTCTCAAGGACTGCTGCCGGAACACACTGTTGAAGATGCTGTTCATGCTTATCAAGTAGAAAATGTGTCACCAAGTAATTCTAGTACATTTTCTACTTGAAGGTGGTAGCTAGCCTAGGCGGACATTCGCAAAATTCCCTACCACCATACTTCCATGTACCTATATTTTATACCTTATATTTGTTGTGCATTACCGGAGACACAAAAAATGTATATCAAGTCAAGATCGGGACAGAATACAACAACAAAAACGTTCGATGTATTTCGAATCTATACTGTAGACGTTTAAGAACTTGATCTTGGTTCCTTCGGTACTTTCAGCGCGGTAATTAAATGAGTATCCGGCTAGTTTCGAAACGAAAATGCCTAGGAAAACGTGAGGAAAATTGATACAATCATTTTATGTTTATAAATAAATAGGTACCCGGCTGGGACTCGCGTTATATTTACCGGATAGATTCCAGATGCAAAATTTTATGTTTACTTTTTTAAAAGACTTTCAAATACCATTTGGCGTAATTTTTTCCATATGTATTAAGATTTTCAGTATTGAAATCATTTCAGCACTAAAATATTAAGTTTAGTACTTTTTAAATTATTATACACGATGCCCTGTGCCTTCACGAGTCTCAAAAACATAAGTACTGTACAGAATCAGCAAAGAATTTTCAAACTTGTCAATTCACCTAATACTCTCACTCTGCATGAAAGCATTAAAAAAACGTTAATATTACTGTACAAAAAACATATATAAAATAAATAAAAAATATAAAAGAATATTTATAAATACATAATTTGAAATGCTTATGTTTGACAATGTAGGAGGTCATTTTCACCATTTTACGTATATAAGAATTTGAGATCAATAGATGGCAATAAATTATTAATTCAAATGTATAAAGCGCTAGTTCAATGCATTATTGAATATTGTATAAGCTCATAGGGAGGAGCCGTGAAGGAATACATGATAAAAATAGAGCGAGCGCAACGAGCCGTATTAAAAATACTTCAAAATCTTCCTTTTCGACATTCCACTACCGATGTGTACAACCAAACTAAAGTTTTGAGTGTTCGTAAACTATACCTTTATCAAGTTTTACGCAAATATCATCGTTGCACGTCACTGCTACCTCTTAATCACAGTAAGCGCATAAATATATATCCAGTGCCAGTATGCAAATCAAGTTTTGCTCGAAGACACTATATTCATACAGGACCACGTATATATAACATATTTATGAAAACCGTCACAGATAGTAGGAAATATAATAACTTCCAAATTATAAGATATATAATAAATTGGCTGAACGATTTTGATTATATGCCACGCAGAAATTGATGGCTAAAAGTGCTTAAATTGGTGTATGTATACTTTCACACAAAATTACACATTACAAATCACACACCCCTCACATGCGCTATACTCAAACATACAGAAACACACACCGACACATACAACTTTCACATCCCTCACAAACATTCACTTAAACTCATAAACGCAATAATACACCGTAAATATTATATAATTAAAAATTTGCAAAAGACGTTAATTTCGAATGTCAACAAAATTTTGTATAAATATTTTCGGTACTTGCCCGTGGAACACCTCGTAGAACACCTAGGTGTTCCACGGGGGAAATAAATCTCCCGTGGAACACCTACGGTTTTCGGGTGTTCTACGACCCATGGTTCAGATTTTTTAAATTTGTCGGTGGTGGAACACCCAACTCGATCGTCTTGGTGTTCTACAGGCAAACAATCAAACAAGAAATTACAGAACACCCGCGACACAGATTAGATAATAGTTAGTATGATGCATTTGTACTAGTGGTGTTCTATTGGTGAGTAACGTGTGCGGGTCGTAGAACACCTTAGACACAGATTAGATAGTAGTTTGTACTATGCATTTATGGTTCTAGGTTTACATAAGGTAATTACTGTTTCAGCTGCCGGATGCCTTTGGAAGGGTAGGTAGAGACCAAGAATTGTTTTTTTCTGGCTATGGCGTACATCTCCTGCTTCATATAATAAATACTTATATCATCACATTGTTGCTTCAGTATTTTTTATTTCCAATTAAGGTCAATTAAGAGATTTTTTTCCCCCGTGGAACACCTAGGTTTTCTACGAGGTGTTCCACGGGCAAGTACCGAATATTTTTCCTTTTCAATTTTGAATTGTTACTAAATAGTATATAAGAAAAAATATAAAAATGTATATATAGATGTGTCACAGATCCACTAAAGCCAGGAAGGACCTGGCTCTTGAAATACAGGCCACCAGCCTAGTTTAAGAGTCAGAGACTCATCATAAATGTGTCACAACAAGGATGAAATAAATTTATTTGTATTTGTATTTATTTGTATTTGTATTTTGGGGACACAAAAAATGCAGTTAGTGATCTGGGAAAGTTCTTTTGAAGCAATGATAACCCAGCGATTATAGCTATGGACTGCGGTGCCGCAGGTCCATGGTTCCATCCCCACCGCCGGCTTGAGCTTCACCGTATGGTAGGAGGGCATTTCGCGAATGCTCGCCTGGCTAGCTACCACCCTTAAATAGAAAATTTGTCGACAAGCACCTAACAGTGTGTTCTGGCAGCAATTCTTGAGAGCCAATAAAATGACAGGCACATGAGACTCAACAACTGTATGTCACAGGGTGACGGGCGCTTGTGACGAAATGCATCTGTTATAGGCAGAGGTTACCGCTTCAGATTACGTGGGTCTCGTGCTTGTTCCGTCATAATCACACAAAAAAGGGAAAGTTCATCCTTTTCCCAGTAAAATTTTTACTACAAGGAGGTCGAACTTTGCCTTTCCCAAGAGCACTATTTGCAAAACTTACCCGTAATTTAAAACTAAGTTTTTACAAGGTTTTATCTAGAACTTTCGTTGCTATCCTGGTTTAACCACGACTGTAAGTTGGGTGGTGTTTGTGTTTAGAATTAAGTTGTCAGCCGTTGTATTCGCACGTTTTAAGGACTTTATATCTTCCTGTCCTCAAATCTTTCTTGGTTTAAACATGTATGAATACCAATGTCAGGGCTATTCCATATTCTCGCATTGGATGGTCGTTTAAAAAGCGATTGAAGGGAGACCTAATGTACCGAACGAGCATCATCCCACTGCTCACATTGACATTAAGTGTTGCACATTGGTCCTGCAACACAGTTCTTTAGCATCTTAACGATTCAGTGGAAGCTAGCGGGTATGCGCCCAACGAGAACTTTTCCAAGAAAGGATAGCGTCAGTTAGGTAAATATACATTATAATAAAATGCATATGCAATTTTGTTACAGCTACATACGTCAAAGAAGAATTTAAAGACACGTCTCAGCCTCAAAATGGCGATCAAAGATCGAAATAACGTGGTAATGGAGACTCTGTTACAATGTGACGTGGGGAAATGAAACAAAAAAATAAAAACTGTAGTATAGTCCCAAATTGTAATCATTGGCACGGGAGATCCAGATCCAGAGCGATCATGCTCACAGAAAGGTGTTGTCTAGCGGCGGTGTTGTGTGTCGGGTCGCCATCTTCCCTCAAAAATGGTTGAGTAAGGCGATGGCTAGCACATCCGTCAATTCGTGAACGGGTGCTACTAGAGGACACCAGTCTGCTCTGGATGCAAGTGCTAATGAGTTTAACGAAAAAAACTTTTCTTTTAACTTAACTTAACTCTTAACAGTGTGAAACAATTCAAGTACCTTGGGCACTACGTCACCAAGGGCCTCGATGACCAAGTGGATATAGAAAGAGAGCGTAGGGCATTGGCGGTCAGATGCAATATGCTGGCACGCAGGTTTGCTCGTTGTAGGATGGAAGTCAAAGTAACGCTGTTTAAAGCATACTGTCAAACCTACACGAGCGGCCTGTGGGCTAGTTATACGCAGAGATCGTATAATGCCTTGCGTGTCCAATATAATAATGGTTTGAGAATGATGTCAGGGCTACCCACTTTCTGCAGTGCGTATGGTATGTTTGCGGAGGGTAGAGTTGATGGCTTTCATGCTATCATAAGAAAGAGAACCGCCTCACTGCTACAGCGAGTGCGGGGTAGCACTAACAGTATCTTACAAACCATTGCGAGGAGATTTGACTCTTCTTTGCTGAGGTTCGAGTTCAGGGCAGATAGTGTGGTTGGTGAGGATACATTCCGACTTTGCTCGATCAAATGGGGTCTCCAGTTAACCGTCATGTCATGTACTTTTATTTTAACACATTTTGTTTCTAACGTAGGATAAGTCATGCTAACAAAAATGTTGGACACATGTCTGAATAAATAAAAATTATTATTATTAACACTGTTCTGGTTTAGAATTATGCATGTTTCCTATTTATTGTAAGTATCTAGTTTTTAAATAAAATACGGTCATATTTAAAATAAGTCACGGACCCTGGAGTCTGTGGAGTGTAGATTTATCAAATAATAAAAAAAAGGACACGTCTCGGACAAGGACGGATCTACTTAATAAATTACAGTTCAGAGAGGAACCCTGGTCTCCATGGTCACATCTAATTTATTTTGTGACTCTTATACGATGGGAAGATAAGAAACAGTCTTTAGATACTTAAGCTGACAACTCCACGGGTTAGGGCTCCTTTAATTCGTAATGCAATTATTTAATAATTCCTATTTTATGTGTCGGTGCTATCATTTTACAAGACTGAAGTACCTCCGTATATATAATGTACTTCGTGGTTGTACTCATTTAGACGACACATATGAAATATTATTAATATTTAGAAGACGTTCTGGTCAAAATAACTATGATTTAAATAAAAAAGGATGATAGGGTACGCTCTAATATCACGACAATATAATGTGGAGAAATTGTAACACAATCATATAACACACAGCTACACTTCCATTGTTTAAAATATGTTAGTGTATCACAATGTAGGCGCACATACGCACTGCAACTCGATCAGGAGATTCAGGAGACTTCACCTGATGTGAAACTGCCATGTTCGAGGTACTGGAGCCATTTCTCCCGTTTCTTATAAGTTCAATGCAAAATACCTTCGATCATATACTAACATTTTTTCAATAAATATGCTCCATAGAACTACTAACGTTTTAATGAAACACATTTTCTTTCAGCGACTTGACATTTTTAGTTTATAAGTTTACATTTATATTCTTTTCAATATGGAAATCCCTTTGAAATAATTTATCCTTAAAAATTCATTAAACTAAAGGTTATTATTATTTCTTTGTTAATGGCTTCTGCGGTTTAAAACTAAAGGTTACAAAAGGTAAACAAACTTGATTTAGAATTTGACAAGTGACATTATTGACAGTGATGATAATATTGCTGATAAGAGTATGAAACTAATTTAACATGGATCTATGAAATCTAAAAGTCCATGAATTTATATTACTTCATTTCTCGATGATTACTTCCGTGAAAATCATCGAAGATGAAAATCTATGATAAGAGTATGTAGAGTTGGTACATATTACTTTTCTCTATGGTTGGTACAGTCCCACCAACTTATCTGTTCAGGCGGCAAAAAAAAGAACAACAACATTCCTTCAAATTGTGACAGTTTGTAGTTGATTTCCTTGACCAGTAGCGCCCTCGAAAACTGCACAGTTAAGTTGGTGGTACTATACAATCTTCTTGGATCATTTCTTTTATTTTAGTTTTAAATGGGACTCGTATGGTTTGTACATTTGCCATTCGTCAAAATATTATTATGTAAAGTCCCTAATAACCTTAAAGTCACCCACGGAGCTATCTATAAGCTACGCGACTGCGAGATGCGAACCATAGGCAAAGAATAAAAAGGACCAAGATGATCACTCCGCAAAGCATTTGCAATAAATAAGGGACTCTACCCACGAAAAAATAATGTCAACTTCAGCTCGCAAAGCAAGAAATAGCTAATATTTGTTTTCACCTACAAGGCGAGTTGGATGGTTGATCGCGAAAGACATTACTACTGAGCGTGCACGTGCTTCGGAGGGCACGTTAAGCCGTCGGTCCCGGTTGTTGTCTTAGGATGACAGTCGTTATAGCATGGTGGTAGGTCATTTTGCGAATTTCTGCCTGGCTAGCTACCACCCTCAAATTGCCAAGTACCTAACGGTGTGATCCAGCAGATATGCTTGAGAGTCAGCAACCCTAGTTAAGGCTGACAAGATCTTCGACCACATCATCACTTACCATCATATAAGATAGTGGTCAAAATATAGCCTATCAAGTAAAAAATCTTACTATGCGACCTTTAAGACGCCTGCCAAGCGTTAATTAAGGCAAAATCTCTCTATTGTGGTATGCATTTGCTCAACGTTGGAAGTTATGGTTGTTGATGATGATATTGAGACAATTATTGGGCATGAAACAACAGAGAATATTAAGTCATAAATGCAGGCTTTTAATTTAACCAGACTTAAATATTTTCAGTTAGTTAATTAAATTCAGAGAGAGAAAAGCCTTCATTAAATGAGGATGGAAGCTTCTTATAATACACATAAATTCACCCTAAATATAAGCAAAATTTAATTTGCCTAACTTAACATCGCAACTTCCTGTTAACAAGACTAAGTAACGAAGTTGCGGTGCGTCGCCATGTTTGGACTAACTGTTTAACTAAGTTGAGTTCCTCGTCACTATGACATATTATGATATAACTAGGTACCGCCCAGGGCTTTGCCATAAATAACAGTCTTTATGTTATATTGGTAATATTACGCTGCCTTAGAAATCAGGCAATAAATAACGGTCTGCTAAATAGATTATATTCTCGATTATAATCGATCACACACTTATTTAGCAGACCGTTACACGCGCAATTATTTATAACGTCACTAGCTGCGCTAGACCCCGCGGTGATGTATGACGATAATAAAAAGTATGACATGTGTTAATGTAGCGCCTTATCTACCTCTACCTATTTTCGTTATAAGCTCAAGTGGCTCCCAATTCGTCGTTGCCGGAATGCTCATATATTATATCTCCTTTACAGTATTCTGTTCAATCCTTTATCCCCGCGCTCAAGGAACAATTTAAATTTCTTCATTGTTCCCATTCTCTGTCGTTAAGGTCATAGAGAATTATATTGCTTTCTCTTTTCTGTGGTTAAGGTCATTAGAAAACTAAATGCTACAACAATCTGCAACTAAAACTACTTTCTACCACTATTCATTTGTCGCTGAAACTGGTCACTCAGTGGGATCCACCAATACAAAGTTACTTTATGGGATCCACTACCGCTTGAAAAGAAATCTTTCAAGGATCAGATAGTCAAAAACTATTATTTCTTGCTCTAAATTTCTATAATACACTGTGGTCCAAACATATTTTTTTATTCAATCGTGTTTAACATGTACAAAATTATATTTGTATATATCCTATTACATATGTCTATATGTCATACTTATGAATTTATTTATTTATTATTATAATATTTGTATTAAAATATATTTATATATATGTGGATTCAGTTATTATTGTAGTTTTTGTTAATTAGTCAATCATTTGGTAACATCAGTTATTTATGTATAGATTTATTTAGACCATAAGAAACCCCGCCCAATATTTTGATCATATCTGTTATTGATGGGTTGTCTGGAAGAGATCGCTCTGAGCGATGAGACTGCCTATTGATACACTTGGTTTTAAGGTATGTTTTAGTAATATGTTTATTGTTGTTAAAATATTTTTATCAATAAAGTGTTATCTATCTATCACACCCAATTTCATCAAAACCGTTTCAGCCGTTTGAGCGTGAAGAAGTAATAAACATACAGACACACTCACAAACTTGCCTTTATAATATTAGTTTGAAAAGGATCATTTTTTAACAACCGAATATGCATTAGAAATAAATTATATTTTTTTATAGTAATTATGGTTCAATGTTTTAGTGATAATGGCTTCCACATAATAGATAGATATATGCTGTCGCAAGCTTATATCTATTTATTTGGTGGAAATTTTAAGATAAACATTTCCGTTATACATTATGTATGTGTGACACATAAGGTTTTTGCAACGCACGCCAGAATAGGCGCATATGGCTGACTAGTTTCTTACTTACCTTATCAAGTTATATTTTCGGCAATTCACACAATATCTTTATAAATTATAGCTTATTCTGATGTTTAAACTATATTATTGTAAAATAAAATTAAGTTCCATTTAAATCCATTCAGTAGTTTTTGCGTGAAAGAGTAACACACATCCATACATACATCCACAAATCCATACTTACAAACTTTCGCGTTTATAATATTAGTAGGAATAGTAGGAATAAGCGCGGAGAAACATAGTGCGGTTTTTTTTTAAATGAAGAATACTTACCTACTTAAGAAAAAAATGATGCTTAAAATTTTTTGTGTATATGAAATCAGCGTCAACTTCCGCTTAATTATTTATTATTGCATCATATACATACATAACAAAACGAGTACCTACATACTTAGAGCGTAGCAAATATATAATAATGAGGCTATACAATAATAATTGTTAGTATAATGAGTTAATTAATAGATTCAGGCGTTACTTTGCGGAAATCCTTATTCGAGAATTCTCGATCGTGCGCTCGTAGAGTCAAGACCTCCTGAGGATGCTTCGTGTAGAAGCGAAACGCGTCGAAAATTCTTCCGGTTTGGCTGCGTGGCGTTTGTGACGTCACGACGGCTTAGCAGAAAAATTAGGCGGAATTGTCACTAGATATTTTTATATTTTCTACCGACTTCAAAAAAGGAGGAGGTACTCAATTCGACTGTATTTTTTTTCTAAGTGTTTTATTAAAATATTAATTTGATATTTTCATAAAATGTTTTAAAAATACTTGTTATTATTAAATATAATGAGTTTTTATTTATAATACATTTCTTCATTATGTAAATAAAGTAATTCAAGTAAATTGAAAATATTAACGTATTATAATAGTAACTTAATTATGGTCAAAGTATTAAGATTAAGACTAAATTGGTTATATAGATCAGAATCGGGAGCTCGTTACGGTTTTATCTTCAACATTTCATTGATAGTGTAATATTTTTTTTTGTAAATAAATCCTTTAGTTCTATTTTTAAATTTCTTTTCATTTGTTTCGTTTCTAATTTCTAAAGATAATTTATTAAATATTTTTATTATTGTATATTGAGCCCGTTGTCAACCCACTTTTTAGTAGCGGTGCTAGTAAAAAGTGACAACACACTACTTTTAACGTTGATTTTTTATATAGGGTGTTAAGATATGTTTGTTTTCTTTTGTAACGTTGGAGGGTATTTTTATTCTCATGCTAATCCTACATTAGTGGAATAGGGGAAGGAAGATGGTGAGCAAAGTTTTAAGTGATAAAACTAACTTGAAAGATATAACTCTCACAGCGCAGCCACTAAACTCGAGGGGCATTCTTGACCCGCATCCCTAGCTTCCGATAGGGTTACCACAATAAGTATTTACTTACATTTAAATTTCAAATGAATAGAAAAAAAAAACCTAAGTTATTATGTCTCAAGTCAAAGGGATCAGTTTAGTGTAGTTACTGGCATTGAGAATATTTTGTAGGAATAATCTAGGAATGCTTGATCGAACTGAGGATCCAAGCCCAAGAGATTTACAACGTACGCTACCGCACGTGCAGTGACAAAAGACTCACAAATCTTTTTATCAGTGAGATAACCAGCTCCGCCATCACCTACAATTTTAACTGCGAAGGATAGGGAAAGTGGTCAATGCCATACCGACACTCCTTTACCCCTGCGGCGGCCCCACCGCATCCACTATCATATGGTCACGGACTCGTTAAGACTGCAAAAGGAGTTTCTCACGCCATGGCCTCTATTCCTCAGCTACGCTCCCGTCCATACGACACCGCTGCCCGCCTAAATTGCGGTGCCGCTCATACAGCATGCCACCTATGACCACTCTAACATGGTTCAGAGGAGAAAATTCCAGAGGAGAAAAAAACAGTCTCCACCTTTGGTTCAATAGCTACACCATGGTGACCCAGACACGGTTAGAATCCTTTCGGTAGGCCGCGACTCGCTTGTTGATGTTTGAATTTCAAGGAGCGTGAATGCAGACTTCGCTACATTATATTCTGTCTGCAGTATGCTTTCAAATTCTTACTTAATATAAGTATGAAATAGATTAGCAGTAGAACTCTTTGTGAACGAGTTCTATGAAATAAGTACTGCTGCCATAGAAACATATTTCTGCCCCAAAAAGTGAAAATGTTCGCATTATTCATTGACCTATATATACTAGACAGCCGGCATCTTCTCACCCACTGGGCACTCATAGAGATTACTTTTATCCCACACGCAGCTGCGTGTGGGGGAGAGTACACCAGGCGGCATACTTACACTGGTCGACTATCCTCGTTTGAGATGTCGCGTCTAGTATATATAGGTCAATGGAATTATTGTGTTCCGGTTTGAAAGGGTGGCAGTGAAATTACAGATACATGATACTTAACAACTTCATGTCCCCGGAATGATAGGAAGAGAGCTGCATACGATGGGAATCTGTTACAGGCAGAGGATACTGGTTTATACCAGGTGGGCTTCATGATTGCTTCGTAACCAACTAATATGAAAAAAAAAGTCTAATTTTCTGTAGGTGTGAACCCTATCACTAGAGATGCAGGTCAAGTAGCCTCCTCGAAAGTTAGGCCACATCTTTAGTAGTTAAAACTTCACCGAAGTCTACCAACAAGAATCAAAATGGGTCAATAACTAATCAAAGTGTAAGTCAGAACTTTTATTTATTTTTTGGTTTTGTAACATTTATTTCTTTTTCTTTTCATCACTCAATCATTTATGTATAATACTTACTTCTTACTTCTAGGTTAGTCTGAACAACATCTTCATCACCTAATATCAGGTGAGGTTAGTGGGCAAAGGCTAACCATTCAGGCATAAAAAAAAAATAGTAGGTACTATAAATTAGAAACGAACATTCTTTTTCAATAAATTGTGGTACAAAAAAGAAACATCTTGGACCTTAATAATTTAAAGAAAATTCGCATGTATTTTAATAATTTACTGATACATAATATAGCCAATATATTATGTAAGAAGTCACAGTCAAACAAAAGCCTCCCCGGTAGTAAGGGTTTGCCATACGAAATCCTTGCCCTTGGTAGACGGCTTGGAGATCGCAGCGTTCACGTGGCGCTTTCCATACAAACTTAGTTTCGTTATCTATACTTCTATGTCTATACTAATATAATAAAGAGGAAAAATTTGTATTTCGTATGTAACGAATAAATTTAAAAAATACTGGTTCCATTTGAAAAATTCTTTCACCATTAGAATCCTATACTATTCCTGTTGAACATAGGCTGTAGAACATTTTCAAAAACTGAGGACAAAAACTATGGAAACTTCGATGATGTAACCCAACGTGTGAAAAAAATACCAACAAAATCGTTATATTGTGTACGCTGCGGAAATTGTTGAGCTGTTTGTGCATTGTTGATTTTCGAACGTAAAGCGCGTGTAATCTCTAAGAGTGCCCAGGTGCGTGTGGGGGAGAGTATGCCGGCCGGCATACCTGCACTGGTCGACTATCCTCGTTTGAGATGTCGCGTCTAGTATATATAGGTCAGTGACTTTTATAAGTTTTGTTGTGGTAGAACTCATTGTGCTGGTTTGTCTGGGTAAGTACTGCCACCATACCCATGTCTACCGCCAAGCACTAATGTTTTCATACCTGTGTTCCGGTTTAAAGTGCAAGCCAGTGAAATTATAGGCACGTGATATTTAAGGTGAGTGTCTTTATAGGTCTCTCCGTAAAGCCTTAATTTCATCACATTTTGAAGCAGTGATGGCTCAGTGGCATTGGCTATGAACTACCATGCAGCAGGTCCGTGGTTCGAATCCCGCCACGGGCTTGAGCTTCACCGCATGGTGGAAGGGCATTTTGCGAATGCCCTGGCTAGCTACCACCCTCAAGTGGAAAATCTGTCGCCAAGCACCTAACAGTGTTCCGGCAGCAGTCCTTGAGAGCCAGTAAAATTACATACACATGAGACCTAACAACTGTACGTCTCAGTATGACGGGCACAGTGCAATTGGTAATATAGAAATGCATCTGTTATAGGCCGAGGTTAGTTCACTTAACATCAGGTGGGCCTCGAGCGTGTTCCGTCACAATAACATAAATAAAATAAAAAAATACCAACTTAAAAAAGGAGGAGGTAATCAATTCGTCTGTATTTTTTATGTTTGTTAGCTCCGTACTTTTGAATGGGTGAACCGATTTTTTTTTTTTTTATTTGAAAGCTGATATTTGTTTTGAGGTCACATTTACATTTCATCAACATCAGTCAAGCCGTTATTGAGTTACTTTCCAATAACTGTATTTTCCTATCTTGATGATAGTCATTGACAGTGAATGACAATCGATCCCATAAGTAGCAAGGTTCACTAAAAAGGGTGATTTCTTATACTTTGTATTTAAATGAATAAAAAAAAAACATAAAATTCAATCAAGTTTAACACTAAAATGTGTGAAATAACTTGTTGAAGTCGGTACCACGATGGTTCAAAAGTACCTATTATCACAATATTGTGCGCATGATACCGACTTTAACAAGTTATTTCACACGTTTGAGTGTTGAAGTCGGTTCCATGTTTTTATTCCTTTAAATACAAAGTGCTCGCACTGGGTGATGTTTGGCATGCATGAGCCCATCATCTATGCTTCTGGTTTGCGCATAATATGGGTCACTTACTACTATAACTTTCATCTACACATATCCTTCTTGACCTTGAATTCCAAAGAATGGCAGCTAGTTTGGTTCAGTCCTATGTGTAAAAAAGTGAGTTACTTCCGAGTCACTCTGAGTTTTACTGCCTCACTTTTTATTTCGGTGAGGTGGCAGCCCTAATCAGTCCTCAGAGCAACACGAAGGTGTGAAGGGTCGCGGTTCCTTTGCTTTGTTGTGGCAGTGTGACGGAAGAGGACACCTTTGTATAGGTATAATGACGTTATAGAGAATGCTTGTTTAGAAGATACTTCATTTTCGTTGGGTATATATCTTCCGATTGTTTTGTTGCCGTCAATACTTATATATTGCTTCTGTTGCTTTTGGTTTTTGTAGCGGACACTTTGGCACGCTTGATGGAAGGTGGAACGTGACGCATATTATGCGGAAACTTCTTGTTACTTATCGAGATTTGAACCGTAAAAAACTGTTAAAAGCTTTATTGCCAGGGCTCAGGCTAGACCGAATAATTATTGTAAGTTGTTTTTTTTATGCATGATAGGTTAGCCTTTGACCACTATCTCACCTGATGGTAAGTGATGATGTAGTCGTAGATGTTGTTCAGACAAACGTAGAATTACTGGCTCTCAAGGACAGCTGCCGGAACACACCGTTAGGTGTTTGGCGACAGATTTTCTGCTTGAGGGTGGTAGCTAGCTAGACGGGCATTCGGAAATTGCCCTAGCACCATGCCATAACGACTTCCATCCTAAGATAACAACCGGAAACGATGGCTTAACGTGCCCTTCGAAGCACGGAAGCGCTCAGTAGTAATGTCACTAGCCGTCACCCATCCAACTCATGACCGCGGGCGACGTTGCTTAGCTTTCTGATCGGTTAAGAACAGCTAAGTAAACTTCGCTACGAGCGCTTCACTTATGTTTGCAATAATCGAAGACTAATTTTGGTTATATTAACCGAATTATATTTTAGACATATATACCGAAAAATACTGAAAACGTCGTTTGATTGATTTTGATGATATTATGATCAAAAGCAACACAATATGCTAATCAACTATTCACTCAACACCCAAACACCCTCTAGTGAGAAACACTGCAACTTCACGGAAAACTACAGTGCTAAGTTTCGAGCACATCCATGTTAGTTCTCGCCATGGCGTGACCAGCGGCTTAACTTCTATGAATGTGAATTAGAATAGGGGTGAGCAGTACCGCGCGTAATTGTCACGTCAAGCTAATATAAAAATTGAACATTTCATTTTGAAGCAGTGATGGCTCAGTGGCATTGGCTATGGACTGCCACAAAGCAGGTCCATGGTTTAAATCTCACCTTGGGCTTGAGCTTCACCGTATGGTGGAATGGCGTTTTGCGAATGTCTGCCTGGCTAGCGACCACCCTCAACTAGAAAATCTGTCGACATGCACCTAACGATGTGTTCTGGCAGTTGTCCTTGAGAGCCAGTAATTCTAGTAGGGTTCCGTACACATAGGGTAAAAACGGGACCCTATTACTAAGACTCCACTGTCTATCTGTCTGTATGTCTTTCACCAGGCTATATCTCATGAACCGTGGTAGCTAGACAGTTGAAATTTTCAGAGAAAATGTATTTCTGTTGCAGCAACAAATACTAAAATATGGCAAAGTACGAGTTAGACATGCGCACGAAGGGTTCCGTACCCGTAGTGAAAACTAGCAAAAAGGTTATAATATAGTGTCCAATGTTGTAAAGATAATAATACTACGGATACCCTTCGTGCGCGAGTCCGAATTGCACTTGACCGTTTTTATAAATAGCTGTACTGTACTGTATCTGCCAGATCGTCCACTGCAGAACACAGCCTCCACCAATATGAGGGGTTTGCCATAATCACCACGCTTGGCAGGAGGCTTGGGGATCGCAGTGTTAGATATCAGTTCCTCAGAAAGTGTTACCCTTAGTAACCCTCAGGTGATGATGTTGTCGAAGATGTTGTTCAGGCTTATCTAGAATTACATTTAATTAACCACAACCTGGGGTTACACTATACAGGATTATTGGAAAAATGCTAACAAACTCTTAGAGTTGACTTCTGCTAGTCCTAAGAAACATTTTGAGATGTTTTTTATTTTATTTTGACAAACAAAAGTTTTTTTTTATTATTTTTTCTTTTTTGATTTTTTGTATGTTTTTGACTGAATAAGCACAAGGACCACCTGATGTCAAAAGTCTCTTGTGCCTGTAATATATTATTACATATTTTTTATTACTTTGTTCGATGTATATATTCAAAACTCTATTCAAAGGGATCACGGCGCGGTCCAGTAATGCCGCGGCGGGCGCTCTAGACTCGGAGTAGGCACTAAAACACAAAGAATCAAACACAGTATGAAGGGCAAGCATGATGAATGCCCCCCAGAGAGGGCTGCCAAAGGCAGGAGGCTCCAGGGAGCCTAGCGTCGGGGTGATTGAGGTAGAATGCGCAAGAGAACCCGCTTCACCCCACATAGGACGTAGAGGCCCACCGCTGGGTTTTAACCACGTGGCTTCCCCCGGGACTGCGTGGTACGCGTAAGGCGAATTTCCAGCGAAAAAAAAATGCATTAATACACAAAATAATATATAAAAAGCATCTCAAAATGTTTTATTTTTATGTTATTGTGACGGAACAAGCTCGAGGCCCACCTGATGTTAAGCGGACTAACTTCTGCCTATAACAGGTTTTCTGCCTATAACAGGTTTTCTGCCTATAACAGGTAACAGGCATTTCGTCATGAGTCATGAATTGCACTGCGCCCGTCACCTTGAGACATAGTTCTTAAGTCTCATGTGCCTGTAATTTCACTGGCTCTCAAGGACTGCTGCCGGAACACACCGTAGGTGCTTGTCGACAGATTTTCTACCTGAGGGTGGTCGCTAGCCAGGCGGGCATTCGCAAAATGCCCTTCCACAATGCGGTAAAGCTCAAGCCCGCGGTGGGATTCGAACCATGGACCTGCTGCGCGGCAGTCCATAGCCAAAACCACTGAGCCATCACTGCTTCTTCGTTTCTTAGGACTAGCAGAAGTCAACCCTAAGAGGTTGTTAGCATTTTACCAATAACCCTGTATATTGTAGAACAAAGAACAAAACGGAACCTGAAACTCCGTTGCCTGTCTGTTTGTCTGCATATCCGTCCGTTGACAACATATGAAATATTATGAAAGAGTATATATTGTATCCCTACGTCAAGCTATGGTGACAATTAAGACTGGTATTAAGTAAATACATTATTAATGTAATTTTCCACGAAGTTGTGTTGCTTCTCACGAAATGGTTAGTGAATGCCGCCTAGCTGCTAAGTTCTTGGTATTAAATATTTTAAGTTGGGTAGTTAGAAGAGCTTTAGGTCAATGAAGTTCTGCAATTAATTTAAAAGGTTACATTATAGATTAACATAATTATTTTGGTTAGTAAACTGGCCTAATGTGAGTCAGTTCTCACTATTTAGGGTTTGTTATTGCAACAGCACGTAAAAGAAAAATGTTTGATGGTTTTGATAACAGCTTCAAAGTTAAGAAAAAATTTAAGTCATGTGCGGTTTTTTTTTTCTTTCGTATAGTTGTAATTTTGTAATGTAATCCACATAGCAGGCATTATTGGAAAAATAACAATATTAAAATCAAATTGGTGTTTTCAGTTTTTGTTGGTGAAATGGAAAATACCTATTGTGCGTAATATATGTACTAAAATATCAAATTCATAACTACAACTCAACCAAGCTAAGTTTGCATCTTAGTCTTTTGTGTATATTTTAATGTTGTTTTTCAAAAAATGTTGAAAACAATAAATGCGAAGTGAAATCTAAGAAACATTTGTTCACGTTTTTAGCGAATCCTTTTTTGCAGACCGTACCTAAGCGTCATTGTGACGTAATCAACGCGAGGTGCGAACTTAGCTTGGTCGAGTTGTAGTTCAGTCTTTGAAATAGCCAAAGAAAAAAAACCGACTTCAAATTGAAATTAATCAATACCAAAAATGCACTAAAAATTGTAGCCAAACTATTGTATACAGTTTTCTGTTCAATTCAGATCG